>JAIOJX010000001.1:65865802-67065802 GCA_022376925.1 Tragulus kanchil | reverse complement strand
AGATCTTATTCCTTCCTAATCAGTGCCCTAATTTGAACAGAACTTCATCTTACTCCTCATTCCTCATCTTGCATATTTTTTACCCTTGCTTTTTTCTTGGATTCTGATTTTAAAATGTACTACCCCATTCATGATTAAAATAAATTGAAGACGCTTGCTCCTTGGAAGAAAAGCTTTGACAAATCTAGACAGCATATCCAAAAACAGAGACATCATTTTGTCATCAAAGATCTGAATAGTCAGAGCTATGGTTTTTCTAATAGTCATGTATAGATGTGAGAGTTGGACCATAAGGAAGGCTGAGTGTTGAAGAATTGACACTTTCAAACTGTGGTGCTGGAGAAGACCCTTGAGAGTCCCTTGGACTGCAAGGAGATCAAACCCATCAATCCTAAAGGAAATCCACCCTGAATATTCATTGGAAGGACATATGCTGAAGCTGAAGCTACAACACTTTGGCCAGCTGATGAGAAGAGCTGAGTCAGTGGAAAAGCCCCTGATGCTGGGAAAGATTGGAGCAGGAGGAAAAGGGGGAGAAAGAAGATAAGATGGTTGGATGGCATCATCGACTCAATGGACATGAGTTTGAGCAAACTCTTGGAGATAGTGAAGGACAGGGAAACCTGGCATGCTGCAGTTCATGGGGTCGCAAAGAGTTGGATATGACTTAGTGACTGAACAACAACAAATTCATGGTTTTTCCATAAACTTTTGCTCTACTGACATAAAGTGGGATGTAAGGATACATCTTTCTCCAATCCCTGTCTCCAAGTACCAACTGGGGAATTTCACTACCACTTACCAATTGCTCAGAGGACTGGTGTCCATGGCCAAGGCTTTTCCTTTCCTCTCTATGATATGCTTCCTTTTTAGTAACTTTTCCAAAACACACACTCAGTAAGCTGGGAGAAAAAACCATTTTTAAAACCAGTAGTCTATAGTTAGTACAGTGAAATTGCATTTTATGTTGAGGTCAGATTCTAAAGGGATTAAACTTTTAAGGAAAATCACATATAGTCAAAATAATCTTTGAAAGTCACATGCAAAAGATCTAAATAATGTTTATCAATGGGATCATTGCACTTTCCATAGGTCCCCACTCCTATTTTCAAGATCTTATTCCTTCCTAATCAGTGCCCTAATTTGAACAGAACTTCATCTTACTCCTCATTCCTCATCTTGCATATTTTTTACCCTTGCTTTTTTCTTGGATTCTGATTTTAAAATGTACTACCCCATTCATGATTAAAATAAATTGAAGACGCTTGCTCCTTGGAAGAAAAGCTTTGACAAATCTAGACAGCATATCCAAAAACAGAGACATCATTTTGTCATCAAAGATCTGAATAGTCAGAGCTATGGTTTTTCTAATAGTCATGTATAGATGTGAGAGTTGGACCATAAGGAAGGCTGAGTGTTGAAGAATTGACACTTTCAAACTGTGGTGCTGGAGAAGACCCTTGAGAGTCCCTTGGACTGCAAGGAGATCAAACCCATCAATCCTAAAGGAAATCCACCCTGAATATTCATTGGAAGGACATATGCTGAAGCTGAAGCTACAACACTTTGGCCAGCTGATGAGAAGAGCTGAGTCAGTGGAAAAGCCCCTGATGCTGGGAAAGATTGGAGCAGGAGGAAAAGGGGGAGAAAGAAGATAAGATGGTTGGATGGCATCATCGACTCAATGGACATGAGTTTGAGCAAACTCTTGGAGATAGTGAAGGACAGGGAAACCTGGCATGCTGCAGTTCATGGGGTCGCAAAGAGTTGGATATGACTTAGTGACTGAACAACAACAAATTCATGGTTTTTCCATAAACTTTTGCTCTACTGACATAAAGTGGGATGTAAGGATACATCTTTCTCCAATCCCTGTCTCCAAGTACCAACTGGGGAATTTCACTACCACTTACCAATTGCTCAGAGGACTGGTGTCCATGGCCAAGGCTTTTCCTTTCCTCTCTATGATATGCTTCCTTTTTAGTAACTTTTCCAAAACACACACTCAGTAAGCTGGGAGAAAAAACCATTTTTAAAACCAGTAGTCTATAGTTAGTACAGTGAAATTGCATTTTATGTTGAGGTCAGATTCTAAAGGGGATTAAACTTTTAAGGGAAAATCACATATAGTCAAAATAATCTTTGAAAGTCACATGCAAAAGATCTAAATAATGTTTATCAATGGGATCAGCATTGCAACAGATCACTGCTTCTTCAGTTGAAGTAAGTGGCTTGAGTTTAAGGTCCCCATTGCATGAAAACTATATATATTTAAACACTAGAATACACTAATGATGGTGACATACTTACACTAGGAGGAGCACACAGGACCTGATGTCACCGAAGTGAAGGACAGATTCAAGTCTCCCAGTCCTCACTAAGACATAGACTTACTGAGTGGAATGGTAGGTGGATTCATCCCCATTTTCTTCTTTTTTTTTTTTTTTTTAAAGATTTATTTATTTATTTATTTTGGGTGGAGGTTAGGTTGGGGAGGGAGGGGAGTGGGCGGGCCACTTCTATTGGTCTTTCATTTCTCTATTTTCATCCGTCCTTCTTCTTTGGCTCCTGTGGGCCTCCCATCGCGATGGTGTCTGTCACTGCAGAGCGCCGGCTCTGGGCATACGCACTCCAGAGCTCTGGCTCAGTAATTGGACACATTGGTCCAGCCGCTCTGCAGCACGTGGGATCTTCCCAGGCCAGAGCTCAAACTGGCGCCCCTTGCACTGCAAGGCAGTGTCCTTACCCACTGGACCACCAGGGGAAGCCCCATCCCCATTTTCATATTCTTTTTTTCCCACAGGTACATATGATGTGACTCCACTATCCAGAGAAAGTTACATACCCCCAAAAGGGTACATTTGGATACAAAGTCAGAAAATACCTCTCAAACCGAAATTATTAAGAATCAATAAGAATGGAAGATTAATAACATTTAGCCAACCTACAGAGAGAAATACATGCTTTCTCTGAGTGTTTATCACATTTCAATAAAGTGTATTACATGCTTTCTAAACATAATCAAGAACATTAGGAGTCTTCCAAGTTCATTCAGGCTGATTCTCTATTTTTTTCCTTTAGTAAACTTTTCCAAAACACACACTCAGTAAGCTGGGAGAAAAAACCATTTTTAAAACCAGTAGTCTATAGTTAGTACAGTGAAATTGCATTTTATGTTGAGGTCAGATTCTAAAGGGATTAAACTTTTAAGGGAAAATCACATATAGTCAAAATAATCTTTGAAAGTCACATGCAAAAGATCTAAATAATGTTTATCAATGGGATCAGCATTGCAACAGATCACTGCTTCTTCAGTTGAAGTAAGTGGCTTGAGTTTAAGGTCCCCATTGCATGAAAACTATATATATTTAAACACTAGAATACACTAATGATGGTGACATACTTACACTAGGAGGAGCACACAGGACCTGATGTCACCGAAGTGAAGGACAGATTCAAGTCTCCCAGTCCTCACTAAGACATAGACTTACTGAGTGGAATGGTAGGTGGATTCATCCCCATTTTCTTCTTTTTTTTTTTTTTTTTAAAGATTTATTTATTTATTTATTTTGGGTGGAGGTTAGGTTGGGGAGGGAGGGGAGTGGGCGGGCCACTTCTATTGGTCTTTCATTTCTCTATTTTCATCCGTCCTTCTTCTTTGGCTCCTGTGGGCCTCCCATCGCGATGGTGTCTGTCACTGCAGAGCGCCGGCTCTGGGCATACGCACTCCAGAGCTCTGGCTCAGTAATTGGACACATTGGTCCAGCCGCTCTGCAGCACGTGGGATCTTCCCAGGCCAGAGCTCAAACTGGCGCCCCTTGCACTGCAAGGCAGTGTCCTTACCCACTGGACCACCAGGGGAAGCCCCATCCCCATTTTCATATTCTTTTTTTCCCACAGGTACATATGATGTGACTCCACTATCCAGAGAAAGTTACATACCCCCAAAAGGGTACATTTGGATACAAAGTCAGAAAATACCTCTCAAACCGAAATTATTAAGAATCAATAAGAATGGAAGATTAATAACATTTAGCCAACCTACAGAGAGAAATACATGCTTTCTCTGAGTGTTTATCACATTTCAATAAAGTGTATTACATGCTTTCTAAACATAATCAAGAACATTAGGAGTCTTCCAAGTTCATTCAGGCTGATTCTGAAATAGAAGTGATTGGAATGGAATTCATTGAGGGGAGTTGTCTTGTGTTCAACTATAAGAAAGATGAGGTAATTGTTGTGTTGTCAGAACAAAGGGGAAGTTTACACAGAATCTTGAAAAAGTACCACCCAAATCCAAGAATTTGTCAGTGTTTATCAGTTCTATGCAAGGGAGAGAGTTGTATGTGGCAGACCTCAATCTTGGTTTTTATAGAGGTATATTCCACTAAGGAGTGGAAACATTTCCCAGGTTAATTTTGTGTTCTGCAGGAATTATCTGTAAAGATTAGCCAATTTCTTCTGTTCAGAGTCCAACTATACCCAGCCTTTTCTGATTTTAATAATAATAACTACATTTTTTTGAGTGCTTGACAGTCACGTTTTGTTTGGAGTCAATACTCTAAATAGGCTACTAGTCATTTTGTTTCACTATTTTAACTTCCTTTTGTGTTTAAATCTCTGTCTTCTTCACTATTAGGGGATTAAAAGCTGAGAGAAGTTACTAAGGAAGCAGAGGTCTTTAGGGTTTGTTCTCAGATTATGCATTTTGTTACTGAAAGAAAACTGCTTGCCCACTGTGATGAATCCCTTTTGGAATATCTGTGTACTTCACATAATTCCTTAAATTGTTCTCCATTTTCCATTCTCTTCCTTATAGGGATGATATTGTGGCAGTTAATATTGTTTATAACTGTTGTTTCACTCTTAGGCCTAAGCTGATTGGCCTAAGGATAAGCATGTGAGTTTTTCAAAGCTCTTTCCAGGAGTTTGAAATTACAGTGGAGAGAGAGAGAGAGAGAGAGAGAGAGAGAGAGAGGTCCCCGCGCCTCCCCAAACCCATTGCTGAGCCTTAGAAAGTAAATAATAATACCATGGCGCTGAAGGAAAGCTGTATTTCCCCATGCTTTCTGAGAAGCAGAGGAACTGTTTATCATAAAGAGTGAAAAACATTATAAAGAGAAGGATAAATGATATTGTCTGATTTTCTGAAGACTTTGTAACTGCTTATTCTAGTCCATTCCTAAGACCCAGTAAAGTTCTTGACCTTGGGTTTTGTGAGACACTCGTAAGTCCTTAAAATAAAAATCCCTCTATTTTTTTTTTCCCTGAAATCACTTTCACTGGTTTCCATTACTTGCAACTGAAGAATCTTAGCATAGACACCTTAGTCAGGTTGATCATCATACCTAAGTCCCTCAACTAATTTCTTTTGTCTATTAGCACTTTGTCCAAACAATGTGTAAGAATGCCCTCTACCATCTCTACTTCAGTCCATTCTCCAGGCCCTTTCTTTCTACTGGTTAACATGCTGCAGTTCAGTTACTCTTGCCAGTACCCCAGTAACTGAGACAGAACCAAGCCACAAATCAATGCTAGCAAAGTAGCTGCATTCATTTCCAGTCTATAGCAGTAGATAATATATACATATATATATATATATATATATATATATATATATATATATGAATTTAGAATGGATTGGGAAGTTATAGTGGAAGAAGTGGAGAGATGGAGTTCCAGAGTGAACACTGACACCACTTCTATAGAGGAATAAAACACATTATCAAACAATCTGTAGGATCTCAGCCAGGGATATCAGAAAGGATAGAGCAGAGAACTCTAGGTCATTCTCCAAAAATCAAGTTGTCATATAAGTAAACATCACCTGGGAAGACCTATCATTATGTAATGTCTTTCTTTGTCTTTTGTTATAGTCTTTGTTTTAAAGCCAGGTGGTGCTAGCGGTAAAGAACCCACCCACCAGTGCAAGAGGTGTAAGAGACATGTGTTCGAACTTTTCCCATCCCCTTACTTTCAGTCTGTGTGTGTCTTTAGATCTGAGGTGAGTTTCTTGTAGGCAAATCTTGATTTTTATCCATCAGAGACTCCATGACTTTTTTTTTTAATTTTGGCCTCTTTTTATTGATTTATTTTTCATTCATCTCTACTCCTCCGCCCATGTGGGCCTACCACTGCAGTGGCCCCTCTCTCTGCAGAGCACTGGCTCTAGGTGCATGCACTCTAGAGTGCCAGTACCTAACTAGACACACCAGACTAGCTGCTCCACGGCACATGGGATCTTGTGGGGGCAAGGATGGAACTGGTGCCCTTTGTGCTGCAAGGCAGACTATCCACTGGACCACGAGGGAAGCCTGACTCCGTGACTTTTGATTAGAGAATTTAGTCTATTTATATTTAAAGTAACTATTGATAGATATGTACTTACTGCCATTTGAAAAGTTATTTTAGGGTTGTTTTTATAGTTCTTTTTGTTCTTTTCCTCTTCTTTTGCTCTCTTCCTTTGTAATTTGATGTCTATCTTTAGTGTTATGTTTGGTTTCCTTTCTCTTTTTTTAGTGTGTGTATCTATTATAGATTTTTTTACTTTATGGTTACCATGAGGTTTACATATAGCAGCCTATATATATGTATGTGATTATTATTTTTAACTGTTTTTTATTTTGATAAAATAAAATAATATACAATATATTATTTTAATCATATTTAACTGTACAGTTCAGTATCACTCAGTATATTCACATTGTTGTACAATGCTCACCATCATCCATCTCCCAAATTTTTCACCTTCCTAAACTGAAACTTTGTCCCCATTAAACATGAACTCCATTCTTCTGACCCCTTGCCTCTGGCCTCACCATCATCCATCTCCCAATTTTATAAAACACATTATCAAACAATCTGTAGGATCTCAGCCAGGGATATCAGAAAGGATAGAGCAGAGAACTCTAGGTCATTCTCCAAAAATCAAGTTGTCATATAAGTAAACATCACCTGGGAAGACCTATCATTATGTAATGTCTTTCTTTGTCTTTTGTTATAGTCTTTGTTTTAAAGCCAGGTGGTGCTAGCGGTAAAGAACCCACCCACCAGTGCAAGAGGTGTAAGAGACATGTGTTCGAACTTTTCCCATCCCCTTACTTTCAGTCTGTGTGTGTCTTTAGATCTGAGGTGAGTTTCTTGTAGGCAAATCTTGATTTTTATCCATCAGAGACTCCATGACTTTTTTTTTTAATTTTGGCCTCTTTTTATTGATTTATTTTTCATTCATCTCTACTCCTCCGCCCATGTGGGCCTACCACTGCAGTGGCCCCTCTCTCTGCAGAGCACTGGCTCTAGGTGCATGCACTCTAGAGTGCCAGTACCTAACTAGACACACCAGACTAGCTGCTCCACGGCACATGGGATCTTGTGGGGGCAAGGATGGAACTGGTGCCCTTTGTGCTGCAAGGCAGACTATCCACTGGACCACGAGGGAAGCCTGACTCCGTGACTTTTGATTAGAGAATTTAGTCTATTTATATTTAAAGTAACTATTGATAGATATGTACTTACTGCCATTTGAAAAGTTATTTTAGGGTTGTTTTTATAGTTCTTTTTGTTCTTTTCCTCTTCTTTTGCTCTCTTCCTTTGTAATTTGATGTCTATCTTTAGTGTTATGTTTGGTTTCCTTTCTCTTTTTTTAGTGTGTGTATCTATTATAGATTTTTTTACTTTATGGTTACCATGAGGTTTACATATAGCAGCCTATATATATGTATGTGATTATTATTTTTAACTGTTTTTTATTTTGATAAAATAAAATAATATACAATATATTATTTTAATCATATTTAACTGTACAGTTCAGTATCACTCAGTATATTCACATTGTTGTACAATGCTCACCATCATCCATCTCCCAAATTTTTCACCTTCCTAAACTGAAACTTTGTCCCCATTAAACATGAACTCCCCATTCCCCTTCCCTGACCCCTTGCCTCTGGCATTTACCAATGTACTTTTTGACTATGAATTTTACTATTTTTTATACCTCATATAAGTGGAATCATGCAGTATTTATCTATACCTGCTATTTATTGAAATGCATTTTTAGCTTAATTTAATACATGTCCTCAAGCATATTGTACCTCCCTGCTCCTTGCTACACAGTGGGTTCTCATTAGTTATGTAATTTATGCATAGTAGTGTGTATGTCATGCTGACAGTATAGTGTATCATGCAAGATTCCCATAGTAGGGTGTGCATGTCAATTCCAATCTCCAAATTTGTCCTTCCCTTTCCCCCTTTGGTGTCCACATGCTTATTGTTTACATCTGTGTCTCTATTTCTGCTTTGCAAATAGATTCGTCTGTACTAGTTGTTCTAGATTTCACACATATATGCTAATATATGATATTTATTTTTCTGACTTACTTTGCTTTGTATGACAGGCTCTAGGTTCATCCACATCTCTGCAAATGGCACAATTTCATTCCTCTTATGACTGTTTAATATTCCACTGTATATATGTTCCACATCTTCTTTATCCATTCATCTGTCAGTGGACATTTAGGTTGCTTCCATGTCTTGGCTATTGTAAATAGTGCTGCAATGAACATTGGGGTGCATGTATCATTTTTTAAATATAACTTTGCTTATTTATTTATTTTTGGCTATTCTGGGTTTTCACTGCTGCCACAAGCTCTTCTCTAGTTGCAGGGAGTGGGGGCTACTCTCTAGTTGAGGTGAGCAGGCTTCTTGATCTTCCCATCAAGTCTGAATGAGAGCTTTGCTAGGTATTCTTGGTTGTAAGTTCCTTTCATCATTTTAATATAGTGTCACCCCTTTCTGGCTTGCAGAATTTCTATTGATAAATCAGCTGATGACTTTATGGGAGTTCATTTGTATGTTATTCGTCATTTTTTCCTTATTGCTTTGAATATTTTATTTTTGCCTTTAATTTTTTGACAATTTGATTACAATATATCTCAGTGTGCTCCTCCTTGGGTTTATCCTGCCTGGCATTCTCTGCCCTTTCTGGACTTGACTATTTCATTTCCCATATTAGGGAAGTTTTACACTATTATCACTTCAAATATTTACTTGGGTCCTTCCTTTCTCTTCTCCATCTGTGATCCCTATAATGCAAATGTTAGAGCATTTAATGTTGTCCTGGATGTTTCTTAGGCTGTCTTCATTTCTTTTCATCCTTTTTTCTATATTCCATTTTGTGGCAGTAATATGTGTTCCAGGTCAATTATCCATTCTTCTGCCTCAATTATTCTGTTATTGATTCCTTCTAGTGTATTGTTCATCTCTGCTTGTTTGTTGTTTAGTTCTTCTAGGCTTTTGGTAAACATCTTTCACATCTTCTCCACTCTTTCTGAGGTCCTGGGTCATCTTCACTATTATTATTCTGAATAATTTTTCTGGAAATTTGCCTATCTCCAGTTCATTTAGTTGTTTTTCTGTGGTTTTATCTTATTCCTTCATCTGGGACTTGATCCTCTGCTTTTTCATTTTGATTAACTTTTTGTGATTATGATTCTTGTTCCGGAGGCTGCAGGACTGTAGTTCTTCTTGCACTTTCTGACTGCCCTCTGGTGGATGAGGCTATCTAGGAGGATTGTGCAAGCTTCTAAATGGGAGGAACTGGCAGTGGTATAAAATGGACTTTGCCCCAGTAAGCTGGACTGGTTTAGTACAACTTTAATGCATTTGTCTGCTGATAGATGGGGTTGTGCTCCCTACCTGTTAGGTGTTTGGCTAAAATCATCACAGCCCTGGGGTCTACAGACTCTATGGTTGGGTTAATAGCAACCTCCCTGGGAGCTCAGATCAATGGACACTTTCCATAACTGCTGCTACCAGTGCTTTGGCCCCTGCATTGAGCCACTGTCACTTCATACCTCCACAGAGGATCCTCCAACACTAGCAGATAGGTCTGATTCAATCTCCTGCAGGGTCACTGCTCCTTTCCCCTGAGCCCTAGTGTGCAGAAGATTTTGTGTTTGCCCTCCAGGAGTGGAGTCTGTTTCCCCTGATCTTGTGGAAGTCTTGCAGTCAAATTTCACTGGAATCAAAGGCAGATTCCCTGGGGATTCCTAGTCATTTTGCTGGGTTCCCAGGCTGGGAAGCTTGACTTGAGGCCCCAAACCTTTATAGTAGTGGGAGAACTTTTATATTATTGAGGGATACTTTCATTAGATACAGATTTTTAGACTGGTGCTTTCTCCAACCCCCCCCACCCCCCGCTCTGTCAATACTTCAATATTTCACACACTCTCTTCTTGCTTGCATAGTTTCTGAAGAGAAGTCTGATACAATTCTCCTTGTCCCTCTATAGGCAAAGCATTTTTTCCTTTGGTTTTTTGCAGTTTGAATGTGATTTGCTTACGTGCAGAATTTTTGGTATCTATCTTTCTTGCTGTTCCCTGAGATTTCTGGATTTTTGGTTAGGTGTCTTAAATTTTACAACATTTTCAGTCATTACAGTTTCAGATTTTTTTTGTTCCTTTCTCTCTTCTCCTGCTATTTCCATTATGCATGTGTTGCACCTTTCATAGTTTCTGTCCCACAACTTTTTAATGTCTCTTCTTCTTTTCATTTTGTTTTCAGTTTTAGAAATTTGTTTTGATACATCCTCAAACTCACTTTTTCCTCAGCCATATCTAGTCTTCTCTGAGCTCATCAAATACATTGTTTTTAAAAACCAGTTTTATTGAGATATAATTGATGTACAGAAAACTGCACCTCTATTATGTATTCAGTTTGATGAATTTGGACATATGCACATACCCATGAAGCCATCACCATAATAAAGTTATAGACCTGTTCATCATCTCCAAACATTTCTTGTGCCTCTTTGTTTTGTTTTGTTTGTGATAAGAACACTTAACATGAGATTTATCCCCTTGCATTTTTAAATGCACAGTACAGTATTGTTAACTCTAGACATTAAGTTGTATAGCAGATCTCTAGAAATTGTTCATTTTGTGTAACTGAAACTTACTATCCATTTAGCAACAACTCTTCATTTACCTCTCCTTCACCCTCTAGAAACAATTATTCTATTTTCTGTTGCTATGAGTTTGGCTATTTTATATACCACATGTAAGTGGAATCATTAAGTATTTGTATTTCTGATTGGTTTATTCTACTTAGCATAATGTCTTCCAGGTCCATCTATGCTATTGCAAATGGCAGGATTTCCTTCTTTTTAAAAGCGTAATAATAGTCCATTGTGCATGCATGTGTGTGTATGTTTCCTTAGCTTTTAACTTGTTTATGGACATTTGGATCATTTTTAAAAAATGCTTTCTTCTTTTCCATTACAGAGTTCTTTTATTTTTAATTTCAAGTGCTTATTTTGATTCTAGATTTTCCATCTCTTTGCTTAGAATTACACATCTGTTCTTTCATGGTGACTACTTTATCCATTAGTGCCTTTAGAATATTTTATTTATTTATACTTTTAAAATATTTATTTATTTGGTTGTGCTGGGTCTCTGACGCAGCATGTAGGACCAGTTGTGGCATGTGGGATACAGCTCCTTTGCCAGGGACTGAACTTGGAGCCCCAAATTTTACAACATTTTCAGTCATTACAGCAGATTTTTTTGTTCCTTTCTCTCTCACTGCTATTTCCATTATGCATGTGTTGCACCTTTCATAGTTTCTGTCCCACAACTTTTTAATGTCTCTTCTTCTTTTCATTTTGTTTTCAGTTTTAGAAATTTGTTTTGATACATCCTCAAACTCACTTTTTCCTCAGCCATATCTAGTCTTCTCTGAGCTCATCAAATACATTGTTTTTAAAAACCAGTTTTATTGAGATATAATTGATGTACAGAAAACTGCACCTCTATTATGTATTCAGTTTGATGAATTTGGACATATGCACATACCCATGAAGCCATCACCATAATAAAGTTATAGACCTGTTCATCATCTCCAAACATTTCTTGTGCCTCTTTGTTTTGTTTTGTTTGTGATAAGAACACTTAACATGAGATTTATCCCCTTGCATTTTTAAATGCACAGTACAGTATTGTTAACTCTAGACATTAAGTTGTATAGCAGATCTCTAGAAATTGTTCATTTTGTGTAACTGAAACTTACTATCCATTTAGCAACAACTCTTCATTTACCTCTCCTTCACCCTCTAGAAACAATTATTCTATTTTCTGTTGCTATGAGTTTGGCTATTTTATATACCACATGTAAGTGGAATCATTAAGTATTTGTATTTCTGATTGGTTTATTCTACTTAGCATAATGTCTTCCAGGTCCATCTATGCTATTGCAAATGGCAGGATTTCCTTCTTTTTAAAAGCGTAATAATAGTCCATTGTGCATGCATGTGTGTGTATGTTTCCTTAGCTTTTAACTTGTTTATGGACATTTGGATCATTTTTAAAAAATGCTTTCTTCTTTTCCATTACAGAGTTCTTTTATTTTTAATTTCAAGTGCTTATTTTGATTCTAGATTTTCCATCTCTTTGCTTAGAATTACACATCTGTTCTTTCATGGTGACTACTTTATCCATTAGTGCCTTTAGAATATTTTATTTATTTATACTTTTAAAAATATTTATTTATTTGGTTGTGCTGGGTCTCTGACGCAGCATGTAGGACCCCCCAGTTGTGGCATGTGGGATACAGCTCCTTTGCCAGGGACTGAACTTGGAGCCCCCACACAGCAGAATCCTAGCCACTGGACCACCAAGGATGTCCTAGCATATTTTATTTTAAATTCCTCAAGTGGTCATTCCAACATCCTTGTCATATAAGTCTGGATCTGTTGTTTGCTTTGTCTGACTTCTTTTCAAAGTGTGTCTTCTACCTTTTAGAATGCCTATAATTTGTTGTCAAAAACCATATGTGAT
Source organism: Tragulus kanchil (assembly GCA_022376925.1). Classification (NCBI taxonomy): domain Eukaryota; kingdom Metazoa; phylum Chordata; class Mammalia; order Artiodactyla; family Tragulidae; genus Tragulus; species Tragulus kanchil. Next base: position 67,052,972 of record JAIOJX010000001.1, on the reverse strand, counting down.
GTATTGGGTAAAAGGAACTGGGATAAACTGGCTTTTATCAACGTGGTGTTAAGGTGTGGGAGAGGAACGTTCTGTAGACCTATGATTAGGTTTCAGCCTTTTAGTGAGTAGTGACTTTCACAAGTGCTTCTCAGGTTTTTTCTTCCCCTTATGTGGGTCAGGAAGATCAGAGCATGCTGGAGTTGGATATTTCCCTTTCCCCAGGTTGGGAAGGCTCTGTTAAAAGCCCAAAAGGTTACACTCTGATAAAATAATTTGGAAGTCAGAGTCTCACTGTGAAGAACAGAATATTCTGGGCTTATTTCCAAATGGCTCTTTTTCCCACTCTTCTATTAGAAGCACAAGGATACTTTTTTCTGATCTTCATTTTTGGGACCTGATATGGCTCCTGGAGGTAAAAATGACAAAAGTGTTAGGTGCCTCTTTAACTAGACCCTCTGGAATTTTTAAACTCTCCAACTTGTCCACACTGAGTTATCAGCAATTCATCAGTTATAGTTTAGACTTTCCTACCCTAGTGGTGGTTCCCATGGATGCTTCCACTTTGGGTTTCTGTTCTGATAAATGTAATTCTCTGTATATTCCTGTCTGTCTCTCCAATTTGGGACACATTGGTTTGTCCTGCATCCGCAGTTCTCTGGTGCATCCATGAAGAGTTGCTACTTTTTTGTTTGTTTGCTTTGGGCCATGACATGTGGCATGTGGGATCTCAGTTCCCTGACCAGGGATCAAAACCACACCCCTTGCATTGGAAGCTTAGAATCTTAACCAGTGGACCACTGGGGAAGTTTCCAAGAGTTGCCGATTTTTAACTTGTTCATTTTTTAAGATATTTTTAGAATGGACTGATGAGTTGCAAGTTCCACACATGTACTAGAAAGTAGATGTCTTTCCTTCATTTTAGAAGGTTATTTTTGCTGTATATAGAATTCTTGCTTGATTTTTTCCCCCAGCACTCTATTTATTAGTTTTTTTAGCCTGTATTTAAATTTTTTAATTTTTAAAAGCTATTTTGTATTGGGGTATACTGATTAACAATGTTGTGATAGTTTTAGGTGAACAGCAAAGAGACTCAGCCATACATATGTGTGTATCCATTCTCCTCCAAACTTCCCTCCCATTCAGGCTGCTACATAACATTGATCAAAGTTCCACATGCTATACAGTAGATCCTTGTTGATTATTCATTTTAAATACAGCAGCATGTACATGTCCATCCCAAATTCCCTAACCATCCCTTCCCCTGATCCTTCTTCCCAGGAACCATAATTTTGTCCTCTAAGTCTGTGAGTCTCTTTCTGTTTTGTAAGTTAATTTGTATCATTTCTTTTAGATTTCACATAAGAGATGTCATACAGTATTTCTCCTTCTCTGTCTGACTTACTTCACTCAGTATGACAGTCTCCAGGTTGATCCATATTGTGTCAAATGGCATTTCATTCATTTTTATGGCTGAGTAATAATCAATTGTATATATGTATCATATCTTCTTTTTTTTTCATTTCAACAGTCATCTTGGTCATATATCCAGAATTCACCATATAAATCTTTCAAAATAACCAGATATTACAAGAATAGTTTACAATTCAGCTCTGATTGCACAAATATTTGACACAGGAAACCATTTTTTACAAATACATATTTTTCTTAGAATAGTACAGAAAATAAGTCTCTATGTATTTTACAGCAAATTTTATGTAGGTTTTTTTTTCTTTTTTTAACCCATTCAACCATCATTTCAGGTTTCCCATCACAGCACATCCATCACATTCCAAAAACCAACTTACAGTCTGCAGCCACTTCTGACTTTGAATTACAATTGAGATTCACACTGTTCAGGTTTTTTAGGCTTCTTTTTCTAACCTTCCCTGATCTGAAAGAATTCATGTATTCAGGTTAGAAGAGGTAAATGAAACAACATTCCTGCTAGAGTTTACGTGTGTCAGGTTAATCACTGTGCTCAGTGAAGAATCTTTTCACTTTTCACTTAGGCTAGACCAGCTGGTAGTTCACCCCTGCTGTATCAAGCACAAAGGATAAAGTCCTTCTATTCCTAAGAGTCCCTAAACTGCAAAAACAAAAGCCTAGAAACAAATATCTGGAAAGCTAAAATGTTTGCTAATGATGAGAAGCAGAGCACACTTCTAGATCTGAGATCTCTCCTGGGTTGAAGAAGAAGTAAAAGAGAGTGGAAGAATGTGGCAGTAGTTTTATAAAATACTGAAAAACTGAAAAAGGTGAATCCCTTAGGTCAGTGGTGTGTTGTTCCCCAAGTGGCAGGAGATACAGAATCTTAGACAGTGTCTAGTGGAACTATTCGACATTCTTCTGATCTGTGGGTTTCAAACAGCCTAATAAATGCTCCCTTAGCCAGAACAAGTACTCATTTAGGCCAGGAGCACTTTATGGAATACTGACCATGTTCTCCTGAAGAGGCAGGACACCCCCAGGGGAAACATTTGGCATTCACACGATTCCTTCAGTTACTGAAAAGTGTGTCCAGTTAGCAAAAGCTTGTGTTACTTTTCAGGTAGCATGAATTAAAATCAAGAGCCTGGCAGCATTCTCCATCCAAGTTCCTGATTGCTCAGCTCCGATTATCCAATATACTTAAGAGGATTTTTTAATCAAGCCCTTGTCTAATAAGATATTTACCAGTACTTGGGGGACTATAGTAGGTCTCATTTCTCTGCTTTTTTAGTTCTCTCATCCCAATGCAACCAGTTGCTATAGGTTTTTACCAAAATACCAGAGTAGTACTTTGGAAATGAGTTACTTTGCATTATGGAAAGTGTTGGGTCACATTACAATGGGCCACATTTTCATTTAACTGGGAAGTGGCCACATCAGGTCTACTACAGTGATTTTGCAAATTTGGCATAGTGGATGTAGCCATTGTTGTTCTTGCTGTCATCTCTCAAAACACTGTATTAAGTTGATCAGTTCATCTTCGTTCATTGGTGCCTGCTCATTTCCCTCCTCCTTATGGACATGTGTGATGGCTATGGAGAGTTCCAGGCCGTCAAGCAAATTATTGCTGTCATAATTGTGCATTTTGGAATAGTTGAATTGCAGTCCTGTGGGGACATCTCCGCCTCTGGTTTGTTGATGACACCTTCAAGATGCTCCATGATATGCCTCTTCCTCTTAAGTCAGGTCACAGGTGTCACAGACTACAGCCAGACCACAGAAGCTCTCCGGTTCACTCACCCTTGCTGCCACCAGCTGCCAAACAGCTTTCCACAGACACAAAGTCCTCCAGCGTGAGCCTCACCAGCTGCTGTCCTCCTGTATCATATCCTTCTTTATCCATTTTTCTATTGATGGGCATTTAGGTTGCTTCCATGTCTTGGCTATTGCAAACAGTCTTGCAATGAACATTGCCCTCAACACTAAATATGTCATCTTATTGCCGTCTGGCCTCCATGGTTTCTCCTAAGAAGTTGGCTGTTAATCTTAGTGCAGATCCCTTGGACATTTTTCAGTCACTTCTCTGTTGTTTTTTGTGGGGGAAGCTTTGGTCACTTTGAATAAAATGTGTCTCAGTATGAATCTCTTTCATTTTATACTACTTGGAGTTGGCTGAGCTTCTTGGATGTACAGATTCGTGTCTTTCCTCAAGCTTTGGAAGTATAGGTTCATTATTTTTTCAAATGTGCTTTTTGTTCTTTCTCTTCTCTCCTTCTGAGAACCCATTATGTGCATATTAGCACAGTTGATGTTACCCTACAGGCCTCTTGGACTCTACTCATTTTTCTTCATTATTTCCTCTTTCTACTCTCAAGACTAGATAATCTCTGTTGACTATCACCAAATTCACTGATTCTTTTTTCTCTTGAACTCCTCCCAATATTCGTACTTCTCAGCTCTGGAATTTCTATTTGGTTCCTTTTTATAATTTCTCCCTCTTTGTTGATATTTCCTATCTACACAGACATCATTCTGATTTCCTTAATTCTGTGTTCATGGCTTCATTTCTTTAAGCATATCAAAACCATACATTTACAGTCTTTGTATAGTAAGTCCAATGTTTGAACTTCTTTATGGAAAATTTCTGCTCATTTCTTTTTTTCCTGTGAATGGACTGTATTTTCCCATTTCTTTGATGCTTTTATTTTTTATTGAATACCAGACATTTTGAATATTGTAATGTAACAACTCTGGAAACATATTTTCCCATTTGGTTCTGTTTACTTTTGATGACACCTTCAAGATGCTCCATGATATGCCTCTTCCTCTTAAGTCAGGTCACAGGTGTCACAGACTACAGCCAGACCACAGAAGCTCTCCGGTTCACTCACCCTTGCTGCCACCAGCTGCCAAACAGCTTTCCACAGACACAAAGTCCTCCAGCGTGAGCCTCACCAGCTGCTGTCCTCCTGTATCATATCCTTCTTTATCCATTTTTCTATTGATGGGCATTTAGGTTGCTTCCATGTCTTGGCTATTGCAAACAGTCTTGCAATGAACATTGCCCTCAACACTAAATATGTCATCTTATTGCCGTCTGGCCTCCATGGTTTCTCCTAAGAAGTTGGCTGTTAATCTTAGTGCAGATCCCTTGGACATTTTTCAGTCACTTCTCTGTTGTTTTTTGTGGGGGAAGCTTTGGTCACTTTGAATAAAATGTGTCTCAGTATGAATCTCTTTCATTTTATACTACTTGGAGTTGGCTGAGCTTCTTGGATGTACAGATTCGTGTCTTTCCTCAAGCTTTGGAAGTATAGGTTCATTATTTTTTCAAATGTGCTTTTTGTTCTTTCTCTTCTCTCCTTCTGAGAACCCATTATGTGCATATTAGCACAGTTGATGTTACCCTACAGGCCTCTTGGACTCTACTCATTTTTCTTCATTATTTCCTCTTTCTACTCTCAAGACTAGATAATCTCTGTTGACTATCACCAAATTCACTGATTCTTTTTTCTCTTGAACTCCTCCCAATATTCGTACTTCTCAGCTCTGGAATTTCTATTTGGTTCCTTTTTATAATTTCTCCCTCTTTGTTGATATTTCCTATCTACACAGACATCATTCTGATTTCCTTAATTCTGTGTTCATGGCTTCATTTCTTTAAGCATATCAAAACCATACATTTACAGTCTTTGTATAGTAAGTCCAATGTTTGAACTTCTTTATGGAAAATTTCTGCTCATTTCTTTTTTTCCTGTGAATGGACTGTATTTTCCCATTTCTTTGATGCTTTTATTTTTTATTGAATACCAGACATTTTGAATATTGTAATGTAACAACTCTGGAAACAATATTCTCCCTCCTCTTCAGGGTTTGTTTTTGATGATTATTGTGGGTTGCTGTTTGCTTGTATAGTGACTTTTCTAAACCATCTTATGAAGTCTATATTCTTTGCTGTATGTGCCTACTGAAGTCTGTGTTCTGTTAACTTAATGGTCAGTTGTTGTTTTTACAGTTACTCTAAAAAGCTGGAACTGAGAAATGCAAAAAAGAAAAACAGGAAAGGAAAAAAATACTTTCACAATTTCTGTTTATTGGTTTGGTACCAAGGCACTCCTTCAGTGCTTAGTTGGGTTGTTCACAACTCTGCCTTAGCTTCCGCTTTCTACATGTGTCAAGCCTGAAGAACAGGGAGAGATGAAAAGCCTAGAGTCTACTCAGGCTTTTTCAAACATATGTCTCACCCTTGTTATATACATGGGTTTTTTATTCCCTGGTACACATAAAAGCTTTTGATAGTCCTTATTCTCAGGTATATCTTCTTCCCAGTCTCTTCCTTCCCAGGCTTCTAGATCTAATGTTTGTCTAAAGAGTTGCCTGTCGTCCCAGGTTGCTGTGGCCAATACCTTTGTATTTAAACACTTTTAGGTGTTAAATACTCTTTTTATTTTGAAGAAGCCTCCAGGCAGGTTGATATCTATAACACAATTTTTTAAGAGTAAGGTTCATATTGCTCCCTTTGGCACTAGCAACTTGCATCAGTTATGCTAGCTTCTGTCCTCACAGTTGCTGCTGATCTGGGGTGTGGGGGATGGTAAGTAAATGATTTAGAACACCATATCACTTTCTTACCACAAAACAACATCTTTCTTTAGCAAATCTTGGTGTTATAAGTTCAAAATAGTATAGATTTTACTATTATTCTGTCTGGGGGCTTAAGGTAGTATATAGCTGACTCAGGTGTAATGGCCAGAGCTATAAAGATTTCTCAGGTTTATTCCTACTCCACTCTCAGCCCTACACTACTGCCCTCCACAATCTCTGAGGCTTATTGAAAACCACTGTGCTCTGGAACTATCTGCTCTGAATGAATGCCAATCCGGTCCAAAAGGACCTCCTTATCCATACACATGGGTGTCTATCCTATGGCCACCAGAGGGCATCTAGGTTTGGGAGACTATTACCAACACCACCTTGCCCCCTCAAAACTAATTTTGAATGGCAGCTTCCAAATTTCTTCGATAACTTTGCCTTGGAGCCTAAAGTGCACTGTAGGAAAGTGGGCAGCTTTTCAAATCACATGATTCAGACATACTCATCAAGTTACTCCTTGGATCCAAAGAATATCCAGATCTGGCTGTTGTGTTAAAATGTTAGAATGTCTGTACTGGGGACCCTTGGGGGATAACCTAGTCCAGGTTTGGGGGATTGGGGACTTGTTTTTGTTTTTTCTTTCTTTAAATAAGATGCAACTCTCTTGGTTAAAGTGTAGTGGTGATTGTTTACAGTAGGAAGACCTGGGCTCAACCTTAGCCTGAAGAGATGCCTCTGAACTCTAAGGCAGTGTGGCCCAACTTTCAGTCCTGCTCAGAGCATCTATTATAATTTTACTTTATCTATCAACCAGTATGATAATATTTATTTAATATTGAATTGACTCACTTTTTCTTAAGATGTAATGTCTTAAGGCATGTTTTTTAAAATTCATATTAAAATGCATCCACAAATATTAAAATTTAAGATTTATTTTTGGTAGCACTTAAAATTGTCTCTTGTCGAACAGATGTATAGACATTGTGGGGAATGAACAGAGAGTGGGAAGCACAGAGGGAGTAACATGGAAACCTATACTATCATATGTGAAAAAGATAGCTATTGTCATTGCTCTGTGGGAATAGGGGATCCTGCAGGGGTGCTGTAAGATGCCCTGGAAGAATGGGGGAGTAGGGGACTGGGAGACTGGGAGGGGGGGTGGAGAAAAAAAAAAGAAGCACACTTTAAAGATTAGTAGATGCTGATTTTGTCCATCTTCTTGTATTTCCAAGCCTTTTTCACTTGTCCTTTTAATCAAAGAGAAGATATGTACAATTTTTTTAAAAAAATTCTCTTTTGTCCTTGCATTTCACTTCAGGAAATGTCCTTATGGCACCAAAGAGCACAGTTGAGAAAGTACTTATCCTAGTTAATTCTACTGTCAGGTAAAGACACTAAAAGACCCAGAAAGAATAAGGGAATTGTCTAAGGTCACTCAGTGACAGTGACAGAGCTGGGACTTACACCCAAATCTACTGACTCCCAGTCCTTTGTTCCTTTCATTATATCATACCCCAAAAGTATCAGGAAGCCCCTCACTATCCAGAATCGCCCATAGGAAGGAAAGAAAGGAAGAAGAAATGCTATTTACTTATTGAATTGGGACTACTAAAGAACCCGTGACTCAGGAGCCCCAAGGTAGGTGTGGGGTCCAATGATTTCCTTTGTCTCTCTAGGTCAAGTCCCATCTTCCAAATCTTAGTCTCATTTGCTCATACACACAACATGAAATTATAGAGCACCTATCATGTACCTGAGAAGACAAAAAGGAGCTTACATTCCAGTGGGTGAAACATCTCAGTAAACAGCTGATAAGAGTTCTGGGATGGGGAGCATAGGTTGTTGCAAGAGCAGAGAAAGGCTTGATTGAAGTGTGGCAGGGGAGGAGAGTGGGTACAAGCCTTGTCCTACACAACTTCAGAAGCCCTAGTCAAAAGGCTTGACTTTCTCTCCTTGCAACCATGAAGACTGATAGGTGTTAAATACCCTTCAAAGTCTAGAATTGCAAGGCCATGGCCATAGAGTTCTTTGCTTTTTTTTTTTTTTTTTACCACTGACATTTGTCACCAGTGTCTCTTCCTTTACCCTACTCCTTCATATCAGTCACACACACAGAACCCACCCTCCTGGGGAGGGTAAAAATGGAAACCTATACTATCATATGTGAAAAAGATAGCTATTGTCATTGCTCTGTGGGAATAGGGATCCTGCAGGGGTGCTGTAAGATGCCCTGGAAGAATGGGGGAGTAGGGGACTGGGAGACTGGGAGGGGGGGTGGAGAAAAAAAAAAGCAGCACACTTTAAAGATTAGTAGATGCTGATTTTGTCCATCTTCTTGTATTTCCAAGCCTTTTTCACTTGTCCTTTTAATCAAAGAGAAGATATGTACAATTTTTTTAAAAAAATTCTCTTTTGTCCTTGCATTTCACTTCAGGAAATGTCCTTATGGCACCAAAGAGCACAGTTGAGAAAGTACTTATCCTAGTTAATTCTACTGTCAGGTAAAGACACTAAAAGACCCAGAAAGAATAAGGGAATTGTCTAAGGTCACTCAGTGACAGTGACAGAGCTGGGACTTACACCCAAATCTACTGACTCCCAGTCCTTTGTTCCTTTCATTATATCATACCCCAAAAGTATCAGGAAGCCCCTCACTATCCAGAATCGCCCATAGGAAGGAAAGAAAGGAAGAAGAAATGCTATTTACTTATTGAATTGGGACTACTAAAGAACCCGTGACTCAGGAGCCCCAAGGTAGGTGTGGGGTCCAATGATTTCCTTTGTCTCTCTAGGTCAAGTCCCATCTTCCAAATCTTAGTCTCATTTGCTCATACACACAACATGAAATTATAGAGCACCTATCATGTACCTGAGAAGACAAAAAGGAGCTTACATTCCAGTGGGTGAAACATCTCAGTAAACAGCTGATAAGAGTTCTGGGATGGGGAGCATAGGTTGTTGCAAGAGCAGAGAAAGGCTTGATTGAAGTGTGGCAGGGGAGGAGAGTGGGTACAAGCCTTGTCCTACACAACTTCAGAAGCCCTAGTCAAAAGGCTTGACTTTCTCTCCTTGCAACCATGAAGACTGATAGGTGTTAAATACCCTTCAAAGTCTAGAATTGCAAGGCCATGGCCATAGAGTTCTTTGCTTTTTTTTTTTTTTTTTACCACTGACATTTGTCACCAGTGTCTCTTCCTTTACCCTACTCCTTCATATCAGTCACACACACAGAACCCACCCTCCATTTGAGAATGAACAATTGAATGTGACCAGAAAACTCAACTCCAAAAGTACTTAGAGCTGGGCTGTGGGTCCTCCCAAACTCCTCCCCTGTCCAGACTTGTTCATGGGACACTTCAAAAAGGAAGTGTTGGAAATGGGTCTGTAACTGATTAGTAATGTCTAATTCTGATGATTTTATTTGGCTTTCCTTAGTTGGATGAGAAGTTGAGGACCAATTCCCACTTCTATCACACATGTGGTGCTTCCCCAGAAGCCTGGACTGGACATAGGGATATTGCTGCTGATTGGCTGGCAGGGCCTTGAGGGACACATTTACTGTCATCTCTGCTTTCCCAAATACCTTCCAAAAGCTCCAAAAACTTAAAAGGAAGAAGGCCTGAAGTGTTATTTCTTTCATAAGTATCCCCTGGATTGGGTTCCTCACAGCCAGGAAAATGTTCACCTTAAGGAAACTCTGCTGATAGAGGTACAGGGCTTAGCCATCCTGGTAAAACTGAGACCACTGAAGGAATGAAGCAGAAAGAGCACAGGCCAGCCACAGCACCAGACTCATCTTCAACTGTTTCTCCCCACTTATCTCTTCAGGGTCCTTATTCCTGTTTACAGTTATCTCCCTGGTTCCTTCTTACTCTATTAACACCCTCAGGGATCTCAAGTACCCCAGCCTTCACAAATCTGATACATACATTTGTGATGGGAAAATTTCTGGATGGAGATAAGAAAACATGGGTCAAGTTTCAGCTTTTTCACTTACTAGTTGTGTACCTGGAGCAAAATAATTTCACCTCTCTGAGCCTCAATTTCTTCTTTGCAAAACAGGCATGAAAATCCCTGACCCACTTACTTCAGAAAACTATGGTACAGATCAAAGGGGATACTGGACATGAAGTTGTTTTGTGAAGAGCCAATCATATTGTACCTGTGAAAGGTTAAGTGAGTCACATCTCTTTAGGCACTGGTATTTTGAAAGGGTATAACTTGGAGGAAGCAGCCACTAAAACAGCATTTTAAACATCAGGGCAGGATGGGATAGAGAGTGGAGGCTCAGGCCACTTTGTTGACTTGATCATTCATGTGACAATCAATCATTAAGGACCTACCACGTGTTAGGCATCCTTCTAGAAACTGGAGCTGAAAATCCCTGCATCCATTAAACTGGCATCCTGAGAGTATGGCAGGAACCTGAGAAAAATAGCCCCTGTCGCTCTGGCCTAGGAAACAGAATCCAAAGTCTAGCTCTGAGCCTAAGGGTTATGGTAGCTTTCAATCACTTGATTTAATTCTTTCCATACAAAATGTATTCTAGCATTAATTTGACATTATCAACCATTTGCTGAGGTTCTTTGTAGATCCAAAGTAATGTTATATATTCAATAACATGTATTTAATTCAACAAATGTTTATTGAGTACCTACGATGTGCTTGTTACTCTGTATGGGAATAGTAAATGGAGGAGGGTGTGCAGAATCAGACAAGGTAGAGTTTCTGTCCATAAAGAGTTTCTAGTCGAGTAAAGGAGGTAACTAAAGAATGACTTGGGTTACTTTTCTGTATGGGAAAGTAAATGGAGGTAGTAAAGGGACAGAAACTGAGACCACTGAAGGAATGAAGCAGAAAGAGCACAGGCCAGCCACAGCACCAGACTCATCTTCAACTGTTTCTCCCCACTTATCTCTTCAGGGTCCTTATTCCTGTTTACAGTTATCTCCCTGGTTCCTTCTTACTCTATTAACACCCTCAGGGATCTCAAGTACCCCAGCCTTCACAAATCTGATACATACATTTGTGATGGGAAAATTTCTGGATGGAGATAAGAAAACATGGGTCAAGTTTCAGCTTTTTCACTTACTAGTTGTGTACCTGGAGCAAAATAATTTCACCTCTCTGAGCCTCAATTTCTTCTTTGCAAAACAGGCATGAAAATCCCTGACCCACTTACTTCAGAAAACTATGGTACAGATCAAAGGGGATACTGGACATGAAGTTGTTTTGTGAAGAGCCAATCATATTGTACCTGTGAAAGGTTAAGTGAGTCACATCTCTTTAGGCACTGGTATTTTGAAAGGGTATAACTTGGAGGAAGCAGCCACTAAAACAGCATTTTAAACATCAGGGCAGGATGGGATAGAGAGTGGAGGCTCAGGCCACTTTGTTGACTTGATCATTCATGTGACAATCAATCATTAAGGACCTACCACGTGTTAGGCATCCTTCTAGAAACTGGAGCTGAAAATCCCTGCATCCATTAAACTGGCATCCTGAGAGTATGGCAGGAACCTGAGAAAAATAGCCCCTGTCGCTCTGGCCTAGGAAACAGAATCCAAAGTCTAGCTCTGAGCCTAAGGGTTATGGTAGCTTTCAATCACTTGATTTAATTCTTTCCATACAAAATGTATTCTAGCATTAATTTGACATTATCAACCATTTGCTGAGGTTCTTTGTAGATCCAAAGTAATGTTATATATTCAATAACATGTATTTAATTCAACAAATGTTTATTGAGTACCTACGATGTGCTTGTTACTCTGTATGGGAATAGTAAATGGAGGAGGGTGTGCAGAATCAGACAAGGTAGAGTTTCTGTCCATAAAGAGTTTCTAGTCGAGTAAAGGAGGTAACTAAAGAATACAGACAGTAATGGGTGAAAATAGATGCCAAATAAAAGTGAAATATAATTGAGTGCAAAAGGCTGTGATAATTCTGAGGAAACATTAATGAGGCCCATAAAATGGGGAAAGCCTCATGAAAAAGATGACATTTGAGCTGAGCCTTAAAGGTAGAATATACTTTTAGTAAGTATAAAAGGAAATAAATCACCCACCAGAAGGGTCACAAGGAAAAAGATGATAATTTCAAGAGGATAAATAAGTGTTTCATAAATATATTAAAAAGTACTCAATCATTTAATCAGGAAAATAAAATAGAAACCCTTGTGTCATTTACACTAGAATAAATAAAATGAAAAAATTAACAATACCAAGTGTGGTCAAGAATGTGGAGTGACTGTTAGTGAGAGCACCTATTGAAATAATCACTTCAGAAAATTTTTCATTAGCATTTACTAAAATGTAGAGATATATATGCCTTATAAGCAAATAGTTTCACTTCCTAAGTATATATCTAACAGGAATACATACATATGTGCAACACCATTCATTATTGTCAAACACTGGAAACAAGGCAAACGTCCATGTCCATGTAGTATGTTCATTCAATAAAATAATATGCAGAAATGAAAATGAATGAATTATGATTATACTCAAAACGGATGACTCAGAGAAGCATAAAATTGAAGGAACAAAGCCAGACATAAAAGAGTACACAAAGTATGATTCCGTTTATATAAAGTATACAAATTAGGTAAAATTAATCTATGCCTTTAGAGATCAGGATAGTGGTTATCACCACAGCAGAAGGAGAGGTTATAACTCTGAGAAGGTATAAAAGGGGCATCTAGGATGCTAGTAATGATATGGTTGCTGGGATATGGGGGCTGGTTAAATGGAAATGTCCCATTTGTGAAAATCTAATGGTATGTACACATTCACGTCTAGATAGACGAGCTAATGATAAAAAGAGAAGAAACCAAAGCAACACAATGGAGGAAATGGAAGTCTTTTCAAATGGCATAAGAATAATGGGACAACCATATCACACAGAAATTCATTTGATATGGATCATAAGTCTAAATGTATTACCTAAAATCATAAAGCTTTTAAAGGAAAACATAGGAGAATATATATGACTTGCAGATAGGCATAGATTTCTTGAAAAAGTCACAGAAAGAATACCTAAACAAGAAAAAAGAAACTAAATTAGACTTTGTTGAAATTAAAAATGTCTCCTCATCAAAAGGCATTGTCAAAAAATTGATAATCAAATTATAGATTGAGAGATAAATTTGTAAAACATACATCTGACAAAGGACTTGTATTAAGGACATGTAAAAATCTCCTAAAACTCAATAATAAAAAAATCAACAACCTAATTTAAAAATACATTAACATACAGTATAATACATAAATCTTAAGGAAACATTTGAGTTTTGACAAGTTCTAACCCAAACCCCTATCAAGATATAGAGCATTATCATCACCCTGCAAACATCCTTCATGTCCCTTCCCAGTCAAACCCATACCCCTCCACCCTCCAGTGGTTAGGACTTGGTGCTTTCACTGTGGTGGTCAAGGTTCAATCCCTGGTCTGGGAACTAAGATCCCACAATCCATATGACATAGCCAAGAAATAAAAAAAAAGTTAATACATACATTTGGCATTTAAAATGTGAAAATATTTGAACATACACTTCACAAAAGATAAGGCCCAAAAGGACATAAAAAAAAAATACTCAACATCATTAGTCATCAGGGAACTTCAAGTGAAAACCACTACTCATCCACTAGTGACTAAAATCTAAAGTGAAAATACCAAACATTGGTGAGGATGTGAAGTAACCAGAACTCATACACTGCTGGAAGTAGCAGTATAAAATGGAACAACTTATTCTGGCACAGTTCTGACAGTGTTTTTATATAATTGAACAGATACCTTACTCTATGACCTGATATTTCCACTTCTAAGAAATGAAAATATATATATATATATATATATAAACAACTCATAGCAGCCTTATTCATAATAGCCCCAAGCTAGAAACAAGCCAGATGCCCATCAATTGGTGAACACAATACAAATACAATACAAATACAGTGGAATATTACCCAGCACAACACAGCTGAATCTCAAAAGCAGTGTTCTGTGAAAGATCCTATGTTCAAAAATCTATAAGCTATATTATTTCTTTTATATGAATCTTTGAGCACACACACACACACACACACACACACACACACACACCTCTAATCCATCCATGGTGGTTCTCTCTCAAGGGCGAGGAGCATGGGTTTGACTGGGAAGGGGCATGGAGGAGGTTTGCAGGGTGATGATAATGCTCTATATCTTGATAGGGGTTTAGATTAGTACTGATCAAAACGCAGCAAATGTTTCCTTAAGATTTATGTATTACACTATATGTAAGTCTTACCTCAAAAGGAAAAAGCTGCAAGAAAATTGAACTCTAATAATATACATATAGAAACATTGAGGGAAAGATGTATAATAATGTCTTCAATTTAAAATGCATTAAAAAAATAGCATGGATCAATAGATCAACAGAGAGCTGGATAGTTGGACAGTTATGTGATAAAGCAAATATAGTAAAATGTTAATGTAGAATCCAGCGACGAGTATACACGTGTTTCCGGTAAAATTATTTCAATGGGGCGGGTGCGGCGAAGCAGTGAGTTGAGAAAAAGGAGACAAAGACATTTGGGGGAAAGGAAAGAGTTCTGGAAAGTGGTCCAGAAACCGACTGGAGAATTGAACAGACCCCAGATAAGAAGGGACCCAATGCGGCATTTAAAATGTGAAAATATTTGAACATACACTTCACAAAAGATAAGGCCCAAAAGGACATAAAAAAAAAATACTCAACATCATTAGTCATCAGGGAACTTCAAGTGAAAACCACTACTCATCCACTAGTGACTAAAATCTAAAGTGAAAATACCAAACATTGGTGAGGATGTGAAGTAACCAGAACTCATACACTGCTGGAAGTAGCAGTATAAAATGGAACAACTTATTCTGGCACAGTTCTGACAGTGTTTTTATATAATTGAACAGATACCTTACTCTATGACCTGATATTTCCACTTCTAAGAAATGAAAATATATATATATATATATATATAAACAACTCATAGCAGCCTTATTCATAATAGCCCCAAGCTAGAAACAAGCCAGATGCCCATCAATTGGTGAACACAATACAAATACAATACAAATACAGTGGAATATTACCCAGCACAACACAGCTGAATCTCAAAAGCAGTGTTCTGTGAAAGATCCTATGTTCAAAAATCTATAAGCTATATTATTTCTTTTATATGAATCTTTGAGCACACACACACACACACACACACACACACACACACACCTCTAATCCATCCATGGTGGTTCTCTCTCAAGGGCGAGGAGCATGGGTTTGACTGGGAAGGGGCATGGAGGAGGTTTGCAGGGTGATGATAATGCTCTATATCTTGATAGGGGTTTAGATTAGTACTGATCAAAACGCAGCAAATGTTTCCTTAAGATTTATGTATTACACTATATGTAAGTCTTACCTCAAAAGGAAAAAGCTGCAAGAAAATTGAACTCTAATAATATACATATAGAAACATTGAGGGAAAGATGTATAATAATGTCTTCAATTTAAAATGCATTAAAAAAATAGCATGGATCAATAGATCAACAGAGAGCTGGATAGTTGGACAGTTATGTGATAAAGCAAATATAGTAAAATGTTAATGTAGAATCCAGCGACGAGTATACACGTGTTTCCGGTAAAATTATTTCAATGGGGCGGGTGCGGCGAAGCAGTGAGTTGAGAAAAAGGAGACAAAGACATTTGGGGGAAAGGAAAGAGTTCTGGAAAGTGGTCCAGAAACCGACTGGAGAATTGAACAGACCCCAGATAAGAAGGGACCCAATGCGGCAGCTCAGGAGTCTGGACTCAATTTTGAGGCAGTGAGGAATCATTTCAGAGTTTTAAGGAACTGCATGACATTATAAGAGGTAGTGAAGCACAGAGAAATGTTTGTGATTAGGAATGAAGAGAGAAGGGTTCCCACTTACAGCATGACCTTGGGCAAATGGATTAACACCTGCAGGTCTCAGAAATAGATTTTTTTGATTCAACAAAATATACTCTTCCTCTTTTGTCCCCTCCTCCATCCTAAAAGAAGCCCTTGGGAAACTGAGTTTAATCGAGCACAGAAGGCACTCTGTAAATATGTACTGAAGGAGAAAAATAAACTGTTTCTTCTTTGTCCTTCCCCTCCACCCAACTCACTTGCCCCTGCCCCTTGCACCCTTGCCGCTGCTCCATCTGAATGATTTTTTTCTGTCCTTTAACTGGCTTTCTTTATCTGCAAGATCAGCAAGTTAGACCTGAAACTTGGCCCCTGGGCAAGAGCATACCACTCTCCTCTAACTCAGCTGCTGATGCCTGATTCTGGACTTAATGCTCAACACTGTTTCCTCCCTCTGTCTCTTACTCTCTAGAAATTTCCTGTGTGAGGGCCTTGGGATTTCTAAAAGTCTTAGATCTGTGGCTACCTTGGAGTTTGAAAACCTATCCCAAACAGATGGACCAGGAAATGTCTGAGAATGCAGATATACTTTGTCTACTCTCAGTCTTCCCACTGTTAAGCTGAACCCCACCCTATCCAATGACCAGGTCTCCCTTACTTGGCTCTCCTATACTCTCTTCATCAGTTAGTGTCTCTACCACTGACCTGGTGTTAGGGAAGTTATATTTCTAGGTGTAGGCTAAATTCTTAGAAAGACAAATGGGAGGAGGGCAGACAAAAGATCCCATAAATCCAGAGCACTTCCTAAAGTGAACAAAACAAAACAAAACATATACCAAATATAACACTCCAAAGCCTTTACTGAAAGAAGCTTCTTGATGTGATGAGGAATTTCCAGATCTCATCATGTCTCTGACACTACACTTTCCTCCTGAAGTTTCTCACTGATTATTTTTCTTTAATAGTCTGACCCAAGCCTGGCACAGAACTTCATGTCCCATAGAAGAGATGAGACTAAACTGAAATGTTCAACATGACACCAAAAAAGGGAAGGAAATAACAAAAGGGAAATAAAAACCAATAGCACCACAGAGCTAGATAATTCTGGCTTCAAATACATGGCCTGCTCTTAAAGCTAGCAATTCCTGACTGTATAAGAGTTACTCAATAAAAATTTGTGAATGAACACCTATCCACAATGGAAGTCAGACCCTGTTCTTATTCCTAAGGAACTTGGGTTCTAGGGAGAAGATGTGTTGAATGGATAATTTCATAAATGCTGTGATAGAGAAGTGTTAGTGGTTAAAAATCACAGACGCTAGAGTCAGACTGCCACAGTGTGAATCACAGATCTTTGGGTAAATGATTTAACTTTTCCCCGTGATAATTGTAAAATGATGCCCCTATCTTATATGTATGTATGTCATACTGTTATTCACAAGGATTTGAGGTAATTAGAAGGAAAAACTTAGATAATTTAGATATCACCTTAAGTAAGCCCCATTGCCTCTTTAGGCTTCAGTATTCCTATTTGTATAATGAGGAGATTGGATTTTGTGGAAGGTCCCTTCCAGCTTTGACATCTGTGCTCTAGATTTTGGAGTTGAACCAATGCCAAAGAACATACTATGTTATGTTCTTCTTTTTCCAATGAAAGTAATCGTCAAACTATCTTGTTGTTAATGTTTATTGGGGATTTACTACATGCTAACATTTATTGCTAGGTCCTATACCAGCTTCTTTCCATATTTTAAGCCCCCTACATACAAACGAATTCTGTTCCAAGAGCATGTTCATAAGCCCAATTGTTCTTATGTCCAACAAAGAGCCTAGCTATCCAACTAACATGACTGGCTATCGAGTAGTGTACTGTAATAGGTTTATAATACTTTTCACACAAATAATACATTTAAAAAAACAAAAAATACAGAAAACATTTTTAATCTTACAGTGCAGTATTCTGAAAAGTACAGTAGTACAGTACAACAGCTGGCATACGGGGGCTGGCGTAGAGTGAAGAGGCAAGAGAAATTACTGACTGGAGAAGGGATAAGAAGTGGGAGATGGTAGAGCTGAAAGACTGTCAGCAATAGGAGATGGAGGGCAAGCTGCAATTTCACTCATGCCTAAGCTTGATGGAACACACATTCACTCTGTCTCACTTCAAGCTTTGCTGTTCTGTATCAACCATCAGAGGGTTAAGCCCTATCTCATTCTTCTCTATAATGCTCCTGCTGCTTCTGTCATCTTTTCTCCTCTATGCCTGCTCTAATTATAGACCAAAGATTGAACAGAATTGCTTCCTTGGCATTCAGGAAGCAAGCTCCATGCATATGGCCAATTGATTTGTTTTTAATGCACCTATTATTATGAATAGCCTGCTGGCTCAAACTGAAATCAGGCTACAGCCAAAATCTCTTCTCTTCTATGCTTCCACTTTGGCTACCAAGAGGTGTCAACATTCAGTTTCCTTTCCCAATAATAAGGAATTCCATCAGTACTCTTTCCTGATTATGCACAATAAAACCTTAAGTCTTCTTTGCAGTTGGACTTCTTTTGTGATCACTATTTCTTTTGCCACTACAAGCATCCTGGCTCCTTTTCACAATCAATTTCACTTGGCTCTCAGATCCAAGGTGCTGCTGTGTCATCAGAACTCCTCAGTTACCCTCATAAAGATGAATAAAGAAAAGTGAACAAGGGAGGGAAAAATTATGTACTCATCCTCTTGAGAAGGGCTGACCAGATGGCTAAGTGGGTAAGGAATCTGCCTATCATGCAGAAGAAAAATCATCCCTCTTGGCAACCCACTCTAGTATTATTTGTTGAAGTTTACTACATGCTAACATTTATTGCTAGGTCCTATACCAGCTTCTTTCCATATTTTAAGCCCCCTACATACAAACGAATTCTGTTCCAAGAGCATGTTCATAAGCCCAATTGTTCTTATGTCCAACAAAGAGCCTAGCTATCCAACTAACATGACTGGCTATCGAGTAGTGTACTGTAATAGGTTTATAATACTTTTCACACAAATAATACATTTAAAAAAACAAAAAATACAGAAAACATTTTTAATCTTACAGTGCAGTATTCTGAAAAGTACAGTAGTACAGTACAACAGCTGGCATACGGGGGCTGGCGTAGAGTGAAGAGGCAAGAGAAATTACTGACTGGAGAAGGGATAAGAAGTGGGAGATGGTAGAGCTGAAAGACTGTCAGCAATAGGAGATGGAGGGCAAGCTGCAATTTCACTCATGCCTAAGCTTGATGGAACACACATTCACTCTGTCTCACTTCAAGCTTTGCTGTTCTGTATCAACCATCAGAGGGTTAAGCCCTATCTCATTCTTCTCTATAATGCTCCTGCTGCTTCTGTCATCTTTTCTCCTCTATGCCTGCTCTAATTATAGACCAAAGATTGAACAGAATTGCTTCCTTGGCATTCAGGAAGCAAGCTCCATGCATATGGCCAATTGATTTGTTTTTAATGCACCTATTATTATGAATAGCCTGCTGGCTCAAACTGAAATCAGGCTACAGCCAAAATCTCTTCTCTTCTATGCTTCCACTTTGGCTACCAAGAGGTGTCAACATTCAGTTTCCTTTCCCAATAATAAGGAATTCCATCAGTACTCTTTCCTGATTATGCACAATAAAACCTTAAGTCTTCTTTGCAGTTGGACTTCTTTTGTGATCACTATTTCTTTTGCCACTACAAGCATCCTGGCTCCTTTTCACAATCAATTTCACTTGGCTCTCAGATCCAAGGTGCTGCTGTGTCATCAGAACTCCTCAGTTACCCTCATAAAGATGAATAAAGAAAAGTGAACAAGGGAGGGAAAAATTATGTACTCATCCTCTTGAGAAGGGCTTCCCAGATGGCTCAGTGGGTAAAGAATCTGCCTATAATGCAGAAGACACAAAAGATGCGGGTTCAATCCCTGGGTCAGAAAGATCCCCTGAAGGAGGGCATGGCAACCCACTCTAGTATTATTGCCTGGAAAAACCCATGGATAGAGGAGCCCAGTGGGCTACAGTCCATAGGGTCGCAAAGAGTTGGACATGACCGAGTATGAACACATGCTTCTTGGGAAAGTTCTCAGCATGTCATTTATTCTCAAGTAGTTAGGATGATTAGGCACAGGACAGAGGGATGATGAGAATGACCTACTGAGTTTCACTCAGCCTGAGACTTCTGTTGAAAAAAATAGGAGCGGCCCAAAGCAAGGGAGTACCTTTGGCCTATAACAGAGAATGTCAGGGATAAAGGGCTTTCAGAGGTCATCTGGTCCAGTGAATTCCAAGCAATAATTTGCAGACCCATGGCAGTCTGTGATGTTTTCATCAGTCTGCTGACACGTGAGAAAAATTGTTGTCAACTGATCTTTCTTGAGAAAGACTTTCCTCAGTAAAATACTATGTCCTTACCACATTTTCTGTATTTCAGTGTTAAATCATTATTTTATTAATGATACAATAGTGATGATATATGTTCTTACAAGACAATATTAAAAGTTGACATCTTTATGTTGGTTCCCAAAGCTTTGGGAGAAATTTTTGAGAAATTGTACTAGTCTTTGAGACCTAAAATTTTGGTTATTAATGTTTTGGTCTAGTGGTTTCAAAACCTGCCAGTGCATCAATATTACTGGAAACCTTCTTAAACGATGTATTCCTGACTCCCATTCCCAGATCGTTTAACTCAGAAAGTGTGACCCAGGAGTTGACACTTGTACAGAAGCCTCTAGGTGATTCTAATGTGTAATCAGGTTAGGGAACCACTGCTTTGCTTAACCACTTGTATGATAATCGGGGATACAAGTAATTGAAATGGTTCCATTGTCAGATTATTCTGTTAGAGACAGAAATAAAGCTCAGTCTTTCCCTTGCAGTGTAAACCAGTGACCTCCATTGGTTTTTTTTTAGGATCCATAGACAGATAAGTAAAATAATTTTACAGTATACAGGGGCCACATTCACTTCTCATGAGCATAAGGCAAATTGAATGAATCTACAAATAGTAGGTGCTCTTTAGTGATCTGTTCCTATTGATTGATATCTGTCAATTAAGTTTGATTTAGAAATTTGTAGAGAAAGCTTCATCTTGAGACCTTATCTCTACTTCTAGCACCTCACTCTTAACCTTGTCTCATCCTTTACATCCTTCTCTTCCCTTTTCCTCACGAGGATAAGGTCCATTGTATGATCTAGTACTTGATGTAGGGACTGGCACATAGTAGCTGCTTAATAACTATTTGTGAAATGAATGACTCAGTGGTATGACAAATGCAAGATGCATGTCTTCCCAGTTTGAGATTAACCCTCCTATATGCTTTGTTGAATCCACTCTGGAGGTTCAGGAAAGGTGTAAAATCTCAACTAGAGGATAGTGAGGAAAACAGGAAAAGTGAGGGATGAAAGAAGAGCGAGAGTCTATATGTCATGGAATGACAGATAATCCAGTGTGTTTGGAGTCTGGTATGAATGGGAAAAAGGGGAGGGGATAAAATGTCAAAGGATGGGGCTAGACACGCTGAATGGGAATGTCTCAGAGACAAATACCAGGTCTTTTTATGTCCTTGGTATTTACTACAGAGTATAGCACACTGAGGCTCGTAGTAGACACTTGCTGAATAAATGTGTCTGGTCCTAGTTGAGGAATTTAAACTTAACTCAAAGGGAGAATCGCTGAAAGTTTTTAAAACTGAGAAGTGTCGTGATTAAAATTGTATTTTAAAGTTGTAATTGACAGGATTGTTTAGAAGAAGGAGAGCTGGAGAGCCACAGGCACCTTCCAATCTGATTTGGCTGTTAACTCCCAACCTTCACTAACACTGCTATCATCCTTTCCTTTGTCTATCCCCCAGTCAGTGCCCTATTTCAGATCATCAACTTTTTATTACCCAGTTCATTGCTTGGTTTCCTTACCTCTTATCTTTTCAAGTCACAGTATCTTTTTCAGCCTGTCACCATCCCCCTGCCCCCACTAAAATGCAGATCTGAGATTAGTTGCCTACTCAAAAAATCTTCACGGGCTCTCTTGTATAGCCAAAATAAAACCCAATACTTCTCAGTATGCTATTTAACAATTTTATGACATGGGTAGTTACTCCATTTTGCAGATAAAGAAACTGAAGCTCAGAAAGGAAAAACGACTTGCTTAGGATCACACAGGTATACAATGGTAGAACGATGATTAGAATCTAGATCTCCAGATGCTAGTGCTCTACCATTATGAAATACCTTCTAAAGAGGGAATAAATGGTAGGCACGGCATGTGTTTCCAGAAGGATGAGACGGTGGCTGCATCATCTTGTCTCTTGGATGAGGCACATAATGTGAAGCTCACACAAAGGAGTTAAGATTTCTGTTCTACCTCTTGATAGCTTTGTAGACTTAAGTGACTTACCTCTCAGAGCCTCTGTTTTCTCACTTGTAAGACAGGGGCAAACTGTCCCAATCTTACAGCATTGTTATGAAGATCATACGAGAGCATTTTGTAAAGGGCTAGCATATTGCTAGAGTCGCAAGAGCTTCTTAGTGAGTGTCATCACATCATCTCCCACTCCAGTTATCTAAAAAAAACCAAACCGAAACCATTTACATGAGAACAAAATTTAGACAGGAGTCTGACATGGGCTATAAGACTCCAGGGCCTATTCCTGGTTCTAGGATTGGAAATAACCCTTTTAGGGGTCTTAATCAAGTTCCTTGCAAATGGCAGCAAAGGCTGGTGCTCCCCTAGGGCACCAGTTGGTCCTGGGAGACTGCTGATTAAAAAAATCAAACCTTAAGTACCACAGTGGCCATAATTTGTCACTCCTCATAACTGAAGCATTGAGGATTTTTATTAAAATGCAAACATTTCCTGGGAGAGGCAGTATGCATATTAACTTTTTGGCCTGATTAGTTTTCATTTACCTCTTTCTATGAGTAGAGTTCTTCCACGCCTCTTCCCTTTGTTCCTTTTAGGTAGGGACAGCCAGCCTCCACCTCCAGCCTGTTATAATCCTTCTCAAGATTCAAGGCCCATCTAGGCCACTACCTCCTCCGGAAGCCTACTGTGATAACTCAGCCACATCCTGTCTTTCCTTCCTCTATTTCTCTCCCAGGGAGTACTGTGCCCCAGTGGCCTGTGGTGAAGCTCAGGGAACTCGAGGCTTTGCCTTGAATTTCAGCTTGTACTTGACTTGTCCCATGACCTTAGGCTAATAAACACCTTGATTTCGTTAAGCCTCCATCTTCCTGCCTGGAAAAAGCAAGTGATAAAAATACCTCCGGGCAATAAGGAACATGCTCTATTCCTCTAGCAATGCCTGCTTTACTGACTGGCGGGGCCCTCGTGATTTGTGAATTTAGCCGATTCCTCTCATGGTAAGGCCAGCTACTTGGGACACCTCTATCCTCCCGCTCCGTTTTCCCGGCCTCCAGCTGCTTAATGACTAGGTTCCCGGGCATCTGGCACAACCCTGAGCTGCAGTTTCACCTGCTATGCAGTCTTTTCACCCGACAAGAAGGTTAATGAGATGCTGGGTAGAAAGGTCTTGGCGCTGGCCCGCCGGCTGGTGGGGAGCGAAGTAGCTTGGTAACCACACCAAGAATTCATGATTAGTGCACTAGACGCGCGGGCCCTTAGGGGAGGCAGAGCTTCCCGGGATCGCGGCGGCCGGCCCCCAGGGCCGAGGCTGGAAACTGCCGCGCACTCCCAGCCGCCCGCGGGGCAGATGACCCCTTCCGCCTGCCGGGACCCGCTCCCTCTCTAGGGAGCAAACGCTCCCTTTCCCTCGAGGGGCCGGGGCCTTCGTCTGGGACTTGCAGCGGGACTCCGGAGTCTCTATGCCAGAGGTGGGCGGAAGGGCGCGGTGGGTGCTGGGAAGACATCCCTCGGTTAGCGGCTCCGCCGAGTTCCCGAGCGCCCGAAAAGCAGCGGCGGAGACCCGAGGTACCAGCGCCGCCGGGATGTCGGGGGCGGAGCGGCCCTTGCCCAAACGGGCGACTCGACCTGGCCCCGACTCCTAGCTCCCCACCGCGGGACCAAGAGTCGGGAGAAGCCCGAGCTGAGCTCTGGCTCCTGCCCCGCCAGGGCCCGGCCCCCTCCGGTGCCACTACACCTCCCTCCCTACCTGGCCCGGCCCCCGGCCCAGACCCGGCCCCCTCTACGGCTCCTCTGGGCTCCAGGTTGGCGCAAACAAAGCCCTGATTGACTGCCCGGGAGGGGCGGGCCTCGCCGCCGGGCCACCTCCTCCCATCCGTGCCCCGCCAGGGATTTGCCGGGAAGGGCGGGGGCGGAGGGGGAGAGACTGGGGGGAGTGCTGTTGCGCAGGACTGTGGGGGACTGAGCCCCTGGGCTCGAGAAGGCGGTGCCCACCCTCTATTTGAAGCTTGGGCTGTCCCCTCCAAGTCCCCCTCGAGCCCAAGGGGTGGAGGGCATAGAGACTCCAGAGGGCGGGGTGGGGCTCTTAGGGGCCATCTCTCGTCCTGGGGTCCCCGGGGCCACCCCCGCAGCAGGCTCCTTGGGAGGAAGGAGAGAGTGGGAGCAAAGTATAGGCGAGGAGTTCCCTGGGGATTCTGGGTTGATCAATGCTCTTTTGGAGCCTGCGGGGAGGAGAGAGCAGAGGAACAGGCTAGTTTGTGCTCTCGTTTTTCCATTTTAAGTATCCCTCTCCTGGGCTTCTGGACTAGGAGAACGGGATTCAGGAGTTCGGAAAGGGAGTTGAGAGAGGCAGCGGCGAATTGAGGAGGTAGGCGAGTGTGAAGAGGAGGAGGAAGGGCTGGGGAGAAGAGCGAGGCTGTAGGGCTGCTTGTTGAGGGAGGAAGAGGTTGAGGGGGAGGGAGAGGAGGAGGAGGAGGGGGAGGAGAGAGATGACATGGGGAAAGGAGGAGGGGGGTTGGACGGGGGAGGAGGCGTAGAGGACTCGAGGGACCGTCTGTCTCGGGACAGGCTGGCCAGCTGGGGCGCGGAGCCGGGAGGAGGAGGCAGCAGCAGCAGCGCTTGGAGCAGCAGCGGCAGCAGCAGAAACAAGTACCAGCCACACAGCGGCTCCTCCGGCCCAAGCAGCCACAGTCCCCCGGCCGCGATGGCGCTGCAAAGCCCGGCTAGCGAGGAAGCTAAGGGGCCCTGGCGGGAGGCAGACCAGGAACAGCAGGAGCCGGTGGGGAGCCCCGAGCCAGAGCCAGAGCCGGAGCCCGTGCCAGTGCCCCCACCCGAGCCCCAGCCCGAACCTCAGCCAGAGCCCCAGCCCCTACCGGACCCTGCACCGCTGCCGGAGCTGGAGTTTGAGCCCGAGCCGGTGCACGAACCCGAGCCCACGCCCACGGTGGAGACCCGTGGCACCGCGCGCGGCTTCCAGCCCCCCGAAGGTGGCTTCGGCTGGATGGTGGTCTTCGCTGCCACCTGGTGCAACGGCTCCATCTTCGGCATCCAGAACTCCTCGGGATTTCCCTGCTGCTGCAGGAGGAAGAGAAAAATCGCCAAGTGGAGTTCCAAGCAGGTGAGGGGACTGAGCCCTGGGCAAAGGGTGCCCTTTGAAGCTTGGGCTGTCCCNTCCAAGTCCCCCTCGAGCCCAAGGGGTGGAGGGCATAGAGACTCCAGAGGGCGGGGTGGGGCTCTTAGGGGCCATCTCTCGTCCTGGGGTCCCCGGGGCCACCCCCGCAGCAGGCTCCTTGGGAGGAAGGAGAGAGTGGGAGCAAAGTATAGGCGAGGAGTTCCCTGGGGATTCTGGGTTGATCAATGCTCTTTTGGAGCCTGCGGGGAGGAGAGAGCAGAGGAACAGGCTAGTTTGTGCTCTCGTTTTTCCATTTTAAGTATCCCTCTCCTGGGCTTCTGGACTAGGAGAACGGGATTCAGGAGTTCGGAAAGGGAGTTGAGAGAGGCAGCGGCGAATTGAGGAGGTAGGCGAGTGTGAAGAGGAGGAGGAAGGGCTGGGGAGAAGAGCGAGGCTGTAGGGCTGCTTGTTGAGGGAGGAAGAGGTTGAGGGGGAGGGAGAGGAGGAGGAGGAGGGGGAGGAGAGAGATGACATGGGGAAAGGAGGAGGGGGGTTGGACGGGGGAGGAGGCGTAGAGGACTCGAGGGACCGTCTGTCTCGGGACAGGCTGGCCAGCTGGGGCGCGGAGCCGGGAGGAGGAGGCAGCAGCAGCAGCGCTTGGAGCAGCAGCGGCAGCAGCAGAAACAAGTACCAGCCACACAGCGGCTCCTCCGGCCCAAGCAGCCACAGTCCCCCGGCCGCGATGGCGCTGCAAAGCCCGGCTAGCGAGGAAGCTAAGGGGCCCTGGCGGGAGGCAGACCAGGAACAGCAGGAGCCGGTGGGGAGCCCCGAGCCAGAGCCAGAGCCGGAGCCCGTGCCAGTGCCCCCACCCGAGCCCCAGCCCGAACCTCAGCCAGAGCCCCAGCCCCTACCGGACCCTGCACCGCTGCCGGAGCTGGAGTTTGAGCCCGAGCCGGTGCACGAACCCGAGCCCACGCCCACGGTGGAGACCCGTGGCACCGCGCGCGGCTTCCAGCCCCCCGAAGGTGGCTTCGGCTGGATGGTGGTCTTCGCTGCCACCTGGTGCAACGGCTCCATCTTCGGCATCCAGAACTCCTTCGGGATTCTCTACTCCATGCTGCTGCAGGAGGAAAGAGAGAAAAATCGCCAAGTGGAGTTCCAAGCAGGTGAGCGGCCCCGCGCGCCCCACCTGGCATTCTAGGCAAGGGTGTCTGCTCCAGTTGCCGCTGATCTCATACCTTCGGGTCCGAAGCGCCCCTCTCTAGTGTGCGGCTTGAACTTCTCGCCCTTTACCCTTAGCCTTCGGCGCTGCTAGGGCGCGGAGTGCCTAGCTCTGGTCAGCCTCGGCTGTGGAGACTAGGTGCAAGAAGTCCCGGGGGTGGGACCTGGGACCTTCGTTGACCATACACAAAGAATGAACTTTTTTGCACTGGGACATATCCAGACTCACCTTTTGGGTTTGTTTAAAGTACTTTGAGCGTGTGTCCTAGGGGAAGATAATTGGAGAATTGTTTCTAAGGGGGGTGGGGTGGGGAGCGAAACCATGGAGAAAGGAGAGAGTGGGGAGGACTTTGACAGAAATACCGTTAAGGCATATCTCCGCAAGCAGCTGCGATTCCTCTACAGGGAGCAGAGATGTTTTCTGTCTAAAACACTTCAGGAGTCCTGGTGACTGAGCAAAGAGTCAAACACATGGCAGGAGTGTGTATCTACAGGAGAGAGAGTAAGGGAGCAAGTGTGGATGTGTGTGCCCGTAGTGGTTACTGCCCAACAGGGCGGGCTGGCCTCTGCCACTCTGAGAAAGTGAGCGGATCTCTGTGCCCTCTGAGCTGAACCCCAAAGCAGGCAGGGAGGCAGTCTCCAGAGAGGCGTGAGGCGGCTGGCAGACTGGGCCCTGAGACTCACTTGCACAGCCTCCAACCTCAGCCTTGCCCTCCCTGGCACCCTGCGCCTCCGCTGTCCCCGGGGTGACTCGTTAGTCTTTAGCCAGAGCCGGTGCACGAACCCGAGCCCACGCCCACGGTGGAGACCCGTGGCACCGCGCGCGGCTTCCAGCCCCCCGAAGGTGGCTTCGGCTGGATGGTGGTCTTCGCTGCCACCTGGTGCAACGGCTCCATCTTCGGCATCCAGAACTCCTTCGGGATTCTCTACTCCATGCTGCTGCAGGAGGAAAGAGAGAAAAATCGCCAAGTGGAGTTCCAAGCAGGTGAGCGGCCCCGCGCGCCCCACCTGGCATTCTAGGCAAGGGTGTCTGCTCCAGTTGCCGCTGATCTCATACCTTCGGGTCCGAAGCGCCCCTCTCTAGTGTGCGGCTTGAACTTCTCGCCCTTTACCCTTAGCCTTCGGCGCTGCTAGGGCGCGGAGTGCCTAGCTCTGGTCAGCCTCGGCTGTGGAGACTAGGTGCAAGAAGTCCCGGGGGTGGGACCTGGGACCTTCGTTGACCATACACAAAGAATGAACTTTTTTGCACTGGGACATATCCAGACTCACCTTTTGGGTTTGTTTAAAGTACTTTGAGCGTGTGTCCTAGGGGAAGATAATTGGAGAATTGTTTCTAAGGGGGGTGGGGTGGGGAGCGAAACCATGGAGAAAGGAGAGAGTGGGGAGGACTTTGACAGAAATACCGTTAAGGCATATCTCCGCAAGCAGCTGCGATTCCTCTACAGGGAGCAGAGATGTTTTCTGTCTAAAACACTTCAGGAGTCCTGGTGACTGAGCAAAGAGTCAAACACATGGCAGGAGTGTGTATCTACAGGAGAGAGAGTAAGGGAGCAAGTGTGGATGTGTGTGCCCGTAGTGGTTACTGCCCAACAGGGCGGGCTGGCCTCTGCCACTCTGAGAAAGTGAGCGGATCTCTGTGCCCTCTGAGCTGAACCCCAAAGCAGGCAGGGAGGCAGTCTCCAGAGAGGCGTGAGGCGGCTGGCAGACTGGGCCCTGAGACTCACTTCGCACAGCCTCCAACCTCAGCCTTGCCCTCCCTGGCACCCTGCGCCTCTCCGCTGTCCCCGGGGGTGACTCGTTAGTCTTTAGCCAGAATGCCGGCCTCCACCCCGCCTGCCTTCGGGTGGTGCTGACCTGGTCTTCTTCCCTAGAACAAGCAGGGCTGGGGGCATAGCTCTTGCTCTTCAGGCCAGTGGCCACAGGACCACAGGTTTGTGCGCTCCTCCTACTGAGCCTGCCTGTGGGCTCAGAGAACTCAAAGTAGCCATCCGGCTTCCTCAGCAAGCCACCCGTGAAGCCCCTAAGCCCTTAAACCTTTCGAGGAGTCTCAGGAGTGAGTTGAGGGGTTTGGGATGCCTTCTTCAAGGCTCACTCCCTCTTGTGGCTCCTCAGGACAGCTCCACTCCAGAACGGTCACAAGTTCAAAGCTTAGAATGCATGGCTTTTAAAAACACAGCTCAGAATGTGTTTCTGTGAAACTGAAGGGTTCCCTCCCCTCGCCACCCCCAAACACATACTTCTGCTGCTCTCTGAGGGGGGCTGTGGATTATTTAGTAAATAGAAACCTTGAATTCCGGGGGCATCCACCTGTGGATTCTCTAGGCCTGTAGAGAGCCTCCTACGGCTCTCTATCAAGGACTCTTGTTTTTTTTACTTTGCAGCTTCGCTGGGCTGCCCTTAAAGAGGTTTTGGAACTCTTGGTGCCTCTGGCCTGGTGATTCATTGGTGTCCTAGTGTGCAGGCCCCACTTGAAAGTTAGTGTGCATTGATGGCTGTCCAAGGCAGTCGTAGGACTGCCCAGGCTGCACTGACGCCTGAGTGGAGGAAGTCCCTGACTGTGTGGAACATCTGGGCAGAAGGTCACTACCACACTTCTCCTGGGACTACATTTTCCCTGTTCTGATACAGTTCAGAGGCTCTTGGGAAGGCAGCCGTGTGCCCGTAGTGGTTACTGCCCAACAGGGCGGGCTGGCCTCTGCCACTCTGAGAAAGTGAGCGGATCTCTGTGCCCTCTGAGCTGAACCCCAAAGCAGGCAGGGAGGCAGTCTCCAGAGAGGCGTGAGGCGGCTGGCAGACTGGGCCCTGAGACTCACTTGCACAGCCTCCAACCTCAGCCTTGCCCTCCCTGGCACCCTGCGCCTCTCCGCTGTCCCCGGGGGTGACTCGTTAGTCTTTAGCCAGAATGCCGGCCTCCACCCCGCCTGCCTTCGGGTGGTGCTGACCTGGTCTTCTTCCCTAGAACAAGCAGGGCTGGGGGCATAGCTCTTGCTCTTCAGGCCAGTGGCCACAGGACCACAGGTTTGTGCGCTCCTCCTACTGAGCCTGCCTGTGGGCTCAGAGAACTCAAAGTAGCCATCCGGCTTCCTCAGCAAGCCACCCGTGAAGCCCCTAAGCCCTTAAACCTTTCGAGGAGTCTCAGGAGTGAGTTGAGGGGTTTGGGATGCCTTCTTCAAGGCTCACTCCCTCTTGTGGCTCCTCAGGACAGCTCCACTCCAGAACGGTCACAAGTTCAAAGCTTAGAATGCATGGCTTTTAAAAACACAGCTCAGAATGTGTTTCTGTGAAACTGAAGGGTTCCCTCCCCTCGCCACCCCCAAACACATACTTCTGCTGCTCTCTGAGGGGGGCTGTGGATTATTTAGTAAATAGAAACCTTGAATTCCGGGGGCATCCACCTGTGGATTCTCTAGGCCTGTAGAGAGCCTCTCCTACGGCTCTCTATCAAGGACTCTTGTTTTTTTTACTTTGCAGCTTCGCTGGGCTGCCCTTAAAGAGGTTTTGGAACTCTTGGTGCCTCTGGCCTGGTGATTCATTGGTGTCCTAGTGTGCAGGCCCCACTTGAAAGTTAGTGTGCATTGATGGCTGTCCAAGGCAGTCGTAGGACTGCCCAGGCTGCACTGACGCCTGAGTGGAGGAAGTCCCTGACTGTGTGGAACATCTGGGCAGAAGGTCACTACCACACTTCTCCTGGGACTACATTTTCCCTGTTCTGATACAGTTCAGAGGCTCTTGGGAAGGCAGCCAGGGTAGGCCCTCTGGCTACTGCCTAGGTTACCTTGCAGGGCACCTGCTGAGCACTGCCCTGAGGTTAAAGGCAGGTTGTTGGCTGTTGGGATCAGAGACAAAGTCTGGGGAAAACTTCATGGGAGGTAGTGGGGGATGGGCTGAAGCTAGGCCCTGGCATTCATGTGATGTGAGCAGGCCCTGGGCAGGGGCCTTATGAGTGTGTAATAAAACTTGGAAAAAACCCACTATTTTACCAGGAAGAGGTTCACTGCTGGGGAACAAACTTCAAAGTAGGTGATCATAGGGGACTCAGGGGGAGGGCTGGCTGTGACTTTCCGGTCAAGACCTCACAGTGCAGCTGGGAAGGGGGTGGCAGTGAACTGTGCAGAGGTGTGGCTGGTATGTACTCTGACGCAGACTAGGTCCATGGAGGGGCTGGGGTTACTGGTTTAAATTATGATGAGTGTAAGTCAGAAAAGAACAAAAAGGAATTTGGTATATCCCTACGGTCTCGGGCTACTTTGACTTGGGTCCTTGCTGTGTGTGTCTTGAATTCATGAAAGTTAGTTTTGATACTGGAGGCTCTGGGGAACTCCTCAGTTTTTATTTAAAAAATGTCAGGAGCACCCCTCATTACCTTCCTCAGTTCCTAGAAAATTTCACCCTCACCACTACCCTTCCTGAGCCCCTCGGTTTTCTCAAGCAGCCATTTAGGTCCTGAGATTCGCAATGTGTCTCTGCCTCAATACACTTTCCACAGTTTACTCAAAATTTCTCAGCTACCTATGCCATGGTGCTGGTGTCTCAAAGGGATAGAAGAAGCTTGATAAGATCATTGTCAGCCAGTGTTTGCCTAGTTGCCATTATGGGGAACATAGAATATACACCCATATAGTGATGTATGGTGTATATAGTTAAGGAGGTTGGTGCATTGTCTCTTACTATTAATATCTGATATGCCTTCCATCTCTAGAAATCTATGAATTGAATATTTGGAGGCACCCCAGAACCCAAATTCACTTTGGCTAAGTCTAATATCTTCACAGCCCTAAAGCTGTGCTGATTGGCTTAATGGGTCTAAGGTTCTGCAGGTGACTGGGACTGTTGTGAAGATGCCCCCAAAGAAGGCTGTTTTGTTGTTTAGAGGCTAACTCTACATCATAGGGGTCTCTGGACATAGGAAAAAGCCACAGAAGTAGAAGGGAAGTAGAATTCAGGCCATTCTAGAGTATGCAGTCACAATTGTTCAGTCTTTGTGAACCCTGTGGTGCATACAGATCTGTGGTGGCAGTGTATCTTGTCCTTTCTCTTCACCCATTTTGAAAAGGAAGCCAAATTTCTCTGGGTCCTAGGCCTGGGAAGGACTGGCTGGCAAAAAGTCCTTGAGATAGAGGCAAGTGACCAAGGTCTGATTCAGGTAAAAAAGCAAAAGATCAAGAGAGAAATGATCTTATATAGAGGCTGTGGGAAATTTGGGAGTTCTCCCAGCCCAGATCAAGCAGCAGACAGAACAGGGACAACCCACAATTTGATGGAAAGTATGTAATGGCTTCCTGACATGAGAAGGGAGACTTTTGGAGGAAAAAAAGAGCAAGGTAGCATTGATTGCAGACCTCAGATCATTATTGGAACCCTAAATGTGTTGGATTGGAGGCAGGGTTAGGTTTAGGGGGTCCAGAAGACAAGGCAGAACAAGTCAGAGTTGTTAACATTGGCTCCAAGCTTAGGCCTTTCTAAACATGCTCCAGAGTAAACTCAGCCCCCTGCGCTTTCCACCCTGACTGCGAGTCTAGCACTGAGCCATGAAATATGATGGGGACATTTTTTTCTGGGGCAGTTTATAAGCATGACCCTTGTAGGCTCCCAGGTGGGGTGGGGGTGGGAAATATGTCTCTCACCATCTGGGGAAAGGAGTAATAATTGTCAGAAAGGCTCATTATTGGGTACAAGATAGTTCAGACTCATGGGTACTCTGACGGAAACAGAGTTTTCTAGGCATGGAGTAAATGATACACTCCATCTTTGGGCAAAGAGTCCCAAAGATAGGTGAAGCCAGGGGCAGTTTAGGCTATCTTTCTCTTCTTAATTTTAGAGGCTTCCATTGTCTAGCTCAGTGTCTCACTGAGATGACCACTAAATTGCTAACTTTGGAATCTATGTATCTTTCGAGCAAATATGCCAATGTCTTGCCTTTGGCTAAAGGCTTTTGCCTACTCTCCAGAGAAGATTGGCTCAGAGCCTGTTATGGAGCTTTGGGTCACCGGGCCAGACATCTTTCAAGCCACTCCTTTGACTCTGCTCCAACCAAACTGGATCCCAACTAAGACTTTGACTCATACTGGAGGGGATGAGGAAAAGAGGTTGGGGTATTTGGAGGACAACAAGGGCGGTGCTTGTTTGCTCTGGAGTAGCTAATTGAAGTTATATCCCTGGTTCATTGTCCAGTGGCCTCAAGTGCTCATTCTAAGTCTATATCTGGATCCCAATGGGCTGGTGATCTCAGTAATACCAGCTAGGCAGTGGCTAGGAGTTAGCTAACTGTTTGTGCCCCTGGTGTGCTCTGTGACTTTGAGCAGGCACCTTGCTTCTCTGTACCTTAGTTTATCTATTTGTAAAGTGAAAGGATTTGACTAGATGAACTTCTTTGCTTTGCTGTTCTATCCTTCTAAAATTATATGATATTTTATTCTTTACTATTCACTTGGCATAAATCTTGACTCATTCAAACAACTGGAAATATGTTAATCTGCCTGAATGAGGGTGTGGATGGGTTGGGAGGAGGTTAGGAAAACAATGAAAAGCTATGCGAACATCATTTCTCCATGTTGTGTGGATTAAAAGACTATGTGGTTACTCATATGTATCAATATGGTTGAAAAGATTCACTTTTTTTTTTTAAACCAAGTATGTAAAGATAACTTCAAATCCACAACTGCTTCCCCAGAATATCCTGCTTAGCATAGAATTGGGCCTCCAAGAGAATTCCCTCAACTTGGCCTTCTGCAGGCCAGCTGAGTGGTTCTGTATGCTGCTGTTTCCCAGCATTTGAGCCTGTTCCTATAAAGCATTAAACTGAAAGTATTCCCTTAAGCCTCAGTTTGGACCCCTCTCCTGAAACTTAATTTTCCACAACAGTCTCATTTCTCAGATAGGTGAAGCTAGGGCAGTTTAGGCTATCTTTCTCTTCTTAATTTTAGAGGCTTCCATTGTCTAGCTCAGTGTCTCACTGAGATGACCACTAAATTGCTAACTTTGGAATCTATGTATCTTTCGAGCAAATATGCCAATGTCTTGCCTTTGGCTAAAGGCTTTTGCCTACTCTCCAGAGAAGATTGGCTCAGAGCCTGTTATGGAGCTTTGGGTCACCGGGCCAGACATCTTTCAAGCCACTCCTTTGACTCTGCTCCAACCAAACTGGATCCCAACTAAGACTTTGACTCATACTGGAGGATGAGGAAAAGAGGTTGGGGTATTTGGAGGACAACAAGGGCGGTGCTTGTTTGCTCTGGAGTAGCTAATTGAAGTTATATCCCTGGTTCATTGTCCAGTGGCCTCAAGTGCTCATTCTAAGTCTATATCTGGATCCCAATGGGCTGGTGATCTCAGTAATACCAGCTAGGCAGTGGCTAGGAGTTAGCTAACTGTTTGTGCCCCTGGTGTGCTCTGTGACTTTGAGCAGGCACCTTGCTTCTCTGTACCTTAGTTTATCTATTTGTAAAGTGAAAGGATTTGACTAGATGAACTTCTTTGCTTTGCTGTTCTATCCTTCTAAAATTATATGATATTTTATTCTTTACTATTCACTTGGCATAAATCTTGACTCATTCAAACAACTGGAAATATGTTAATCTGCCTGAATGAGGGTGTGGATGGGTTGGGAGGAGGTTAGGAAAACAATGAAAAGCTATGCGAACATCATTTCTCCATGTTGTGTGGATTAAAAGACTATGTGGTTACTCATATGTATCAATATGGTTGAAAAGATTCACTTTTTTTTTTTAAACCAAGTATGTAAAGATAACTTCAAATCCACAACTGCTTCCCCAGAATATCCTGCTTAGCATAGAATTGGGCCTCCAAGAGAATTCCCTCAACTTGGCCTTCTGCAGGCCAGCTGAGTGGTTCTGTATGCTGCTGTTTCCCAGCATTTGAGCCTGTTCCTATAAAGCATTAAACTGAAAGTATTCCCTTAAGCCTCAGTTTGGACCCCTCTCCTGAAACTTAATTTTCCACAACACAGTCTCATTTCTCAGAAATGCATGGTTAGTCTGACCTTGGTTTGCTGTTCAGGATAGAAGAGTAAAGCAAGATTCCTAAATGCGATAAAGTGGTTTGCTTCAGGAGGTTTCAGACAGGGCTTCCTTATAGCTGGCTAAGGGCTGCTGCCTGGTGGTTGGTGTGAGAGAGCCGCTGCTTGCTCTCCTATAGGAGGCCATATTCAGTATTCACAATTTCTGGGCAGCTTCAGCTTCACTCAGGGCTTAGCTGAGAGTGACTACTGAAGTGGCAGGCACAGAGCTCTGTCTCTTCTTTTTTTCCGAATTTATGCTTGCCTCTGAAATATTTCCTCCAGTGCCATGAAGAGTAAATAAGCAGATGGCTTGTCAGCATTTGCAGCAACATACAAAGGATGTCATCTAGACCTTTTGAGCAGACCAGTTTCCCAGGAGAGGGTACCGCTTTTCCCATCAGCATCCTTTTGTTTTGTTGCATTTTTTAAAAAATTATTTTTAGCTATGCTGGGTCTTTGTTGCTGTGCCAGGGCTTTCTCTAGTTGCGATACCTGGGCTTCTCATTGCAGTGGCTTCTCCTGTTGTGGAGCTCATACTCTAGGCCCATGGGCTCAGTAGTTGCGGCTCAGTCTTAGTTGCTTCGGGGCATGTGGGATCTTCCCAGGCTAGGGATCAGATCTGTGTCCTCTGCACTGGCAAGAGGCTTCTTAACCACTAGACCACCAGAGAAGTCCTGTTTTGTTGCAGTTTGAAAGAAAGAATCATTTACTCTTTTCAGATTGTGTGAAAGAGGGAGTGAGATTTCCTGTTTTGAAAGGAACTATCTCATCTGGGACTGAATGAGTAAACCTTAGAGAAAACTTTTTTTTTTTTTTTCATAAAATGTGCATGATTACACACACACACACATACTCTACACCTCAAGTCATGGATTATGACTATGCTATCTGAAAAAGTCTTTTCTTGTCTGTTTATGGAATTAGGTTTTATTGTACCAGCCGCTTCTGTAGGGGCTGTGTGGAAATAATACAAAGGGCCCAGACTGGTAAAGAAATTCCTTAACCCAGTTTGGACCCTCTCCTGAAACTTAATTTTCCACAACACAGTCTCATTTCTCAGAAATGCATGGTTAGTCTGACCTTGGTTTGCTGTTCAGGATAGAAGAGTAAAGCAAGATTCCTAAATGCGATAAAGTGGTTTGCTTCAGGAGGTTTCAGACAGGGCTTCCTTATAGCTGGCTAAGGGCTGCTGCCTGGTGGTTGGTGTGAGAGAGCCGCTGCTTGCTCTCCTATAGGAGGCCATATTCAGTATTCACAATTTCTGGGCAGCTTCAGCTTCACTCAGGGCTTAGCTGAGAGTGACTACTGAAGTGGCAGGCACAGAGCTCTGTCTCTTCTTTTTTTCCGAATTTATGCTTGCCTCTGAAATATTTCCTCCAGTGCCATGAAGAGTAAATAAGCAGATGGCTTGTCAGCATTTGCAGCAACATACAAAGGATGTCATCTAGACCTTTTGAGCAGACCAGTTTCCCAGGAGAGGGTACCGCTTTTCCCATCAGCATCCTTTTGTTTTGTTGCATTTTTTAAAAAATTATTTTTAGCTATGCTGGGTCTTTGTTGCTGTGCCAGGGCTTTCTCTAGTTGCGATACCTGGGCTTCTCATTGCAGTGGCTTCTCCTGTTGTGGAGCTCATACTCTAGGCCCATGGGCTCAGTAGTTGCGGCTCAGTCTTAGTTGCTTCGGGGCATGTGGGATCTTCCCAGGCTAGGGATCAGATCTGTGTCCTCTGCACTGGCAAGAGGCTTCTTAACCACTAGACCACCAGAGAAGTCCTGTTTTGTTGCAGTTTGAAAGAAAGAATCATTTACTCTTTTCAGATTGTGTGAAAGAGGGAGTGAGATTTCCTGTTTTGAAAGGAACTATCTCATCTGGGACTGAATGAGTAAACCTTAGAGAAAACTTTTTTTTTTTTTTTCATAAAATGTGCATGATTACACACACACACACATACTCTACACCTCAAGTCATGGATTATGACTATGCTATCTGAAAAAGTCTTTTCTTGTCTGTTTATGGAATTAGGTTTTAGTGTAACAGAAGCTTCTGTAGGGGCTGTGTGGAACTAATACAAAGGGCCCAGACTGGGAAAACTTGCTAAGTAGGAGTGATGCAGAGAATATGGTCAGCCTGGATTATACCTCTTGCCATGGACTCTTTGAAACTCCCCAACAGGAGGACTTGGAAACATTTATGTAAGTTTCATTCTGTTTCCATCCTCCACTTATTCTGTATCCCATTCAAGAGTTATTGGGGGATTCCCTGGTGGTCCAGTGGGTAGAAAGTCCGCCTTGAAGTGCAAGGGGCGCTGGTTTGATCCCTGGCCTAGGAAGAACCCACGTACCGCAGAGTAGCTGTACCGGTGTGTCCAACTACGAGCCAGTGCTCTGGAATGAATGTGCCCAGAGCCGGTGCTCTGCAACAAGAGAGGCCACTGCGATGGGAGGCCCACATGGGACAAAGAATGGAGATGGATGAAAATAAATGGATTTTTAAAAAAATCAATAAAGGAGGCCAAAAATAATTTTTAAAAAAGTTATTAGGAAGATGGTTTAGGATACTCCAGTC
This sequence comes from Tragulus kanchil, assembly GCA_022376925.1. Lineage (NCBI taxonomy): Eukaryota > Metazoa > Chordata > Mammalia > Artiodactyla > Tragulidae > Tragulus > Tragulus kanchil. Next base: position 67,015,782 of record JAIOJX010000001.1, on the reverse strand, counting down.
CTCTCCCATTTTAAGACTGACAGAGGACTAAGCTTAGGGATGTTTAATCTCTTGCCTTGAAGTCAAGGTACTGTGATTATTAATGTGAAATCACTTGGCACTTATTTGTAGGCGGGGAATGTGGCCTGCTTGGGTGGCTTGAGGAAGTGCATGCTTCTTCACCCTGGTAGTCTTCTCCTCCTCTATTTTCTTGTTTGCTTTTTTTCTGGGGTTGGTAGGAGAAGAAGGGATGAAACTGGCTATCCCAACCATATATTTTCTTGGCTCCTCCTATTTTCATGGCGCATTTGTAATACCTCTACTCTTAGTATTGTTCCCTTTGCTGCTAGTATTGTTCTTTCTTCTCTTTCTTTCCCTTACTCAATTAAAGGAACAGCTAGGGTTTCAGATGTTGTACAGTCCTTACTCCAGACTGGATCTCAGGCCCATTCCCACATATCCTGTGGAGTGTCTCTTCCTCCTTTCCCCCTTTATCTTACTCTCTACTTTTTTTGGAGAAGGATGACTTCCCATAGAACACTCAAGAGTGTAGAAGGTATCACCTCTGGATTTTTGCAGTAAGATTTATAGTCCCTGGACCCCAATCAAAGAGAGAGTATTGTAGCAGATCTTAATAGTATTCAACAAATGTCTTGGTCAGTTGCACCCTTTCTATTCAAATCTTCACTATCATTGTCCCTCAATTCCTGAGCCCACTGAACTTTCAGAGACTTCAGATTGGTTTTTAGTAGTTTTAAGAGTTCTGGATGAAATAGAAATCTTCATTCTCTTTTGAGCCCCTATCAATCTCTCTTCTTGCCCAAAAAAAAAAAAAACCTACAGAATTGATTGTAGAGGAGTTGGAGGAGAGAGGAAACAAGCACCCATGTCCTAACTAGATTTAAAAGTACTTTTAGGGCTTCTCTGGTGGTGCAGTGGGCAAAGAATCTGCCTTGCTGTGCAAGGGGCACTGGTTCGATCCCTGGCCCGGGAAGATCCCCATGCCTCAGCGTGGCTGGACCGTTGTGTCCAAGTAGGAACCAGGGCTCTGGAGCACATACACCCAGAGCCTGTGCTCTGCAATGAGAGAGGCCACTGCAATGGCAGACCCACACAGGCCAAAGAATAAAGACGGATGAAAATAAATAAATAAAAAACCAATAAAAGAGGCCAAAAAAAAAAAAGTACTTTTAGTGAGGATAGAGAGGGAGGAAATAAAACTCCCAGGTTAGTTACTTCCCTGCAGCTGAAGGGAAAAAAGGAAAGAAATGTCACTAAACAAGCTGTCCTCACATAATCTCTTGTCTATCTTATCCTGTAGCTCTGTCCACTCACCTTCTTACCCAGGCTGGAATATGTGCATGCACCCATGTGTCCATACCTGGGGGTGCATCTGTATAGCTGAGTGTGTGATGTCTATCTGGGCCAATTAGCACAGTTGCTTAGAACACGGTGCTTATGAGATTCAGGTCACAAGTTCAGTCACTTGTTTAGGAAACTGAGCTTCTCACAAGGAAAAGAACTCTTCTTCTGTTCACCACTCATGCCCCTCATGTGTGGTTGACACTGACTCTGAGAGGACTGAGTAGAAGTATGGAGGTGATTCCCTATAAACCTTCCCTGTTAGTGGGGGATAAAGACACAAAACACACAGCCTAGTGATCGCTGCTCTTCCACAGTGTGATTTCATTGAAATTTAGCTTCTTTCTTCCATTAAGCATCCTGATAATTAATAATAATAATAATTTTTTTTACTCTGTATATTTTCTTTTTTTCAACAATCACAAGTTTTTTATTTTGCCTTTTTGATTTTCCAGAGTTTTGATGTTTACAGATACGTATAATTCCAGATTAGTCATATGTATATCCCATGCCCCCCCATCCCATCCCTCCAGGCCATCACATAGCCCCCATGTACCATCCCTTAGACCCACAGCACATTGACAATAGTTATCTCTTTTACATAAGAGTATGGGGTTCTGTAAAAATAATCATAGTAACTGCTAACATTTATTTAGCATTTAGTAATCAATTCTATGCTAGGCATTATATTAAGCACTTTACATGTATCAACTCATTTCAATTTTAAATAACTCTACTATTATTTCCTGCATTTCACAGATAAAGAGATAGATGTACAGAAACTAAGTAACTTGGTTCAGCTCGTATAGCAAATAATGGCAGAACCAATATTTGAACTCAGAGAGTATGAATCCAGAACTCTTTCTTTTAAGTATCACTTAACACATACTAAAGATGAGAGGGGCCAGCTACCAAGGAGGACTACTGCAGAGTTTTCCATTCCTGTAGCCTCAGGGCATCCTTATGACTAAAGAATATATGAGATAACCATGAAAGCACTTAGTAAACAAAAGTCTGACAGTCTCGTGATACATGATATATTCTCCTAATCACCAACTTCCTCTACCCAGAGTCATGGTCACTGGGTCCAAACAAGAGCCAGAAAAACTGTCTCTTTTTCGTTGGTTAGCCTGAATGTCACATAAACTTTTAAGGTTCAGTGTTCTCATCTTCATAGTGAAATTGTGACAGTATTTACTTTTATAGGACTATGAAGGATCATACGAGATTCTGTATGTGAGTGATATTGGTCAGTTGTAAAGGGATTGGTATTATTATTATTATCATTGTTATTATTATCATCATTATCATCATCGTCCAGTAGCCTTTTCCACCTCCTAGAAAGTGAGTTGGTATACCATTCTCTAAATATTTCTGGAAGAAAATCAATCCCTCCTTCCCACCTTCTACCTCCCCACTCCATCTCGTCCCCATCTCTTGTCTGTATTCTTCTGCAATTTTACCAGGGTTTCTCACAGCTAAGAACTGATCCCTGGCCATGTTTTCTTTGTTTCTTAGTTCTGTAGAAGCCCAGGGAGAGGAGGGGCCTGACCCCAGGCCGTATACATTCAAGGAAACAAGGCATGTTGAAATATTTACAGCTCTTGGCAGGAGCTCACAAACCTCCCTTTGAGTCAAGGACTGAGGTTTTTTTTCCTTTTCTTTTCTTTTTTTTAAATAAGAATTACTAGGCATTGGGGGCAGATGGTGGGTGGAGTTAGGGTGTCACTTCCTCCCGAGGGTCTCTCACAGAAGCTCTGTTCCCCTGCAGGTAGTGAAAAAAGGAAAGGGATATTTAGGGTCAGAAGGTCTGGGCTAGGGGACATTGAGCAAAGAAGGGGCCTTGCTCCTTTGTATTCAGTTTTCGAGTGGGCTAATTTCCTTATGTTCTAAACAGGATAGCCCCAGAGCACAGAGGCCACAGAAGGCCAGAAGTCTGGAGGAGGCTTGCAATAGCAGTTTTGAACAGCATTTCAGTGACCAGTGATCTTAATGAAACTTCCATTAAGATCACTTAGTAGCCAAATGTTTATAACATTTCACAGTGAAAATGTTTCTCTTTTTTGTTGTTGTAAGCAACAAAACAAAATCCTCAAGTCCTTCGCTGAGACAAGATTTAAAATATACTAAGATTTACCGTCTTGATTTTCAGTTATTTAAATGTGTGAGTTGGCAGGCATTTTAGAGACTACCCATTCTGGTTCCCATCTGGTTCCCATTTTACAGGTAGAGAACTGACATCTGGAAAGATGTAACCTCAGTCAGTATTACTGGTAGATGATTGTAGTCAAGACTGGTTTGTAAGAGCAGTTGGGGATGGGTGTAAGAGGTGTGGCTTCTGGCACCTTGGGAGCTCCTCAGTTCAATCACTGGCATACTGCCCCCTTTGTGTCTCCCTGAACTTTTCTAAAGTCAACCCCCAAGCGCTATGTTGCAGAAAGAGATTTTATTGTGTTGTAATAAATGTAGTTTTAATCATTTGATATGAGATAAAATTCAAGAGGTGTAATGGTGAAAAGTCTGTCTACCACACTGTCTTACAGCTACCTTGTTCCCCTCCCTAGAGGCCACTAGTGTTACCGAGGTGTCCTTCCAGAGATATTCTGTGTATGTGTACAAGCAATTGTGTATGCATATATACATCCTATTTTAAAAACACAGTGGTAACCCTGCAATTCACATTATCCTCCACTTTGCCTCTTTTTTTTTTCTTTTTCTTTCTTTTTTATTTATTTATTTATTTATTTATTTTTGTACATGTATGTTCCCAGATCAATCAGATGCATATCCCTTGACCCTCCCCCCACCCAGGTTCCCCCCCCCATCCCTCCAGACCATTGCTCCAAGTGGTTGTAGGTACTCCTATTCCCCTAGCACAATGACAATAGCTATCTTTTCTACACATGACAGTATAGGGTCCCATGTTACTCCCTCCCATTGTTTGGTCTCCACAATGTCTTTATGTCTATTCTCTGTTTTTTCATGAGTTCACTGTGTGTGTTATCATGACCATCTTACTAGATCCCATATATATGAGTTAGTATACTATACTTGTCTTTCTCTTTTTGACTTACTTCACTTTTTATGATAGGTTCTAGAGCCAGCCACCTCATTAGGACTGAGTCTTCTGTATTTCTTTTAATAGCTGAGTAGTATTCCATTGTATATATGTACCAGAGCTTCTGGATCCATTCATTTGTCGATGGACATCTAGGTTGCTTCCATGTTCTGGCTATTGTATAGAGAGCCGCAATGAACATTGGGGTACAGGTGCCTCTTTCAGTTTTGATTTCATCAGGATTACATTAAGTCTGTAACTGCACAGTATCCCATTATATGGATATGTTATAATTTATTTGTTCAGCACTATGCTAATAGGCATTTTAGGTATAACCAATATTTAAATATAGGCTTTAGAATCAAACAGCACTAAATTCAGATACTCACCATATGACTGGCTTGTCAAATGTTTTAACTTGAAATTTGACTTCTTACATTATAAAATAGAGATAATAATAACATCAGTCCTGTTTTGGTGTGGAGATTAAAGGAGAGGAAGCATATAAAACATCTGTCATACAGCCTGGCACATACTAAGTGTTCAATAAATATTGAATAGTTCACTCACTCCCTGCTCACAAGCCTTCCCCATACTCTCCACCTTCAATTAAATTGATGTTGGTTCAGCTCAAATCAATAGGTGTTAATTATGTGTTAGGTTGGACCTTGGATGAACCAGAGAAGGAAAAGTGTCCCTCAAGAAGTTTATAATTTTTTGAGAAGATATAACATACCAAATAACCACAAATCACTGCTAGGTAGCAAAAAAATATATGTATGAAATTGAATGCAATTTTGATGTGGTGATGTGGAAAAGGAGAGATAAGTATATGGGCCAAAGGAATCAAAAGAATTTTGGCAGTACAGTTGTAATTTGAAAAGGGATTTAGCTAAGTGGAGAGGAGCCTATGTGCAAATGGGACAGATCGGTTGTTACTCAAAGTCTGGGTCTTTGCCCTTTGGAAGTCCCTGACCCAGCAGGTGAAGTGGAGTCAAAAGGAAGAAGGAGAGGAAAATACTGAGGACATTTAGAGGAAAGGGTATGGGGAAGGGGGATGATGGGATATTAGACCATAAAATGAGGTGCCTGCAAGTGGCTTGTGGCATAGCCTACCCAGCCTGCACCACCTGCTCTTTGGTGTCAGCAGCCAGGCACTTTTTAAGAAGAAGGATGAAGGACCTGAGAGTAGAAGTGGCAGCAGCTCTCAGCCCCTCACCCTTGGGTCTATTTGAGGCCCAGACAGATCCAGATGCTGTGAGCCCTGGGAGAGGGGGAGACAACTGAGTGATAATAATCCCTTCTCCATGTGGTACATTGTAGTTTACATCTTGATTGATGTTTATCTTTGCAACAGAGGCAATTATGAAATAAAATGCTCAGTTGAATCTCATTATGTGCCAACATCTTTAATCACAAGTGTTATGTTGAGGGGTTCTGGAAAATTAAAAGGTAATGTGGTTTATATTAGTCAGGAACAGTTCATGGCAGGGAAAGGCTGTATAGAGATTCATATTCCCGTTTTATATTTGCAGAAAATGAACAGCAGACTGAGGGCAACTGAGTGGCCTAAGGTCATATACTTAATATTTAACAGAGCTGGGACTAGAAACCAGGGCTCGCGATTCCATGTTTCATGGGGCCTGAGATGTAGGAGTTCCCCCAAACCGGGAACCGTTTTACCTAAACTTGATAGCAGCCTGAAACAAATTGGAAGCCAAAAAGCTAAGAAAAGAAAAAAAGGTAAGGGAGACAGAAACAAGGGTCATGGAAGGTAGGATCTGGGCATAGCTAGGATCTGCTGGCTGAGATCAAGAAAGAGCACCAGATTGGGAGTCAGGAGATTCAAGTTCTACTGTGGCTCTGCTACTGTATTTGTGACGCTGACAAGTACTTTCCCCTTTGCTGGCCTTGATTTCTCCATTTAAGTGAGAAAGATAAGAAAGCTGGACCTCCCAGAAACAGTGGTGCTTAGAACCAATAGTTTCTATAAACCAAAGAGGCCTTGTGTGCTCCTTGGCCAGGGGTCAGAGGGAATGATGAGGCCGTGAGTATAAGAGAACAACTTCTCTGATGAAAATTGAAAATTTGAGAAAAAGATGAGTTTTGAAAAAGGTAACTATCCCACGGTCTTTTTCCCATCATCTTGAAGAATTCCACCCGTGAGAGGCAAAGAGATGGCATGTGTGCACAAGTGAGCAAGTACCTTAGTGTGAAACTGAAATTTAGTGGGACAGATTATGATATGCTGAGTCAACATGACTAGAACCCTCCTGAATTTCTCTAAGATCACTTTTCTAAGATCTTAGCTTTATTTTTTTTATATAAGGGAGTTCGTGTCTTATGGGCAAAGTAGATTGAGAGTCCCACTTTCATGGAGCCTTCTTGAGTGAGCACTGACCCTGGAGCCAAACTGCCTGGGTAAGTCCTGGCTCCACCATTTACCAACTATGTCCTTAGGCAAGGGACTTGACATCTCTATGCCACTATTTCCTCCTATATAAGAGGGTTGTTAAATGAGATATATATATATATATATATAACCATGTCTGGCACATGGTTAGTGCTGTAGAAGCATTTGCTGTTCTTACTATCTCCCTAGTAAGCGAGTGTAACCCTAAGTGAGCCCAAGGAAGTTTAGCACTATTCATTCAGGAATTTTGGAGGTAAAGATGCTTTCCCAAGACACCATCTGGGCTGCTCTGATCTTGGTCATTCCCAGGACCAGGTTAAAACCTTTACTGACCCAAAGCACTGTTTTTTAACTGCCAAGTTCTGAAACAATTCAATAACTTTATAATTTTTTTTCATTTTGGGTGCCCTTATTTCATTGATTCCCTGAATTCATACTTAGTTCACCTGTTGGATAATCCTGCTCTGGCCACATAAGCCTATAACTCCTTCCTGAAATCTGGAGGGAATCAATGACTGTGGGTGATCTACTCATCCATATACAACAATTTTGAACTTGAACAGCTCCACCTACAATAAGGTGCTCTGTGCACTGCCTCCCAAGAGCTTATCTTTCTAAGCTCCTTGACCTCCTTGCCCATTGGGACCTGCCATCTTGTTACCTGGAAGGAGGGGGTTGGGGAGGCAAGGACTAGTTGGTGACTAGTTGGAATGACTAAGCAGGTTATACTGGAGATAGGGAATGGTGAGGATACCCTGCCTTCAGATGATCCCCTCTTCCCTGAGCCCTGATTCTACAAGGTCTTTAAATTAGTGAGCCTGAAGCTTTGGGGTCACTATCATTATCGCTATTACTCTTGACCAGGTTTTACCCATTCAAATGATGAAGAACAGGAAAGTTATGTGTATTCCAAAGCCATAGTGGCTTTTTTGCTTTGACCTAGATTTTGCCTATGGAAAGGCTAGTCAAGATCAAGTTGTCCTTAAATCTTCTGGTTAAGCAGCTGGATGGACCTGTTGGCCCGGGTAAAGGAGGTCATCAGGAACCTAAACAGGTTCATTTGCTGCTTGACCCTGGGATGGCACCACTCACATTCATGCCTAGCCAAACCTGTGCTCCCTGCACTTCTCACAGAGTATCTAAAACATGGAAGACTCAGTGAAACCGGTCAGACCAGATGTTGAGAGCCTGCGGCTTTTAGGAAGAGAAAGACAGACAGACAGCCAGAGGAGAGAATAAGGAACAAACCTATTGTCTTGGCTTCTAACCCTAGGAAGCCTCTCCTTGGGCTCCAGGGTATCACCAGTAAACACCTACTCAAGGGAGCCATGGCTTTTCTGTGTCCCATGGGTGGATTTGGCTGGGCAGGACCAGCAACCTGAAGGCCAGTCTCCAGAACATGGTTCAACAGAGAATAGTACAGGTCCTAAAGCCCACTTCCTTTTCATGGAATTTGTTTCAGCACTAACTGTAAAGATTGCCTTAGAATGGGAAGTCATAAATAAGACCCTGAAGTTCAAGTCCCTTTTGCCTCATTTCTCCCTGTGCTGGGTAAGGAACAGGATCTGACATCTGATAGGCCAGTATTAGAGTCCTACCTTTGCCATTTACCTAATCTGCAACACATGGGCAAGTCATTTAGCCTCTCTGAGCCTCACTTTACCTATCTGCAAAGTGGCGGGGGGAAGGGTAGTAATAATCTCTCAGTCTTATGATGAGGTTCAAATGGATAGATGTGACAGTTCTTTGAAAACTAATTTGAGCCTTACGTCTGATTTATTGTCATGTCTGCCAGGTACATAAGTTTATCTGCAGGTTTGCTCACGTACTCATGCATGTAGAGCTGGATTGTGGTATAACCAAAGACACACATATGTATAAGCCACCATCTGTGTGTACAAAACCATACACATAATCATGACATAGGCAACTAAAAACATACACATAGGCATACAGATACACATTTATCTATACTGACAGCCTTTTGCTCTTTCTGTCACATATATATCCACACATAGGCAGATGTATATGTATCTATGTATGTTTTCATATGCATATGTACATATATGTATCACCGCCAGCTCTACAGGGAGCATACTCTTCCCCTCAGCTTCTCCCCTGACTATTCAGTTTTCTAAAGGTCTGAAAAAGGTCCTGTTTGTTAATTCTTCCACTTCATACTGAAATGTCCCTTTTGCCCTTGTTGGCTTTTCTTCCTTTCTTCCATTTTGTTTACAGATTAGCACAGCTGCTGCTACAATTCAAGCTGCACAGTATGAGGTATCCACATGTCTGGAGAACATGGATCCTTATTCAATTGCTCTATGAATTGTATTCTATTATGCACAATATATCGATACATATATTTGACAGCTTTTTCATATTTTTTCAAAACACAGTTAATATAGCCATGGAAATAGCCACTGGCCCACATGCCCTGAAACTCAAAGGAATTAGGCAGCATTAGGTAGCAAGCCTAATGAAAATTAGTCACAGAGCTTAAATGAGGTTGAATCAGTCTCTCCCTTCTTTTCTTCTTTCCTCCTCCTCTTTCCCCTTCCTCTCCTCCTTCTCCCCACTCCCCTTTTCCTTCTTCTCTCCTGTCACTTTCCCTCTCTCTCTCTCTCTCATGGTAGTGGTAAGGGGGAAGTGGTGTTCACATTGCGGGTGTTCAGAGAGATCCTGGGATCATCAAGACCTCTTTGGGAGGAAGGAAGAGGAAGAAAGGAAGAAAAAGTTAGGGTTTCTGGGGTTATAAGCTGAAAGAGCATTGTTGTCCAGTTGTTCAGTCCTGTCTGACTCTTTGTGACCCCATGGACTGCAGCACACCAGGGCTCCCTGTCCTTCACCATCTGCCAAACTTTGCTCAAACCCATGTCCATTGAGTCAGTGATGCCATCCAACTATCTCATCCTCTGTTGTCCCCTTCCTCCTGTCTTCAATCCTTCTCAGCATCAGGGTCTTTCAATTTTTCCTCAGGTGGTCAAAGTACTGGAGCTTCAGCTTCAGCATCTCCTTCAATGAATATCTCCTAGTCTTCAAAATCGCTTCCCCTCAGCATCAGGGTCTTTTCCAATGAGCTGGCTCTTTCTGTCACATATATATCCACACATAGGCAGATGTATATGTATCTATGTATGTTTTCATATGCATATGTACATATATGTATCACCGCCAGCTCTACAGGGAGCATACTCTTCCCCTCAGCTTCTCCCCTGACTATTCAGTTTTCTAAAGGTCTGAAAAAGGTCCTGTTTGTTAATTCTTCCACTTCATACTGAAATGTCCCTTTTGCCCTTGTTGGCTTTTCTTCCTTTCTTCCATTTTGTTTACAGATTAGCACAGCTGCTGCTACAATTCAAGCTGCACAGTATGAGGTATCCACATGTCTGGAGAACATGGATCCTTATTCAATTGCTCTATGAATTGTATTCTATTATGCACAATATATCGATACATATATTTGACAGCTTTTTCATATTTTTTCAAAACACAGTTAATATAGCCATGGAAATAGCCACTGGCCCACATGCCCTGAAACTCAAAGGAATTAGGCAGCATTAGGTAGCAAGCCTAATGAAAATTAGTCACAGAGCTTAAATGAGGTTGAATCAGTCTCTCCCTTCTTTTCTTCTTTCCTCCTCCTCTTTCCCCTTCCTCTCCTCCTTCTCCCCACTCCCCTTTTCCTTCTTCTCTCCTGTCACTTTCCCTCTCTCTCTCTCTCTCATGGTAGTGGTAAGGGGGAAGTGGTGTTCACATTGCGGGTGTTCAGAGAGATCCTGGGATCATCAAGACCTCTTTGGGAGGAAGGAAGAGGAAGAAAGGAAGAAAAAGTTAGGGTTTCTGGGGTTATAAGCTGAAAGAGCATTGTTGTCCAGTTGTTCAGTCCTGTCTGACTCTTTGTGACCCCATGGACTGCAGCACACCAGGGCTCCCTGTCCTTCACCATCTGCCAAACTTTGCTCAAACCCATGTCCATTGAGTCAGTGATGCCATCCAACTATCTCATCCTCTGTTGTCCCCTTTTCCTCCTGTCTTCAATCCTTCTCAGCATCAGGGTCTTTTCCAATGAGCTGGCTCTTTGCATCAGGTGGTCAAAGTACTGGAGCTTCAGCTTCAGCATCTCCTTCCAATGAATATTCAGGGTTGGTTTCCTTTAGGATTAACTGGTTAGATCTCCTTACAGTCCAAGAGACTCTCAAGAGTCTTCCCAGCACCACAATTCAAAAGCAGCAATTCTTCAGTGCTCAACCTATTTTATTGTCCAACTCTCACATCCATACATGACTACTGGAAAATCCATAGGGGAATTAAATGGGGTGGTACCAAAAGTAAGTGTTTTAATGCCTACTTTGAGACCATCTAGGATGGCAAATCACCCCTGCCTCTCCTTAATCACCTAGATGTGAGGTAGTAAACAGTTTTGCTTGTATACAGGGTGGGGACACTAAAAAGAATCCCTAGTGATAGATTGAGAAGTTAAACTTAGTTAAAAAGCCAGGTGGTTTTCCAGGAAGAGAAAATGCGCAGGCCAGTTATAATAGGCTTTATTCCAGGTGGACTAGCCATGGCCCAGGGTGAGGAGAGCTTTAGCTAGGGCTATCAGATAATTTATTTTCTAAAGTGGGATAATTTAAGAATGAAAAGGAATGCTATTGACTTTATGCTGGGACAACAGACATAAATTAGGGCTGTCCCAGGCAGACCAAGATGTATTTTCATTCTAGGTTTAGGCCATATTGCTCTAGTTTTCTAGGAAGAGGCACACTGTAAGGCCTCCTCACAAGTATGACTTTAAAAATGTATGTGGGGGGTTGTTGGGTGGTGGGCAGCAGGTCAGGGAGATACAGCCTTGAGACTAGGGATTGTTTATTCTGAACATGAATTCCTTTTCTTATTGTTGTCCGTGAATATATAATGGAACTCTTTCCCAAGTAGGTTTATTTCCTAGTCAGCTTCAGAAAAAGGAGAAACTGTGTGTGTGTGTGTGTGTATGCAATTTTTTGTGTGTGTGTATTTGTGTCATAGTTTTGAAAAGTATGTATGAGTGTTCCCTGGAGAAGGAAATGGCAACCCATGCCGTTATTCTTGCTTGAGAAATCCCATGGACACAGGAACCTGGCAGGCTACAGTCAATGGGGTTGCAAAGAGTCGGACAAGACTTCATGACTGAACAAGAACAAATAACAACAAATTAATGTGACTGGAAATATGAGAATATGTAACTGTGTGTATCCATAAGCATATACATGTGAATGGATGTGTGAGTGTATTGAACATGAATGTCGTGAGGATAAATAAGGCTGTGTGTGTGCATGTGTGTATGTATGTGTGTGCCCATGAGTACCAGACCTGACCCCCTGATTCATTAAGTTGTGAACTTTTTAACTTCCAGAGAGCTGTCACATAGACCACCATCTCATTTTACACTTGAGGAAACTGAGGCATGTGTAATGACACCACTCTTACTATTTTCTTATTAACAGTTGGGGGTAGACTAGTAACAGTCACAATAATCCTGATTGGGAGCCAACTGCCAATCCATGCATTGGATTAAAAGCCTAACTGTTTCTTTAAGGTTTCTGAAAACAACAGGTGTTTGGCAAGTGTGGGAAGAAGCTGCTTGAGAGTAAGCTTGAGGTGCCTGTAAGCCAAGATTTGATCACAAGTGGAAGATTTGACAGATGTCCAATTCCCGTAAGCCTGCCTCCCTGAAGGACCTTTTCAAATAATGGAAATTTTCCAGCGTTTTGAATGTCACACAAAGCCTCCCAGCTCCAAACATACAATGTACAGATGAGGTTTACCTTGGAGACAGACCCTGATAGTAAAGACCCACTCAAGACCTTCACAGGATGTGGGCCAGACATAGGCTGAGAATATGCCCAGACTGAGCAATAAGACAGGAAAGCCTCTCCCCTTCTAATCTGTGACCATCCGGCTCCTGCCCTCATCACTGTGGGCTTTGGGCAAAGGAAATGGCTAGAGAGGCCCCAGGAGTGTTAGGGTTGACTGTTGGAATGGGAATTTGTGCTCCCAGGAGGATGGGTGACGCTTTCATGAGCTCTGGCTTCTTCTATCTGTGGCTGAGGGGTTAGTTGTTGAAGTAAGTACAAGCTGTGATTAGCCCAGTGCTAATGAAGCCAAATTCCAAACCGTGGTTCAGTCCTCACCTGAACAAATCCAGCTTTCTCAAGCCTATTTTCAGGCTGCATGCATTTGCCTGACCAGTCACACAAAGGATGAAGCAAAAGAGTATGGGATATTGCAGCACAACTGAGAAAACAATGCAGGGCTCATGTCTGTGATATGCCAATTCAAACTCAATCAATATTTATTGAGCATTTACTATGTGCCTATCACCATGCTAAACTTTTACCTGTATTAATTATTCCCTTGAACCTTCACAACAGCCCTGTGAAGTAGGATTTATCTCATTAAGAAAGTAGCTTGCTTACAAGTAAAGCAGCTAGTAATAGGGAAATCAGAATTCAACCACAACTTTGCTTGATTAATGGTACTAAATCTATTTACATTTAAAATAAATTATTGAGAACCCACTGCATACCAGATACAATGCTAATATTTTTCCATGGATTATCTCACTTCTCAAAATAGCCCTATGAGGAAGGTATTCCTTCCCTTTTTATAGATAAGGGTATTGAAGAATAGAAATGCTAGGTAACTTGTGCAGGGTCTAGTGCTACTATGGCACTAGTATAGCCCGTTGATTCCCAAGCCTATGGTGCTTTCCCTGATACACCATGGATATCAGATTGCCCATCAAGATTTCCCTTCCAGTTTTGACATTCTAGAGGTCAGTAACTCTATGGTAACCCTTCCCCGCAAGCTCAAGCATTCTTAAGTCACTTGGTTGTGTTTCCCTGCCATGCTCTCCTTCCCACTGGGGAAGGGTAAGCAAGTGGCCCCCAATCAGCTTAGCCTGTTGGCCTGGAGCTCTGACTCAGTTCCCCCAGTGCTGGCCCAAAGTACCAGGTGAGGTGTTTTTTTGTATCAACCTCAGAAGTTGCTCTGGGCTCTAGGCCTGGGTCCTGCAGTTCTTTCCCTCTGTGAAAAACAGGAAATATCTCCTTAAATTGCCAAATGAGAAAATCCCACAAATGTGTCCCAAAGAAGCTGCCTCTGTGCCTTCTGTGACTGTGTCCATATTTGTGTGTTCATTTCTCTGGGTGTATGGTATAGGTAGGAATAGACAGAGGTCAACCTTTAAAAAAACATTTTTAGTGACACACAGTTGGTGTACAGTATATAAGTTTCAGGTGTACAACATAGTGCCTCACAATTTTTAAAGGTTATACTACATTTATAATTATTGTATAATATTGGGTATATTCCCTACATTGTACAGTATGTCCTTGTAGAATAGTTTATATTTACTTATTTATTTGTATATATAGTAGCCTTTACTTCTTAATTACTTACTCCTATCTTGCCCCTACCATCTTCCTCCCACCAATGGTAACCACTAGTTTGTTCACTACATCTGTGAATCTGTTTTTTTTTAATGTTCATAATTCATTGTACTTTTTAGACTACATGTATAAGTGATATCATATAGTATTTGTCTTTCTCTGTCTTATTTCACTAAGCATAATACACTCTAAGTGCATCCATGTTGATGCAAATAGCAAAATTTCATTGTTTTTTTTTTTATGACTGAGTAGTTTTCCTCTGTGTGTGTGTGTGTGTGTGTGTGTGTGTGTGCACACGCATGGATGTGGGTGTGTACCACATCTTCATCCATGCATCTGTTGATGGGCATTTAGGTTGCTTCTATATCTTGGCTATTGTAAGTAATGCTGCAATGAACATTTGAGTGCATGTGTCTTTTCAACTTAGTGTTTCTGTTTTCTTCAGATATATATCCAGGAGTGGGATGCTGGGTCACGCAGTGTTGTATTTTTAGTTTTTTGAGTAACCTCTGTACTGTTTCCCACAATGACTGCACCAAATTACATTCCCACCAACAGTGTATGAGAATTCTTTTTCTCCACATTCTTACCAACATTTGCTTTTGGGGTTATTTTTGAAGACAGCCATTCTGACAGGTGTGAGGTGATAGCTCATTGTGGTTTTTTTTTATTATTTTTTTAAATTTTTTATTCTTTATTTTAAAGATTTTACAGAGTTTTGTTGTTCACCAACATGTATGTTCCCAGATCATTTATATGCATATCCCTGGACCCTCCCTCCACCCAGTCCCCCACCTCCACATTGTGGGGAAGAAATAGGGAGGAGGAGTCATGGAGGGAGTAACATGGAAACCTATACTGTCATGTGTGGAAAAGATAGCTATTGTCATTGTGCTAAGGGAATAGGAGTACCTACAATCATTGTGGTTTTAATTTGCCATTCTCTCATGCATAATAATGTTGAACATCATTTTATGTGCCTGTTGGCCATCTGTACATCATTGGAAAAATGTCCATCCAGCTTTTCTGCCCATCTTTTTCTCTTTAACTCTAACTTTTTTTTTTTTTGCCCCTAAGTCATAGTTTTTTTTTGGGAGGGAGGGGGGCAGGCCACTTCTATTGATCTTTCATTTATCTATTTTCATTCATCTTTGTTCTTTGACCCATGTGGGCCTCCCATCACAGTGGCCTCTGTTGTCACAGAGCACTGGCTCTGGGCGCATGTGCTCCAGAGCTCTGGCTCGGTAGTTGGACACATCAGTCCAACTGCTTCGCGGCACGTGGGATCTTCCCAGGCCAGGGATTGAACTGGTGCCCCTTGCACTGCAAGGTGGTATCCTTACCCACTGGACCACCAGGGAAGACCCCATAGTTTATTTTTCATCCATCTTTATTCTTTGGCATGTGTGAGCCTCCCATCAAAGTGGCCTCTTTCGTCACAGAGCACCGGCTCTGGGCACATGTGCTTTAGAGCATTGGCTTGTAATTGGACACCCTGGCCCAGCCATTTCTCAGCATATGGGATCTTCCCCCAGCCAGGGATCAAGCCGGTGTCCCTTGCATTGCAAGGCGGACTTTTTACCCACTAGACCACCAAGGAAGCCCTCTTCTGCCCATCTTTTAATGAGGTTTGTTTTGATGTTGAGCTGTATGAACTGTTTATATATTTTAGATATTAACCCAGATAGAGATTAACCTTGATTCTGCATCTCTTTAGTAGGCTGAGATGAATATTTCTTTCTCTTCCTACTCCATCAGAACTTCTCGTCTTGAAAGCTGATGATGAATTTACCATCTTTTTCAGAACACTGAGCAGAAGAAGGCAATTTGGCTCACAGAATGATGTTAATCAGGGTCTGGAGGTCATACTAATTTACCCAATTAGAAACTACTCAAATGTGTCTGGTGGCCAGGGTCTGGGATGGACCAAACTGCCATGTGTGGAAAAGATAGCTATTGTCATTGTGCTAAGGGAATAGGAGTACCTACAATCATTGTGGTTTTAATTTGCCATTCTCTCATGCATAATAATGTTGAACATCATTTTATGTGCCTGTTGGCCATCTGTACATCATTGGAAAAATGTCCATCCAGCTTTTCTGCCCATCTTTTTCTCTTTAACTCTAACTTTTTTTTTTTTTGCCCCTAAGTCATAGTTTTTTTTTTGGGGGTTGCGGGTTGGGGTGGGAGGGAGGGGGGCAGGCCACTTATCTTGATCTTTCATTTATCTATTTTCATTCATCTTTGTTCTTTGACCCATGTGGGCCTCCCATCACAGTGGCCTCTGTTGTCACAGAGCACTGGCTCTGGGCGCATGTGCTCCAGAGCTCTGGCTCGGTAGTTGGACACATCAGTCCAACTGCTTCGCGGCACGTGGGATCTTCCCAGGCCAGGGATTGAACTGGTGCCCCTTGCACTGCAAGGTGGTATCCTTACCCACTGGACCACCAGGGAAGACCCCATAGTTTATTTTTCATCCATCTTTATTCTTTGGCATGTGTGAGCCTCCCATCAAAGTGGCCTCTTTCGTCACAGAGCACCGGCTCTGGGCACATGTGCTTTAGAGCATTGGCTTGTAATTGGACACCCTGGCCCAGCCATTTCTCAGCATATGGGATCTTCCCCCAGCCAGGGATCAAGCCGGTGTCCCTTGCATTGCAAGGCGGACTTTTTACCCACTAGACCACCAAGGAAGCCCTCTTCTGCCCATCTTTTAATGAGGTTTGTTTTGATGTTGAGCTGTATGAACTGTTTATATATTTTAGATATTAACCCAGATAGAGATTAACCTTGATTCTGCATCTCTTTAGTAGGCTGAGATGAATATTTCTTTCTCTTCCTACTCCATCAGAACTTCTCGTCTTGAAAGCTGATGATGAATTTACCATCTTTTTCAGAACACTGAGCAGAAGAAGGCAATTTGGCTCACAGAATGATGTTAATCAGGGTCTGGAGGTCATACTAATTTACCCAATTAGAAACTACTCAAATGTGTCTGGTGGCCAGGGTCTGGGATGGACCAAACTGCCTGTGGAAGCAACATCTTGGGAGAGGAATTTCCAGAGAAGGGCCCGGAACAGCACTTGGGAAATTATTGTGAGTGGAAGGGCTGTGGTCAGGATACTGTTCCATTCACCGTCTTTGATCTTGATGCTCTCTGTTCTCCTTCTCTATACTACCTTGCTTTCCTGGCACCATATCCTGCCCCCCACTTCTCTACCCTTGTTATGTGTTACAGGGGAAGAACTCTGAAAGGAATCAGAAAACATGAGTTCTATTACTATCTACAGATTTTACCAGTATCTCCCTGTGTGACTTTATTGCCCTGAACCTCAGTTCCATTATTTGTAGAACAGGAAAAAGCACTGTTTTTTAAGGTTTGACTTTATTTTAAAAAATTATTTATTTAGCTGCTTCAAGTTCTAGTTGCAGCATGTGGGATCTTTCATTGTGGCACATGGGCTTTCTAGTTGTGGCTCACAGGTTCAGCAGTTGCATCTCGAGGACTTAGTTGCACCATTGCATGTGAGATCCTAGTTCCCCAACCAGGAATCAAACCTCCATCCGTTGCATATTTCTGTTGCTTATTTTGGAGATCAAATGAGAGAATAAACTATAAATATTTGGTGAGCTCTAAAGTGCTATTTGCACAGGAGGAGATGTTACTGTTAGTACCCTCTATTCCCTAATTGCTTTGCCATACAAATACATTCAAAGTTATCCAGTCTGACTAATGTCCTGTCCCCCTCTGATGCTTGCTCTGAAGACTAGGTAGTCATCTGTTCTTGGAATCTCTAAGTCTATGGCAAAGAATAACAAGGTTCCCACAGGCTCTTCTTTTTTAATGCAGGGGCAAACTTTGATGGACTTTTTTTTGCACAGAAATGCTTTTCATCTCACACATAAGAGCAGTGGCAATCTGAAGTCAGTGCAAATCAGTAAGAGAAATCTATCTGGAAAGATGTTGCTTGTCTCAGTATGTTATTTAAAACCCACTTTTGCAGATAAGGATAAGGAAAATGAAGCTCAGAGGCATGAAGAGCACATAGTAATAAGTAGCAGGTTCTAAAGTGTGTGTGTGTGTGTGTGTGTGTGTGTGTGTGTGTGTTGAGATGAGTAGGAAGTTCATTTGGAAGCATATAAGAAGTAAGAAGTCCAGATGAGCTACTAAGATAACCATCAGTCTCCAGGAATCAAATAAAATGAGGAAGTAAGCCTAATAAAAGTTAAGCAATACACCAGAAATATACTGACAGTGCACTACCTTTTCATCTTCTCTATTTAGGTTGAGTTCCTACAGAAAGACTTATTTTATTTCACTATGTACACCACTAGGCCACTCAGGTATGACTTAAATAAAATATCTCATGATTATACAACTGAAGTGCCAAATGGATTCAAGGGATTAGATCTGCTAGAGTGCCTGAAGAACTATGTATGGAGGTT
The DNA here is from genome assembly GCA_022376925.1 of Tragulus kanchil. Classification (NCBI taxonomy): domain Eukaryota; kingdom Metazoa; phylum Chordata; class Mammalia; order Artiodactyla; family Tragulidae; genus Tragulus; species Tragulus kanchil. Next base: position 66,997,091 of record JAIOJX010000001.1, on the reverse strand, counting down.
TGTAACATGGTACAGGAGGCAGTGATCAAAACTATCCCCAAGAAAAAGAAATGCAAAAAAGGCAAAATGGCTGTCTGAGGAGGCCTTACAAACAGCTGAGAAAAGAGAAGTGAAAGGAAAAGGAAAAAAGGAAAGATATACCCATCTGAATGCAGTGTTCCAAAGAATAACAAGGAGAGATGAGAAAGTCTTCTTAATGCAAAGAAACAGAGGAAAACAATAGAATGTGAAAGACTAGATATCTCTTCAAGGAAATTAGAAATACCAAGAGAACATTTCATGCAAATATAGGCAGAGTAAAGGCACAAATTGTATGAACCTAACAGAAGCAGAAGATATTAAGAGGATAATACACAGAACCATAAGAAAAAAAGTCTTAGTGATCAGGACAACCACAGTGGTGTGGTCACTCACCTAGAGCCAGACATCCTGGAGTGTGAAGTCAAGTGGGCCTTAGGAAGCATTACTATGAACAAAACTAGTGGAGGTGATGGAATTCCAGCTAAGCTATTTAAAAATCCTAAAATAACATGCTGTTAAAGTCCTACTCTCATTATGCCAGCAAATAGGGAAAACTCAGCAGTGGCCACAGGACTGGAAAAGATCAGTTTTCATTCCAATACCAAAGAAAGGCAATGCCAAAGAATGTTCAAACTACCACATAATTATGCTCATTTCACATGCTAGCCAGGAAATGCTCAAAATCCTTCAAGCTAGGCTTCAACAGTATGTGAACCAAGAGCTTCCAGATGTACAATCTGAGTTTAGAAAGGCAGAGGAACCAAAGATCAAATTGCCAACATCCATTAGATCATAGAAACAGCAAAGGAATTCCAGAAAAAGCCTCTACTTCTGCTTCATTTACTACACTAAAGCCTTTGACTGTGTGGATCACAACAAACTGTGAAAAAGTCTTAAAAAGATAGGAATACCAGTTCACCTTACCTGCCTCCTGGAAGACCTGTATGCAGGACAAGAAGCAGCAACAGTTAGAATGGACATGGAAAAACAGACTGGTTCCAAATTGGGAAAGGAGTACATCAAGGCTGTATCTTGTCATCCTGCTTATTTAACTTCTATGCAGAGTACATCATGCGAAATGCTGGCCTGGATGAATCACAAGCTGGAATCAAGAATTCTGGGAGAAATATCAATAACCTCAGATATGCAGATGGCACTACCCTTATAGGAGAAAGTGAAGAGGAACTGAAGAACCTCTTCATGAAAGTGAAAGAGGAGAATGAAAAAGCTGGCCTAACATTCAAAAAACTAAGATTATGATATCTGGTCTCATCGCTTCATGGCAAAAAATGGGGGAAAAAATGGAAACAGTGGCAAACTTTGTTTACTTGAGCTCCAAAATCACTGCATACAATGACTGCAGCCATGAAATCAAAAGATGCTTGCTCCTTGGGAGAAAAGCTATAACAAACCTAGACATCATATTAAAAACCAGAGACATCACTTTGCCATCAAAGATCCATGTAGTCAAAGGTATGGTTTTTCCAGTAGTCATGTACAGATGTAAGAGTTGGACCATAAAGAAGACTGAGCACCAAAGAATTGATGCTTTCAAACTGTGCTGGAGAATACTCTTGAGAGTCCTCTGGACAGCAAGGAGATCAAACCAATCAGTCCTAAAGAAATCAACCCTGAATACTCATAGGAAGGACTAATGCTGAAGTTGAAGCTCGAATACTTTGGTTACCTGATGGGAAGAGCCAACTCATTGGAAAAGACCCCGATGCTGGGAAAGATTGAGGGCAGAAGGAGAAGAGGGAAGCAGAGGATGAGATGGTTGGATGACTTAGTGGATATGAATTTGGACAAAATCTGGGAGATGGTGAAGGACAGAAAAGCCTGGCATGCCACAGTCCATGGGGTCACAAAGAGTCAGAGAGGACTGAGTGACTAAACAAAAATATATAGCACATTTCGCTAGGTGCTATGATCAGAGGGTCAGGGCGAGGTAGAGAACTACTTCGTGTTTCATGTCTGTATGAACAGACATATATTTGAGTAGAGCGATTTATAAAGAATGATATAGTGATCCCAGCACCTAGCACAATGCACTATATATAGTAAGTGTGTGATAAGTGTGTATTGAAAGAAATGAGGGGCACTGGTAGAAGACCATGAGCATGTTTGGGGAACGGTTAATGCACTGTGGGCATGTTTTATGCCCCTTACTTCAAGATCCACTGCCGGCTCCTCAGGCTTTATTGGCAAGATTACTTTATTATTATTTTTAAAAATTATTTATTTATTTATCTTTTTTGGGGGGGTGGGGTGGGGAGGGAGGGGAGTGGGCGGGCCACTTCTATTGGTCTTTCATTTCTCTATTTTCATCCGTCTTTGTTCTTTGGCTCCTGTGGGCCTCCCATCGTGGTGGCGTCTGTCCTTGCAGAGCGCCAGCTCTGGGCGCATGCGCTCCAGAGCTCCGGCTCGGTGATTGGACACATGGGTCCAGCCGCTCCGCGGCACGTGGGATCTTCCCAGGCCAGGGCTCGAGCCGGCGCCCCTTGCACTGCAAGGTGGTGTCCTTACCCACTGGACCACCAGGGGAAGCCTGGCAAGGTTACTTTAAAGGTGTGATGTACTTGTTTTCCAAATCATTGTTCTTAACAACCAAGGTTGGAATTTTAGGCTTTTCCTCTGACTGCTGACCATACCCCTATGCCTAAGAAATCCCATAGGAAGCCCCCAAGCTTCACTTTGCTCTTGGATACTTGACCAATTACTTTTCTTGCCCTATCTATGGATTGTCGATTTTAGTTGTGAGACCAAGATTCCACCCCTCCCCTCCTGTCTCTTTCCTCTGGGACCAATAGGGCTTCTCAGTTCCAGAGAACTACACTCTCATCCATCCTCTGGCTGAGTCTGAAATGCTCAAAGATCGTTTGCCTTGTCTGTATTCTAGGGGCAGCTGGATAAGGTAGATTTCCCAGATATCTGCCCTGACCTTCCCTGGGAATCCTGGCCTCCCAACCCCCAGTTTCCAGACTCAGCCCAAATCAATTCTCTGCTTTCTTCCCCCTTTGTGAGAAAATCTGCTGAGGGTGGTAGGACTGGCTTTTCTCTTGTCTGCTCAGTGACACTTTTGAATGGAGCAAGCAGATTGCGTCCCAGGTTCAAGTGGATTTTGATGTATCATGCATGCTAAGTTGCTTCAGTCATGTCCAGCTCTTTGCAGTTCTATGGACCATAGCCTGCCAGGCTCCTCTGTCCATGAGATTCTCTAGGCAAGAATACTGGAATGAATTACTATGCCTTCCTCCAGGGGGTCTTCCTGACCCAGGTATCAAACCCATGGCTCACTTATTCTGTATTGGCAGGCAGGTTCTTTACTACTAGTGCCACTGGGAAGCCCATATTATTATCCAGAGATTGGTATTTTTAAGCTTAGCTATGGTGGCTCAAACAGTAAAGAGTCTGCCTGCAATGCAGGAGACCTTGTCTCAACTCCTGGGTCTAGGTTCAATCCCTAGGTCAGGAAGATCCCCTGGATAAGGAAATGACAACCCACTTTGGTATTCTTACCTGTAAAATCCCTTTGGTATTCTTACCTGGACAGAAAAGCCTGGTGGGCTGCAGTCCATGGGGTCGCAAAGAATCAGACACAACTAAGCAACTAACACACATTTTAAGCTTCCTCTCATACAAAAACCAAATTACTGACGAGGTAAACTTGCAGCAGAAAAAAATTAATCTAGAAGAAAGAACTTCTCAACTTTGAGAATTCTAAGACATTGTTACAGATACAGTTCTCCATTATGCCTTGAATTCGGCTTCCTGCTTCCAGTCATGCCACAGAGATGAAGGTCTCTATCTATTTTCTTAGTGTCAGAAGTTCAGATTTTGGCCTAGGGCCCGGATGAAGATGAGGATGACAGAATGACAGAGTTACCTAACTGCAACAGAGAATGCATTCCTCTCCACCCGGTCCTGCTCCAACATGTAATTGAATACCACTCCCTTTGCCACCCCTCAATAAGCTTTTGCCCTTTTCTTCCTCAATAAGGTTATTAAGTTATTGACTTAGTTATTCAAATAAAAGTTTCAGTGTTCAAGAGATTTTAGGTATGTCCTTTGGGTTTGAATACATTGTCAGTTTCAATCTTTGTGAGTTCTCATAGACACCCACAAACTCCCTATGCGAAATGCCTGGACCTGAGTCATGTGAAGGTAGTGACTTTTTGGATGGCAATATTGATAATCATGATAAATCAGTTGGTCCAAATTGGACTTTGATTCATAGACAGGGCTGGAAGGTCCACAGCAGTCATCTAGTCCAATGGTTTCTAACCCTGGCTGACCATCAAAATCATCTAGGGAATGTGTTAAAAATACAGCTTCTCTGGGGCCCATGATGAATCTAGTGATTCAGAGTTTCTGAGGTGAGGCCCCAGAGTCTGCTTTTTTGTTGTTGTTGTTAATTCTCATCAGATGATTCTGATAGTAGGCCATGTTTGGGAACTGCTTGGTTGAATCCTTTTGGTTTTGTTTTTAGATGTGGAAATTGAGGCTAGAGGGTCAGAGGCCTGCAGCAAAGTAGCCAGACATGAAAATAAGGGCAGAGACATTCTGCCTTGGTTGTTACCATGACCTCTCTGCATATAACACCCACATTACTCTTATGCACCCTGCCATTACTCACCTTTCCGACTCCCAAATTGTGAGTACTTTTATGGTGGGACAAAGTCAGATCCATCTATAATGCCTCCAAGTTCTTGAGTTTGATCTTTGAATCCAGACTCTCAGATTGCTACATATTCTTAGCCTTCATTTTTCCAGGGATAAAACATTGAGGTAGGGACCACAGTGCCTCTCTTCCTTCAAAAAGCAGGGCCAACTGTAAAGGTTCAGGTATATTTGCTGCCAGAGATCTGCCCAGAGCTGGGTGGGAGCTGGGAGCTCAGTTCTTGTGCTGAGGGAGGAGGAATGTCTAGTGGCAGCAGGTTACCTAAAGCTCAGGCTGGGGCTAAGCGTCTGTTTATCTCGGGGAATTTTGGCTTCATTCCATCATACTATTGCCAGCGGCAGCCTTAAGTGCAAGGGTAATGACATGCTTTGAAAAATGCCTTAAACGTCAATTACTGAGCATTGAGGCAAACCCTGGGAGTTGTTCCTTCTTGTCCACATCTTAAGCTGTGCTTATCACTCTCACAGCACTGTGTTTCACCCTGCCTAAGTCTGAAGGGCTGCCTACAGCTTTGGCCTGCTCTTCTTCAGGGCTAGGCTAAGAAGTAGAATGGAAAGATGGCTGGTGGAGGGCAAGGCAGGGCTGACTTGTAGTTTGCAATTTTGTTCTTTGAGATGAGTTCAGTGCCAGGCTAGGTAGGGGAGTATGGTAGAAAGAGCACTGAGCATCATTTGACCTGGGTTTTAACCTCACAACTACTTGTTGTGACTGGGGAGTAAGCCCTCATCTGTCAAAGCCTGTTTCCCCAACCTTTCACTTTTTATTGAGTGGTGCTAATTTAAGAGCCAAACTGTAGGGTCAGAGAGAGGCCACCTAATGTACGATGCCCATTCCCTGAACCCATGGTACCCGATCCCACATCTTCAGTTAATTCTTCGAAAGATGTGTTATTACCCTAGGTTCAAGTTCTAACCTCCAGAGCAATTTACATAACATGTTCATGTCCCAATGTGCTGGCTTCAGTGGGCCCCAGCTGGGAGATGTCTCAGTGCAACCTGGCTCCACTGCACTCCAGATATTTCAGCTTCTTGAAGACAGCCAAGTACAAAAGAAAATTGCTTTTCCCACTGGATATGAAGGTCTGAAATGGCAACCTACTCCAGTACTTTTGCCTGGGAAATATCATGCATAGAAGAGCCTAGAAGGCTACAGTCCGTGGGGTTGCAAAGAGTCGGACGTGACTGAGTGACTTTCAGTTCATGAGAGCCTGAGAATATAGCTAGCTTCACTTTTAGGATCTCTGGCTCTCTTTTGCTTGATCTGCAACATTTGTGGGGCTTTTTAGCATACTGACTCCCTTAGTCACACACACCTCTAACTAGGTCACCTGCTGGCAGCCTGTGGTTTCTCTGACTGGAAAGGCCTTGATTCATCCTGTTGTGGGGAACTCTTCTGTTTGGCAGTGTTAGGGAGATTTCTTCTCTGCCTAATCCTTCTCCTTCCAATAACCCTCCCTCCCTCCTCCTCCTCCTCATCCTCTGCCCTAATGCTCTAGGGATAATGGGATGGCCTTTGTCTTTGAACAGGACACTATGGTCTACCAGGAAGGCCTACCCTTCCTCTGTCACCAGTGACAGTAACAGGGACTGCCTTGGGAAACTTTAGCATCTCTCTGAGCCATGATTAATAAACTGGTAATTTAAGCAAAACTCATTCTCTCGCTACATAGCAAACAAGACAAGTCCTATAGTCGCCTCCTTCTAGCCAAATAGTTTTTCTTATGCCCTTCCTATTGAGAAATTATGGATACCCCATTGTATGCCTCAGGGCCTAACACAGGGTCTGGCTGGCACATAATAGATACTAAATAAATATTTGTTGAATGAATAATACTGAACACATGGAGACTAAACAAACCAAAAAACCAAAGGAAATCGTGCTAGCTGAGTCAGAAGACCTGGATCAGCCACTAACTCTTATTTTAACCTTGATCATATTCCTTCCTCTCACTGAGTCTAGGTCTCTCCCTCTATAGAACTGGATGCTGAACAAAATGGCCCTTTAGGAATCTTTTATTTCTGGCAGTTTATAAGTCTGTGATCTGAACTCTAATACCAAATCCCGCCCCCACTCCCAAGAAGTGAAAGAAACCCCCATCTCATTATCACATAGTATTTGGCTTATGTTAGTGGGAAAACAGAACTAAACTCTGAATTTTGGACCAAACCAATTTCAGAGAAAGCACTGCCCCCCACCCTGACAATGGAGATTACTGATTAGGTCTTTATTCTATGAATGAAAGTCACAACATTCAAGGTCCGCCACTTTTGCCCTTCCTGCCTTTTCTTTGGCCCATGGGTAGAATTTTGTACAAATGGTGTCCCCTGGGTTCTAGTGGTGGTTGAGGTGGGCAGGTTCCTGAAGGTCTGTGAGTCGCCATCATGAAAGAATAAATCCTTGTATTGATTTTGAAAGTCTCATTTAGTCTTAAAATTTATACAGGTTTACCCATCTGGGATTGAAGGAAATTAGGCAGAAGAAAACCTGCAAAAGGTAGACTCTGTCTTAGTTAGCCTTTCCTTTCTTGTCCCTCTGGATTGGGCTTCCACGGGGCTCTGGGGGTAAAGCACATGAGATTTAAAGATGCTTTTTATTAAGGATAACCTTCAGGAAACTTTCCAATCCGTGACATGTATCATTCTGATTCCAAATATATAACCAGTGAAAAAGGTGGTTTGTTTTGTGCATATTCTTTTTTAAAATTTATTTTTAATTAGAAGATAATTGCTTTACAATTTTGTGTTGGGTTTGCTATGTATCAACATGAATCAGCCATATGTATACATATGTTCCCTCCCTCTTGAACTTCTCTCCCATCTCCCACCCCATCCCACCCCTATAGGTTGTCACAGAGCACCAGTTTGAGCTCCATGTATCATACACCAAATTCCCACTGGCTATCTATTTTGCATATGGGAATGTATATGTTTCCATGCTACTCTCTCCATTCATCCCACCCTCTCTTTCCTCAGTGTGTCCACAAGTCTGTTCTCTATTACTGTGTTTCCATCGCAGGCTGCAAATAGGTTCATGAGCACCATCTTTCTAGATGCCACATTTATGTGTTAATATATGATGTTTGTTTTTCTCTTCCTGAATTACTTCACTCTGTTTAACAGGCTCTAGGTTCATCCACCTCATTAGAACTGGCTCAAATGCATTCCTTTTTAGGGCTCAGTAATATTCAATTTATTTATGTATGATGTCTTCTTTATCCACTTGTCTGTTAATGGATATTTAGGTTGCTTCCATGTCCAAGCTATTCAAAACAGTGCTGACATGAACACTGAGGTACTTGTGTCTTTTTCAATTATGGTTTCCTCGGGGTATATGTCCAGTAGTGGGATTGTTGGGTCATATGGTAGTTTTATTCCTAGTTTTTTAAAGGCATATTCATACTGTTCTCCATATTGGCTGTATCAACTTGCATTCCTACCAGCAGTACAAGAAGGCTCCCTTTTTTCTACACTCTCTCCAGCATTTATTACTTGTGGATTTTTTTTTTTTTTTGGCCACTTCTATTGGTCTTTCATCTATTTATTTTCATCCATCTTTGTTCTTTGGCTTGTGTGGATCTCCCATCGTAGTGGCCTCTGTCTCTGCAGAGCACTGGCTCTGGGCACATGCACTCCAGAGCTCTGGCTCGGTAGTTGGACACATCGGTCCAGCCACTCTGCGGCATGTGGGATCTTCCCAGGCCAGGGATCAAACCAGCGTCCCTTGCACTGCAAGGCGGTGTCCTTACCCACTGGACCACCAGAGAAGCCTGCTTGTGGATTTTTTGATGTTGGCTATTCTGACTGGTGTGAGGTGATAGCTCATTGCATTTTGATTTGCATTTCTCTAATAATGAGCAATGTGGAATACTTTTCATGTGTTTATTAGCCATCTATCTGTATGACTTCTTTGAGGAAATGTCTATTTAGGTCTTTTCCCCACTTTTTGATTGGATTGTTTATTTTTCTAGTATTGAGCTACTTGAGCTGCTTGTATGTTTTAGAGATTAATCCTTTGTCAGTTGTTTCATATGCTATTTTTTTCTCTTATTCTAAGGATTGCCTTTTCACCTTTATAGTTTACTTTGCTGTGCAAAAGCTTTAAGGTTTAATTAGGTCCCATTTGTTTATTTTTGTTTTTATTTCCATTACTCTAGGAGTTTGGGTCATAGAAGAGCTTGCTACAGTTTATGCCAGAGTGTTCTGCCTGTGTTTTCCTCTAAGTTTTATAGTTTCTGGTCTTACATTTGGATCTTTAATCCATTTTGAATTTATCTTTGTGTATGGTGTTAGGAAGTGTTCTACTTTCATTCTTATACATGTAGCTGTCCAGTTTTCCCAGGACCACTTATTGAAGCAGCTGTCTTTTCTCCATTGTATATTATTGCCTCCTTTGTCAAAGATAAGATAGCCATAGGTGCGTGGGTTTATCTTTGGGCTTTTTATCTTATTCCATTGGTCTATATCTCTGCTTTTGTGCTAGTACCATACTGTCTTGGTGATGGTACCTTTGTAGTGTGATCTAAAGTTAGGAAGGTTGTGTATATTCTCTGAGTGCGATAAGTCAGGCTGGAGTTGGGGTTAAGGCAGTGGGTATGTGGGTATTTTGGTGAGTTTCAGAGGGGTGGTAGAGTCAACTTTCTGAGGAAAGGTAGAAAGTGTTCATTGGTGCATGAAGTGCGCCCAGGGGCCCCAACTGGCTCTGGGCGCATGCGCTCCAGAGCTCCGGCTCGGTAGTTGGACACATCGGTCCAGCCACTGCGTGGCACGTGGGATCTTCCCAGGCCAGGGATCAAACCAGCGTCCCTTGCACTGCCAGGCGGTGTCCTTACCCACTGGACCACCAGAGAAGCCTGCTTGTGGATTTTTTGATGTTGGCTATTCTGACTGGTGTGAGGTGATAGCTCATTGCATTTTGATTTGCATTTCTCTAATAATGAGCAATGTGGAATACTTTTCATGTGTTTATTAGCCATCTATCTGTATGACTTCTTTGAGGAAATGTCTATTTAGGTCTTTTCCCCACTTTTTGATTGGATTGTTTATTTTTCTAGTATTGAGCTACTTGAGCTGCTTGTATGTTTTAGAGATTAATCCTTTGTCAGTTGTTTCATATGCTATTTTTTTCTCTTATTCTAAGGATTGCCTTTTCACCTTTATAGTTTACTTTGCTGTGCAAAAGCTTTAAGGTTTAATTAGGTCCCATTTGTTTATTTTTGTTTTTATTTCCATTACTCTAGGAGTTTGGGTCATAGAAGAGCTTGCTACAGTTTATGCCAGAGTGTTCTGCCTGTGTTTTCCTCTAAGTTTTATAGTTTCTGGTCTTACATTTGGATCTTTAATCCATTTTGAATTTATCTTTGTGTATGGTGTTAGGAAGTGTTCTACTTTCATTCTTATACATGTAGCTGTCCAGTTTTCCCAGGACCACTTATTGAAGCAGCTGTCTTTTCTCCATTGTATATTATTGCCTCCTTTGTCAAAGATAAGATAGCCATAGGTGCGTGGGTTTATCTTTGGGCTTTTTATCTTATTCCATTGGTCTATATCTCTGCTTTTGTGCTAGTACCATACTGTCTTGGTGATGGTACCTTTGTAGTGTGATCTAAAGTTAGGAAGGTTGTGTATATTCTCTGAGTGCGATAAGTCAGGCTGGAGTTGGGGTTAAGGCAGTGGGTATGTGGGTATTTTGGTGAGTTTCAGAGGGGTGGTAGAGTCAACTTTCTGAGGAAAGGTAGAAAGTGTTCATTGGACAAAGAATGCATGCAACCTAAAAAGTGCAATCAATAAATTATAAGTTGAGCACTCATATCCCACGCCTTCCCTCATATATACAGTTAGGCTCCATGATCAAACGTCAGATTTAGGCTACACAATATTTGAGGTGTGTTCCAGTTCTGCTGTTCATTCTGTGACTCTATGAGACAGACTTGAAATGCACTTTTCCAATGATATCTCTATGGTGATTTTCAATGTTTTATTCTAAACAAGGAAGAAATAATCATGTCATATGGCTAGACTTTGATAGGCTTGAGTATAATTTGACCTAAAAGGTCAATGATCAGTGATGGGATAAGCTATAAGGCAAGGAGAACTCTGGATTCTCAAGGTCCAGTAGCTCAAGAAGGGATTAAAAAGGACGTGTGTGAATGTGTATGAGGGGGAATTTCTCATAGTGATATGTCTATTTGTATTGAAATATTATCCCCCTGGGGAATTCCCCACCTGTCATGTGACAAATGTCTCATTGGAGAATGTGACAGTTAAACATGCCACACTGATCAAATGCTTTTGGTGTACTTAGCCTCCCTGGTGTTATAAATAGGAGAGAATGAAGCTGGATTCAAGTATGTCATGCCCTTTCATAAAGAGAAGGGATGTATTACCATTAATAAAAGATTTGGAGGAGCCCATAGTTGCAAAAGGGTCCAAAGATGCCCTCTATTTAAAGAAGGGAAAATTCAATGCCTTTGTCTATTGTTAAAGTACAATTTGAGCTAAAAGACTAGCAGCAGATTGGCCTTGGAGCCCCCTTTGATCATGGCAAAATGACCAGAATGGAGTTAGTAAGCCTACTAGGAACCTTCCACCCTGACTGGACATACATTGAGGCTGGGCCACCTGGTTTCTGCCATCTTTCTAACTGCCAATCAGCGCTCTTTCCTGAGGCATTACCACCACTACTCTCAGCAGAATGGATTTGAGAACTAGCCTGGAGAGGGGCAAGCCTTCTCTTTTGTCCTAATGCAGGCAGTCTTACAGCTCCTGTTCTAGAAAAGAAAAGCAGTGACATGCCCATAATTCAGGTACCATTTTGGATTAGGAAACGAGCAATGAACAACGCAGAAGGGTGGAAGCCTACAGCATGTGGGACCCTCTAGACTTATCTGGTATACTATTTTTCAAAGTATACATTATACCCTGTTAGTGGGTCGTGAAATCAATTTAGTAGATCACATTCTGCATTCAAAAAAATGCATTAGAAAATGTCAGTTTGTTACATAGAGTGGGACAATTACTGTTTTGTTTAAGGTAAACATCAGGCTTCCCAGGTGGCTCTAGTGGTAAAGAACCTGCCTGCCAATGTAAGAGACATAAGAGACATGGTTTCGATCCCTGGGTCAGGGAGATTCCCTGGAGGAGGGCATGGCAACCCATGCCAGTATTCTTGCCTTAAGAATCCCATGGACAGAGGAGCCTGGCAGGCTGCAGTCCGTAGGATTGCAAAGAGTCAGACACATCTGAAGCAAATAGGCTTTCCTGGTAGCTCAGATGTTAAAGAATCCTCCTGCAATGAAGGAGACCTAGGTTCAATCCCTGGGTCACGAAGTTCCCCTGGAGAAAGGAATGGCAGCCCAGTCCTGTGTTCTTGCCTGGAGAATTCCATGGACAGAAGAGCCTGGTGGGCTACATTCCATGGGGTCACAAAGAGTCAGACACGACTGAATGATTAACACTTTCATATATATATATATGTGACACAAATGTGGCATATACATATATAGGTATGTGTAATACATATGTATTTTGCACCTATAAATATACACAGATATACAAATATACATGTCTTCTTTCATTTATGCTCATATAGTCTCAATTGTTCTTAGTCTGCTCTCCTCTAGACACATTCTAGTTGTTCTTTGTGTGAGGGGCTCTGGAACCACAGCACTCCTCCAGGTGTAGTCTGCTGAGAACAGAAGTATGCGCAACTATCTCCTCCTTTGTTCTGACCAGTATATTTTGACAACTCAGCTCAAGATTTCCAATAGGAGAACATCACCACTTTGATACCTATTAAGCTTACTGTTGTCTAAAACTCCTAAGTACCATTTTTTACCACCTTTGATACTAAATAAGCTTATCTCTGTTTTAGTATACAGGCAGTCTTACAGCTCCTGTTCTAGAAAAGAAAAGCAGTGACATGCCCATAATTCAGGTACCATTTTGGATTAGGAAACGAGCAATGAACAACGCAGAAGGGTGGAAGCCTACAGCATGTGGGACCCTCTAGACTTATCTGGTATACTATTTTTCAAAGTATACATTATACCCTGTTAGTGGGTCGTGAAATCAATTTAGTAGATCACATTCTGCATTCAAAAAAATGCATTAGAAAATGTCAGTTTGTTACATAGAGTGGGACAATTACTGTTTTGTTTAAGGTAAACATCAGGCTTCCCAGGTGGCTCTAGTGGTAAAGAACCTGCCTGCCAATGTAAGAGACATAAGAGACATGGTTTCGATCCCTGGGTCAGGGAGATTCCCTGGAGGAGGGCATGGCAACCCATGCCAGTATTCTTGCCTTAAGAATCCCATGGACAGAGGAGCCTGGCAGGCTGCAGTCCGTAGGATTGCAAAGAGTCAGACACATCTGAAGCAAATAGGCTTTCCTGGTAGCTCAGATGTTAAAGAATCCTCCTGCAATGAAGGAGACCTAGGTTCAATCCCTGGGTCACGAATTTCCCCCTGGAGAAAGGAATGGCAGCCCAGTCCTGTGTTCTTGCCTGGAGAATTCCATGGACAGAAGAGCCTGGTGGGCTACATTCCATGGGGTCACAAAGAGTCAGACACGACTGAATGATTAACACTTTCATATATATATATATGTGACACAAATGTGGCATATACATATATAGGTATGTGTAATACATATGTATTTTGCACCTATAAATATACACAGATATACAAATATACATGTCTTCTTTCATTTATGCTCATATAGTCTCAATTGTTCTTAGTCTGCTCTCCTCTAGACACATTCTAGTTGTTCTTTGTGTGAGGGGCTCTGGAACCACAGCACTCCTCCAGGTGTAGTCTGCTGAGAACAGAAGTATGCGCAACTATCTCCTCCTTTGTTCTGACCAGTATATTTTGACAACTCAGCTCAAGATTTCCAATAGGAGAGAACATCACCACTTTGATACCTATTAAGCTTACTGTTGTCTAAAACTCCTAAGTATCTCTCATATTTGTCTCTACTAAGCCATATCTCTTTCATTTTGTAGTTGTGCAGCTCTCTTTTTTTCCAAGCACATTAACTGACAATTATCTCTGTTTTAGTATACTATACCTTTCACCTTGACTCACCTTTTTTTAAATCCACCTTCATACCTCATCCTCGACTATCATCATACATATGTAAATTTGATTTCATTGGCCCAGACAGAGGTACATCTAAACCCCACATAGCTCTTGTTCAGCAGGTCATGTTTATTTCTTTATTTCTTTTTTTTTTAAAGATTTATTTATTTATTTTGGGCGGGGGTCGGGTTGGGGAGGGAGGGAAGTGGGAGGGCCACTTCTATTGGTCTTTCATTTCTCTATTTTTCATCCGTCTTTGTTCTTTGGCTCCTGTGGGCCTCCCATCGCGGTGGCGTCTGTCGTCGCAGAGTGCCAGCTCTGGGCGCATGCACTCCAGAGCTCCGGCTCGGTAATTGGACACATCAGTCCAGCCGCTCCACGGCACGTGGTATCTTCCCAGGCCAGGGATCGAACTGGCGCCCCTTGCACTGCAAGGCGGTGTCTTTAACCACTGGACCACCAGGGGAAGCCCTATTTCTTTATTTTTATAGGCCATTTCTTTTACTGTTCATCAGTCCTTTGTCTGGCTAACATGATGCCCCAACTCCAGCAACTCGGTGTCCTCACTGTTTTCCTCCCTGTGTGTCAGACATACTTCTGCTTCTGGGCTTTTTACTACACTAAACTCTCATAATATGATACCCTCCTTGCTCTAATTCATCTTTTGTGACAAAGCTTAAGTTACTGTATCTTTCACGATGCTTTATTCAACAGTTTTAAATCACATTGATTTATCCTCTGCATTTCTAAATTTCTATTTCTTTTTCTATTATATCACACTTAATATTAAAGTATTTAAGAATATATATGTATGTATGCATTTGTGTATATATATGTGAATTAGTATCTTGTTGCCTGTGTTGGAGTTGTATTCCTAAGTCATACAAGTGAGAACTCAAAAGCTAGACTGCCTAGGTTCAAATCTAGTTCTATAATTTACTAGGTGTGTGCCCTTGTACAAATTACTTAATCTCTCTATATATCTCAGTTTCCTCAAAATCAGGATAATAATTGTATACTTTGAGTTGATTGGTGGTTTAAGTGAGCTGACATATATATATATATATATATATATATATATATATATATATATAGTACTTAGAATAGTGTCTGTCACATATAATGATAGGTAATAAACATTAACTATCATTATGATTATGTACTATATACTTTTATGTATTTTATCTCATTTAATCTGATGCATTTTATCTCATTTAATCTGGGAGGTGGTTAGAGCAAAGATTGTCATCTCCATGTTACAGAGGAGCAACTAAAACTTGAGAGGTTAAGTGACTTGTTGAAAGGTCACACAAATGAGCTATCTTAGTGTTACTGAGGGATTAATTATAAAGTTGAATATAAAATGCTAAGGGCCATGAGAAAGGGGAGCAAAAGGCCTCTGGGAATTTAGAAGTTGTTCTGGATGGGGGAGTAGGGAAGGCTTGTGATGGTGATGATGAAGCAACGAAGAAGGGAATGGGGTAGTATTGGCCTTGATACAAGTCTGTCAGGCCCTTTCAAGCAAAGGGGACCCAAGTAGGGTATGGGATAGTGCAGGAGGTAGGGGGTTACTCCTCCTACATTCTACTGCTGGTACAGAGGACCTGAATCAAGAGGAGAAAGAACCTGGAAAGGAGACCCCAGGGTATGAAAGCCATGTGGGGGGCAGGCAAGTGTAGTTCCGTGGCATGGGTAGAGAGTATACTGTGTAGTGTAGGAGTGTACAGTTGGGAAGAGGAACAAGAAGAGCCTGCAGTGGTAAGCCAAGGTTTTGTACCTGTACTTCAAAATATCTACTCACAAAATCCATAAATATCTGGCTACTGCACTGGGCTCTGCAACTTTATCAGAGGAGCCCACTGGCCTCTTGTGAAAGGTATACACTGACTGCTCAGTTAGTCCTGTGTTAGGCTGTAGGGGACTGAGGAGAAAGAGGAAACAACATCTCTTTCTCAAGAAGCTTCTAGTCTAAGTAATTGACTTGCTTCTGAGTTGTGGTTGTTGCATGGTGAAATTGTTATTGAATGGATTGTGTTCTGTAGTTGTAGTTCATGTGTAGGGCTATGAGGGAGAGGCAGGAAATGGATGAAGGAACTGCCAGGAGGCCAGTAGTGCCCTGCTGGATGGGAAAGGCGGTACTGAGAAGAGAGGTTATGAGTTGAATTGGAGGCGGAAGAAGACACTTTGCTCCCTTCCCAACTTGGCAACAAGCCATTCTTAGAGTCCAATGTGTGAGCTGAGAATCTTGGCCATGCTTGAGCTTGGGAGAACAGTGACTTGAAATGTGAATTACCACGTATACTTCTGCCTCAGTTCCCTGGGCCTTCATCTTCCCAGTGGGGAGGTAATAAGAATGAAGAAGAGAATGTAGTTGAAGTGGTTTAAGTTCTTTAGGATGCTACTGCAGACACAGCTGAGCTGTCATTATTATGAGATGGGAAATTTAGATGTCGAATTAAGATTGTTATCACTACTATTACTGCTGCAAATACTGTTAATAAATGTGTATGCGATGCTATCAAAGGAGCCTGCACTTAGGCACTGCCCCTCCCTAGTGGGCTCAGAATTGAGGAGCACAGTTTCCATGCCTTTCAATTTGAACTCTAGATAGACAGGTCCCTGAGACCAACCCTTCCCAGTAGGCTGGGTTAGCAGAGCTCTTTTTGCATACCCTTCTCCTGCCTGGTAAATTCCTAGAATGTTGAAGAAGTTGGAAGAACCCTTAGAAGTTGTGAAATCCAACTCCTTTGTTTGACTGGTGGATATATAGGGGCACAGAGAAAGATAGGAATTTGACCAAAGTCACACAGTAAGCAGTGACAGAAATAAGGCCTTGACGTAAGTCTCCTGGCTCACATAGGCCAGTGTGTGCTTCCCACAGCATCTGTCTCTTGCTACTTCCTATTTATCTCCACCAACTCCCAGTCACTTGACCTGTTACCTAAGCTGGCGTCAGACCGAGACTATGGGCTTCTTCTAGAGTAGTGGTTCTCAACCCAAACTGGCTATCAAAATCCTTTGGGGAGCTTTAAAGAATGCTGAAGGGCTTGCTATACCCCCAAATTAATTGAATTACTGTCTCTGCAGGGGATTGAGGGGCAATGTTTTTAGAAGTTCTCTAGGTGATTCTGATGTGCAGTCAAAATTAAAAAAAAAAAAAAAAAAACCAAAAACTTGCTTTACAGAAAACAAACCTTATATCTCTGAAACTTGAAGAACAGACTCCCAACAAATCAGGCTTCCCAGCCTCTGATCCATTAACTCTGGGTCACCCTGCACCTCAATAAGACCCTGAACCCTGAAATGTAGAGAGTCTAGGAGTCTGAAAATCTGAGATTCAGAGTCACTGATCCTGTCCTGAGTCCCACTGACCCTCTTGTCATCACCTTTCCCCTCGTGCTAGATCAGAAGTAATTCTAGCCTTCTTACTCTTTCTTTACCTATCACAAATGCCTATGCAGAGACTGCCTACCTCCAATGAGAAGCTCACAAACAATTTGGACCAGTTTCTGACTTTTCTTCGAAGCCTCTCATACAAGGCATATTTCCTCTCTGGTTCCCTCAAAACGACTCTAGAATATCCTTCAGCTTCTACCTCATCTACTTGGAATTCTCACACAGAGCTTACTTCCTGTGCACCAGAACTTTAGGGAGAGTTAGCACAAAGGAAGAGGAAGAGAGACACTCTAGGCACTGGCAATTCTGATGTCTCTTCATGTTTGCTTGGTCTCTTGCTGGCTCTGGGCCCATAGTTGTGTGTAATCTTGACTTGCCCAGGGATGAGGGGCTTATATATATATATATATATATATATATATATATATATATATATATATATATTTTCCTACACCACCAAGTAGTCCTTATTTTCTTCAGAAAAGTAAAATTTATTGAAATATTCTACTAGTAAAATGAAACATTAGTAATACTGAATAAAAAGAACATCCTTTTCAATATACTGTACATGCCTATCTTTAAATAATCAGGCTGGAAAGAAATATCAATAATTACTTGGCAGCATAGACACTTTGCTATGTTGTAGTCTTGTGATGCTCTCCCTTGGTCAGATTTCTGCTTCTTACTTTACCTCCTACCATGTATGGCTCAGTGCCCAAGAATGTGCTTGTTAAATCTCCTGGACTGGTGTTCTGTGGGCTTTTAAAATGTAAAATCAAAGCTAGAGCTATAAAGAAATCCCTTTGGACTAGTGTTGTGGGAGGATAGCTTATTCTGTTCACACCAGTAAGTGGTAGGTAGACTGGGGTGCCTAGATAGCCCAGCTAACTTCCAACCCCTGTCTCTCCAGAGCCCTGCCTGGATCCCCTGGTCTCTACCTGTAATTGAGCCCTGACCCTGATCTTAATCTAGGACATTTCCTCCCTCCTATCAAGTCTAGAAGCTGAGAGCTGGTCAGGGAAAAAGACCCTGAGGCAGTGGCCACTCCAATGACTGGAGCTGAGTTGAAGGCATGGGAGTTACCAGAAAGAAATGCAGATTAATAGTGGCCTCCACTGGAAGGAGCTTGCAGAGAGGGTTATACCCCACAAATCCCTGGGGTTATGAAAGAGGAACAACTCACTGAGGACAAAATTTGGGTCCCTTTTCACCAGGGTTTTGGTTCATTTGTAAGTTTAGAGCCTCTGCCACTTAGCATTGTGTGACTGTAGGCAAATGGTTTACATGTATCCTCAGTTTTCTCATCCACTAAGCAGGTATACTAATACCTATTAATACAGGTGCATAGAATAATGCAAGTTAGGTGTATTGGAAGGGGTCAACAAAGTGTTGGCTTGATCCCAATGGTCACATCCACTATTGGAAGAAAACAGTTGTATGTGACATTCTCTCCAACTTTCACCCTACCTCCTTGGCTATTCTTTGCTGTGCATTCTCCAGACACCGATGATTAGGAAGCTAGAGAAATGAAGGATAAGAGTGTTCCTATAACAAGAAAGAGTCTATACATTTTGAGTACTTGGAAGGGCTGCTGGAATTGAATTGCTTTATTGACAACTAGCATGGGTGATATGAACATGTTAGCCCATGACAGAGGGCAGGGCCAGGGAAGAAAAGAACCCATGGCTTAAGGTGGGTCTGACTTCATTGCTCCAGATCAAGGCTTTCTGGCCCCTGTCCTCTTCTATTCTTTCTCTCTAGAGACTCAAGGTTCCAGCTGGCCCTATGGATATGGGGAAAACATATGCATCTGGGGAAAGAAGGGGTGCAGTAGAAGAAAAAGATGGGATTCTTTGGTAGTCAAGAGAATGTACCCTGATGACTTCTGACTATAAGGAACTTAAGCAACCAAAGGCCTTAGCTGCTGTGCTCTGAAATCCATCCCAGCATTTGTGCTGAGGCACCTACTACGTGGCAGATATACTAAGATAGGCCCATTCATGAGAGACACAGAACTCCTCTGACTGCCTACTGATATTAGTCTTACAAATCCCTGATGGCTTTGCCAAACCTTCCTTAAAGTATAGAGCAGACTGTGACATCCCTACCTAACCTCTTCCTTTCTCTTTTGTTCTGTTCAGGGTCAGACTTAGATTGAAGTCTCATGGCTCTCTTAGCCTTCCCAGGTCCCTTTCCCCATGCTCTCATTTCCCTTAGTAAATCCTTGAACATTTAATCCTATTTTATTGTCTGATTCTTGGAAGCCTGAGACTAACACAAGTTCTGAGCAGTGTGAATCAGAATGGTTTGACCTTGAGCCTGGATCTTTACCCAGGGTCCTATGTAATTAGAAGCCATGGGCCACCCTTAGAAAATAGTCAACACTTTTCTAAACTTTGAGGAAGAATCTCTAAGGTTTAGAGAGACTTTGTATTGTCTTTCTTTACTCCAAATCAGTATCTTATATGAATAAGACACCTTTGTTCCAGTTTCTAACTCAGTGTCTTATATGATTTCTTATGGAGGAAGATCTTTCTTTTTTATTGAGGTATAATTGACAGAACATATTAGTTTCAGATGTACAGTATAATGATTCAATATTTGTATATATTGCAAAATGATCACCACAGTAAGTTCAGTTAACATCCATCACCCAAATGTTACAATTTTTTTCTTATTATGAGAAATTTCAAGGTCACTCTCCTAGCTACTTTGTATGTGATACAGTTATTTTTTATTAGGGTATAATTGTTTTACAATGTTGTGTTAGTTTGCAATACAGTATTACTCACTACTGTCACTGGACTGTACATTATATCCCCATTATGTATTAATTTTTAATTGGAAATTTATACCTTTTGGCCCTCTTCACCCACCTCAGTCCCCTGCCTCAGACAACCACCAATCTGTTCTCTGTATCTGTGAGCTCTGGGGTTTTTGGTTGGTTGATTTTTAGTTTATATTTTATTTTTAGATGCCACATATAAGTGAGATCATAGCATTTATCTTTCCCCCTCTGACTTACTTTGCTTAGTATAATGCCCTTAAGGTTCATCTGTGTTGTCACAAGTGGCAAGATTTCATAGGAAGCTCTTTCTTTAGCTGTTGTATTGCCTAAGAAGCATTCATTCTATCTTGATTTCCATTTTGGATTGGGAGTCAGGGAACTCTGTCTCTGTTTGCCATAACAAACCATGTCACCTTGAACAAATCCTTACACTCTCTGTAATCTTCCCTTTTTTGGGCCTCAGCTCTAATTTTTCGTGACTACTACTTTTCCTCTATTTTCTCAGTCTTTTCTTATCCAAATCATGGTGTTCAAGTTCTTCTAAAGGACAGCTATGTGTTGGAAAATGAGTGTGTGCAGTGTGCGTGTGTGAGAAAAGGGGGACAGGGAGAGGCATCCCCTCTATGCAGCTTGTTTCCAGCTTGCTTGGCGGTTCCATCACATGCAGTGCTAGGCAACACGCATGGCGACCTACTTTTGAAAGAAGGCTCTTTTTGGAGTTGCAAATCTTCTTTACCTTGCTCCTTGGCATGGGTTAGATCTACCAATAAATGACAGATACAGATATATGAAACAGAGGGTCTGCAGCTCGGGTATCATTACCAAATTATAGAAATTACCAAGTTGAAAGCCATTCTAGCTCTTAGCTTTATGTTACCAGAAACCACCTCAGAGGTTTGAAACATAATCACTTCCAACTCCTAGAAGAGATTCAGCTTTAATCCCATCTCCAGCCCCATATGGAGAGGCCAGGTGCTTTGCTCCAAGCTCCTGACTTCTCTAAATCTAACCCCGTGCTATGCAGTGGTGTTCACTCTCTCCTACCCTCAGTGGAGTGTGTCTTCACGAGCCCTTCAGCCCAGGTCAGGTCAGCTGCTTTCATAGATGCCACTCCCTCTGGACTCCCTTTTCCGGTGTCTTCTTCTCCCTAGTGGTGGAAACCCCACCTCTGTTGACCCAGTATCTTTGAAAAGGGTGTGGAGCTGCCCTTCTGAGTTTGGGTGGAGCCACTTAGCCGCATCCAGGGAATGACTGGGAATCAAGGTTGTTTGTGTTTGTTGGTTCCCAGGCTCCTTTGAGCCTTGAGGTTCTCTTCATTTAAAGTGATACATGTATGGAGGTACAATTTCCTGGAGAGACTTCTAACTGCTAGTGTTTTACCCAGAGCTTTTGGTTCCAGTTTAGTGTTCTTGTCCCAGCATATCAGAACTTTGCTGTTAAGCCTGCTGCAGATCCATGAAGAAAGAGCTTCTCCAGAAAGGAAGGGGAAGGTTTTATAGGACTGAGCAGGGACAGAGAGGTAGTTGTGCTTAGGACTAGGGTAGCAGGAATTTATTAGTGGTTCAAGACACCTGTGAAGAAACTAAAGCGAAGATCTGATTTAAAAAAAAAAAAAAAAGCCCTTCAGAAATACCATCTACAGGATCAGCACAGGGATCTACCTTGGGACTCCCAAAACGTTTGGGCCACCAACATCTGCTTCTGTCTTGGAAGACCATGTGCAGGTCCCTTCACCTCTTCATGGCTCAATTTCCCCACCTATCAAATGAATCATCTTTTAGGACAGACAGTGAGATAGTAGCTAGCCTGAGGAAGATGAGATCTATACAACTCCAAAGATTATTCAGAACCCCTCAGGGACTACAGCAGGGGGAGAGTATGGATGAGGGGACAGTAAATTAGAAAAATCTGAGTGGTATTTCCTGTATCCTGATAAGAGCCCCCATCACACTCATACAACCCTGCTTTTATATGATTTATACAGTGTGCTTCAGTGTAAAATTGCAATTGAAAAGGAAAAGAGATTCCATGGATTTAGAAAGGCATTAAACTTTCTAACTTTTAGCTGGGAGTCTGGAAAAGTATGCAGTTAGTTTTTGTAGCCTTTGTAATGGTGACAGAAATAGAGAATTAAAATGGGTATTGAGTGAGCCCAGTCTCATCAGCTACATTTAAATTTTTTGCTCTGTTTTAAATTACTTTTTTATAGGTTATGAAGGTATAATTTATGTACAATAAACTGAAAGTTTATAATTTAGTAAATTTTGGCAAATATATGCACCCATGAATTCTTTGCAATAAACTAGATAATGAACATATCACTCCCAAAAGGTTTTCCACACCCTCGTGTAGTACATCTTTCCTTCCATCACCATCCCTAGGAAACCACTGATCTGTTTTCTGTCACTGTAAGATTAGTTGGCACTTTTTAGAATTTTATATAAATGGACTCATACAGTATGTGCTCTTTTGTCTTAGAAATTCTTTCACTCAATGTCATTATTTTGAGATTCAAAATAACATGTATGTATATCAACATGTTGCTCCTTTTTATTGCTAAGTAGCAGTCTACTATATGGATATAACATAGTTGTCTATTCACTTGTTGATACGTATTTTGGTTATTTCTACTTTTGGACTATTACAAACAAAGTTGTGAATATGTATGTATAAGTCATTTACAAGTACTTTTTAACTGATGACTTCCATTTGCAAAATGTGTTTAGCAGAAACTGACTTGGCAAGTGTTACATTTGTGTTTCTCTTTTGTCCTCAACTCTATTTTTGGCAGTTTTTGTTGTTGTTGATATTTTACATCCTTTTGATGTTATTACACATTTTTGGCCCTGCAGTAGTACTTCCCCAGGTTTGAGGAATGGGTTTCTGAAAACCCATGTAGGAAGAATTTCAGTTGAAAAACTTAAAACTTTTTGTATAGGAAGTTGTCTTTGGGGGCAGGGGATGAGAACCAAAGCTTTTGTAAATATTATATATTTACTAAAACAAACCAATAACAATACCAAGAAGTACAGAATTAATTTCTTTTTAAAGCCACTGGCATAGACAAAGGCTAGGACCTTCAGTTAGGAGAGACTAGAAGTTCATAAGTGGGACAGAGAATACAATTCTAAAATAGTTTCAGACCTATTGCTCTGTCATTGAGCCAGAGAATACGGCAACATGGAGGACCTGGCTTTCGGGTGGATTGGCCCATGGCCAGCAAGCAGCTGTTGTTTTGGGAAAGGGGTTCCGAGAGAGATTGCATGGTGTGCATCTGTTAATAGAACTATTACTAGAAAAGAATGTGAGATCTGTCTCATGTCTTCCTTCCAGGAATCCCCAAGGAAATGGTCATACTTTTATTTAATTCTTATTTTAGTTTATATTTCCTTAATAAAATTTAAAATGGCTTCATGTGACTGTTTGAAAACCAGCAGTAACTCTTAGTCCGGAAGAGAGAAGATTTTGTCACAGTATGAGAAGGGGCAGCCTGGAATGGGAAATTTAAGCACAGAAACTTTGCCCTGGACTCTGGAGTCCCTGCATGTATTCCTGAGAATGAATTACTACAAAGAACGGCAGGAACAGAACCCTTTAGAAAGCACTGACTCATCAGCTACTGCAGCCCTCCAGGTTCTTGCTGCCCTTGCTCACCCTTCAGATTCTTACCCTGGGCCTTAAGGCAACTCAAACCAGCTATTTAAGCTTTTTTTTTTTTGCTATGCTAGGCTTCCAGGGAGGCTGGGGGTGGTGCTCAGCCCATCCTGTAGGTTGGAGACAGTGTTTGTGCACCAGAATAGTCCCCACTGGCAGGCAGGAAAGGGCTGGAGAGACTTGAAGAGAGGCCTAGTGAGGAGCACAGTGCACTTCTCTTCCTCAGCCACCCCCCATACTGGAGTGACAATTCCAGGGAGGTGGGATGCATTGTTCTTGGCTAGCTGAAAGTTTCTGGGCAATGAACAAAGCACTCTAGAGGCTGTATGAGGGAAAAAAGATGAGGATGGGACTAAACAGGAGGTGGTGGAGGCTCTCAGGACCAGGAGCCCCTGGGGCTGCCCAGGAGACTGACTGCTCTGCTTACAAACATTAGAACTTCCCTCTCCGGCCCTCCCAGACCCCAGGGAATGAGGATTGCTTTGCTTTCCTAGATCAGGAAGAACATGATGTCCTTATCTGGTGGGAGAGGGCTGGTCAATACCACCTCCAAGGAGAAATGAGAAGGCAACCAGGAGAACTGCAAACCCAGAAGTCAATGCCATTGGGGGAAGCCTAGGAAGAAGGATACAGACTCCATCCAAGGCCCCAGGGTTCCAGGAGTCCGGATGGGCGGTGGATTCAGTCTCCATACTCTCTCACCAGTGCTTCAAAGGCTTGGTGCTTGGGGGCTGGTGTGAACTTTTTGCTTTCTTTGTCTTTATAAGTTTCTTCTAGACTCAGCTTCTAAAAGGCTACAAAAGCCAAACAACTGCTCAGGCGGCAGCAGCACTTCTCTGACTCCATTCTTGCTCGTGCCGTTCCTCTCACCTGAGTGTATTTTATCTGGGATTTGCTGCAGATTTGCATGCTTCTTCTAGGACTGTCATTCTCCGTGGCTGTCCTCAACACAAAGAAATTGACCCATTGAGCCTGGTGAAAACAAACTTGCCCTTCCCTGAGTTGCTTTACCAAACTCCAACCCACTCACACTCACTCTGAGTACCAGTTCAGTGACATTTGGGGCACAATAAACCAGTCATCTGGTAAGATGGATCTGGAATTCTGAAATTTATGATTTGAGTTGAAACCATGATATCCTGATCAAAGTTAGTTACCATAGGTCTAGCATGGTTCGGAAATCCATGACTTTATAACAATAACCAATACTTAGTAATGTGGCCTTAGAGAGGTGTTACACTTTTTAGCCCAGGTTTGATTTTCTTGGCCCAATTCTGCCCACCCAGATAACTTAACGACCGTGGAAACAATCAAGCCAGACACTTTTCCTGGAAAAGCATATGGACTTTATTCAATTTAACAAAACTTTCCTGAGTACCGACTTTATTGTGGCGGGATAGGCAGTCTTGACATAGAGTAGAAGAAACAGGGTTTTGGCTGTTAGTTAGATCTGGGCTCCACCTCTGACAGGTCTTCTCACTCACTATGTGATTTCAGACAAGTTACTTCTCTTCCTTTGGCCTCAGTTTCCTCGTGAGTAAAATTAAATGGATTCCACTGTGGTGTCGTTTAGTTGCTAAGTTGTGTCTGACTCTTGCAGCCCTGTGGGCTGTAGCCTGCCAGGTTCCTCTGTCCATGGGATTCTCCAGGTAAGAATACTGGAGTGGGTGCTATGCTCTCCTCCAGGGGATCTTTCTGACCCTGCATTGGCAGTTAGATTCTTTACCATTGAGCCTGGGAGGCCCCCTGGATTCTATTTCAAGTGTGCTAAGTCACTTCAGTTGTGTTCAACTCTTTGTGACCCTATGGACTGCAGCCCACCAGGCTCTTCTGTCCATGGAATTCTCAAGGCAAGAGTACTGGAGTGAGTTACCATGCCCTCCTCCAAGGGATCTTCCCAACCCAGGGATTGAACCCGCATCTCTTATGTCTCCTGTATTGGCAGGCAGGTTCTTTACCACTAGCGTCACATGGGAATCCCTGTGTTCCATTAGCAGTTCACAAATTTTTCACCCTTAAAAATATTTCCCCTCTTTGGCCATATGCAACCCACTCCAGTATTCTTGCCTAGAGAATTCCATGGACTGAGGGGCCTGGTGAGCTTCAGCCCATGGGGTTGCAAAGAGTTGGACATGACTGAGCGACTAACACTTTAACTAATAAATATGTTGCTTACATGATAATTTACTTCCACACCTTATTAGCCTAAGTCATAACTGTCAATCGGAATTTGTGACCGGTAAAGATAATGACTGTGTTATAGCCAAAGGGAAAGAAATTTCACACTTTAGTGAGCATGTGCTACATGTCACCTTATCTTGGATCAATCTAGGATTTTTTTTGAGGGTTTTGGATTCATTCAATGATTTATCTCCTTCCCTTCATTCCCTCTATACTACCTTCTACCATTCTCAGTTAGGAGCTACTGGAACAGAGGATCTCTAAGCTCCCATCATCTGTTTAAGTGCCCCAAGGAATGAGTCTCTGCTCTCAAGTTGCTGCCTCCAAACCTGCCTCCTCTGTGTCTGTGACATTGCCATACTAGTGTTTCAAACTGTGGTTGCTTCGTAGAGTGGTAGACCTTCTTCTCTGGGTGTTTCTTCCCAGTTGTAAGGCCTCTGTGAAGTGTGGGCAGGAAGCCAGATGGACTAGAGGGATGAGGGCAAAGATCCTCACCACAGTTAAGCCAAACCTGAACACCAAGGTTCTTTTGGTCTGTTTGCCATTGTTCAGTGGAGGTTGTTAATGAAGGGTATGCTTCTTATAAGTTCCTATCTTACCCAAAACAACATGCTCTCCTGAGATGTGGAGACACAGAGAACATTGGAAAACATAAAGCACACTTTGAAATTGAAAGTGGAACACTCCCAAGGGGGCAGATGCCAGATTGAGGGCTGGATATTCATGCCCTCCTCCAAGGATCTTCCCAGGAATTCTCAAGGCAAGAGTACTGGAGTGAGTTACCATGCCCTCCTCCAAGGGATCTTCCCAACCCAGGGATTGAACCCGCATCTCTTATGTCTCCTGTATTGGCAGGCAGGTTCTTTACCACTAGCGTCACATGGGAATCCCTGTGTTCCATTAGCAGTTCACAAATTTTTCACCCTTAAAAATATTTCCCCTCTTTGGCCATATGCAACCCACTCCAGTATTCTTGCCTAGAGAATTCCATGGACTGAGGGGCCTGGTGAGCTTCAGCCCATGGGGTTGCAAAGAGTTGGACATGACTGAGCGACTAACACTTTAACTAATAAATATGTTGCTTACATGATAATTTACTTCCACACCTTATTAGCCTAAGTCATAACTGTCAATCGGAATTTGTGACCGGTAAAGATAATGACTGTGTTATAGCCAAAGGGAAAGAAATTTCACACTTTAGTGAGCATGTGCTACATGTCACCTTATCTTGGATCAATCTAGGATTTTTTTTGAGGGTTTTGGATTCATTCAATGATTTATCTCCTTCCCTTCATTCCCTCTATACTACCTTCTACCATTCTCAGTTAGGAGCTACTGGAACAGAGGATCTCTAAGCTCCCATCATCTGTTTAAGTGCCCCAAGGAATGAGTCTCTGCTCTCAAGTTGCTGCCTCCAAACCTGCCTCCTCTGTGTCTGTGACATTGCCATACTAGTGTTTCAAACTGTGGTTGCTTCGTAGAGTGGTAGACCTTCTTCTCTGGGTGTTTCTTCCCAGTTGTAAGGCCTCTGTGAAGTGTGGGCAGGAAGCCAGATGGACTAGAGGGATGAGGGCAAAGATCCTCACCACAGTTAAGCCAAACCTGAACACCAAGGTTCTTTTGGTCTGTTTGCCATTGTTCAGTGGAGGTTGTTAATGAAGGGTATGCTTCTTATAAGTTCCTATCTTACCCAAAACAACATGCTCTCCTGAGATGTGGAGACACAGAGAACATTGGAAAACATAAAGCACACTTTGAATTTGAAAGTGGAACACTCCCAAGGGGGCAGATGCCAGATTGAGGGGAGCATGTTTGGCTTAGGACAGTTCCCACCCTTCCCAGGCTGAACTAGGTCACTGTATACCCAGTGAGCTCTCAGCCAGAGAGAGGGTGTTTAAGGCCCTCTAAGTATTTACCCCTCTTATCTATTTTCCTGTCTTTCTGTGTCTCTGTTCCTCCTCTGCCCTGTCAGACTTAGCTCCATTTGAAGGAAGCTCAACTGGAAAGAGATAAGGGCCATTAGAGAACAGATTTTCAGAATCCTTTGTGATGTAAACAGAGAAACAAAGATCTAGAAGAGTAAGAGACTTGACTTAAGCCACACAGCAGACTAGTGGTAGAGCTAACTGTAGTCTAGGACTATGGGTTAAAGGGAAGTTTCTAAGAGACTAACATAAGTGTGAAGAGGGCATACAGAAAACAGGTCCAAACCCATGCTATGGACTTTGTGGCACCTCTAGGGTTGATGTGCTATTTACGTAGTAGGCTTCTAGGACTGGCACCGAAATATCTCTCAAAAACAGAGATGCCACCTCTGAGTAATTCTTTTGGAGCTTGAAAACTGTGCATATTTAATTTTCCAAAAATAAAATCTTAGTATAGGCAAGACCCTATGGGAACAAAACTCAGGGCAGGCCCTGAGGGAGGCAACTCAAAGACAGTTGAGAAAGCTCCCAGTGATAGCCTTTGCAGACTACACAGTTTACAAACCCTAACTGGTACTCCTGCCTCCTCTCATATATTTTGTAGACTGATTGTTGTCAGGGCATGCTCCATAAAGTGGAAATCTGACTTTGTCAGTTCCCAGCCCAGATACAAGTCATGAATCTCCGTTGACTTGGTGAGATTAGATCCAAACTCCTAAGTGTACCATTCAAGTTCCCAGGCTGCTTTCCCAGGCTGATATTCTTCCACCCAACACCTACCTACACCACCAACACGTGCCTTCTCCATTCATATTCATATCATTCGTATTTCAAGCATCCAAACCATTGTTCATACTCTTCCATCAGCTTGAAATACCTTTACTTTGTGATTATTTAATCATCCTTCAGGACTCAGATCAAAGATCACCTTCTGTTCTATTAAGTTTTTAAAAAATATCAGTTTTATTGAGACAAAATTCAAATGCTATACAAATAACATATTTTAAGCATACAATCCAGTGGTAGTTAATATATTCACAGAATTGTGTAATCATCACAACAATTTTAGAACACTGTCATCTTCAAAAAGAGGCCTATAGCCTTTAGCTAATACCTCTCAATTCCCCATTCCTCCACTAATCTACTTTCTGTCTACATGTCTTTCATATTCTGGACATTTCATATAAATAGAATTATACAATATGTGGTCTTTTTTGACTGGCTTTTTCACCTAGCATAATGTTTTCAGGTTTCTCCTATGTTGTAGCCATTTTGTGTCAGTCGCTCAGTCGTGTCTGACTCTTTTCTACCCCACAGACTGTAGCCCTCCAGGCTCCTCCATCTGTGGGATTTTCAAGGCAAGAATACTGGAGTGGGTTGCCACTTCCTTCTCCAGGGGATCTTCCTGACCCAGGGATCGAACCTGGGTCTCCCAGGACACAAGCAGACTCTTTACCATCTGAGCCACCAGAGATAGCCAGCATAATATCTTCAAGATTCTCCTCTATGCTGTAGCATGTATTATTAATTTATTCATTTTATGGCGGAATAATATTCCATTGTATGGATATATCACATTTTATTTATCTATTCATCAATTCATGCACAGTTAGGTTGTTTCCATTTGGGGGATATTATAGAAAATGCAACTAAGAACACTTATGTTCAAGTTTTTTTTATAAACATATAATTTCATTCGTCCTGGAAATATACCTAGAAGCAGAATTGTTGGATTATATGTTAACTCTGTGTTCAACATGTTAAGGAACTGCCAAAATATTTTCTAAAGTAACTGAATTATTTTACATCTCCATTGGAAGTGAATGACGATTTCAGTTTGTCCATATCCTTACCAACATTTGCTATTTTCCTCTTTAATTATTATTATTATAACCACCTTGTGTGCATGCTTGTTTGCTTCAGTTGTGTCCAACGCTTTGTGACCCTATGGACTATAGCCTGCCAGGCTCCTCTGTCCATGGGATTCTCCAGGCAAGAATACTGGAGTGGATCTCCATGTCCTCCTCCCAGGGAATCTTCTCCACTCAGGGATCAAACTTCTGACTCCTGCGTTGCAAGCAGATTCTTTGCCACTGAGCCATTGGGGAAGCCCTATAACGACCCTAGTCAGTGTTAAGTGGTATCTCATTTTTCTTTTGATTTATAGCTCTTTAATGATGTTGGGCATCTTAGCATACACTTATTAGCCATTTATATTTCCTCTTTAGAGAAATTTCTATCCAAAAATTTTTGGCCTGGTTTTAAAAATAGACTATTTTTAGAGCACTTTTAGGCTTGCACCAAAATTGAGTGGAAGGTACAGAGATTTCTTCCCAAGGCACAAAGAGCCTCCCCTACTATAAACATCGCAAACCAGAATGATACATTTATTACAATAAGTAAACCTACATTAGTACGTCATCAATGCCCAAATGCCATAGTTTACATTAGGTTCACTCTTGGTATCAATACATTCTATGAACTCTGACAGATGTCGAACTCCCCCATTATAGTACCATACAGAATAGTTTCACAGCCCTAAAAATCCTCTCTGTGTCTTACCTATTCTTCTCTCCCTCCCCCTAAAGCCCTGGCAACCACTGATTCTTTTACTGTCTCCATAGTTTTGCCTTTTCAGACTGTAATATAGTTGAAATTATATGGTGTGTACCTCTTCCAGATTGGCTTCTTTCACTCAGTAATCTGCATTTAAAGCTCCTCCATGTCTTTTCATGTCTTGATAGTTCATTTCTTTTTAGCACTGTATAATATTCCATTTTCTGGATGAATCACAGTTTATTTACCCATTCATCTGCTGAAGGACATCTTGATTGTTTCCAAGTTTAGACAGTTATGAATAAAACTGCCAGAAATAATCATGTACAAATTTTTGTGTAGATATAGGGGTTTCTTTAGTTTATTTTTATTTTACTTTCACAGAGTTTCGTTGTTTACAGCTATACCTGAATCAGTCATAGGTATACCCTTGACCCCTCCTCCCACCTGAGCCCCTCTCCCGCTCCCTCCTCATCCCACTCATCCAAGTTGTTGCATAGCCCCCACGTCAGTTCCCTTGGTCTTACAGCAAATTCACAGTGATTGTCTCTTTTACATATGGTAGTGTAGGTTTCCATGTTTCTCTTTCCATACTGCCCACCCATTCTTCCCTCCCCCCAGTGATGTGTGGACATAGGTTTTTTCTTTATTGTTATTATTCATTTCCTTAAATACCAAGGAGCACAATTGCTGGATCATATATTTAGTTTTGTAGGAAATTGCCAAACTCTTCCAAATTGACTGTACCATTTTGCATTCTCACCAGCAATGAATGAAAATTTCTGTTGTTCTACATTCTCACCAGCATTTTGTGGGTGTTTTGGATTTTGTCCATTCTTACAGGTATGTAGTGGTATCTCATTGTTGTTTTCATTTTAAGTTTCCTAATGATAGATGATGTGGAGATATGTTTATTTGCTATCTATATATCTTCTTTATTGAGGTATCTGTTAAGATCTTTTGCCCAGTTTTTAATTGGGTTGTTCATTTTCTTGTTGAATTTTGAGTTCTTTGTATATTTTGACTAACACACAGTCCTTTATCAGGTATGTCCTCTGCAAATATTTTCTCTCACTCTGTGACTAATTTTCTCATTTTTTGATATTGTCTTTTGCAGAGCAAAAGTTTTAAGTTTTAATTAAGTACAATTCATTAATTATTTCTTTGATGGA
The DNA here is from genome assembly GCA_022376925.1 of Tragulus kanchil. Classification (NCBI taxonomy): domain Eukaryota; kingdom Metazoa; phylum Chordata; class Mammalia; order Artiodactyla; family Tragulidae; genus Tragulus; species Tragulus kanchil. The sequence continues at coordinate 66,965,640 of JAIOJX010000001.1, read as the reverse complement.
CCATATTTTAAAAGTCATCACCACACCTGAGGTCATCTAGATTTTACCCTAGGTGTTTTAGAGTTATTGCAATACAATATAGAAAAAGAGTGTTAAGAAGGAGTATCCTTCCATTGTTACTGATCTTAGTAAGAAAACTAGTTTCTCATCATTAAGTGTGATGTTAACTGTAAGTTTTTTGTAGATATTCTTTATCAAGTTGAGAAAGTTCCTCTGTATTCAGAGCTTGCTCAGAGTTTTATCAGTAGTAGGTTTTAGACTTTGTCAAATGCTTTTTCTGCATCTATTGATATGCTCTTTGAGTTTAGTTCTTTAGTCTGATTGATATGATAAACTGCATTAACTGATTTTTGAATGTTGAACCAGCCTTGCATATCTGTGATAAATTCTACTTGGTTGTAGTGTATATATCTTTTTATACATTGTTGGACTGTAATATTTTGTTGAACATTTTTGCACATATGTTCATGAGAGATATTGGTCTGCAGTTTTCTTGTAACATCTTTGTCTGGTTTGGGTGATAGGGTAATGCTGGTTTAAGAATGAGCTAGGAATGAGTCTCTCTTCTTCTGTCTTTTGGAAGAAATGGCAGAGAATTGGTATCATTTCTTCCTTAAATGTTTGGTAGAATTCCCCAGTGAACCCACCTGGACCTAGTAACTTTCTGTTTTGGAAGACTGTCAATTCTTAATTCAACTTCTTTATAGATACAGCCCTATTCAAATTGTCAATTTCTTCTTGTGTGAGTTTTGGCTGATTGTGTCTTTCAAGGAACTGGTATATTTCATCTCGGCTGTCAAATGTGTGGCATAGAGTTGTTCATAATATTCCCTTATTATCCTTTTAATGTCTATAGGATTTATAATGACATCCCTCTTTCATTTCTGATACTAGTAATTTATGCCTTCTCTTTTTTTTTCTTAGTTAGCCTGGCTAGAGCCTTAACAATTTTATGGATCTTTTCAAAGATTAGCTTTTAACTTTGTTAATTTTCTCAAATGATTTCCTATTTTCAGTTTCATTGATTTCTGTTCTAATTTTTATTTTTTCTTTTGCTGGCTTATATTTAATTTGTTCTTTGTTCTAGCTTCCTAAAGTGGAAGCTTAGGTTATTGATTTATAGATTTTTATTCTTTTCTAATATAGGCATTTGATGCTATAAATTTCTCTATAAGCATTGCTTTCATTGCATCCCATAAATTTTGATACATTGTATTTTAATTTTCATTTAATGCAAAACTTAAAATTTCTCTTGATACTTCTTTTTTTGACCCATCGTGGTGGTTTAATCACTAAGTTGTATCCTACTCTTGTAACCCCATGGAATGGGGCCCTCCAGACTCTTCTGTCCATACAGGAACGGGTTGCCATTTCCTTTCTAGAGGATCTTCCAAACCCAGCAATCAAACCCAGGTCTCCTGCATTGCAGGTGGTCTCTGGTCTCTTTACCAACTGAGCTACCAGGGAAGCCATATGTTATTTAAAAATGTGTTGTTTGATCTCCAAGTATTTTTGTATTTTCCTCCTATCTTTTCTTTTTTATGTCGATTTTTAGCTTAACCCGACTCTGTCCTGAGAGCAGATATTGTCTGATTTCTTTTCTTTTAAATTTGTTGAGGTGTGTTTTGTGGCCCAGAATATGGTCTATGTTAATGAATGTTCCTTGTGAGTTGGAGAAGAATGTCTACTCTGTTGTTGGATGAAATAGTCTATAGGTTTTTATTACATCTGTTTGATTGATGGTGCTCTTCAGCTCAACTATGCACTTACTGATTTTCTGCCAGCTGAGTCTGTTTATTTCTGATAGAGGAGTATTAAATGCTCCAACTAGGATAGTGAACTCATCTATTTCTCCTTGCAGTTCTATTAGTTTTTGCTTCACATATTTTGGCACTCTGAATCCTTATTCACATTAAGGATTGCTATGTCTTCCTAGAGAATTGACTCCTTTACCATTATGTAGATGTTATTCCTATTAACATTTCTTGCTCTGAAATCTACCCTGTCTGAAAATTTTTTTACCCTATATGAAATTAATATAGCTACTCCAGCTTTCTTTTGTTTAGTGTTAGCATCGAGTTATTTGTGGATTTTTCTTTAATTTCATTTTTGTCTTTATTGATCCCTTTACTCTTAATCTGTATGAATATTTATATTAAGAGTGGGTCCATTGTTGGACTTCCCTGGTGGTCCAGTGGGTAAGGACACCGCCTTGCAGTGCAAGGGGCGCCGGTTCGAGCCCTGGCCTGGGAAGATCCCACGTGCGGCAGAGCGGCTGGACTGATGTGTCCAATTACCGAGCCGGAGCTCTGGAGCGCATGCGCCCAGAGCCGGCTCTCTGCGACAACAGAGGCCACCGCGATGGGAGGCCCACAAGAGCCAAAGAACAAAGACGGATGAAAATAGAGAAATGAAAGACCAATAGAAGTGGCCTGCCCGTCCCCCTCCCTCCCCACCCCACCCCCTAAAAAAGATAAATAAAATAAATGTTTTTTTGTTTTTTTGTTTTTAAAAAGAGTGGGTCCATTGTAGACGATACATAGTTGGGTCTTATTTTTAGATGCCCTCTGACATTGTCATTTAATCGGTATGTTTAGACCATTGACGTTTAAAGTGATTATTGATATAGTTGAACTAGGTTAATATTTTCCATATTTGTCACTGTTTTCTATTTGTTGTTCTTATTCATTTTAATTTTTGTCTGTCATTCTTTTTCTGCCATTTGTGGTTTTAATTGAGCTTTTAGTATGATTCCATTTTTCTCTCTTTTCATAGCATTATACTCTCTTTTCATACATTATACTTCTTTTTTTAAAAAACTTTTTCCAGTGGTTGTCCTAGAGTTTGCAATATACATTTACAATTAATCCATGCCCACTTCTTTATGACACTGTACTAGCCCATTAGTAGTGTAAGTATCTTATAAAAGCAAAATGATCCTAATCTTTCCTGCCCTTTCTATTGTTGCTGTCGTTGATTTCACTTGTATGTAAGTATTGAACACTGTTTCCATTATTATTTTGAGCAAAAAATTGATCTGTTAGATAAATTAAAATTTTTTTAAAAGTTTTAATATTACTTTCACTCATCTCTTCTCTAGTTCTTTCTTTATGTAGATCAGATGTTCTCATTTATACTATTTTCCTTGTCTCTGGAAAAAGTTCACCTATTTTTTTTTTTTTTTTTGCATGGCAGATTCACTGGCAACAAATTCCCTCAAACTGAGAGAATACTTGAGAAAGTATTTCTCCTTTACTTTTGGAGGTTTATTTCCTATGGTACAGAATTTCAAGTTTGTGGGTTATGTTTCTCCTAACATTTTAAATATCATCTCATCCTTTTCTTGCTTACATTTTTTTTTTTAATCTTTTGGGGGTGGGGTGGGGAGGGAGGGGGATGGGCGGGCCACTTCTATTGGTCTTTCTCTATTTTCATCTGTCTTTGTTCTTTGGCTCCTGTGGGCCTCCCATCGCGGTGGTGTCTGTCGTCACAGAGCACCGGCTCTGGGCGCATGCACTCCAGAGCTCCGGCTCGGTAATTGGACACATCAGTCCAGCTGCTCCGCGGCACGTGGGATCTTCTCAGGCCAGGGCTCGAACCGGCGCCCCTTGCACTGCAAGGCGGTGTCCTTACCCACTGGACCACCAGGGGAAGCCCTTACATGTTTTTTTGAGGAGAATCCAGATGTAACTCTTATCTTTACTTTTCTTTAGATAAGATCATTTCTTTCAAGATTTTTTTCTTTATCTTTGATTTTTTTGCAGTTTGAATATGATATTTCTAGGTTTTATTTGGGGCATTTATTCTGTTTGGTGTTCTCTGAGTTTCCTGGATTTGTAGTTTGGTGACATTTATTGGGGAAATACTTAGTACTTATTACTTCAAGTGTTTTTCTGTTCCTTTCTCTTTTCTGTCTCCTTCTGGTATACCCATTATGCATATGTTACATCTTTTATAGTTGTCCTAAGGTTCATATTCAGTTCCATTTTTTCCAGTTTCTTTTTCTTTGCTTTTCAATTTTGGAAGTTTCTATTCACATACCCTAAATCTTACTGACTTTCTTCAACCATGTCCGATCTACTAATGAGCCTATTAAAGGCATTCTTCATTTAGGTTACATTGGTTTTTATTCCTAGCATATCTTTTTTATTCTTTCTTAGAATTTCCTTCTCTCTGCCTATATTGCCCATCTGTTCTTGTATATTATTTACTTTATCCGCTGATCATAGGTAGTAGTGTAGTGTTAGTTGCTCAGTGATGTCATGACTGTTTGTGATCCCATGAACTATAGCCTGGCAGGTCCATGGAATTCTCCAGGCAGGAATACTGGAGTGGGTTGCCATTCCCTTCTCCAGAGCATCTTCCTGACCCAGGAATTGAACCCATGTCTACTGCATTGCAGGCAGATTCTTTACTGTCTAAGCCACCAGGGAAGCCCAAATATAATATAAGTGCTATGTAAATAGTTGAAGATGAGTGGTAAATTCAACCTATGTTTTTTAGAATCTCATGGAATTTTTTTTCAAATATTTTCCATCCTTCAATTGAATCCATGGATATGCAGATACGAAGGGCTGACTGTATTTTCTTCTCTCCAAATACCAAATTACTAGCAACATTTAATACCGTTTACAGTTTCAGATTAAATTCACAATTATTTTTTTGTTTGATTTTGCTTTAACCTGTCATGTAACACTGCCACAAGTCTCTGGATGAGGCATCTAACCAAAAAAAGCTGCATATGATCACTCTCTGTATAAGAGGCATAAATATGTAAGGTGACAACATTTTTGTGGAGGATTTTTAAAACATGATAAAAGGCATTATCAACATTACTTATGATTTAAATATTATGCATACATTAGAGGTCATCTACATAGCAACAATTATGTAAGGGAAACACTAGAAAATAAAAACTTTATAATGTTTTTATGCAGTGTTTAAGCAATTGAATGTTTTATCTGAAGAGCCTATAATGTAAAAATTAGAACAGAGTTTTGCTTTCTGAATGTATGGGTTGCATTCATAAAATGAGGAGTAAATTGGTCAGGATCTTGTTAGTTTAAGAAACAAAAAATTTAAGAACCAAAATATGCACACCATTAAGAATACTGATTCTTGCTAAATTTATTGTCACTATGTATATATAATTTTTTTTTTTTTGGCCACTTCTATTGGTCTTTCATTTATTTGTTTTCATCCATCTTTATTCTTTGGCCTGTGTGGGTCTCCCATTGCAATGGCCCCTCTTGCGGCAGAGCACCAGCTCTGGGCGCATGCACTCCAGAGCTCTGGCTCAGTAGTTGGACACATTGGTCCAGCCGCTCTGCAGCATGTGGGATCTTCCCAGGCCAGGGATTGAACCGGCGCCCCTTGCACTGCAAGGCGGTATCTTTACCCACTGGACCACCAAGGAGCCCTATATAATGTTTTGAAGTGGCCTATATTCTTATAAAGTACTATTTAGTTGGGAAAAAGTTGCCTTAATGTTTGAAATGTGTGAAATTTTTGCAACTTGCTGGACAGAGTGATTTAATTTTTAGCTAGAGTGATTTAATTTTTAGCTACATAATGTTGATCATAGTTGTTTTAGATTCTTGGTTTGATAATTCCAACACCTCAGTCATATTGTGTCTGTTTCTGATGCTCACTCTGTCTCTTTAAACTGTTTTAGATTTTTAGTATGCTTTGTAATTTTTTTTAGCATAATTTTAGTATAGTAACATGCCCTGTGACCTCACTTCTCTAATGAATCTAGGAACAGTTGTTGGTTTTTCAGTTTGTTCAGCTTTTTGATTGATTGTTAGGATGTTATTGTTGAATTGTAAGTGTTCTTTATAAATTCTGGATACTCAATCCTTTTCAGATAAATAATATGCAAATATTTTATCCTGTCATGTTGGTTGTCTTTTCATTTTCTTGCTGGTAGCCTTTAAAGTATAAACATCTTTAATATTTTATTGTGGTAACATATATATAATCAAATTTACCATTTTAACTATTTTAAACATATGCTTCAGTAGTGTTAAGTACATTCACATTATTGTGCAATCATTACCATCACCCATATCTAGAACTTTTTTCTCTTCCCAAATGAAATTGTATACTTATTAAATAATAACTTTCCTTTTTATCCTCCTATGGCCCTCTGGCAACCAACATTCTACTTTCTGTGTCTATGCATTTGATTATGTACTTCATTATAAATGAAACCATACAATATTTGATCTTTTTTAACTCATTTGTTCAACTTAGCATAATGTCTTCGAGGTTCATTTGTGTTGCAGCATGTGTCAGAATTTCTTTTCTTCTTAAGGTTGAATAATATTCCATGTTTGTGTATATTACATTTTATTTATCCATCCATTGATGGACATTTGGGTTGTTTCCACCTTTTGGCTATTGTAAATAATACTGCTATGAACTACAAATACCTATTCAAATCCCTGTTTTAAATTATTTTGGGTATATAACCCCCAAAATGTTCTTAATTTTCATGAAGTTCAATTTATCTACTGTTTTCTTTTGTTGCTTGTACTTCTGTTGTTGTATCTAAGAAACCATTGCTAATCTAAGGTCATGAAGATTTACTTTTGTACTTTCTTCTGAGAGTTTTATAGGTTCAGTTCTTACATTTAGAGCTATGCTTCACTTTGAGGTAATTTTTCTACATGGTGCGATGTAGGGGTTTTACTTCATGTGGCTATCTAATTGACTCATCACCATTTATTAAACTGACTGCTTTTTCCACGCTGAATTATTCTGACACTTTTTTTTTTAAAAAAAGATTTATTTATTTATTTATTTTGGGCATGGGTCGGGTTGGGGAGGGAGGGAAGTGGGCGGGCCACTTCTATTGGTCTTTCATTTCTCTATTTTCATCGGTCTTTGTTCTTTGGCTCCTGTGGGCCTCCCATCGCAGTGGCGTCTGTTGCTGCAGAGCGCCGGCTCTGGGCGCATGCGCTCCAGAGCTCCGGCTTGGTAATTGGACACATCAGTCCAACCGCTCGGTGGCACGTGGGATCTTCCCAGGCCAGGGATCAAACCGGCGCCCCTTGCACTGCAAGGCGGTGTCCTTACCCACTGGACCACCAGGGGAAGCCCTATTCTGACACTCTTGCAAGCAATAAATTCACAATAAATGTAGTTTTTCTAGACTTTACATTTTATTCCATTAATAGATGTCTCTCTTTTTCACCTTATTCAAAATATATTTCCTCTCTCCTTTACAGGAGATGAACGTGTACCTTTTTGCTGCTGGTTGAGTAGTTGTTTGGACATCCTAATATATAAAACACTGAGACAGCAATGCCTGCTCTTTCAGGAGATGTTGGCAGAGTGTGGGTAGATGTTTCTATCATTATGCCAGTACTACACAATCTTGATTGCTGTAAATTTGTAATAAATTTTAAATCAGGAAGCATGTGTCCTCAACTTTTTCACATTTTGGTCATCTGGGTTTCCTATTTCCATGCAAATTTTAGGGTTAACTTGTGAATTTTTGCAAAAAAATATGCATCTGGGATGTTTATGTTGAATTTGTAGATCAACTTAAATATTAACAATATTAAAGACATTAAATCTTTTAACCTGTGAAGATGGGATAAATTTTTATTTATTTAGGTTTTCTTTAACTTCTTTCAACAATACTTTATAATTTTCAGAGTATAAGCTTTTACTTCTTTGCTAATTTTATTTCTAAATAATTTATATTTTGGTGCTATTGTTAATGGAATTTTTCTTAATTTCATTTTCAAATTATTTGTTGCTAGCATGTGAAAGTATATGTGAAAAGTACTACTGATCTTTGTATATTGATCTTGTAACCTGTAACCATGCTGAGCTAATTTATTTGAATAGATTTTTTGGGGTGGAAGATTCTTTAGGACTTTCTCTATACAAGCTCATGTTGTTCAGAAACAGAGATAGTTTTATTTTTTTCACTTGCAGTATGTATGCCTTTTATTTATTTTCTTGCCTAACTGTCCTACCTGGAACCTTGAATCCAATACTGAACAGACATGTTGACATCAGATGTCTTTGTCTTATTTCTGATCTTACAGGGAAAGTAATCAATCTTTCACCAATAAGTATAATATAGCCCTTGGGTTTTTTATAAATCAGCTTTATCAGGTCAAGGAAGTTCCATTCTATTCCTAGTATGTCAGATACTTTATTATGAAGGAATGTTGTGATTTTTCAAATGACTTTTCTGCATTTCTTGATATAATCATGTGATTTTTTTTTCCTTTCATTCTGCTCATATAGTGTATTACATTAATTGATTTTCAGATTTTAAGTTCATCTTGCATTCCTGACATAAACATCACTTGCTCATGGTGTATACTCTTTCTTTTCTTACTGTATTAAATTTGCTAGTGTTTTGTTGAGATTTTTATGTCTATATTCCTAAGAGATAAAACTACAGTTTTCTTCTCTTATGTTCTCTTTTGCTGCCTTGGTATCAGGGTCTCATGAGCTGAGAAATGTTCTTCCCTATTTAAGGAGAGTTTCTGAAGACTGGTATTAATTCCCTAATGTTTGACACAGTTCACTAGTAAAGGCATTTGGCTTGGGTTTTTTATTTTTGATAAGGTGAGAAGTGTTTCAGTGACTAATTCAATCTTATTTTATATCTGTATTCAGGGTTTCTTTTCTTCTTGCATCAGTTTCGTTGGTTTTTGGTTTTGTATAAATTTGTCTATTTCATCTACATGGTCTAATTTAGTGTCATACAACTATCCACAGTATTCATTTATGTGCTTTTATTTCTGTATGGTTATAATGATATACTCTCTTTGTACTTAATTTTACTAATTAAAAATTTCTCTTTTGTTGTTCTGATCAGTTTGGTTAAAGGATTGCCAATTTGGTAGCTATTTTCAAAGAATCAGCTTGTGGTTTCATTGATTTTCTCCATTTTTATTTTCTATTTTATTTATTTCTGTTTTAATCTTAATTATTGCCTTCCTTTTGCATGCTATTTGGTTTAGTTGGCTCTTCTTTTCTAGTTTCTTTAGCTGGAAAATTAGATTCATAATTTGAGATCTTTATTTTCTTCTAATTCTTTGTTGAGACAAAAATTTATATACCATAACATTTGCCCTTTTAAAGTATACAATGTGGTATTTTTAGTATATTTTCAATGTTTTCCAAGCATTACTACTCCTTAATTTCTAAATATTTTCATCACCCCCAAGATGATTGTTCCTAGTAGTAATCTCTTCCCAACCTCCCCATTACCTAGCTCCTAGTGAACAGTAATTGTACTTTCTGTCTCTATGGATTTTGCCTATTTTGAATATTCCATAGCAAATATTTTTGGTTGACAATTTTTTTTTCATTTCATCACTTTGAATATGTTATCCCACTGCCTTCTGACTTCTATTCTATTTGGTAAAGTCAGCCATTAGTTTTTCTTGTCCATGATGAATCATTTTTTCTCTTGCTACTTTCAAGATTTACGCTTTTTTTGGGCTGTCAACATTTTGACTATGGTTTCTCTGGGGTGTCCCTTCCTGTGTTTATCCTGTTGTTATTCGTAGAGCTTCTTACATATGTAGATTAATGGTTTCTTCAAATATGAGGAGTTTTCATTATTTTTGAGCATTCTTTCCCAACCTAGGGATCAAACCCAGGTCTCCTGCATTGCAGGCAGATTCTTTACCATCTGCACCACCAGAGAAGCCCTCTAAAGTCTCACTGCATATATATATATTGGTGAACTTATTGGTGCCCCACATTTCTCTGAGGCTGTTTATTTTTCTTCATTAGATGTTCTCAACCTTTTTCAATTTGCATAATATATATATTGATCTACCTTCAGATTTTCTGATTATTTTTTTCTGCCACCTCAAATCAACTGTTGAGCTCCTTATTTTTAAAAATTTATTTATTATTAATTGGAGGATAATTGCTTTATAACATTGTGTTGGTTTCTGCCATACATCAGCATCAATTAGCTCCTTTTTGAATTTCTCATTTCACTTATAATACTTTTCAACTCCAGAATTTTCATTTGATTCTTTTAAAAAATGCCTGTCTCTTTATTGTGTTGAGACACTGTCATCATGCATTCTTTTAATTCTTTAAGTAGAATTTCATTTGGTTCCTTGGAAATGTTTATAATACCTTATTTATTTTCTAAGTCCACAATTTGAGCCCCTCAAGACAGTTTCATTGCCCATTTTTTTTTTCTGGTTTATGGGTCACACTTTCCTGTTCCTTGGATGTTTCATAATTTTTGTTGAAAACTAGACATATATAATATGTCAAATAATATACTGTAGCAACTCTAGTTATTGTTACTGACTGTTCTGAAAAAGGTTGGTGATGTTTATTCCCTGCAAAACCTCAAAAGTTACAGCCGTGGATAAATACACAACATCAGTACTACCAGTGATGACTATGCTTTCAAATGGACTCTGTTTCTTTCACTGAGATCCCCATTTAGCTTCTGACTGATCTAACTCTAGTGGTATCACACTCAGCTACTAGCCTCTACTAATTGTTTAATTCCACTATTGTTTTTTTTGAATGATGCCTGTGGGCGTAAGTTGTTCCACAATCTGATCCAATTAAAGTTGCTTCTCCATTTCAGGGGCAAGATGTTATCAGTCTTTGAGGCTTACTCAAACCCTAGAACAGTTCTTCTTAGTTCTTTTCCTGATTTTCTCTTTTAAACTTCAGCTGGTCTACTATTTTACAACTGCTACCAAAATTCTGAAGCCCCTAGTCCCCTCTTAATTGCTTACCACCGAGAACTCAATTGTTTCTGACAACACCCTTAAGCAACAATTTTGAGGAACTCTTTACCAAATAAAGTTAGTTCCTTTAGGGGGAGCTAAAGGGGCTCTCTGGTCTTAAAATACTCTCTACTGGGTGGAACTTCTGCTTTGCTGGACTTGAGCTGGAGGTAGGGAGAATATCCGACATTCCCAGTGTGACTCCCTTACTCTATGAGAAAGGTGCTAGGCAAGATGGTAACTCCTGCTTTTTCTTTTTTTTTTTTAAATCATTTATTTGTTTGGTTCCACTGGGTCTTAGTTGTTGCACATGGGATCTACTTCCCCGGCCAGGGATGGAACCCAGGCCACCTGTATTGAGAACACAGTCTTAACCACTGGACCACCAGGGAATTTCTTCCTGCTTTTTCTGACTTATGTTTCCTGGCATGTAACCTACAACTTAAGAGTGAACTAGGGGCTTTCCCGGTGGTCCAGTGGGTAAGGACACCACCTTGCAGCGCAAGGGGCGCCAGTTCGATCCCTGGCCTGGGAAGATCCCATGTGCCACAGAGCGGCTGGACCGATGTGTCCAATTACTGAGCCGGAGCTCTGGAGCACATGCACCCAGAACCAGTGCTCTGTGACAACAGAGGCCACCGCGATGGGAGGCCCACAGGAGCCAAAGAACGAAGACGGATGAAAATAGAGAAATTAAAGACCAATAGAAGTGGCCTGCCCACCTCCTCCCTCCGCAACCCGCCCCCCCAAAATAAAAAAAAAGAGTGAACTAGGGCAGAGGTTATCAAACACAATATACTTGGTGTCATGCCTAGGGTACAGTTCTCACCATATCAGTAGGAGCTCAGAGGCAGAAAGGCTCCTCAATGTTCTTGGGCCTTCCAGTCTGAAACAAAGCTTTTACAACACAGAGCTGCAGGAAGGATGACAGATTCCTGTATCTTATCCTTCCAGGAGTCAAACTGTAGCCCAATACTGGGACCTGGAGGATAGGCCCTACTCATTCTGTCCTCTGAGTAGCGGCAAAAGGGAAGAGATAGGCTTCACAGAAGAGAGAGACTACAGGTCCCTACAGCAAAGCAGATTGGGCTAACACCCTTGGCTTCTGCAGGAAGGAGCCACAGGACAACACACTTGGGCCACGTGGGGCAAAGCATTTTCTATGGGTAAGATACAGAAAGAGCTGTTACAGGAGGAGGTGAGCTCCCAGTCATCTGGGGGTTATTATCTAAGCAAAGAGCAGCATGCCAAGGAGCCTCTGTCATTCACCAGGAGGTAGAAAATCCAGGACTTTTGGGGTCCCTTGGGCCCGAAAATGCTCCCCCCCTCCCATCTTTGGAGGACAAACCTTGCCCTATGCCCTTGAGCCCGGTCAGGTGACTCAGAAACACCCCAGAGACTGCAGGCCTTTTCTGGGGTTTCAAAAAGGAGCAGCATTAGCATTCATTACTGCTGCAATTGGCATCCTAATTGCCAGTTTCCCTCTGGTTTTTCGGTCTTTATAATGAATAGCTGATGCATAGCCTGCCCCAGCCGCCCCACCCCCACCCTTGTCCCTAGAGCTCCGCCCCCAGCTGCACCTCACCGGGTGCCTTCCCCTCCACTCACATCCACCAGCAAGGGCTGCAGGCAGGCATGAGCTTTCCCAGGGCATCTGCATTGCACTTTCTCTCCCACCCATTCCAGTGAGCTCAGGAAATTGGTTTTAATCCACCAGGCTCCAGTTGCTTAGCGACGGAAGAGCCTGCTCCTAGCAACCAGGAGCCACAAAGATGCTGCAGAGAAAGGGGACTGTCTGGGCCCTGTGCCTGCTCAGCTCCTGACTGCTGCCTCCCTGATGATTTTCTCCTTGAGTGCAGCCAGCCTTCTCAGATGCTGGGTCTTAAACGGGTGATCTCTGGGGCAGCTGCCTGACCTCACCCCCCATCCCGCCCTCCTGGAGGGTGGGATGGAAGTAGTTCATGAGCACAGCAAGGTGGCTCCAGGAAGGGCCCTCCCTCTGTCTCTCAGAGGTCACTGGCTAGTTTGGCCTGGTGGGTGGGGGTAGAGTGGGCCAGGCTCCTCTCACCCAGGCTGAGAGCAGGTCCTGCCCAGGAATTGGGGGTGGGGAGTGCGCTGTAATCCCAGCCCATCTGAGCCTGAAGGGAGGCAGGGTACTGCACTGCCTGGGCTTCTAGAGAACAGGCAATTGAGACTCGGACATGGGCTCAGGCCACACAGCCTTCCAGGGAGAGCTGGATCGGAACCAACGCCCCAACACAGGGCTCCCCACCACAGCCAGCGTCCACGAGGCCGCGAGGCCCCTGTGCAGCCCCAGAGGCTTTTCTGCCTTCCCTCCCCAGAGGCCAGAGAGGACAGATTTCTCCACCCCCAAGAGGAAGCCTCCCGCCCTCCGGCCTTCTGGACTGGCCCTAACCCAGGGCGATCACCAGCGCAGACTTGCCATTGGATGGGCCGCTTTCCCAGAATCGGTGTTGACTCAGGAAGAGGTCGGGGCCTCGCCCGGGGGAGGCCCGTCTGAAATGTCTGACTGAGTGTGTGCTAGCTCCTATCTCACTTAAGCACAGACCTCCCTAGGCTCTGCAGGAGGCGCACCTGTGCACCCGCCCGCCCCACCCCTTTTCTGTGGGGCCTCAGGCTCTGACAATAAGGCGGCCTCCAGGAACACAGCGTGGGAAGCGGGAACTGCGGGAACCCAGCGGCCAGCAAGGGACTCCCCCCCAACCCCACACACACGCCTGGCCCCCAGGCCAGGCCGGTAGGCAGGGACAAGCTTTCCTCGGGGCCACTGCTTTCTGCCCCCCCCACTCCTTGCTTCTCCCCCTGCCTTCTCTCTCTCCCAAGAAAAGGGCTTCTGCCTTCCATGGCCTGGCAACCAGCCTGGGCTGCCACAGGCTGAGAGGAGCGGCGCAGATGCTGCCTAACGAGGGGGCTGAAATGAGGGGGCGCCATCACTGTCTCTAGTCATATGTCGCCGTTGCTCACAAAACAGATACCAGGCTTTGCTTAAACTTGCGGTTGTTGTTCTCTATAATGAAAGCTCTTCTAAAGGCAGACAGCTAAGCCACGTTTGGGTAAACATCTCCTTGAGCCACCCTTTTCTAGTTCATATTGAAAGCTTTTTGTTGTGGAAACTTTCAAGCCTATATACAAGGAGAAGAGCATAATGAGCCTCCTGTGCACATCACCCAGCATCAACAGTGATCAGCCCCCGGCCAGACATCCTGTCGTTGTGTGTGCGGTCCGATATGTCGCTTTGAAACGTGACAACTCCCTGTTTAACACAACGATGGTGGCATGACAACACCTAAAGTAATTGACAATAATCCCGTAATGTCATCAAATATCCGGGCAGTGTTCAGACTTCAAATGGCTCAGCAGCGTCAGCAGGTGTTGATTGTCGTGTGTTCTTGTCTTTCACAGTTTATTGGCGACAAGGTCTAAATAAAGGCCGCACAGAAATCTAGAGGTAGAGTCTGACTATTTCGGGGGAGGCAAACCTTTTCTACTCTCTTAGGTTCAGTACCTAGGACCTGCCAATGAAAGTGGATACAAGACAGGCTAACGGGAGAAAAAGAGAACACCAGAGTTTACTTACATGTTCAACTTCCATCTACACAGAATTGCTCAGGGATGACAACTCAAAGAGTGATTGGAATTTGGGGCTTATCTCCCAACGTAATAGATGAAGTGGGGGAGAAAGGGACTCTCCGGGAATATAAACGTCTTTTTGGAAAGATAAACGTGGGTCTTCAGGAGAACAAACACTTGATAGGAGAGGCTTTCATGTTTGTCTGTGTGAGTGACTTTACTCACATTCTGCCTCCTGGGAGGAGATCTCGAGAAGGCATTTTTGGCAGCCTCCTTTCCTAGAAGTTGCTACTTTTAGTCAGAAGAAGGAAGCTCCAGAAAGTCTCCCTCCCCCACGCCGTTGTCTACTGAATCTCCAATGTCTTCAGCTAAAATAATCCTTACACAAAGTCTGGGTCCCAAGTGTGTGCCTACAATATACTGAAACTGCAAGGAACAGGGATTAACCTGCAAACCACTCATGGCTGGGCTCTTCCCCAGGCCTCCTGTGAGCTCTGCCTTGAGTTATGTAGGCATCATTAATTGCCAACTCTCGACATTCAAAGCGATGAGCTGAAGAGCTCAGGGCCACCCAGCTACTGAGGCACTGGGCCAGGCTGGTAACTCAGGTCAGGAGCCTAAACTCCTAGCAACCACACTGTGCCATCTCCACCTGTCCTGCCTCCAGAGGCAGGGAAGTGCCCAGCCTGTCCCCACCTCCTAGTCCAGGGCCTACCCAGCATGTGTCAAAGATCCACCTGCTCCCACCCCCTCTGACCACCCTGGCCTATTTCCCTCTGTTCCCAGGCGTCTGCCCTCGGGTGCATGTCTCTGAGTCTCTCTCTCACCCGGAAGCAGCCAAAGCACAGGGGCACTGGTTCTGGGTGCGTGCGACCTGCCCGGCTGAGTCTCATGCAGAGTCATTAGGAAGGTGCTCCCCACAGGGCGGCTGAAGGTGACTGGGCTGGAGGGACAGGTGAGGCTGCCAGATCCCAGGCAGGAGCCGCCATCAGACACTCCAGAGCCACAGGGGTCTCTCTTGCCTTCAGAGCAGGGAGGGGATTGTCTCGGGAGCAGCCTGGACTTGGGCACCCTGAGACAGGGGCCTCTGGCCTCACCCTTCTGTCCCATAGGTCACTGACTCTCCCAGGCCTCAGGGAGTCTCGATCTGTGCGGAGAAGACACTCCAGAGAGTCGCCTGGGCTGCGCTGTGGTTGAAGGAGGCCTTTCAGCTTTGCGGCATGGAATTGGCTCTGTGCAGAGAGCCCTGGTCGGAGGTCTGGGTCTCTGCTCTTCCGTCACGCTGCTTCGTGACCCTAGGCAGGCTGCTTCCTCCCCGGGGGGGTCTCGGTTTCCTCATCTATACAATGAGGGGGCTGCCCCAGTGGATCTCCAGGGGCCCATTAGCTTCCTTGTTTCTGTGATCTCCAGGAAAGGGAGACCCACAACATCCCTTGCTGAATGATTGCTGGTTTTAATTATCTTTACAGTCGAGAGGGTCTTCCTGCCTGTGTCCTACTATCTCTGAGCCTCATTCATGTGGCCGCGGCCTGGCTCTGGTGAAGCTTCGTGATTGACCCAGAAGTCCCTGGGTGGGCGACAGCCACTTTCACCAGCACCACTCAGTCTCACCAGTGCGAGTGAGGTCCGGAGCCCTCAAGTGCCTGCTCCCCATCCCCGAGGTGTTCAGGAAGCAGCGGTGTTCAGACAGCATGGAGATGAGCACTTGTGGCACCAGTTGGCTCCTTCCCCTCAATGGAGCCCAGCACCCTCACTCTCCAGACAAGGAAACAGGGACCCGTCCAGGGCCACACAGAGCAGGGACAGGAGGATCCTGTTGTTTGGGAAATGATGGGGCCCTCCTCAGGATGGATCTTTCCTGGGCGGGAGGCTGGTGGTGAAGTGGAGAGCCATCCCCCGAAGAAGCAGAGTTGTGGTATGAACTGAAACTGCCCTATGAACCCCACCCTCAGGGAGCTCTTGGGTTCTCCTGGGCAAATACAGGGCACAGGCAAATGCACAGGCACACAGGCGCACATACATGGCACGCCCGAGTGAAGCAGATCATAAGCACCTCAGAGCACCGAGCGCCCGAGCTGGGACTCTAACTTGACCTCCCACCAGCAGCCACTGAGTATCTTAGATGCTGCTCGTATTCAACAAGGAGTGACCAAGTGACTGGGACCCGAACAATTCACAAGTGGGATCTGGCCCCTGCCGTCTCAGAGCTTGCAACCTAGCTAGGCAGGCAAGGTCTTCAGAGGAGAGTCCGCACAGGGAACTAGCCCCCCGGGGGCAGTGGGAACCCAGTGGAGCCCATCTCAGGGGCTCAGCGACCCTCCTGTGCTGCTGGCCCTTTCCTGGCCGTCGGGGCCCCTCTCTGGAGGAGTCAGTTCTGGCGGGTTGGGAAGGTAGCCTTGGGGGGCAATTGGTCTCCTCTGTTCAGGCCAGGCAGACGTGGTCAAGGGGGCCGATGACCCCCTGGAACTTTCTGTCATGCCAGTGGTAACTGGGCAACTTCTGGGGCTTGGAGAAGCGGTGAGGCTCCCAGGGGTTCTCCAAGTCGTGGCCTGGGACCCCTGAGCTCGCTCTTGAGTTTTCCGTGGCTCTTCTGAGCAACAGTTGCATTTGAGCCAGGTACTCTTTCTCTTACTGGCTTTCGTGATGCACAGTCTGGGTTGTAAGGCCTCCAAGAATGGCAATAGTTCAATTGTTCTGAAAAACAGTTTTCTTCCTTCCCCCCACCCCCATCCCCTCCAAGCAGAGGGCCAAGATACTTCCTTCTTCAAACCTGTGTTTGTGATTTAGCCTCTATGGACCTTGGCGACTGACATAACGGGCAGGAAGCAAGGCTGCCCCTTTTCTCCATCCCTGCTGCTCTTCTCCCATGTATGCAGGAGTGCGGGCGGAGGGAAGTGACACAGGAAGGAAGGGAAGAAAAGTATGGGAAAATGTCCTGTGGATTCTTACTTACTGAGCTCCGTGGCACACAAAGACGTTTAGCGGAAACTTTCAGGCAAAAGTAAGAAAATGCCTTATTTGACCTGCCTGGTCATCCCTGTTGTTTGGCTTCTAGGTCTTCCGTTGTCCAGGCTGTTTCATAAGTGCTGAGGCACTGAGAAGCTGTGTGTGTTCTGGGAACAGAAGAGGAAGGGCCCTTTGGTCCCTGGGGCCTCCTCTCACAGACTCTGTCCATATGGTCTCTCTTTTCCGCTGACCCCGGTGTGGGGCCAGTGCCATGAAAACAATGATCCCTGTGGGCCTCTAGTTCTTTTGGGGCCACACCTCTCCTCTCACCCCCATGCTGTGCTCCATCCCTGTCAGAGTTTGACATAAGAGAGGAAGCATATGTGTGGTGGTGTGTAGGCCCTTCTTTCTTAGAACTGGGAACTGAGGCCAGGGAAGACAGGGCAGTTGGTGTTTCTCCAGTGATCAGAAAGCTGAAAATATGTATTTTACTCAGTTATTCATAATTTAAACCAGTGCTTTAAATTTTAAATATTCTGAAGTAAAATGCACAATCCTGATGAATCTGAAAGGAATAATTAACAAACATCAGTATAATTCTGAGCCTACCTCTGTACTCTATTTACTTTATTTCACAGATAGACAGACTGAATTCAAATCATTTACTCAGTGTTCCATAGTAATTATCTGTACAAATGAAACTCTGTTCTTAGTAACACCTAACATTTGTAAAGTCTTTGCCTTCTTTACATACCATTCAGTTTACTTCATATGTATTATATTATATATATATATATATTTTTAAAGATATTTATTTATTTTGGGCGGGGGTCGGGTTGGGGAGGGAGGGGAGCGGGTGGGCCACTTCCATTGGTCTTTCATTTCTCCATTTTCATCCGTCTTTGTTCTTTGGCTCCTGTGGGCCTCCCATCGCGGTGGCGTCTGTTGTCGCAGAGCGCCGGCTCTGGGCGCATGTGCTCCAGAGCTCCGGCTCGGTAATTGGACACATCATTCCAGCCGCTCAGCGGCACGTGGGATCTTCCCAGGCCAGGGATCGAACCAGCGCCCCTTGCGCTGCAAGGTGGTGTCCTTACCCACTGGACCACCAGGGAAGCCCTATATTTTTATTTTGGCTTCCTAA
This sequence comes from Tragulus kanchil, assembly GCA_022376925.1. Lineage (NCBI taxonomy): Eukaryota > Metazoa > Chordata > Mammalia > Artiodactyla > Tragulidae > Tragulus > Tragulus kanchil. The sequence continues at coordinate 66,947,217 of JAIOJX010000001.1, read as the reverse complement.
GAACATGCCTTATTTGACCTGCCTGGTCATCCCTGTTGTTTGGCTTCTAGGTCTTCCGTTGTCCAGGCTGTTTCATAAGTGCTGAGGCACTGAGAAGCTGTGTGTGTTCTGGGAACAGAAGAGGAAGGGCCCTTTGGTCCCTGGGGCCTCCTCTCACAGACTCTGTCCATATGGTCTCTCTTTTCCGCTGACCCCGGTGTGGGGCCAGTGCCATGAAAACAATGATCCCTGTGGGCCTCTAGTTCTTTTGGGGCCACACCTCTCCTCTCACCCCCATGCTGTGCTCCATCCCTGTCAGAGTTTGACATAAGAGAGGAAGCATATGTGTGGTGGTGTGTAGGCCCTTCTTTCTTAGAACTGGGAACTGAGGCCAGGGAAGACAGGGCAGTTGGTGTTTCTCCAGTGATCAGAAAGCTGAAAATATGTATTTTACTCAGTTATTCATAATTTAAACCAGTGCTTTAAATTTTAAATATTCTGAAGTAAAATGCACAATCCTGATGAATCTGAAAGGAATAATTAACAAACATCAGTATAATTCTGAGCCTACCTCTGTACTCTATTTACTTTATTTCACAGATAGACAGACTGAATTCAAATCATTTACTCAGTGTTCCATAGTAATTATCTGTACAAATGAAACTCTGTTCTTAGTAACACCTAACATTTGTAAAGTCTTTGCCTTCTTTACATACCATTCAGTTTACTTCATATGTATTATATTATATATATATATATATTTTTAAAGATATTTATTTATTTTGGGCGGGGGTCGGGTTGGGGAGGGAGGGGAGCGGGTGGGCCACTTCCATTGGTCTTTCATTTCTCCATTTTCATCCGTCTTTGTTCTTTGGCTCCTGTGGGCCTCCCATCGCGGTGGCGTCTGTTGTCGCAGAGCGCCGGCTCTGGGCGCATGTGCTCCAGAGCTCCGGCTCGGTAATTGGACACATCATTCCAGCCGCTCAGCGGCACGTGGGATCTTCCCAGGCCAGGGATCGAACCAGCGCCCCTTGCGCTGCAAGGTGGTGTCCTTACCCACTGGACCACCAGGGAAGCCCTATATTATTTTTTATTTTGATAATGTTTTCTTTTTTTTAGCAATGTGTACACGTTGATTCCAAACTCCTAAGTGTCCCTTACCCCACTTTTCTCCCCAGTGAGCATAAATTCATTATCTAATTCTGTAAGTCTTTTTCTGTTTTACAAATAAGATCATTTGTATCATTTTAAATATTTGTCTTATTTATTTGACTGTACCAGGTCTGAGTTGCAGTGTGTGGAGTCTAGTTCCCTGACCAGGGATCAAACCTGGGCTCTCTGCTTTGAGAGCATGGAGTCTTAGCCACTGCACCACCAGGGAAGTCCCCATTTGTATCATTTTCTAAGATTATATATATAATGCATGTACATATGTGTGTGTGTGACAGCATATGATATTTATCTTTCTCTGTCTTTCTTCACTTAGTATGACAATCTCCTGATCCATCAATATTCTTAGAAATGTTATTATTTCATTATTTTTATGGATGAATAATATTCCATTGTACATATATAGCACATCTTCTTTATCCATTCATCTGTTAAGGGACATCTATGTAGTTTACATGTCTTGGCTATTGTATACAGCACTGCAGTGATCACTGGGGTGCATATATTCTTTCAAAGCATGATTTTTCCAGATAGATGCCCAGGAGCTTGGTGGTGCTGAATTCTCTTAGTATTTGCTAGCCTCTGAAACTTTTGATTTCTCCATCAAATCTGAATAAGAGCCTTTCTGGGTGAAGAGTTCTTGGTTGTAGGTTCTTCTCCTTCATTACTTTTAGCCTCTGAAACTTTTTGATTTCTCCTTCAATTTTTTTGGGGGGGGGTGGGGTTGGGGAAGGGGGGGTGCGGGTGGGCCACTTCCATTGGTCTTTCATTTCTCCATTTTCATCCGTCTTTGTTCTTTGGCTCCTGTGGGCCTCCCATCGCGGTGGCGTCTGTTGTCGCAGAGCGCCGGCTCTGGGCGCATGTGCTCCAGAGCTCCGGCTCGGTAATTGGACACATCATTCCAGCCGCTCAGCGGCACGTGGGATCTTCCCAGGCCAGGGATCGAACCAGCGCCCCTTGCGCTGCAAGGTGGTGTCCTTACCCACTGGACCACCAGGGAAGCCCTATATTATTTTTTATTTTGATAATGTTTTCTTTTTTTTAGCAATGTGTACACGGTGATTGCAAACTCCTAAGTGTCCCTTACCCCACTTTTCTCCCCAGTGAGCATAAATTCATTATCTAATTCTGTAAGTCTTTTTCTGTTTTACAAATAAGATCATTTGTATCATTTTAAATATTTGTCTTATTTATTTGACTGTACCAGGTCTGAGTTGCAGTGTGTGGAGTCTAGTTCCCTGACCAGGGATCAAACCTGGGCTCTCTGCTTTGAGAGCATGGAGTCTTAGCCACTGCACCACCAGGGAAGTCCCCATTTGTATCATTTTCTAAGATTATATATATAATGCATGTACATATGTGTGTGTGTGACAGCATATGATATTTATCTTTCTCTGTCTTTCTTCACTTAGTATGACAATCTCCTGATCCATCAATATTCTTAGAAATGTTATTATTTCATTATTTTTATGGATGAATAATATTCCATTGTACATATATAGCACATCTTCTTTATCCATTCATCTGTTAAGGGACATCTATGTAGTTTACATGTCTTGGCTATTGTATACAGCACTGCAGTGATCACTGGGGTGCATATATTCTTTCAAAGCATGATTTTTCCAGATAGATGCCCAGGAGCTTGGTGGTGCTGAATTCTCTTAGTATTTGCTAGCCTCTGAAACTTTTGATTTCTCCATCAAATCTGAATAAGAGCCTTTCTGGGTAAAGAATTCTTGATTGTAGGTTCTTCTCTTTCATTACTTTAAATATATTGTACCACTCTCTTCTTGCCTGCAGAATTTTTGCTAGGAAATCCGCTGATAGCCTTTGGAAATTTCCTTGTATAATATTTGTTTCTTTTCCCTTGTTGCTTTTAAATTTTTCTTTGTCTTTAGTTTTTGTCAGTCTGATTATTATGTGTCTCAGCATGTTCTTCCTTGGGTTTATCCTGTCTAGGACTCTCTGTGCTTACTAGACTTGGGTGCCAAAGGAAGTTTTTGGTCATTATCTCTTCAGATATTTTCTCAGGCCCTTTCTCTCTCTCTCTTCTCCTTCTGGGACCCCTACAATGTGAATGTTGATACATTTAATGTTGTCCCAGAGGTCTCTAAAACTGTCCTCATTCATTTTCATTATTTTTTCTTTATTCTGTTCCACAGCAACAGTTTTTGCCATTCTGTCTTCTAGTTCACTTACTGTTTTTCTGCCTCAGTCATTTGGCTATGGATTTCTTCTAGCATAGTTTTTTTTTTTTTTTTTAATTTTATTTATTTTTTATTTTGAGGAGGGGAGCGGGTTGAAGGGAGAGGAGCAGGCAGGCCACTTCTATTGCTCTTTCATTTATCTATTTTCATCCATTTTTGTTCTCTGGCTGGTGTGGGCCTCCCATCATGGTGGCTTCTGTTGCCGCAGAGCACTGGCTCTGGGCGCATGCGCTCCGGAGCTCTGGCTCAGTCATTGGACACATCGGTCCAGCTGCTCCATGGCACGTGGGATCTTCCCAGGCCAGGGATCGAACCAGTGCCCCTTGCACTGCAAGGCGGTGTCCTTACTCACTGGACCACCAGGGAAGCCCCTCTAGCATAATTTTAATTTCAGTTATTATATTGTTCATCTCTGTTCTTTAGTCTTCTGAGTGTTGTTAAATATTTTATCTTACTCATCTGTGTCACTATTCTTTCTCTGAGATTTAGAAATTTCTTCTTTAGGTAGATTGCCTATCTCCTATTCATTATGTTTATGTTTTCTTTCTGGGTATTTATCTTGTTCATTCTTCACAACGCATTTGTTTGTCATCTCCTTTGGTCTAACTCTCTGTGTTTGTGGTCTCCATGGTTTATGTTTGCTCTTTAAATATATTGTACCACTCTCTTCTTGCCTGCAGAATTTTTGCTAGGAAATCCGCTGATAGCCTTTGGAAATTTCCTTGTATAATATTTGTTTCTTTTCCCTTGTTGCTTTTAAATTTTTCTTTGTCTTTAGTTTTTGTCAGTCTGATTATTATGTGTCTCAGCATGTTCTTCCTTGGGTTTATCCTGTCTAGGACTCTCTGTGCTTACTAGACTTGGGTGCCAAAGGAAGTTTTTGGTCATTATCTCTTCAGATATTTTCTCAGGCCCTTTCTCTCTCTCTCTTCTCCTTCTGGGACCCCTACAATGTGAATGTTGATACATTTAATGTTGTCCCAGAGGTCTCTAAAACTGTCCTCATTCATTTTCATTATTTTTTCTTTATTCTGTTCCACAGCAACAGTTTTTGCCATTCTGTCTTCTAGTTCACTTACTGTTTTTCTGCCTCAGTCATTTGGCTATGGATTTCTTCTAGCATAGTTTTTTTTTTTTTTTTTAATTTTATTTATTTTTTATTTTGAGGAGGGGAGCGGGTTGAAGGGAGAGGAGCAGGCAGGCCACTTCTATTGCTCTTTCATTTATCTATTTTCATCCATTTTTGTTCTCTGGCTGGTGTGGGCCTCCCATCATGGTGGCTTCTGTTGCCGCAGAGCACTGGCTCTGGGCGCATGCGCTCCGGAGCTCTGGCTCAGTCATTGGACACATCGGTCCAGCTGCTCCATGGCACGTGGGATCTTCCCAGGCCAGGGATCGAACCAGTGCCCCTTGCACTGCAAGGCGGTGTCCTTACTCACTGGACCACCAGGGAAGCCCCTCTAGCATAATTTTAATTTCAGTTATTATATTGTTCATCTCTGTTCTTTAGTCTTCTGAGTGTTGTTAAATATTTTATCTTACTCATCTGTGTCACTATTCTTTCTCTGAGATTTAGAAATTTCTTCTTTAGGTAGATTGCCTATCTCCTATTCATTATGTTTATGTTTTCTTTCTGGGTATTTATCTTGTTCATTCTTCAGCAACGCATTTGTTTGTCATCTCCTTTGGTCTAACTCTCTGTGTTTGTGGTCTCCTTCGCACAGGTTGTAGGACTATAGTTCCTTTTGCTTCTGGTGTCTGCCTCCTGATGAGTGAGACTAGACCAGGGCCTTGTGTAGGCTTCCTGGTAAGCAGGAATGGTGCCCGGCCTCACATGATGGGTGGAGCTGGATCTTGTTCCTCTAGTGGATAGAAACCATGTCATGGGATGTGTTTATCAGGCAGTTGTGTACTCAGGCAGACTGTAAGCAGCTTGTCTGCTGATGGCTGTGGCTATGATCCTGCCATGTTTGTTTTTTTGGCCTGAGGCATCCTAGCACTGGAGCCTATAAGCTGTTGTGTGGGATCACATCTTGGTGACTAAATGGCAAGAGGACTTATGCTGATGAGTACTCCCTAGAATCATCACCACCAATGTCCTTGTCCCCAAGTGAGCCACATCTACTCCTTGGCTCCACAGGAGAACCTCCAATACTAGCAGGTTAAGTCTGGCCCAGTCTCTTATGAGATCACTGCTTTTCCCTGGGTCCTTGTGTGCACGAGACCCTGTGTGTTCCTTCTCAGAGTGGAGTTTCTGTTTCCTTCAGTCCTTTGGAATTCCTATAATCAAACCCACTAGACTTAAAAGCCAGATTCTCTGGGGGCTCCTCTTTCCATTGCTGGGAAGCTTGATGTGGGATTCAGAACTTTCACTCCTGTGAGAGAAATTTTGTGGTATAATTATTTTCCAGTTTGTGACTCACCTACCTGGTGTGTATTGGATTTGATTTTATAGCAGTTGAACCCCTCTTACCATCTTGTTTTGGCTTTTTCTTTGTCTTTGGGTGTAGAGTATCTTTTTTTGGTAGGTTTCAGCATTTTTTGTCGATCGTTGTTCAGCAGTTAGTTTTGATTTTGGTGTTTCTATGAGAAAAAGTGAGCTCAGTCCTTTTACTCTGCCATCTTGTCTCCAGGAACAGTTTCAAGAAGATTTAATGGATGATTTAGTATTTTTACCCCTTATTTCAGCACAATACAATTCAGGCAAGAGTTATAGGGTCCTGTAAGGTCCAGAGGCCTGGCAATGGCTTTTCAAGGTGCTTTATATCCATAAGAAAGGAGGCAGTTCTGCTCTCTTATATATAGAATGTCTTCTATTTTCATGTTTGTCATCTCCTTTGGTCTAACGCTCTGTGTTTGGGGTCTCCTTCGCACAGGTTGTAGGACTATAGTTCCTTTTGCTTCTGGTGTCTGCCTCCTGATGAGTGAGACTAGACCAGGGCCTTGTGTAGGCTTCCTGGTAAGCAGGAATGGTGCCCGGCCTCACATGATGGGTGGAGCTGGATCTTGTTCCTCTAGTGGATAGAAACCATGTCATGGGATGTGTTTATCAGGCAGTTGTGTACTCAGGCAGACTGTAAGCAGCTTGTCTGCTGATGGCTGTGGCTATGATCCTGCCATGTTTGTTTTTTTGGCCTGAGGCATCCTAGCACTGGAGCCTATAAGCTGTTGTGTGGGATCACATCTTGGTGACTAAATGGCAAGAGGACTTATGCTGATGAGTACTCCCTAGAATCATCACCACCAATGTCCTTGTCCCCAAGTGAGCCACATCTACTCCTTGGCTCCACAGGAGAACCTCCAATACTAGCAGGTTAAGTCTGGCCCAGTCTCTTATGAGATCACTGCTTTTCCCTGGGTCCTTGTGTGCACGAGACCCTGTGTGTTCCTTCTCAGAGTGGAGTTTCTGTTTCCTTCAGTCCTTTGGAATTCCTATAATCAAACCCACTAGACTTAAAAGCCAGATTCTCTGGGGGCTCCTCTTTCCATTGCTGGGAAGCTTGATGTGGGATTCAGAACTTTCACTCCTGTGAGAGAAATTTTGTGGTATAATTATTTTCCAGTTTGTGACTCACCTACCTGGTGTGTATTGGATTTGATTTTATAGCAGTTGAACCCCTCTTACCATCTTGTTTTGGCTTTTTCTTTGTCTTTGGGTGTAGAGTATCTTTTTTTGGTAGGTTTCAGCATTTTTTGTCGATCGTTGTTCAGCAGTTAGTTTTGATTTTGGTGTTTCTATGAGAAAAAGTGAGCTCAGTCCTTTTACTCTGCCATCTTGTCTCCAGGAACAGTTTCAAGAAGATTTAATGGATGATTTAGTATTTTTACCCCTTATTTCAGCACAATACAATTCAGGCAAGAGTTATAGGGTCCTGTAAGGTCCAGAGGCCTGGCAATGGCTTTTCAAGGTGCTTTATATCCATAAGAAAGGAGGCAGTTCTGCTCTCTTATATATAGAATGTCTTCTATTTTCATTAGGGAAGACAGGGTGAGAGTCATATGTATTATTTTATATAGTCATTTTAATAACCTTATAATATGACTACTATTACCCTCATTTTATAGAGTAGGAAAGTTAATTTGAAAGGGTTAATTGTATGAAGTTATATAAAAGGTAATGATGAAGCTATAGCTGGGCATTCGATTGTCAGAGTATTCTTCGGTGTGCTCACCAAAAAGGCCTAGGCTGTGTACAGAAAAGCTGCCTGGTTTCCACTTGTGCCATATTGGAGATAGTATTTACCTGGTCTGGACAGATAACTCAGAGAATAAGAAACTCAGAGTCGGAGGGTTTAGAGGCTACTATTCCCAGGGCTGGTAGTGAAGGGATTTTTTCATGGCAACTGATGATAACAGCACAAGCCTTGGAGGAAGATTGAAGAGAATGTATTTGAAGCCCTTTGGGAAAGTAGGGCAGAAGAACACAGTGTATTTGATGCCATCTCTGGTAGGCCCCATCTCTGCTCTGGATCCCTTTTGTTTCAGGTCCTAGTGAAAACGACTTTGTGAAACTGTCTCCTCCTAGATAAGCATCACTTCATAGCCAAAGGAGACTGCTAAGGGGTACTGGAGATACCACTTCCCACCTTGTCCTTTCATGTTCCCCTGATGCCAGCTGGGACAACAGACTATAAAAGTTCGTCCTGGACATAGCCAGTTCTCTCCTATTAAACCCCAAAGTCTAGACTCATAATTAGTCCTTTATGTACGGTGTTTATTTCTGAAGGAGTTTTTCTTGGCATGGAGGCTACCCTCTACAAAGAGCACATGTCTCAACAAATAGCTCCTCCTCCTCTTCACCTTGGTGTTTGCTAGCCTGTTCATCTTGCAACTCCCCATGGCCTTTGGGGAATGCTACCCACATAGAAGAGTGGAACAGGTTGAGTGGAAGTTGCGTCGCCTGGCTTTTACTGATACCTGCTGCTCCACCATAACCCATCAGTGTGGATCCTAACCCAGAACCCAGAACAACCCCTAGCCCACTTTCTTTGAAGCGTTCTCTGAAATCCTATTCATCTTCCACAGGGTGGGAGGGTCCGGGTTCAAGCACTGTCTGGGATACAGGTATGTTCTTGAAACCTTGGCATCCCCCTCAGCACTCTCCTCTTTCCTGTCTCTTTCATGTCTTAAGTATTCATATACTAGAAATATATAACATGTTACCTTAGGCCCTAACAAATTAGTGACTTTGGGCAATACGGTTGATTTCTCTGGGCCTCAGTTTCTCCATGTATAAAATGAGAATGTAGGTTTTTGCCTGGAAACTCCCATGGGCAGAAGAGCATGGCAGCTACAGTCCATATGATCACAAAAAGTCAGACATGACTGAGCACAGCATGACATAACAATAAAAGTGAGAAGGTTGCTTTAGATGAACACTAAGTGTTCTTCTAAACCCTTGTGTATATGATTGAGTCTTAAGTCTGTTCTCATTGGCAGGTCTCTAGTCCAAGCACCTTCCTACCATCACTGAAGAATTCTGGCACTGGACTCCTCAGTGGTGGTTTCCAATCCTGCCTCCATACTTCTATGGACACAATGACCACAGTTATCTTCTGAACATTCCGCTTGAACTGTGTGAGGAGTCTCCAGTACCTAAAGATCCAGGTCCTTCTCCTGACCCTGCCATTCAAAGCTCTCCACACTGAGAGTTGGAGAAAGCTTTAAAACATCCATCCTGTGAGGCTCTGTGGGTACTTTTAAACAAGGAATTGTCAAAATATGCTATCAGAAATTGTCTTATTAGTTTTGAAATATTTACCTTTAACAACTGAACATTTTAATATGCATCACATAAATACAAGGCAATCAATGTATGTCATTCACAAGATAATTACAAGATTAACAGGGTCTACATTGGAGACCTTTTCTGAATGACACCTCCAGCCAAATGGTCCTTCTGATCGCTCCCCACAATGGTCCCTAATACTGAACAAAACTAGGTGAGCCAATTCAGAGCTTCCCAACTTGGCAGTGCCCTTAAATTACCTAGGTGGTGCAGATGCAGCCAGACAAGTATGGTCCCCAGGCTGACACTTGGGATCACTGGACAAGCTCCCTTTATATGTGTGTTAGCTTGGACTGGCTAGAATTTTTGGCTTGCTCCATAGCCACCTCAGTCTCTGTTACCAGGCCAAAATCCTGGCAGGTTCTTTGTCAGTGTTGGTTTCATGACTGAAGACCAGGATAGCAATGTGTTTATAACTCCGCCTGTGTTCCTGTTCTCTCCATACCTTCTTTCTAGATAACATGTGCATGCATGCTAATTTGCTTCCATTGTGGCTGACTCTTTGCAACCCTATGGACTGTACTTGGCCAGGCTCTTCTTCCATGGGATTCTCTAGGCAAGAATACTGAAATGGGTTGCCATGTCCTCCTCCAGGGGATCTTCCAGACCCAGGGATCAAATCTGTGTCTCTTATGTCTCCTGCATTGGTGGATGGGTTCTTTACCACTAACACCACCAACTCAGAGCCTCTATGAAAAGATACTCCAAGCCTTAAAGACCCTAACATTACCCTCTACCTCTACCCAAATTATATGATGTTTTAAACTTCTCTTGTCCTATCCCTGTAGACCCCTCTCCATTCTCTTCAGCCACCTCACTTCTGTATCAGCTCTCTTTGTCCCAGCCCTGAGGGCTCCACTCATCCAATTAAAAAGAAACAGGGGGTGTCTGTTTAGGTCCTTTTCCCATTTTTTGATTGGGTTGTTCGTTTTTCCAGTGCTGAGTTGTCTGAGTTGCTTGTAGATTTTGGAGATTAATTCTTTGTCTGTTGTTTCATTTGCTATGATTTTCTCCCACTCTGTGGGCTGTCTGTTCAGCTTTTTTGTAATTTCTTTAGCTGTACAAAAGCTTTTAAGTTTCATTAGGTCCCATATGTTCATTTGTCTTTTTAGTTCCACTATTCTAGTAGGTGAGTCAGAGAAGATCTTGCTTTGATTGATGTCCTTGAGGGTTTTGCCTATATTCTCCTCTAAGAGTTTGATGGTTTCTGGCCTTAATTAACTGAACAAAACTAGGTGAGCCAATTCAGAGCTTCCCAACTTGGCAGTGCCCTTAAATTACCTAGGTGGTGCAGATGCAGCCAGACAAGTATGGTCCCCAGGCTGACACTTGGGATCACTGGACAAGCTCCTTTATATGTGTGTTAGCTTGGACTGGCTAGAATTTTTGGCTTGCTCCATAGCCACCTCAGTCTCTGTTACCAGGCCAAAATCCTGGCAGGTTCTTTGTCAGTGTTGGTTTCATGACTGAAGACCAGGATAGCAATGTGTTTATAACTCCGCCTGTGTTCCTGTTCTCTCCATACCTTCTTTCTAGATAACATGTGCATGCATGCTAATTTGCTTCCATTGTGGCTGACTCTTTGCAACCCTATGGACTGTACTTGGCCAGGCTCTTCTTCCATGGGATTCTCTAGGCAAGAATACTGAAATGGGTTGCCATGTCCTCCTCCAGGGGATCTTCCAGACCCAGGGATCAAATCTGTGTCTCTTATGTCTCCTGCATTGGTGGATGGGTTCTTTACCACTAACACCACCAACTCAGAGCCTCTATGAAAAGATACTCCAAGCCTTAAAGACCCTAACATTACCCTCTACCTCTACCCAAATTATATGATGTTTTAAACTTCTCTTGTCCTATCCCTGTAGACCCCTCTCCATTCTCTTCAGCCACCTCACTTCTGTATCAGCTCTCTTTGTCCCAGCCCTGAGGGCTCCACTCATCCAATTAAAAAGAAACAGGGGGTGTCTGTTTAGGTCCTTTTCCCATTTTTTGATTGGGTTGTTCGTTTTTCCAGTGCTGAGTTGTCTGAGTTGCTTGTAGATTTTGGAGATTAATTCTTTGTCTGTTGTTTCATTTGCTATGATTTTCTCCCACTCTGTGGGCTGTCTGTTCAGCTTTTTTGTAATTTCTTTAGCTGTACAAAAGCTTTTAAGTTTCATTAGGTCCCATATGTTCATTTGTCTTTTTAGTTCCACTATTCTAGTAGGTGAGTCAGAGAAGATCTTGCTTTGATTGATGTCCTTGAGGGTTTTGCCTATATTCTCCTCTAAGAGTTTGATGGTTTCTGGCCTTACATTTAAGTCTTTAATCCATTTTGAGTTGATCTTTGTGTATGGTGTCAGGGTATGTTCCAACTTCATTTTCTTGCATGTAGCTGTCCAATTTTCCCAGCACCATTTGTTGAAGAGGCTGTCTTTGTCCCATTTTACAATGAGATATCACCTCACACCCGTCAGAATGGCCATCATCCACAAATCGACAGACAATAAATGCTGGAGAGGCTGCGGAGAAAAGGGAACACTCCTGCATTGCTGGTGGGAGTGTAAATTGATACAGCCTCTATGGAAGACAGTCTGGAGATTTCTTAAAAAACTAAAAATAGAAGCACCATATGACCCAGCAATCCCACTCTTAGGCTTATACCCTGATGAAATCAAAACTGAAAGAAGCACCTGTACCCCAATGTTCATTGCAGCTCTCTATACAATAGCTAGAACATGGAAAGAACCTAGATGCCCATCGACGAACGAATGGATCCAAAAGCTCTGGTACATATATACAATGGAATACTACACAGCTGTAAAGAGAAATGCAGAAGAATCAGCCCTCATGAGGTGGCTGGATCTAGAACGTATCCTAAAAAGTGAAGTCAGTCAGAAAGAGAAGGACAAATACAGTATATTAACACATATATATGGAATCTAGTAGGATGGTGATGATGGCACATGCAGTGAAGCGACAGAAAGACAGACATGGACAGTGGACATATGGACATTTTGGGGAAGGAACAGTGGGTGAGAGGTGTAAGGGAAGTAGCATGAAGGCCTGTACTATCATAAGTGAAGAAAATATCTCTAGTCATTGCTCTGTGAGAAAAGGGGATCCTTCAGGGGTGCTGTGTGATGGTCGGGAGGGGAGGGAAGGGGGGGATATACATGTGACTAATCTGAGAACATGCATGTCTGTGAACAACAAAACTCTGTAAAAGTTAAAAGTAAAATAAAGGTTTAAAAAAATAAAAAAAAATAATAAAAAAAAAGACCAATAGAAGTGGCTCACCCGCTCCCCTCCCTCCTCAACCCAACCCCCGCCCAAAATAAGTAAAATAAATAAATCTTTAAAAAAAAAAAAAAAAGAAAGAAACAGAGGGTATACTGGCTTTCTTTTACTTGATTCTCTTTTGACCCACACTGCTTTCTTTGCTGCTTTGTGGGCACACACATAGGTATTCAAGTGAAACAAGCCCAGACTTGAGAGTTAAGAGTTTCGAGGAATTTCTCAGCTCCTGATATAGCAGGAAATCTGTGGTAAGCTGTTTGCTTTCTTTGCACCTTGGTTACCTCATCAGGTGTCATAAAATATTGAAAGATTAAACTCTGAACTTGGTAGTAGATGGCATGTTTACCTGATCTCTTGGCATTCCAAGTACATGGTGACCACAGGATGCCTGCAGTGTAGTGCCAGTGGTTGTGAAGCAAATAAGTGAATACACACTAGGCTGAAGGTCAGAAGGCCCAAAGTTAAACCTTCTTCTGTTACTAGCTTGTTTTGTGTCCTTAGGCAAGCCACTCTAGTTCTCTGGTTTCATTTTATTCCTTTGCAAAATAGGGTTATGTACCTTAGCATAAGAGCAAGGGCTTTCAAGTCAGACAGACCTGCGTTGGTGTCTCAGCTCTATCACTTACTAGCCATGTACCTAGTCTAGTCACTAGATTCTTGGTCTGTTTACTTACTTGAGGGAAAGTAAATGGGGACACTAACAGCATTCACTTTATAAGATTGTTATGAAGATTAAATGAGGTGACATAGGGAATATAAGGAATTTAGTCTAGTACCTGCCACATAGTAAGTGCTATATAAGTGTCAGCTATTGCTACTATTACTATGAAGAAAAGGAAGGCTTGGAGGAGGACACTGCTAGCTTATCTATATTTGCTTATTATACAGTTGCGATAAAGACATAATGAGACAAGTGCTAAAATAGGATTTGGAAGATAAAAGGACTTTTCAAAAGTGAGGTGGTACTGAAATTAAAACACAAAGCTATTAGGACCTTCCCCCTTGCTGCCAAGAGGTACTAATCTGAGAACTCACCCTTAAAAGTTAAAAGTAAAATAAAGGTTTAAAAAATAAAAAAATATAATAAAAAAAAAGACCAATAGAAGTGGCTCACCCGCTCCCCTCCCTCCTCAACCCAACCCCCGCCCAAAATAAGTAAAATAAATAAATCTTTAAAAAAAAAAAAAAAAGAAAGAAACAGAGGGTATACTGGCTTTCTTTTACTTGATTCTCTTTTGACCCACACTGCTTTCTTTGCTGCTTTGTGGGCACACACATAGGTATTCAAGTGAAACAAGCCCAGACTTGAGAGTTAAGAGTTTCGAGGAATTTCTCAGCTCCTGATATAGCAGGAAATCTGTGGTAAGCTGTTTGCTTTCTTTGCACCTTGGTTACCTCATCAGGTGTCATAAAATATTGAAAGATTAAACTCTGAACTTGGTAGTAGATGGCATGTTTACCTGATCTCTTGGCATTCCAAGTACATGGTGACCACAGGATGCCTGCAGTGTAGTGCCAGTGGTTGTGAAGCAAATAAGTGAATACACACTAGGCTGAAGGTCAGAAGGCCCAAAGTTAAACCTTCTTCTGTTACTAGCTTGTTTTGTGTCCTTAGGCAAGCCACTCTAGTTCTCTGGTTTCATTTTATTCCTTTGCAAAATAGGGTTATGTACCTTAGCATAAGAGCAAGGGCTTTCAAGTCAGACAGACCTGCGTTGGTGTCTCAGCTCTATCACTTACTAGCCATGTACCTAGTCTAGTCACTAGATTCTTGGTCTGTTTACTTACTTGAGGGAAAGTAAATGGGGACACTAACAGCATTCACTTTATAAGATTGTTATGAAGATTAAATGAGGTGACATAGGGAATATAAGGAATTTAGTCTAGTACCTGCCACATAGTAAGTGCTATATAAGTGTCAGCTATTGCTACTATTACTATGAAGAAAAGGAAGGCTTGGAGGAGGACACTGCTAGCTTATCTATATTTGCTTATTATACAGTTGCGATAAAGACATAATGAGACAAGTGCTAAAATAGGATTTGGAAGATAAAAGGACTTTTCAAAAGTGAGGTGGTACTGAAATTAAAACACAAAGCTATTAGGACCTTCCCCCTTGCTGCCAAGAGGTTTATCTTGAGTCTATGAACTCTGGCTTGCTCAGTGATGGCATGTGTGACTATTTCCTTTCCCTCCTACACACCTATCCTTTCCATCATGATGATTTATTTCTCCTGGCAGACTGAATTAGAAGGGATCTGAAACCTTGATCTCCATCACTTTGCCAACTATCACTCCCAACTTTACTGCAGACTCACCTCTCAGATAGATAGCCAGTGCCCAGCCCAGGCCCATACTGCACTTTGCATCTGCTCTGCTGAGGGTCTGGCTTTTAGTTTCTGCTGCTGCATTTCAAGTTTTGGGGTATGCTGGAACCCATGGGGTGCCATGAAGACTCACTGCTCTGAGCAGTCAACTTCTGTACACAAAGACCAGTTACATAATGACCATTCACTAAATCTGGGCTAATTAAAGGAGGGATGTATGTATCTGGATGTGGGATTCCCTTCAGTAGCAGCTTGAGAGAAGTTGCTGTCTTCATTTGCTCTCTCTAGGACATTATTTAATTTCTATTAATACATGCCAGATCACTTTTTAAATGTATTTATTTTTAGTTGAAGGATAATTACTTTATAATGTTGTATTGGTTTCTACCAAACATCAACATGAATCAGTCATAAGTTTACCCATGTCCCCTCCCATTTGAACATCCCTCCCAACTTCCCTCCCCGCGCCACCCCCTAGGTTGTTACCAAGCCCCTGTTTGGGTTCCCTGAGTCATATAGCAAATTCCCATTATCTATCTGTTTTACATCTGGTAATATATGTTTTCATGTTACTCTCTCCATACATCCCACACTCTCCTTCCTCCCTACCCCCAAGTCATGTCCATAAGTCTGTTCTTAATGTCTATGTCTCCATTGTTCCTCTGCAGATAGGTTCATCAGTATCATCTTTCTATATTCCATATATATGTTAATATACAATATTTATCTTTCTCTTTCTGATTTACTTCACTCTGTATAATAGGTTCTATATTCATCCACCTCATTAGGACGGACTCAAATGCATTTCTTTTTATGGATGGGTAATATTCCATTATATATATGTACCACAGCTTCTTTATCCATCATTTGTTAATGGACATCTAGATTGTTTCCAGGGTCTAGCTACTGTAAATAGTGCTGCAGTGAACAATGGGGTACAATCCCATGTCTATCTGACTTCAGAGACTGTGCTCTAAACCTATACATTATAGAAAGACTAATCTATTCCAGAACCTTCCTTGTAAGTGGCACAAGTCCCAGCCTGGTTCCAGGATGACCAAGCTGAAGCTTAAGGAAATTTCTCAGTTAGGAAGTAGGTTACCAACCACTGTAATATCCTGTGGCCTGCAGGGAATTGATTTTCTTCCTCTGTTCTTTTTCTCATTTTCCCCATCTCTCTCATAAAATACTTAACAGATGCTGTGTTATGGTCTGTAGGGGTGGGATGGGGAGAATATACATATGACTAATCTGGGAACATACATATCTGTAAACAACAAAACTCTGTAAAAGTTAAAAGTAAAATAAAAGTTTTTTAAAAAATACTTAACAGAAAGGGTCAATATTCTTGGAAAAGGCATTTTACATTGAAAAATGAGTTCTGCCCGTTTTCCCAGTTCCCCCCCCTACCATTTTTTCCCTACCTCCATCCCTCTGCTCTAATAAGGAATCTAACTGTGCTAGGGATTGTCAGCAGATTCCTGTTCAGAGGCAGGAACATGACCTAATCTCAAGAGTGGGATTTCCTTTGGCCTTCATTGATCCTATCAGCCAGTCAGCCCTTGATTGATTACGTTGTCATATGTCTCAGGCTTACCATCCAACGTTTCCTTCCTAATTGCTGGACTGTGAATATGAGAGCTGCTTCTGGACACAGAGCTATATCACCTGCTTACTTGAAGGGACTACCCAAACTGGCTACCTCCTTAGCTCAAGAGTGTTCTCAAATCTGAGGGCAGAGCCCTATCTAGTTTCAGTCTCAGAGCAGGAAGTGGCTCATCATTTCAGCATTTGTTTCTTGTTTTGGCTCCACAGAGGCTCTGATGGTTCTTGAAAGCAAAGATTAGGAAGTCAGCCATCTGATCCCTGCTGCTTTTCCCTAGTGGTTGACCAGATCATTGGAGGCCTATCAGGCATGGTGGTACAGTGGAAGGAGCACTAGGTGCATGGGTCAAATGCAGTTCTTTTTATGGATGGGTAATATTCCATTATATATATGTACCACAGCTTCTTTATCCATCATTTGTTAATGGACATCTAGATTGTTTCCAGGGTCTAGCTACTGTAAATAGTGCTGCAGTGAACAATGGGGTACAATCCCATGTCTATCTGACTTCAGAGACTGTGCTCTAAACCTATACATTATAGAAAGACTAATCTATTCCAGAACCTTCCTTGTAAGTGGCACAAGTCCCAGCCTGGTTCCAGGATGACCAAGCTGAAGCTTAAGGAAATTTCTCAGTTAGGAAGTAGGTTACCAACCACTGTAATATCCTGTGGCCTGCAGGGAATTGATTTTCTTCCTCTGTTCTTTTTCTCATTTTCCCCATCTCTCTCATAAAATACTTAACAGATGCTGTGTTATGGTCTGTAGGGGTGGGATGGGGAGAATATACATATGACTAATCTGGGAACATACATATCTGTAAACAACAAAACTCTGTAAAAGTTAAAAGTAAAATAAAAGTTTTTTAAAAAATACTTAACAGAAAGGGTCAATATTCTTGGAAAAGGCATTTTACATTGAAAAATGAGTTCTGCCCGTTTTCCCAGTTCCCCCCCCTACCATTTTTTCCCTACCTCCATCCCTCTGCTCTAATAAGGAATCTAACTGTGCTAGGGATTGTCAGCAGATTCCTGTTCAGAGGCAGGAACATGACCTAATCTCAAGAGTGGGATTTCCTTTGGCCTTCATTGATCCTATCAGCCAGTCAGCCCTTGATTGATTACGTTGTCATATGTCTCAGGCTTACCATCCAACGTTTCCTTCCTAATTGCTGGACTGTGAATATGAGAGCTGCTTCTGGACACAGAGCTATATCACCTGCTTACTTGAAGGGACTACCCAAACTGGCTACCTCCTTAGCTCAAGAGTGTTCTCAAATCTGAGGGCAGAGCCCTATCTAGTTTCAGTCTCAGAGCAGGAAGTGGCTCATCATTTCAGCATTTGTTTCTTGTTTTGGCTCCACAGAGGCTCTGATGGTTCTTGAAAGCAAAGATTAGGAAGTCAGCCATCTGATCCCTGCTGCTTTTCCCTAGTGGTTGACCAGATCATTGGAGGCCTATCAGGCATGGTGGTACAGTGGAAGGAGCACTAGGCTAGGAGTTCAAAGATGGGGAGTTTAGTTCTGACTCGGCAATGGACCTATTGTGTCTCCTTGAGTAGTTTGCCCTCTCTGATCCTCAATTTCCCCATTTATGTTTTTTAAAGCTTTATTAAGGAAAAATTAACATATAGTAAACTGCATATATTTCAAGTACACAATTTGACTAGTTTTGACATATATACATAACTAATGAAACCATCACTATGATCAAAACAATGGATATACCATCAACCCCAAAAGTTTTCTCATGTCTCTTTATAATTCCTCTCTCTCACTCCACTTTTGGTCCCTCCCTACTCCTAGGCAACCACTAAAATGCTATCTTTCACTATAAATTACTCTTTATTTTTTTTATAGTTTTACATAGCTAGAGTCATATGCGATATATTTTTTGGTTGGCTCTGGCTTTGGCTTCTTTTACTCAACAAAATTACTTTGAGATTCATCCATGTTGTTGCATGTATCACTTGTTTGTTCTCCTTTCCTACCTTCCTTCCATTATTTATTTTGAAGAGATGCTGTTAAATTTTATTAACATGAAAAGGTCTCCAAAACACGTTTAAAAATTATAAGCAGCTTATAAGTCATATATACTATAGCATTGTCTTTGAAACAAATATATATATATATATATATATCTGAAGGATTACATATCAAGGTAAAAATACTTATCTCTAAGTGATTGGGATTTTGGAGATTTTTTTTTGCCTTGCTTCTTTGTTTTCCTAATTTTTCAATTGTGATAATATGCAGATCTTTTTAAAAGTAGGAAAATGTTACTCTATTTCAAATAGCTTTCTTCAGGTTGTTTATTGACATACAATAAACAACTCATATTCAAAATGCACAGTATGAGAAGTCTGAATATAGGTATGCATCATGAAACCATTACCATATTCAGGATAATGATCATAACTATCATCTTCCAAAGTCCTCTTCTATCTACAGGCAACCATTGCTCTTCTTTCTGTCACTATGGATTAGTTTGTATTTTCTAGATTTTTTTTTATATATATGGAATAAAAGGTAGGTATTTTAAAAATCTGGCTTCTTTTACTCAGTACAGTTGTTTTGAGATTCATCCAAACTGTTGCATGTATCAGTAGTTCATTTCTTTTTATTGCTGAGTATCATTTCTTGGTATGGATATACCACAATGTGTTTATCTATTTACATATTGATGGACATGGGTTGTTTCTAGTTTTTTAGTATTATAAATATAGTTGCTACAAATATTCATGGACAGGTCTTGTTGTGGACATATGCTTTCATTTTGGAGGGTTGGTGAGTCACTGAAACTTTATATTTAATCAGTTGAGGAATTTCTAAACTATTTTCCAAAGTGATTGCACCATTTTACAGTCCCAGCAACTATTCAACTGGAACTCAGAGTTTCAGTTGTTTCAAATCCTCACTAATACTTGGTATGGTCAGTTTTTAAAATGTTAGATGTTTTAATGGGTGTGTATTGGTATCTCATTAGATTTTTTTTAAATTATAGCCTCTTGTTTTGATTTTTTAAAAATTTTACTTTCATCCATCTTTATTCAGCCTGGGAAGGCCTCCCATCACAGTGGCCTCTCTCCTTGCAGACTGCCGGCTCTGGGCACATGCCCTTCAGAGCGCTGGCTCATAATTGGACACCCTGGCCCAGCCACTCTGCTGCATGTGGGATCTTTCCAGGCCAGGGATGGAACTGGTGCCCCTTGCACTTCAAGGCAGACTCTTTACCCACTGGACCACCAGGGAAGCCCCCATTAGATTTTAACTTGTATTTCCCTAATAGCTAATGATGTTGAGCATTTTTTCATGTATTTGTTTACCATTCATATATCTTCTTTGGTAAAGTATCACTTCAAACCTTTTGCTTCTTTTCAGTTGAGTTCTTTATTTTCTTGATTTTGAAAATAAATTATGCTCATACACTCTGGTTATAAATCCTCCTTTATCAGATAATATGTTTGCCAAATATTTTCTCCTAGTATGTAGCTTGTGTTTTAATTTTCTTAAAAGCATATTTGAACCAGCACAATATTGTGAAGTAAATATCTTGCAGTAAAAACAATTTTTAAGGGCTTCCCTGGTGGTCCAGTGGGTAAGGACACCACTTTGTAGTGCAAGGCGCATGTGTTTGATCCCTGGCCTGGGAAGATCCCATGTGCCGCAGAGCAGCTGGACCGATGTGTCCAACTACTGAGCCAGAGCTCTGGAGCACATGTGCTATGCAGCAAGAGAGGCCACTGCAATGGGAGGCCCACACAGGCCAAAGAACAAAGATAAATAAATGAAAGATCAATAGAAGTGGCCCCAAAAATATGCCAAAAAAATTTTTTTAAGTATATTTGAAGAATAATTTTTAAAAATATTAAATTAATTACTTTATATTAATTGGAGGATAATTACAATATTGTGATGGTTTTTGCCATACATCAACATGAATTGGCCACAGGTATGCATGTGTAAAATTTTGATAAAGTTATCTGTTTTTATACTTTGTGATCTTCATGTTCTATTTAAGAACTCTTTGCCTATCCAAAGTTCACTATGATTTTATTCTATGTTTTCTAGAAGTTTATAGTTTTAACTCTTACATTTAGGTCTACTATCCACTTTGAGTTAATTTTTTAGTATGGTGTGTGATATTAGTTCAGCTTTGTTCTTTTCTATGTGGATATCCAGTTGATCTAGTACCATTTTTTGAAAAATAATTATCCTTCCCTATTGAATTTTCTATCAAAAAAAAAGCCTTGCTGGAATTTTGATAGGGATTATATTGTATCTATAAGACAGTTTGGGGGAGAATTAATATATTAACAATATTGAGTATTCTGATCTATGAAAAATATATATCCTTTCATTTATTTAGACCTTCTTTAATTTAGTTCATCAACGTTTTGTAATTTTCACTGTAGAGGTCAAATTTTCCATAGATATTTTTGTATTTTCATCAAATTTATCCATAAGTATTTCAAATTTATTATGGTATTGTAAATGACATTTTTATTTCAATTTTTAATTCTTATTGCTAATAGATAGAAATACCATTGTTTTTCGTATGTTGACTTGTACCTTATGAGCTTGTTTAACTCACTTATTACTTCTATTAATAGTAGCTTTTTTATAGTCTTTAAAGTTTTCTAGGTAGATAATCATATTGTCTATAGACAGAGATACTTGTAAAACTGTAAGTAACTCTTATTTATAATCCATATGACTCTTATTTCTTCTTATCTTATTTCTGGAATAAATATCACTTGCTCATGATTTTTATCCTTTTAAAATACTGTTGGATTCAATTACTAGAATGTCAAGGACTTTGCAACTTTGTTTATGAGGGATAATTCGTTTGTAGTGTTCTTTCTTGTGATGTCTTTATCTGGTTATGGTATTAGGGTAACAATGGGCTCACAGAAAAATAAAACAGAATGCCTCCTGTTTTATTTTTCATAAGAGTTTATGTAAACTTATTATTATTTCTTCCTTAAATGTTTGTAATTCACCAGTGAAGCCATCTTGGTTAACCCTTCATGATTCATGAGAACCCTGTCATTTTAAACACTTTATAGTTCTAGTAGATGCTTATCATCTATCTTTACATTTTAGATATATGCATCTCTGTGTCTCCTTGCTTTCTGTCACTGCTTCCTGCCTCTTTTCCATACTATCTAGTGAATATCTGATAATTAGTGTCTCTAGGTACTGCCAGCCCTCTCAGAGAAAATTGAGGAAACGATTTCAATTCATAGCCCACCAAACCACTGATGATTTGGATTCAAGAACCACCTCTAATATGCATTAGCCATTAGAGTAGATAACTGACCATTGTCCTATACCAGTGGTTGCCAAATCAGTGGCCATAAGACATTTAGTAAGGCCTGTCATCCATGAAGGACTGAGGCAGGGGTTAGAAAGACTGAATTTTCAGACTTGACATGGGTATTTCTGAGTGAGTCTCTCTAGGCCTCAGTCTGACTATCTGTGCAATTAGGAACTGGATCTCTAGATCTTCTGATTCCAAAAATGGAAGTAAATAAACAATAGCAGCACAGAGAGGGAGGTAAAATACAGTAATAAGGAGATAATAAGACAGCTTATGTTTTCAGCGATTTATTTTTTTAAAGATTTATTTATTTATTTATTTATTTATTTTGGCCAGGGGTCGGGTTGGGGAGGGAGGGGAGCGGGCAGGCCACTTCTATTGGTCTTCCATTTCTCTATTTTTCATCCATCTTTTATTTCTTTGGCTCCTGCGGGCCTCCCATTGCGGTGGCGTCTGTTGTCACAGAGCACCGGCTCTGGGCGCATGTGCTCCAGAGCTCCAGCTCGGTGATTGGACACATCAGTCCAGCTGCTCCGCGGCACGTGGGATCTTCCCAGGCCAGGGATCGAACCGGCACCCCTTGCACTGCAAGGCGGTGTCCTTACCCACTGGACCACCAGGGGAAGCCCAGCGATTATTTGCCTTTGCAAGTTTTGACACTCAAAAGTGGGTGCCCATTAAAATCGGCATGTTTTAAAACAAAGTATGGAAAGCCCAAAATGGGGTTTGTTTAGATGTTGAATGCTTGGAAAAGAATGTTTTTCAGTATTGCTGTGCCATCCAAAAAAAACACTATCTCAGTCTAATGAAGAGAAAAGCTAAAATACTGCCAGGACAAATATGAAAACACTTCTGGAATTTTAAAATAAAGTCTTGCTATAAATCTGGAGGAGAGTTCTAGACACAGTGGATGGTGAGTAGCTACCAAAGTAAATAGATTTAGATTGGCTGTAAGCCGAAAGAAAAAGTGTCTCAATATAATGTTTATCAGAACATAGGAAAAAGGTTTAGAATCAGCTTTCCTGAACAAGTGCATTACATTTATTCACTGGAAAAATAGCTACCTAGTACTTAACTCTGAGCCCTGTACAAGGCTAGCGAAACAGTTCATAAATGAAGCTCAGCTGGAAGTCACTCTCCAGTCAGCCACAGAGAGAATGAAGGGCAGGGCTCCTGCCATCTCATTCCCCAAGGAAGACCAGAGTGCTGAATTGTTCCTCTTGAACACCCCAGCTCACCCCGATGTGCTTTTATTTGCCTCTTTGTAAACGTATTTCGCCAATGTTTTCAGTCATCATGTGTGCTGATCACCTGGCTGTATGTACCAGCATACCATCAGCACAGTCCTGAGCTACCTGCCACCAACCCCACATGGTTCCCATGCCCTATCTACGCCATTCCTCCTATGTTCACTTATCGCAACTAGGTTTAATGCTTCTACTATGCTCTGGGGACTCTAAATAAGAGTGGAGATGGGGCAGAAATGGGAATATTTCTGGCAACAGAGACTCCAATTCATAGTGACATTTTCTCCACTTAGTATCGGGTACTACAGTTGGATGGCAAGCCTCAGAACACGGCCTCCTAATCCTGTTTGCTTGTCTTTCATCATACTGTTCACCTTGTCCTGAGGCAGGGGCTCTTAGAGACATTTCTGCCCTCATGTCACCCCTCTTCACCTCTCTCTCTCATCTATCCTTCCACAGCTTTGCCCTTTCTTTGGCTCTGCTCCATCATCCTTATTTAAGCTTTTGTTAGTTCCCCACAACAACAGGAATTTGTGAATGCCTGTAATTTATTTGGAGAGTTTGGCTCTTAGAATACCTTCTCTCCCTTTCCAACTCAGAGGGAGAGCTCAGAGAGTTTGGCTTTTGGCAGCCAAGGAATGGGAAATCTGGTCTCGCATTGAGTTCTTTCTGAGCAGCCTCCCTGTATTTCAAAGACTTTAGCCTGTGAGTTTGGGTAAGGAGCCAGGGCACTAATTGGGCACTTGAGTGAAAAGGCTTTGAATATAAGGAACCTTGAGGGCCAGTGGGTCCAGGATGAAGTTTGAGAGGCCAGGGTCCTGCTTTTGCACTGCTCAGGCTCAACAGAAGTCCAGCTGGCTATGGGTGCTTAGAGGAGAAAAGGAGTGGAGGGGCTAATGAATACAGACATTGTGTTCACTTCAGGTACAGGCTTTTGGGGGGCCAACTTTTGAGGAGTACTTAACTTACCTGAGAATAATACTTGAGGCTGAAGAGAACTCTCGGAATCATTGGAAGAAAATTGTGGTTGATGGGTTTGTACATAGTTAATCCTTAAAGTCCTGGGCTATGTTGAACAGAAAGTTTATTAGTCAGAAATTAGACACTTAACACTTAGGAAAGTTGTGCATTGAAAAAAAAAATGCTCTCTGCCTGATAAAACATTGTGGGGTGTCATCTCTGATTTTGCTAAGTCTGTTTATAAAGATATCTCTATATCTCCTGTTGAAATTTACTTTTCACCCTTTGAACTCTCCCACATCTCAACTGCTTCATCAAAAATCTTTGTCTTAGTTGCTCAGTTGTGTCCATCTGTTTGTGACCCCATGCACTGTAACTTTCAGGCTCCTCTATTCATGAATTTTCCAAGCAAGAATACTGGAGTGGGTTGCCATTCCTTTATCCAGGGTATAGCCCCAACCCAGAGATTGAACCTGAGTCTCCCACATTGCAGCCAAATTCCTTCTGTCTGAGCCACCAGGGAAGCCCAAGGGTAATAAGTAGAACAACAAAAACTCTCTAGTTTTGATCCAAGGACTGTCAAGCATTCTAGAAAACCTCTACCCATGTCTCATATTTTCCAAAAAAGGAAACTTAGTGCAAGAAAAATGAAGGATAACCAGTAGCACCCCTTTATCATAATTATGGTTATAATTATCATTATTTGTATTATAACTATTGGTTCTTTTTTTTTTAATATAGTCATCCCTTGATTATTTTTTCCTTGCAGAATTTCCTCTGCTAGCGTTTCCTGGTAACAATTATACTATTCTTCTTCATTCGTCAATCTAGCTATTAAATTGTCTTTTTTATCTCACGGGCCTTCCCCTTCATGCTATGCTGAGTGCACCTGACAGTGCTCACGGCCAGGAGAAGATGGGCATCTCTCTCCAAGACATGCTGCTGGGACCTGGGCAGGTCTTCTGCCTCTGATAAAGTTATGTTTGCTGTCATGCATTCTCTGAGGTGTCAGTCATCCAAAGCTCTGATTTGTGTTAATGGTGTTGTAGGTCCTCTAGCTGTGCTCTTCTCCACAAAGATTTCATGCAGTCTCCATTTCTGGGGAGCTCAGATCACAGATACATTTTTTTCACCCCTACAAGCCCTGTGGAAGACTAGGGGGCATGGAGTCTGGTATTGTTTTCCCTGTCTCATCCAGGATGGGTGGGTGGCCAAGTCAAGTGACAGAAGTAGCCTAGGGTCCCTGCCCCTTCCTTCCTAGTAAGCTGTCAATTGAGTAGGCGCCTGACTGTGTGGTGGACCTGGGGAAGAGTGTTCTCTTTGATCACTTGTAAGGAGATCTCCTGAGCCAGAGAGATCCAGTAGTGATCGAGGGAAGGAGGAGACATGTGGGGAAAGAGGCCACTGTGTTACAGTGACCCCCAGAGGACTCAATGATGAGAAGCCAGCGAAGGCCATGGATGTGGTCATTAGTGCATCCTGGGGCTGGCACAAGCTGGGATTTCTCCTTGGGCTATTGGTTCCTACCAGGAGTCCTTCTTTGGTTGAATTATTTGTGAAATGAGGGCTGAAGATGGAGCCTTCTGAGGAGGAAAGGAGATCCAACTGTGGGGCAATGGGGTGAATGCTGTCAGCCTGGTGCTCAGGTGCCCTTGTTTTTTTGGCTCTCAGTAGGTGCCCCAAGGAGTTATCCCTGCTGGGGAGGCTTCCCCACGTGTGCCAGCTGCTTCTGACTCAGAATTCATCCTGTCTGGATGGGGTAACATGCATCTAGAATAAGAAAGACTTTGTCCAGCCTCGAAAATCCCCAGAATGCTTGAGCCCCCGACTCATATGTTCTCAGCCAAGGGAAAGATTTGTCATCTCCAGGCCACTCAGGTGGTTCTCACCCTGCTCCCTAAGGACCAAGCCAACGCTCCTGTCATGGCTTATCCTGTCATGCCTCAGGGATCTGAGCAGGTGGTCTTGCAGTTCTGCTCAGTTTCCTTTCTCTTCAGTTGGCCACATTCTTGTTCCCTGCTGCCATGCCCCTCTTCAATGGGTGCTTGTACTGCATGTGTGATGTTTCCTTCATGACAGGCCAACTGCATATTGAAGGTTTACCATGTGCTGTGTGTGGCTTAGAAAGCCCATCATGTGGCACCTGTGTTCTGAACCATGAGGGCAGAGAGGGAGGGGTTCCATCCAGGGCAGAAGGACTAGATGATCCTCTTGCAAATGGAATTCTGCCTCTTCAAGACTGCAATGTGAAGTTCCCAGCATCTATTCGTAATACAAGGATTTCATGACTTTTAGTACTATGGTGAGCATATGTATGAACCTGCCTGCTAATGCAGAAAACATAATGAGACACGGGTTGGATCCCTGTGTCAGGAAGATCCCCTTGGGGAGGGCATGGAAACTCACTTCAGTATTCATGCCTGGAGAATCCCATGGACAGAGGAGCCTGGTGGACTAACATCCACAGGGTCACAAAGAGTCAGACATGACTGAAGGCATTTAGCACACACACACAGACTAGAAGTCGAGGGGCTTCCCTGGTGGCTCAATGGTAAGAACATACCTGCCAATGCAGGAGACACAGGTTCAATCTCTGAGTCAGGAGGATCCCCTAGAGTAAGAAATGGCAACACACTCCAGAATTCTTGCCTGGGTAATTCCATGGACAGAGGAGCCTAGTGGGATACAGTCCATGGGATCACAAAGAATCAGACATTACTGAGTGCGTGTGTGTATGCGCGCACACACACAAACACGCACACACATCCTTGATGTAGCAAATTTTCTTTCACTTGGAATATCTGATCTCTCTGAAAATCTTTAAATAGAAAATTTTCCTCTGGTCTTAAACCATGGAATTTATACATTTTTGTGCATGCTCGGGTGCTCAATCGTATCTGACTCTTTGTGATCCCATAGACTGTAGCCCACCAGGGTCTTCTGTCCATGGGATTTTCCTGACAAGAATACAGAGTGGGTTGCCATTTCCAGGGGATCTTCCTGACCCAGGGGCTGCCCTATTTAAAAAGTGTCCCCTATTCTACTGTGAAATCCTTGAAGGCAAATACCATATGTCACTCATTTAGCATCCTCAGTGCTATAGGACAGATATGTGTTTGGGCCAGAGAAGATGTTAAATAACTGTTAAACAAATGAATGACTTCATTTTTAAAATGTACATTTAGCATCAAAAGCTATATCAAAGTAGTTTTCCCTATTCCTCCCATGAAGTATGGCTAAAAAGCACTGGCCATTATATATAAAACAAATATAAGAAGACAAATATAAAAGGTAAAGAGAAGAAAGCTGATGGACTAAGTATCTCAAGACTCAAGGAACAACACAGTGGTGAATCACCAGAGTTTTCTTTTTCTCTTATACATCTTACACCTGGAGCTGAAGAAACTTGTAACCGAGAAATGCCAACATGAACAGATAGAATGAGCACTAAGGAAAGCCTGATTTTCCTAACCAAAAGACCAAGAAAGGAGCAGCCTAGAAAGACAGAAAACTTTTAGACAGTAACCACTCTACTCCAGTCAAATGCCATGGGGGAAAAATGCATTTCTTCTGACCTTTACTAACAAAAGCCTAATAAGGAACCTTGACTTGTATACTCACCCAGTTGTAATAAGGTGCCCTCATCTGTCCCCTTACCATTCCAAGGTAGAGAAAACTGAGTAAGGAGCCAGAAATATTATTCTCTCTTAGAGGTAGCAAGGCCTATTCTTCCATTTTTGTGTCAATGGAGACCATGCAGGGAGACTGGACATTCACCCTTGTTAGACTATAACCTTCAGTTATCCTCCCATTTCTGAAGGGGTGCCAAGATGGTATCAGTGAATGCCAAATAAGAAACTAGGACCTTTAGCATCACTCAATATAGTATACATTGAAGCAACATGGAAAATAATAAGAGACTCTTACCACTGTATAAGAGGAAGACCAGTGGGGATCCTAAACACCAACTCCTGCTCACCATAACAATGCACCTGTCCTCCCCAGGGTGTGCAGGAAGGCTAAGCAGGGAACCTGGACTTCCATCCCCAACTCTTCCACTCTATCTAGAATCAGAGGTGATACCTTGCTGGCATAGTGTCATAGTAGGCCTACTAAAACACAAGATTTAAATAAGATACAAAGTCTTATGATATTCAAAATGCCTAAAGTACAACAGGAAAACCACTTGTCACACCAAAGATTAAGAAAATCTCAACTTCAATGAGAAAAGAAAATTAACTACCACAAACACCAAGATGACACAGATGCTGAAATTATTTGACAAGCATTTTAAAACACTCACTATAAAATGCTTCAACCAGCAATTACAATCATACTTGAGACAAATGAAACAATACTAGGTCTCAGCAACTAAATAGAGAATATACAGAAGAAACAATAGAAATTTTAGAAATTAAAACTGAAATAATGATAATTTTTAAAATTTCACTGGATGAGTTCCATTAAATAATGGAGAGAGCAAAGGAAATAATGAGTGAACTTGAAGACAGAACAATGGAAATCACCTAGTGTGAACAAGAGGGGAAAATAAAGTTTTAAAAAGTGAACAGAACATCAGAGAACTGTGGTCCTATAACAAAAGATGTAATGTTCCTATCATCAGAGTCCTGGATGGAAAGGAGAAAGGTGTGGCTGAAAAACTACTCAAGGAAATAAAACTCTGAGTAAAACTCTTTGAAAAACTCTCAAATTTGGCAGAAGACTAACCTACAGTATTAAGAAGCTGAGTGAACCACAAAGAGGATGAACTCAGAAATCTGTGCCAAAACACATCACAGTCCAATTTCTGGAATATAAACACACACTAATGTTGAAAACATTGAGAGAGAAATGATACCCTAATTAAGGGAAAAGGTATTCAAATGATTAGTGGATTTCTCATTAAAAAAAAAAAAGACATGGAGGGCAGAAGGAAGAAGTGACAAAACATTTTTCAAGTGCTTAAAGAAAAAACTGTCAACTTGGAGTTGCATATCCAGTGAAAATATTCTTCAGGAATGAAGGAGGAAATCCAGACATTTTCTAATGAATGAAAACTAAGAGAATTTGTCACCAGCAGACCTACTGTAAAAGAATGGCCAAAGGAGTTTCTCCAAACAGAAAGGAAATAATAGAAAAAGGAATCTTGGATCATCAGGAAGGAAGAAAGAAATCTTTGCAACTTCATGAACTCTAGCATGACAGGCTCCTCTGTCCTCCACTGTCTCCTGGACTTGTCTCAAATTCATGTCCATTGAATCAGCGATGCTAATTAACCATCTCATACTCTACTGCCTTCTCCTTTTGCCTTCAGTCTTTCCCAGTTCATAGTCTTTCAATAGAAAAGAAAATTAACTACCACAAACACCAAGATGACACAGATGCTGAAATTTTTGACAAGCATTTTAAAACACTCACTATAAAATGCTTCAACCAGCAATTACAATCATACTTGAGACAAATGAAACAATACTAGGTCTCAGCAACTAAATAGAGAATATACAGAAGAAACAATAGAAATTTTAGAAATTAAAACTGAAATAATGATAATTTTTAAAATTTCACTGGATGAGTTCCATTAAATAATGGAGAGCAAAGGAAATAATGAGTGAACTTGAAGACAGAACAATGGAAATCACCTAGTGTGAACAAGAGGGGAAAATAAAGTTTTAAAAAGTGAACAGAACATCAGAGAACTGTGGTCCTATAACAAAAGATGTAATGTTCCTATCATCAGAGTCCTGGATGGAAAGGAGAAAGGTGTGGCTGAAAAACTACTCAAGGAAATAAAACTCTGAGTAAAACTCTTTGAAAAACTCTCAAATTTGGCAGAAGACTAACCTACAGTATTAAGAAGCTGAGTGAACCACAAAGAGGATGAACTCAGAAATCTGTGCCAAAACACATCACAGTCCAATTTCTGGAATATAAACACACACTAATGTTGAAAACATTGAGAGAGAAATGATACCCTAATTAAGGGAAAAGGTATTCAAATGATTAGTGGATTTCTCATTAAAAAAAAAAAAGACATGGAGGGCAGAAGGAAGAAGTGACAAAACATTTTTCAAGTGCTTAAAGAAAAAACTGTCAACTTGGAGTTGCATATCCAGTGAAAATATTCTTCAGGAATGAAGGAGGAAATCCAGACATTTTCTAATGAATGAAAACTAAGAGAATTTGTCACCAGCAGACCTACTGTAAAAGAATGGCCAAAGGAGTTTCTCCAAACAGAAAGGAAATAATAGAAAAAGGAATCTTGGATCATCAGGAAGGAAGAAAGAAATCTTTGCAACTTCATGAACTCTAGCATGACAGGCTCCTCTGTCCTCCACTGTCTCCTGGACTTGTCTCAAATTCATGTCCATTGAATCAGCGATGCTAATTAACCATCTCATACTCTACTGCCCCTTCTCCTTTTGCCTTCAGTCTTTCCCAGCATCAGGATATTTTCCAATGAGTCGTCTCTTCACATCAGGTGGCCGAAGTATTGGAGCTTCAACTTCAGCATCAGTCCTTTCAATGGATATTCAAGGTTGATTTTCTTTAGGATTGACTGGTTTGATCTCCTTGCAGTCCAAGGGACTCTCAAGGATCTTCTCCAGCACCACAGTTCAAAAACATCAATTCTTCATCGCTCAACCTTCTTTATGGTCCAACTCTAAAATATCAATCATTCTCCTTGCAAATGGTTTAAATACATCAAATAAAAAGAGAGATTGGCAGGAAAAAATAGCCAAACCATAAGCTGTCTACAAGAAATTTCAAACATAAATCCCTATGGAATTATGCTGGGTAAAAAAAAAAGCCAATTTCATAAGGTCACAGACTATATGACTCAATTGATATAACTTTCTTCAAATAATATTATAGAGATCAAAAAAAAATTAGTGGTTGCCAAGAGTTAGGGATGGTGGAAGAGTGGACTGGGTGTGACTATGAAGTAGTAGCACAAAGGAGATTTTTTTGGTGATGTAATAGTCCTGTATCTTGATTGCATGGATGGTTTTACAAACCTACACATGTGATAACATAATAAATGTATACACATATTATATCAGTGTCAAGTTCATTATAGTCTGGTTATATAAGATGTAGTGATCTGGGAAAACTGGGTGAAGGGTTCATGGGACCTCTCTGGATTATCTCTGGATTAACTATTTCCCTTGACTATTTCAAAAGTTTAAAAGTTTAAAAGCTCAATTAATTTTTTAAATCTATATTTTAAAAACTGTAGGTAGTATCATACAAAATGATGAGAAAAGTACAGCTTTCCTACTAAGGTCGGGTGCAGCACAAGGCCGTCCCTTCTCACTATCCTTTAACATCATAGTGGAAGCTGATATAATAATACAAGAAAGAGAATTAACAAGTATACAGAATCAGATAGATGACATAAAGCTTTCTTTGTTCACAGATGATATGATAAACTATCTAGAAAATCTGAAAAAAAACTGACAAAAAACTCTGGAACTTAAAAGCAGTTACATCAAGGTTTCAGGATAACAGGTTAATACACAAAAATCAATCACTTTCCTATACACCAGCTATGAATAGGTGGAATTTGAAATTTTAAAAATGAGTATCATTTACATTAGTATCCCCAAAGATGAAATACTTAGGTATAAATCTAACAAAATATGTAGAAAACTACAAAGTTCTGATGAACTAAAATTCAAAGAACTGGACTTCCCTGGTAGCTCAGTGATGAAGAGTTTGCCTGTCAATGCAGGAGACACAGCTTCAATCCATGATCAGGGAAGATCCCACATGCTGTGGAGCAACTAAGCTGATGAGCCACAACTATGGAGCCTGTGCTCTAGAGCCTCAGAGCCGCAACTATTGAGCCCATGTGCCACAACTATTGAAGCCCATGTACCCTAGAGACCAAGTTCCACAACAAGAGAAGTCACCACAACAAGAAGCCTGCTCACCTCACCTAGAGAGTAGCCCCACTCCCTGCAACTAGAAAAGAGCCTGAGGCAACAGTGAAAACCCAGAAAAGCCAAAAATAAATAAATAAATACATTTTTAAAAAAAAATTCAAAGAACTAAATAAATGGAGAAAGAGTCTATGTTCATGAACAGGAAGACTCAATATTGTCAGGATGTCAGTTCTTCCCAACTTGATAAATAGATTCAGTGCAATCCCAATCAAATCTCAGCAATTTATTCTGTGGATATCAAGAAACCAGTTTTAAAGTTTATGTAAAGAAACAAGACTCCAAATAACCAACACAGTATTGGAAGAGATGAAAAAAGCTTGAGAACTAACATTTCTTGACCTCAAAACTTACTATAAAGCTACAATACTCGGGCTTCCCCTGGTGGTCCAGTGGGTAAGGACACTGCCTTGCAGTGCAAGGGGCGCTGGTTTGATCCCTGGCCTGGGAAGATCCCACGTGCCATGGAGCGGCTAGACCAATGTGTCCAATTACAGAGCCGGAGCTCCCGAACTCTGGAGCGCCATGTGCCCAGAGCTGGGGCTCTGCAACGACAGACACCACCGTGATGGGAGGCCCACAGGAGCCAAAGAACAAAGACGGATGAAAATAGAGAAACAAAAGACCAATAGAAGTGGCCCGCCCACTTCCCTCCCTCCCCAACCCAACCCCCGCCCAAAATAATAAATAAATAAATCTTTAAAAAAAAAAAAAAGCTACAATACTCAAGGCAGTATGGTATTGATGAAAGAATAGACAAATATATCAATGGAACAGAGTAGAAAGCCCAGAAATATCAATATATCCATATAAATATAGCCAATTGATCTTTGACAAAGAGGCAAAGACAATAGAGTAGAGCAAAAAATAATATTTTCAGCAAGTGTTGCTGGGAAAACTGGATATCCACATTAAAAAAAAATAATCTAGACACAGATCTTACCTCCTTTTCAAAAATTAATGAACAGATCACAGACCTAAAGATAAAGCACTTATATAAACACTAAGTGTTTAGTTTTTTGAAAATGAAAGTGTTAATTGCACAGTAGTGTCTGACTCTTTGCATCCAGGCTCCTCTGTTCATGGAATTCTCCAGGCAAGAATATTAAAGTGGGTAGCCATTTCCTTCTCCAGGGGATAGTCCCAACTCAGGGATCAAACCCATGTCTTCTGCATTGCAGGCAGATTCTGTACCATCTGAGCCACTAGCTAAGCCCCTAAATATAAAAAACAAAAGTCTAAAACTCTTAGAAAATAGCTTAGGAAAAACTTTGATGACCTTGGATATGATTAAAACTTTTTAGGTACAAGACCAAAGTCATAATCCACAGAAGAAATAATTAGACTTCATCAAAATTTAAAACTTCTGCTCTGTAGAAGTCAATGTCAAGAGAATTAGAAGATAAGCCACAGATGGGGAGAAAATACTTGCAAAAGACATATCTGAAAAAGGACTGTTATCTAGAATGAGTCCTAAGACTCAGCAATGAGCAAATGAACAACCCAGTTGAAAAATGGGCCAAAGACCTTAACAGGCACCACATCAAAGAAAATATATAGGTGACAAATAAGCATATGAAAAAATACTCAATGCTATATGTCATCAAGAAAATGAAAAAAATGAAGCCCCATAAAGATGCATATAGGCCCAGGCTCTGCAACAGACACCACCGTGATGGGAGGCCCACAGGAGCCAAAGAACAAAGACGGATGAAAATAGAGAAACAAAAGACCAATAGAAGTGGCCCGCCCACTTCCCTCCCTCCCCCAACCCAACCCACGCCCAAAATAAAAAAACAATAAATCTGTAAAAAAAAAAAAAAGCTACAATACTCAAGGCAGTATGGTATTGATGAAAGAATAGACAAATATATCAATGGAACAGAGTAGAAAGCCCAGAAATATCAATATATCCATATAAATATAGCCAATTGATCTTTGACAAAGAGGCAAAGACAATAGAGTAGAGCAAAAAATAATATTTTCAGCAAGTGTTGCTGGGAAAACTGGATATCCACATTAAAAAAAAATAATCTAGACACAGATCTTACCTCCTTTTCAAAAATTAATGAACAGATCACAGACCTAAAGATAAAGCACTTATATAAACACTAAGTGTTTAGTTTTTTGAAAATGAAAGTGTTAATTGCACAGTAGTGTCTGACTCTTTGCATCCAGGCTCCTCTGTTCATGGAATTCTCCAGGCAAGAATATTAAAGTGGGTAGCCATTTCCTTCTCCAGGGGATAGTCCCAACTCAGGGATCAAACCCATGTCTTCTGCATTGCAGGCAGATTCTGTACCATCTGAGCCACTAGCTAAGCCCCTAAATATAAAAAACAAAAGTCTAAAACTCTTAGAAAATAGCTTAGGAAAAACTTTGATGACCTTGGATATGATTAAAACTTTTTAGGTACAAGACCAAAGTCATAATCCACAGAAGAAATAATTAGACTTCATCAAAATTTAAAACTTCTGCTCTGTAGAAGTCAATGTCAAGAGAATTAGAAGATAAGCCACAGATGGGGAGAAAATACTTGCAAAAGACATATCTGAAAAAGGACTGTTATCTAGAATGAGTCCTAAGACTCAGCAATGAGCAAATGAACAACCCAGTTGAAAAATGGGCCAAAGACCTTAACAGGCACCACATCAAAGAAAATATATAGGTGACAAATAAGCATATGAAAAAATACTCAATGCTATATGTCATCAAGAAAATGAAAACAACAATGAGATGCCACTACATACCTATCAGAATGACCAAAATCTGGACCACTGACACCACCAAATGCTGGCAAGGATGTAGAGCAACAAGAGCTCATACTCACTGTTGTTGGGAATGCAAAATGCTACAGTCACTTTGGAAGAAAGTTTGGCAACTTCTTACAAATGTAAACATACAATTTAGCATGCTCCTTACTGTTTAACCAAAAGAATTAAGAATTTACATCCACACAGTAATTTATAACAGCTTTATTCATAATTGCCAAAATGTGGAAGCAACCAAGATGTCCTTCAGTGGGTGAGTTAATATATAAACTGTGGTACATTCAGAAAATGAAATACTATTTAGTGCTGAAAAAAAGTTTTCAGTTCATGAAAATACATGGGTAAAACTTAAATGTATATTACTAAGTGAAAAAAAAAAACAATCTGAAGAGATTGCATACTATATGATTCCAGTTATATAATATTCTGGAAAGGGCAACACTATGGAGACAGTAAAGAGATCAGTGGTGGCTGGAGGTTAGGAGGGTAGGAGGGATCAATAGGCAGAGCATGGACTGTTAAAGAAGTGAAAATATTCTGTATGATGCCATAATGATGAATACATGTCATAACATAAAGAGCTATTTCAAATATAATTTAAACTTTCTTTGTGCAAAAGGAACTTTCAAGCCCAGTCATCAGTTTTCATTTTATTCAGAAGGACCAAATAATGGTGAGTTGCAGTTGATAAAATGCCAGTAATTTACTGAATTTAATTAACTATTCCTTTTTGACAATACACTTGAACTAATTTTTTTGAAAATCTGGCCAGAATAAAAATACATACATCATAAATGAGATCTCCCACTGGCACTTCATATTTCTTTGCCCTTTCTCCCCATCTCCTTTTTTTAATAACAGCTTTATTGAGGTATAATTTACATATGGTAATGCTCTTTTTATATGCTCAATTCTATGAATTTTGACAAAAGAATACCCTACTTACAGTCAAGATATATAACATTTCATTATTCTAAAAAGTTCCCTCATACTCTTCTATAATGAGTCATTTCCCTTTACCCTTCCTGCTGGCATGCACTGATGTGTTTGACTGCACAGTTTTGCCTTTTTGGAATTACATATAAATGGAATCATTTGTGTCTGGCTTTTTTCACTTAGCAAAATGCCATTGATAATTGTTCTAGTCATTTCCTGTATCAGTAGCTCATTACTGTTTATTACAGAGTTGTATTCCACTCTATTAATGTATATCCACTTATTTTTCCATTCACCAGTTGAAGTACATTTTGAGTTATTGACATGTTTGGGCACTTATGAAAAATATGGAAAAACATCTAAGTACAGGTTTTTTGTATGAACACTTTTCATTTATCTTTAGTAAGTACCCAGGAGAATGATTTCAGGGTCATATAGTAATTGTATGTTTAACTTTTAAGAAGCTCCCAAACTGTTTTCCAATGCAGGTATCCATTTTTTGCATTCCTGTCAGAGATTTCCAGTGTATGAGATTTCTAGTTTCTCTACATCCGGTATTGTCATTTTTAAAAAGCTTTTTTAGTGGTTGTATAGGGGTATCTCACTGTGGTTTAAATATGCATTTATTGAATAATTAATGATATTAAGCATCTTTTCATATACTCAGTTGCCATTCACATCATGCATTTGTGTGTGTGTAAAATGTCTGTTTAAGTCTTTTATCCATATTTTAGATTGGATTGTTTGCTGTCTCCTTATTGAGTTATGAGACTCAACTCACACTTGTACTCTGGATACCAGACTTTAAAAAAAAAAAAAAAAACATTTATTTATTTTTGGGGGGCAGGTTGGGGAGGGAAGGGGTAGGCGGGCCACTTCTATTGGTCTTTCATTTCTCTATTTTCATCCGTCTTTGTTCTTTGGCTCTTGTGGGCCTCCCATCGCGGTGGCCTCTGTTGTCACAGAGCACCGGCTCTGGGCACATGCGCTCCAGAGCTCCGGCTCGGTAATTGGACACATCAGTCCAGCCGCTCAGCGGCACGTGGGATCTTCCCAGACCAGGGATTGAACCGGTGCCCCTTGCACTGTAAGGCAGTGTCCTTACCCACTGGACCACCAGGGAAGCCCCATGGATACCAGACTTTTATCAGACACGTGTGTTGTAAATATTTTTCTCAGTCTTTGGTTTGCTCTTTCATGTTCATAACTGTATTTTTCAAAAAGCAGAAGTTTTACATTTTGATGAAGTCTAATTAAGGAAAGATATACACATCTGAATGCAGAATTCCAGAGAAGATCAAGGAGAGAATAAGAAAGCCTTCTTATGTGAACAGTGCAAAGAAATAGAGGAAAACAATAGAGACTAGAGATCTTTTCAAGAAAATCAGAGATACCAAGTTCATGCAAAGATAGGCACAGTTAAAGCACAGAAACAGTATGGCCCTACCAGAAGATATTAAGAAGAGATGGAAAGAAGACACAGAAGAACTATACAAAAAGATCTAATGAGCCAGATAACCACAATGGTATGATCACTCACCTAGAGTCAGACAACTTAGAGTGTGAAGTCAAGTGGGCCACAGAACTAGTATGGCCCGTTAAACAAAAACTGAAGCTTTAAAGAAGCTCCCAAACTGTTTTCCAATGCAGGTATCCATTTTTTGCATTCCTGTCAGAGATTTCCAGTGTATGAGATTTCTAGTTTCTCTACATCCGGTATTGTCATTTTTAAAAAGCTTTTTTAGTGGTTGTATAGGGGTATCTCACTGTGGTTTAAATATGCATTTATTGAATAATTAATGATATTAAGCATCTTTTCATATACTCAGTTGCCATTCACATCATGCATTTGTGTGTGTGTAAAATGTCTGTTTAAGTCTTTTATCCATATTTTAGATTGGATTGTTTGCTGTCTCCTTATTGAGTTATGAGACTCAACTCACACTTGTACTCTGGATACCAGACTTTAAAAAAAAAAAAAAAAACATTTATTTATTTTTGGGGGGCAGGTTGGGGAGGGAAGGGGTAGGCGGGCCACTTCTATTGGTCTTTCATTTCTCTATTTTCATCCGTCTTTGTTCTTTGGCTCTTGTGGGCCTCCCATCGCGGTGGCCTCTGTTGTCACAGAGCACCGGCTCTGGGCACATGCGCTCCAGAGCTCCGGCTCGGTAATTGGACACATCAGTCCAGCCGCTCAGCGGCACGTGGGATCTTCCCAGACCAGGGATTGAACCGGTGCCCCTTGCACTGTAAGGCAGTGTCCTTACCCACTGGACCACCAGGGAAGCCCCATGGATACCAGACTTTTATCAGACACGTGTGTTGTAAATATTTTTCTCAGTCTTTGGTTTGCTCTTTCATGTTCATAACTGTATTTTTCAAAAAGCAGAAGTTTTACATTTTGATGAAGTCTAATTAAGGAAAGATATACACATCTGAATGCAGAATTCCAGAGAAGATCAAGGAGAGAATAAGAAAGCCTTCTTATGTGAACAGTGCAAAGAAATAGAGGAAAACAATAGAGACTAGAGATCTTTTCAAGAAAATCAGAGATACCAAGTTCATGCAAAGATAGGCACAGTTAAAGCACAGAAACAGTATGGCCCTACCAGAAGATATTAAGAAGAGATGGAAAGAAGACACAGAAGAACTATACAAAAAAAGATCTAATGAGCCAGATAACCACAATGGTATGATCACTCACCTAGAGTCAGACAACTTAGAGTGTGAAGTCAAGTGGGCCCTAGGAAGCATTATTATGAACAAAGCTAGTGGAAGTGATGGAATTCCAGCTGACTGTTTCAAACACTAAAAGATGATGCTGTTAAAGTGCTATGCTCAATATGACAGCAAATCTGGAAAACTCAGCAGTGACCACAGGACTGGAAAAGGTAAGTTTTCATTCCAATCCCAAAGAAGGGAAATGCCAAAGAATGTTCAAACTACTTCACCATTGCACTCATTTCACACACTAGCAAAACAATGCTCAAAATCCTCCAAGCTAGGCTTCAACTGTACATGAACCACAAAATTCCAGATGTACAGGCTGAATTTAGAAAAGGCAGAGGAACCAGAAATCAAATTGCCAACATTCGCTGGATCATAGACAAAGCAAGAGAATTTCAGAAAAACATTTGCTTCATTGACTACTCTAAAGCCCTTGACTGTGTGGATCACAACAAACTGTGGAAATTTCTTAGAGAGATAGGAATACCAGATCACCTTATCTGCCTCTGCAAAACCCATATGCAGGACAAGAACAAGACATGGAACAACAGACTGGCTGCAAATTGGGAAAGGAGTACATCAAGGCTGCATATTGTCTCCCTGCTTAATTAACTTATGCAGAGTGCATCAGACAAAATGCTGGTCTGGTTGAAGCACAAGCTGGAGTCAAGATTGCCGGGAGAAATACCAATAGCTTCAGATACCCAGATGACACTACTCTAATGGCAGAAACCCAAGAGGAACTAAAGAGCCTCTTGATGAAGGTGAAAGAGGAGAATGAAAAAGCTGGCCTAAAACTCAACATCTAAAAAACAAAAATCATGACATCCTGTCCCATCACTTCATGGCAAATAGTTGGGCAAATAATGGAAACAGCGACAGATTTTATTTTCTTGGGTTCCAAAGTCACTGCAGATGGTGACTGCAACCATGAAATTAAATACAAGACACTTGCTCCTTGGAAAAAGGCTATGACCAGCCTAGACAGCATATTAAAAAACAGAGACATCACTTTGCTGACACAAAGTCCATCTAGTCAAAGCTAAGGTTTTCCCAGTAGTCAGGTATTGATGTGAGAGCTGGACCATAAAGAAGGCTGAGCACCAAACAATTGATGCCTTTAAACTGTAGTGCTGGAGAAGACTCTTGAGAGTCCCTTGGACTGCAAGGAGATCAAACAAGTCAATCCTAAAAGAAATCAACTCTGAATATTCATTGGAAGGAATGATGCTGAAGCTGAAGCTCTAATACTTTGACCATGTGATGCAAAGAGACAACTCATTGGAAAAGACCCTGATGCTGGGGAAAATAGAAGGCAGAAGGAGAAGGGGGCGACAGAGGATGAGATGTTTGGATGGCATCACTGAGTCAATGGACATGAGTTTGAGCAGGCTCTGAGAGATGGTGAAGGACAGGGAAGCCTGGCATGCTTCAGTCCACAGGGTCGCAAAGTGTCAGACACAACTGAGCAGCTGAACTGAATGTATCAATTTTTTTAATAGATCATACTTTTAGTGATTATCTATGAAATCTTTGCCTAACTAAAGACTGAAAAGATTTTCTCTTATACTTCTAAAAGTTTTGGGTTTAACATTTGAATCTATGATCCATTTGTATTAACTTTTATCTATGGTATGACTATTGGAAACTATGAGATTCCTTTGTAGCTCATATGGTAAAGAATCTACATGTAATGCAGGAGACCCCAGTTCAATTCCGAGTTGGGAAGATCCCCTGAAGAAGGGATAGGCTATCCACTCCAGTATTCTTGGGCTTCCCTGGTGGCTCAGACAGTAAAGAATCCACCTGCAAAGCAGGAGACCTAGGTCTGATCCCTGGGTTGGGAAGATTCCCTGGAGAAGGGAAAGGCTACCCACTCCAGTATTCTTGCCTTGAGAATTCCATGCTCATCCATGGATCATGAGGAGTTGGACATAACTGAGCAGCCTCACTTTCACTTTCTTTCGTTGGTATCTACAAAGCTCTCATACATATGCTCACATGATAACCGTTAGATGAAAAAAAAAATGAAGAAGGCACATGGAGAATTTCAATCCTCATTTTTTAGATGAGAAGCCAGAGGATTAGAGAAGTGCTGTGTGCCTCGCTCAAGGTCCCATAGCTGATCAGAGGTGAAATTGAAAGGTATAACGTAAAATTTTCGTGAGAGTTCAGGTCTCTTGCTGTCTTAGGCCAGTGCTTTTGGAGCCAGTCACTAGGACTCAAGATGGCACCCCTAGCAAAGTATAGATCATCAGTGGAGATTTGAACAATCTATTAGGTATTGAGATAAGAGACACAGACAGTCGACTAGTCTAACCACAGGCTGTACTCCTCTGGCCCATCTGGGTCTCCACAATTCAAGAGAAGCAGAAGCTGGCCTGGCTCCCTGCTCAGGTGACACTCAACGAATGCTTTCTGATGATGAAGACCTGGAACATATTCGGAAGAGAGCCCTCAGAGGAACTGCAGAGTTAGGAATTAAAGCTAAGAATAAAAGTTAAATGAAACTAAGATTGTTTAGCCTAGAAAAGGGAGGCCCACAATGAAACTTGGTAACAGCCTTCAAACAAAAAAGCTTCAGCTTTTTTTCTGAGGGCTGAGCAAGAATCTAAGTAAAAGGGCAAATTTCTTCCTCGCTGTTGAGGATTGTTACAAATACTTAAGAGCCTTTATAAATAGAATAAACTCTTCTTATTTGAGTTTAGAGTCAGGGATTTGCCAAACATGGGCTCTGATGAAGGATTTCAACGTGAGGGTTATATGACCCTCTTGTACAGTGTTCATATGAATCTTTGGGTGACTCCTGAACCTTTCCTGCATCAATTCCAGTTGAACTTTGTCTATGACCTTCCCTACTCCTTAGTCTCAGCATTTTCACAGGACTGTTCCATTGCCTGAGACAAGTCTTGCCTAAAGTCCTGAAGGCTTATTTAACTTTCATGTTCCTTGGCACTAAAACCAAGTAGCCTAGTGCCTAAGGCTATAAATCTGGCTTAGCATCCCTGGAAGGAACCCTGAAATGTCAGCTAGTCCAAATCTGACACCAGTGGTTGAATCCCCTGTTTTGTATCTAGTCTCTGTTTGATAAGGAGTTTCATTAATCCCAACTAGAGACATAATACAATGAACATTGGACTAGAAATAAGGAGAGTTAGGTTTGAGGCCCAGCTCTGCCACTTAACTTGCTGTATGATGTTTGGCAAATCCCTTCACATTTCTGGACTTGTTTCTTTATTAGTAAAATGGTAATGGAGGGATCTCTTTGTCTTAATTTGTGTTTACTTTATGTAACTGCTATAACAAACAGCCCTCAAAAATTCAGTAGCTTAAAGGACAAGAAGTTTCTTTACTTCTTATATAACATTCAGGGCAAGGGTTCCAGACTGAAAAGAAAGGGGGAAATTCATTCAGGGACCCAAATAGAACTGATGGCAGTTCTGCCAGTCTTAATACATGGCTTCCAAGGTCACTCTGCCATCATGGCCCCCAAGAAAGCAGAAGCATCATGGGGTTCTTTTATGGCCCAGGCCTGGAAGTGACATGTGTCTTTTTTTTTACGCACATTCTGTTGGGCAGAATTCTATCGTATGGTCATACCAAATAGCCAAACAGTCTACAAAATGTAGTGTAGCTGTCTGGTAGCTAGCTACACATCACCATCAGAGACTTGATCTCTAAAGGTTTCTGCCCCAACTTTGAAGTTGTGGATATGCTTATGAACTAGACCCCTGGTTCTCACACTGACTTGTTACAGGCTTGAATTGTATCCTGTTTTGAGCTTTAGGGAAGGATTTTCCAAACGGGATTTGCCAAACATGGGCTCTGATGAAGGATTTCAACGTGAGTGTTATATGACCCTCTTGTACAGTGTTCATATGAATCTTTGGGTGACTCCTGAACCTTTCCTGCATCAATTCCAGTTGAACTTTGTCTATGACCTTCCCTACTCCTTAGTCTCAGCATTTTCACAGGACTGTTCCATTGCCTGAGACAAGTCTTGCCTAAAGTCCTGAAGGCTTATTTAACTTTCATGTTCCTTGGCACTAAAACCAAGTAGCCTAGTGCCTAAGGCTATAAATCTGGCTTAGCATCCCTGGAAGGAACCCTGAAATGTCAGCTAGTCCAAATCTGACACCAGTGGTTGAATCCCCTGTTTTGTATCTAGTCTCTGTTTGATAAGGAGTTTCATTAATCCCAACTAGAGACATAATACAATGAACATTGGACTAGAAATAAGGAGAGTTAGGTTTGAGGCCCAGCTCTGCCACTTAACTTGCTGTATGATGTTTGGCAAATCCCTTCACATTTCTGGACTTGTTTCTTTATTAGTAAAATGGTAATGGAGGGATCTCTTTGTCTTAATTTGTGTTTACTTTATGTAACTGCTATAACAAACAGCCCTCAAAAATTCAGTAGCTTAAAGGACAAGAAGTTTCTTTACTTCTTATATAACATTCAGGGCAAGGGTTCCAGACTGAAAAGAAAGGGGAACTTCATTCAGGGACCCAAATAGAACTGATGGCAGTTCTGCCAGTCTTAATACATGGCTTCCAAGGTCACTCTGCCATCATGGCCCCCAAGAAAGCAGAAGCATCATGGGGTTCTTTTATGGCCCAGGCCTGGAAGTGACATGTGTCTTTTTTTTTACGCACATTCTGTTGGGCAGAATTCTATCGTATGGTCATACCAAATAGCCAAACAGTCTACAAAATGTAGTGTAGCTGTCTGGTAGCTAGCTAGACATCACCATCAGAGACTTGATCTCTAAAGGTTTCTCGCCCCAACTTTGAAGTTGTGGATATGCTTATGAACTAGACCCCTGGTTCTCACACTGACTTGTTACAGGCACTTTGAAAATTGCCTAACCTCTCTGGCCATCATCACGGAAGCTAAGCAAGGTCAGGCCTAGTTAGTACTTGGATGAGAAACCTCTCTGGCCATCAGGGACTAGCAGGCTGGCAGAGCTGGCCAATGCAATGCCCCCTGTGAAAGGCCAGATAGGAACTGACATAACAGCTGCACCACCAGGTACCACAAACTAAGGTGTCTTTGTGCTTCTTTTCTCTGCAGCATGGGTAGGAGCCCTCTCAATGGGCATGATCTTCTTCTGTTCTCCCATTGTGAGTATATTCACTGATCGTTTGGGCTGCCGAATCACAGCAACTGCAGGGGCCGCTGTCGCTTTCATTGGCCTCCATACGAGCTCCTTCACCAGGTAAGGCTAGAAATTGCTGGCCATTTGCCGAAGACTGAGGGTTGCCTTCTTTCTGGGCCTCAACTGCAGATACTCTTCTCCTTGCAGAATTCCCAGTGGCCTTTTCCATGTACAGTCTTCAAAGGCCTTGCTCCCAGGAATTATTGTACAATGGGATTCATCTAAGTAGGGTCCCCAGGACATATTGGTAAGGAATATACCCAAAAAGAATTCAAGATTTCCAAAGTGGTGAGAGAAACCTAAGCTTGGACATTCATTCAACTGAGCCCAGGTTCAGTTTTGACCACTGAATGGCAA
Organism: Tragulus kanchil; assembly: GCA_022376925.1. NCBI lineage: Eukaryota > Metazoa > Chordata > Mammalia > Artiodactyla > Tragulidae > Tragulus > Tragulus kanchil. The sequence continues at coordinate 66,903,438 of JAIOJX010000001.1, read as the reverse complement.
TGGTACGATTAATGAGTTACCAATTTGCTCTCTGGGCTTCACTTTTTATATCTGTAACATGAGATTAGATCAGGTCTTTTCAGGTGTGTCTTCCAGCTCTGTCATTCTATTTCCCTTCAGTATGCCACATTTCTCATGACTTCAACTGCCCTCCTAGGAATTAAAATCTAAAATAAGCCCATGTGAACACTTATCATTAGAGGATTCCTAAGGTAATCTTATGCTGAAAAAGAGGTCAGCTGAGCCCAAGGCTATTTGGCATTTCTGATCCTTTCCCATTTCTGCATAGGAATGAAAAGACCCTGATGCTGGGAAAGACTGAAAACAAAAAGGAAAGAGGGCAGCGGTGGATAAGATGGTTAGATACCATCACCGACTCAATGGACATGAGTTTGAGCAAACTCCAGGAGACAGTGAAGGACAGGGTAGCCTGGTATGGTGCAGTCCATGGGGTTGCAGAGTTGGACATGACTTAGCGACTGAACAACCACAACAAATGTAAGGATAATTTGGGACAGATAAAGATTCATGTCTTGGGTGTGAGACGGGATGTTTAGCAGCATCCCTCACTGAGATACAGACCCAGCACCCAGCTACTCAACTAGGCCTAAACTGGGTAGACTCAAACTCTGATCCCATAGGTCCCACTGGCAGAATTTGTTCAGTGCCAGGCAAGAAGTAGGTTACAAATTCATGTTCTCCTTTATTTCTGCCAGCTCTCCAGAAGCATATCTGTAGGAGAGGAGAGAAGTCAAAACCCTTCACCACAGCTTGAGGAATATGGGATTCCAAAAGAACTCTGATGATTTTCTGTCAAAGACACTTTAGAAGTTATGGTACCTCCTACTTCCAATCTCCTGGTGTAGGAGAATGCTGGCCTGGAGACATGGCCAGCTTGTCAGACTTGTTTTCTGAGCTTGACTCCCCAGAGAAGGATGATGGTTATGCTCTCTAGGCCTAAGGTTCCACTCCCAAAAAGGAAACCTTTTGTTTTCTTTAGCTTGACTCCCCAGCAGAAGAGGAATACTTGGAAAAGGGGAAATGTGTTCTGAGCCCAGGTTCAGTTTTGACCACTGAATGGCAATGGTACGATTAATGAGTTACCAATTTGCTCTCTGGGCTTCACTTTTTATATCTGTAACATGAGATTAGATCAGGTCTTTTCAGGTGTGTCTTCCAGCTCTGTCATTCTATTTCCCTTCAGTATGCCACATTTCTCATGACTTCAACTGCCCTCCTAGGAATTAAAATCTAAAATAAGCCCATGTGAACACTTATCATTAGAGGATTCCTAAGGTAATCTTATGCTGAAAAAGAGGTCAGCTGAGCCCAAGGCTATTTGGCATTTCTGATCCTTTCCCATTTCTGCATAGGAATGAAAAGACCCTGATGCTGGGAAAGACTGAAAACAAAAAGGAAAGAGGGCAGCGGTGGATAAGATGGTTAGATACCATCACCGACTCAATGGACATGAGTTTGAGCAAACTCCAGGAGACAGTGAAGGACAGGGTAGCCTGGTATGGTGCAGTCCATGGGGTTGCAGAGTTGGACATGACTTAGCGACTGAACAACCACAACAAATGTAAGGATAATTTGGGACAGATAAAGATTCATGTCTTGGGTGTGAGACGGGATGTTTAGCAGCATCCCTCACTGAGATACAGACCCAGCACCCAGCTACTCAACTAGGCCTAAACTGGGTAGACTCAAACTCTGATCCCATAGGTCCCACTGGCAGAATTTGTTCAGTGCCAGGCAAGAAGTAGGTTACAAATTCATGTTCTCCTTTATTTCTGCCAGCTCTCCAGAAGCATATCTGTAGGAGAGGAGAGAAGTCAAAACCCTTCACCACAGCTTGAGGAATATGGGATTCCAAAAGAACTCTGATGATTTTCTGTCAAAGACACTTTAGAAGTTATGGTACCTCCTACTTCCAATCTCCTGGTGTAGGAGAATGCTGGCCTGGAGACATGGCCAGCTTGTCAGACTTGTTTTCTGAGCTTGACTCCCCAGAGAAGGATGATGGTTATGCTCTCTAGGCCTAAGGTTCCACTCACAGCAGAAAAATAATTGTGTTCTGCCACAACTGGGCCTTGTGAGATTGAGCCTGCTTTCCTTATGACTTGACATTTCTGGCTGCCCAGCCTACCCTCCAGCAGAACTTGGATCTGGCCTGCAATAGTTTCTTGGCTTGATTCTATCCAATTGGAAGAGAGGCAGGGAAAACTGTGTTCTGTCTGTAATCAGCTCATCCCTCCCAGGATAGCAGCTACAAATCTTTTCAGGACCCCTCTGGTGGTCGGCCTCATTCGCCCTAGCAAGCTGGTGCCTGGTTCCTTGTGGGAAGGAGTGAGACCTCAGAAGTGGCTCCAGTCTCAGTGCTACACAGCAGAGGCCTGTTTTTAAGACCAAGCAGAAAAAAGTGTAAACAAATTAGCAACATACGGATCCCATTTTCCTTCCAATCCACATGACCTTAGTTATAGGAGAGGAAAGAGCTCAGATGTGCTTTCTCCTGGCATTCTTATTTAGGCACATTGGAGTAGGCATTTTGTTCTCCAGCCCCTAAGCTCCTCCCCCACTCCCTTTGCCCTTTCTGTAAGAACAACTTTAGAGCCAAGAAACTTTCTGGATGGCTTCACATCCAGTGGAATATGGTTCTGTTTATGGCTAGAACTCCAAGTCATTTCTCCTGTTGTCTGAATCAGGGCTCTGATTTTCTTGGATGGTGTGAGGTGGGGCAAAGTTAGGGTAGGGCTGGGAAGGCTTGCCCCCTATTCAGGGGCTTCCTGCCTCGGGGCCCAACTAGAAATAGATCCACTACACAGCTCCCTGAAAGGAATCCCATGCTTTATTTCCATTGGCCCCCTCCCCAAAGGTCTCCTTCAAATTTTCATAACTCTTTTCCCTTTGACAAGGCCCTTAGCCCAGGTCAATCCCAAAGGATAACTACATTCTAATGGAAAGAAGCCACAAGGAATTTGATAGAAGAGGAGCAATTGGCTTAGCTGTGTGTTCTAAGTAGAGGCAACCCTTTTAAAACCAGGCCCCTTGTTCATATACAGTGAATGCAAACAGATGAATAGCAATGATGATGATGGCTGTCTTAGAATCATGAGTGCTAGCACCGTTTCATCTCTGTACCATAGGTCCCATCCTTTAGTACAAGGACTGGGTCTACTTATGAAGAGGAACTACCTGATCATGGAAAGCACTAAGTCATTAAGTGGTTAGATAAGAAGTGTTGCAAAATATGTGGAGGCGTTGAAAAGAAAAAAATTTCACTAGTTTATGGCAGTGCAGATGTCCAGCCAAGCTGACCTTCCCATGGCCTTTTCCATTCTGATACTTTGCCCTTGTTATAGAAGCTTATGGCCAAAGTGGGGCCTAAGAGTTTTAGCCAGAACTTGTCTTACTTGGCCAAGCCAACAACGTTTTTGAGGTTCCATTTCCCACCAAGCAGCCATGCTACTCTGGGAAACTAGTCTATATCATGTCCAGCAACAGGAGCCAGACTTCATAAGTTACAGGAACTCCTTACCTTAGGATCACTATGAAGATTATCTAGGGCCTGGAGTAAAGGGTCTTGGAATATTCAGACTGTGGGCATGGTTGGGGAGTGGGTATCTCTTAGAATACCACCAACCATTTTCTGAAATATTAAGGGCCCTGAGCATAGAGAAAGACTGAAGAGTACTATGGGAGGTCTCAACCATCCAGAATCTTGGCTCTTTGCAGATTTTTCTTGTTACTTGGCATAAAGCTTTGGTTACCAGCTTTCCCATGGTATCTAGATGAGCAGTAGGTGAAAATGTTCTCTCTAAGGCAGTAATTTACTCCTTGTAGCCTCTCATCTATACTTTGCATAGGCCAGTTGTGGCTTTATTTTGAACAGTACTCTCTGATGGGGTGTTATGATTCAAACTAGAATCACACGGGCCTAGAATCAAGTCTAAGCTTCGCTGATCCCCAGATATGCTACCTTGGGTAAATTACTTCTCTGAAACTCTTTCCCCATCTACAAAATGGGGATCAGAAGGTCCTATTTTTTGTCTATTCTGAGGGTCAGTAGTAACTGGGGCTGTGGGTTAAGGGTGGGGGATGCAGATTTCAAGAGGGTGGGGGAAGAAGGGCAGGTGAATTGCTGGGCAGGCTTCTGAGGATAGCTCTTGGTGTCTCTCCCACAGCTCACTAAGCCTGCGTTACTTCACCTACGGGATTCTCTTTGGTTGTGGCTGTTCCTTCGCCTTTCAGCCATCTCTCGTCATCCTGGGCCATTACTTCCAACGCCGTCTGGGTCTGGCCAATGGTGTGGTGTCTGCTGGGAGTAGCATCTTCTCCATATCCTTCCCCCTCCTCATCAAAACACTGGGGGCTAAGATCAAGCTCGCTCAAACCTTCCAGGTGCTGAGTACCTTTATGTTTATTCTTACACTGCTTTCACTCACCTACCGACCCCTCCTGCCTAGCTCGCAGGACACCCCAAGCAAGAGAGGTGTCCACACCCTGTGCCAACGCTTTCTGGCTCAGCTCAGGAAGTACTTCAACATGCGAGTGTTCCGCCAACGTACTTACCGCATCTGGGCCTTCGGGATTGCTGCTGCTGCCCTTGGCTACTTCGTTCCCTATGTACACCTGGTGAGAAATACCAGGGTGGGTCCACCCTACCTGACCCCAGGAAGCTGCCCTTAAGCTATCTGAAGTCCAGAGGGTATGAGCAGAGGACACTGAAAAAGCAGAGCTGGGATCTTTGGAAAAAGACAAGACAGGTGTTTGGAGAGACCCAGAGTAAGAAAGAGCATAGGCTAAGGGTAGACCTCAGTGGGAAATGGGGGAAGTTCCTTAGGAAAGGCCTATGCCTATGATTTCCCTTACTGATAAGTCTTTATGGATGTTCAGGAGAAGATAAGCATCACTGAGATGACTGCCCCCAGATGACCCAATGATAGGGTTTTCTAAGAGTATGTTTTAAGGAATGCTGGTCTTTATAGTCAAGTAATTTTGTTTAGGAAATGATGTATACTAGATCTCTCTAGCTTCATAATCTGTAGCTATCTTTAAAACGTACCAAAAATCCTGCAATACAGTAAAGAAATCAATTCAGCTTTATTTAACCAATATCTACCCAACTTACATGGTCACAGAACTGTTGGTTGTAGTCCAGCTGTTATCTTCCACCAACATCGTGTTTCTTAAAACATACTTTTGGAATGTTACCTGGAAGTTGATTGGTCCTTCTCCCTTGGTGACCTGCTGTTGTCCCAGGCTGTTCTGGCTCAGGGAATGGGGAGAAAGTAAGGCAACTCATAGATTTTTTTTCAGTTGTGAAAGCTGTATTCAGCTCCTGCCAAGGACTGGGAGAGGATTAGAGATACCCACTACCCTCAGCTGTTGCTCAGAAGCCCAGAATCCAGAGATGCAAGGGATATACAGCCTTTTAAGCTGTTAGAAATAACAAGAGAGCTGGTTCTGAAGCTAAAGCTACAGGGGAGGGGGCTTCAGGAGAAGACACTTTTGTTGTGGTCCAGGGAAGTAAGCAGTAGAGGATTCTTGGGTATGCCAACAATTAACCAGTCAGCTCCTCTTCTTCCTCTTATCCTGGGGGCCTGGTGCCATGCTTTTCAGATGAAGTATGTGGAAGAGGAATTCTTGGAAATCAAGCAGACCTGGGTGCTCTTGGTGTGTATTGGGGCTACCTCAGGCCTTGGGCGCCTTGTATCAGGCCGTGTCAGTGATTCCATTCCTGGACTTAAGAAGATCTACTTGCAGGTGAGTGTGACCACCCTACCCTGTCTATTGTGGAAGCCACAGATGCTAGGTTTTCTCCAGTCTCTGGGATATAGTGGTAGGGTGTATAATTGCTATGGCATGGGTCCCAGCTCTAACACAGCTTGCTATGTAGCATGGGAAGTCAATCAGATTCTCAAAGCCTCAGTTTCCCTTGCTTTCAAGTGAAGATCATCATTTCTGTTCTGCTCCTTCCTCAAAATGGAGTAAATATTTAATGAGAGCAGTCACTGTAAATAGAAACTCTAAGAACACTTTCAAAGAAAATGTTTATTAACAAAGGTTCTACCATCTGAAAGAGCAAAACTGAAGCCAGGAGTTAGATACCTGCACTAAGGACTAAACTCATTGATACCTTATACTCTCTTGGAGGGTGTTGGGCATCTGTAGTACTCTGGCCCAGTGTCTCTCTACTCTAGGTCCAAATTAGGCACTCTTGCATCACTTCTTATACCTCCAGAGCTAGTTGGCACCAAACATTGGCTCTCAAATACCATCCTCTTGATGGAAACAAAAAAGTGCCAGAAAAGGCCAAACCTCACTTACACTCTCTAGCCCTCTCTTCTTTTGTGCATTGAGGATAATTCTTGGCTTTCCTATCTCACCATGCAGGTGAGGATCAAAAGAAATAAAGATGTGACAAAGTTTTGAGAAGTAAAACTGTTATAACTATACAAACTTCTAATCCTTCTCACAGTGACACAGGTAGCTGTTGCTCAGAAGCCCAGAATCCAGAGATGCAAGGGATATACAGCCTTTTAAGCTGTTAGAAATAACAAGAGAGCTGGTTCTGAAGCTAAAGCTACAGGAGGGGCTTCAGGAGAAGACACTTTGTTGTGGTCCAGGGAAGTAAGCAGTAGAGGATTCTTGGGTATGCCAACAATTAACCAGTCAGCTCCTCTTCTTCCTCTTATCCTGGGGGCCTGGTGCCATGCTTTTCAGATGAAGTATGTGGAAGAGGAATTCTTGGAAATCAAGCAGACCTGGGTGCTCTTGGTGTGTATTGGGGCTACCTCAGGCCTTGGGCGCCTTGTATCAGGCCGTGTCAGTGATTCCATTCCTGGACTTAAGAAGATCTACTTGCAGGTGAGTGTGACCACCCTACCCTGTCTATTGTGGAAGCCACAGATGCTAGGTTTTCTCCAGTCTCTGGGATATAGTGGTAGGGTGTATAATTGCTATGGCATGGGTCCCAGCTCTAACACAGCTTGCTATGTAGCATGGGAAGTCAATCAGATTCTCAAAGCCTCAGTTTCCCTTGCTTTCAAGTGAAGATCATCATTTCTGTTCTGCTCCTTCCTCAAAATGGAGTAAATATTTAATGAGAGCAGTCACTGTAAATAGAAACTCTAAGAACACTTTCAAAGAAAATGTTTATTAACAAAGGTTCTACCATCTGAAAGAGCAAAACTGAAGCCAGGAGTTAGATACCTGCACTAAGGACTAAACTCATTGATACCTTATACTCTCTTGGAGGGTGTTGGGCATCTGTAGTACTCTGGCCCAGTGTCTCTCTACTCTAGGTCCAAATTAGGCACTCTTGCATCACTTCTTATACCTCCAGAGCTAGTTGGCACCAAACATTGGCTCTCAAATACCATCCTCTTGATGGAAACAAAAAAGTGCCAGAAAAGGCCAAACCTCACTTACACTCTCTAGCCCTCTCTTCTTTTGTGCATTGAGGATAATTCTTGGCTTTCCTATCTCACCATGCAGGTGAGGATCAAAAGAAATAAAGATGTGACAAAGTTTTGAGAAGTAAAAACTGTTATAACTATACAAACTTCTAATCCTTCTCACAGTGACACAGGTAGCCTCATATTGTGGGCAGTATTCATATGGATGCTTTCTGTGTGAACTGGGATCTGGTCTGGCTTGAATACAGACTATAGCTCAAGCTGTCTGTCTTTAATCTACTGGACAACAATATTTTCTTCTGATCTGGCTCATGCTTTTTGCTGTAGCAGCTAGATTTATCAGAAGGTACCCGAGTGTGAAACCGTATAGAGAAGTAACAGCAGCCCCAGATAACATGTGGGTCATAAAGGTGGTTAAGTTCTGACTCTATTTGAGATGTCCTAAAAGCACTTCCAAGGAGCCCTGACTACACACACAGCAGGGATTTCTCTGTCTTCTGATAGCCCCAAATATTTTCCTAAATACCCTAATATATCTTGGATGAGGATATGATTAACGTTTCCTTTTTTTTTTAAATTTTGTGTTAAATTTTTAAGAGCTAGTTAATCTGCTTTGTCAGAGCTTGGGGTGCCATTATGGTCCATCCAGTCCAACCTCTCATTACAATGATGGAGAAACCAAGAAAAGACTCAGATAGTTATGGCAGAGCTGAACTCCTTTGTAGCAATCTTTTCATATTCCACTTTACCGTGATAGATGGCAGAACCAAGTTCCAGACATGACAAGTGACTTGACCAAAGTCAAACCCAAAGCCTGTGATTGAGATAAACCAATCATGAAATTTTAAACTCCTGTGCCAATATCAGCAAGACCTTACTTGGGTGGCTTTCTGGCTTTCCCAGATTCTTCCACATGGCCCTATTCTGACCAAAGGATGCTGGAAATCAGGGTAAGTTAGCATTAGGCCAAAGCCTTATCTTGAGGAAAGACAGCAGCCTTTTCCTACCCATATAGTTCATCTCAACATATTCCCTAAGACAGAGGTAGGGCCCAAGCAGCTCTTGTTTTCTGCTGTGCAGAGGAAGTTCCAAGGGAGGTAGAGACATTAACTAGTCAGAAGCAGAACTAGGCTTATGGGGCTTCCCTGGTGGTCCAGTGGGTAAGGACACCGCCTTGCAGTGCAAGGGGCGCCGGTTCGATCCCTGGCCTGGGAAGATCCCACGTGCCACGGAGCGGCTGGACCGATGTGTCCAATTACCGAGCCGGAGCTCTGGAGCGCATGCACCCAGAGCCGGTGCTCTGTGACAACAGAGGCCACCGCGATGGGAGGCCCACACGGGCCAAAGAACAAAGATGGATGAAAATAGACAAATGAAAGACCAATAGAAGTAGCCTGCCTGCTCCCCTCCCTCCCCACACCCCCCAAAATAAATAAATAAATAAATCTTTAAAAAAAAAAAAAGAACTAGGCTTATGGCCCAGTGCCTTCTGCTGACAATTTCCCCTAACTATCCAACATTCTCTCCCCCTTTCCACTCTTACTTGACCCAGTTTTACCACTTACAAAAATATAAAATAATCTTGGAAATTTAAAGCTGAAACATATCTTCATCAACTTGTAGTCCCAAGTTTTTCATTTTACAAACTGGGGAACTGAGGCCCAGAGAGGGAAAGTGATTTGTTCAAACACATTGTGTTGGTAAATGTCTTAGGCTGAGTGCACAAAACAATGAATGGGCTTCTTTCTCTTGAGCTACTCAGTATATCTGATCATAAGAATTTGCCTCCCTTTCTGGCTGGGTCATTACAGGAGTACAGGTCTGGGAGAGGAAATGAGTGTACACAGCTTGAGGTTCTGAAAAGCCATCCACTAGACCTTGTGGTTCCTGCTACTAACAGAGAGCCACATATGTCTGCTTAAGTCCCTGGACAATCTGTTGGAAAGGAGATAGTGACAACTTGCAGGACAACCTCACTATGAGCCAAATCAGGAGGGCCAATTATTGGTTCCAAGAGGAATTTTTAATTTCCAAACCTTGACAAAGTCTCATGGAGGATATTAAGAGGCAGCTAGATATGATAGGTAGTAGTTATAGCCAATTGAAATCAGTCCGTAGGGTCCTTTGTTGTATATAATGGTATTAACTCCTTAATTGGCATACCATTATGACTTGGCTGATAGGTGGGTTCCAATTTATCTCACAGTTGTGCATGAATCTCTTTAGAGGAAAAACTGGGATATGTTCCTAGATTCTGCCTAGCTATCCCAAAATAGCCTGGGCAACATTCAAAAGTTCCTTAATAAAAGTATTTCCTCAGATGGCATGATAAGAACATTTATTATCTTTTCCAAAAACCAACCAACCAATCAACCTAACAAACTCACTTTCAGCAACAGGACAGAAAATCTTTAGGGCTTGAAACAGCCTTGACTCTCCTGTCTGCCTTCCATGTGGTGATGTGGTGATGTTTACCCTTACCATGTGGTGACTTACCCTTCCTGATTAAGTCAGCCTGCCAGTGAGAGCTACTAGAAAATCTTGGATCCTATCAAAGCCTTGATCTTAGCCCTGACTCTGGGAAAATCTGACCCTGCTGGCTACAGTGGTTGGAGCCCAGGTCTTCAGGTTGCAGATGATCTTAATCAGAAGGCCAGCTGTGAGCAGAAAACAAAAGGAAGAAATAACATAACCCTAAATCCTGGGAAAAGGAGAATTCAAACACAGTGAGTTAGAAAAAATGAAAAGACAAAGAAATGTGCAAATGAAGAAACAATATAAAAACTCCCAAGACCAAAAAAACAAAAAGGCAATAGGCAAACTGTCTATAAAAGAATTCAGAGTAATGATAGTGAAGATGATCCAAAACCTTGAAAAGAGAGTGGAGAAAATGAAAGAATCATTTAACACATTTAACAAGGACCTAGAAGAAATAAACAATAAACAAAGATGAACACAATTATTAAAATTAAAAATACTATAGAAGGAATCAATAGCAGAATAATTGAGGCAGAAGAATGGATAAGTGTCATGGAAGATAAAATTGTGGAAAAGCTCCCGAAGGGCAGAATAAAGGAAAAAGAATGGAAAGAACTGAGGATATGCTCAAGAGACTTCTGGGACAATCTTAAATGCACCAACATTCAAATTATAGGGGTCCCAGAAGAAGAAGAGGAGGAAAAGAAAGGATCTGAGAACATTTTTGAAGAGATTATAGTCAAAACTTTTCCTAACATGGGAAAGGAAATAATAAAGTCCAAGAAGCACACACAAGAGAGTCTCATACAGGATAGACCCAAGGAGAAACATGCTGAGACAGATACTAATCAAACTAACAAAGACTGAACACAAAGAAAGAATATTAAAAGAATCAGGGGAAGAGCAATAAGTAACATACAAGGGAAATCCCGTATGATTAACAGCTGATCATTCTCAGGTCAGAGGGGAATGGCAAGGTACATTTAAAATACTGAACCGAGAAACTCTACAACCAAGATTACTCTACTTGTAAAGGATCTCATTCAAAATTGATGGGGAAATAAAAAGCTTTACATACAAAGCTAAGAAAATTCAGCATCACCAAACCATCTCTTCAACAAATACTAAAGGAACATCACTAGACAACAGGAAACACAGAAAAGACCTATAAAACAAACCCAAAATAATTGAGAAAATGCCAATAGGAACATATATATCAATAATTACTTTAAATGTAACTGGATTAAATGCTCTAACCAAAAGACACAGACTGGCTGAATGGATACAAAAACAAGACCCAAGGGCTTCCCTAGTGGTCCAGTGGGTAAAGAGTCTGCCATGCAGTGCAAGGGGCACTGGTTCGATCCCTGGCCTGGAAAGATCCCGCATGCCATGGAGTGGCCGGACCATTGTGTCCAATTGCAGAGCCAGGGCTCTGGAGCGCATGCACCTGGAACCGATGCTCTGCAGCGAGAGAGGCCATTGTGGTGGGAGGCCCGCACAGGCCAAAGAATAAAAGATTGATGAAAATAAATAAATAAATAACCAATAAAAGAGGTCAAAATTTTAAAAAAAACACCAAGACCCATATATATACTATCTACAAGAAACCCACTTCAGACCTAGAGACACATTCAGACTGAAAGTCAGATAATGGAAAAAGATATTCCATACACATGGAAATCAAAAGAAAGCCAGAATAGTAATTCTCATATCAGACAAAATAGATCTTAAAATAAAGAATGCTATAAGAGATAAGAACAGACATTACATAATGACCAAGAGATCAATCCAAGAAGAAGCCATAACAATTGTAAATATTTATGGAACCCAGTGGGAGCACCTCAATACATAAGGCAAACACTGACAGATATAAAAGGCGAAATTGACAATAAAACAATAATAGTAGAGGACTTTAACACTCCACTTACACCAATGGAGAGATAATCAAAACAGAAAATTAATAAGGAAACACAAACTGCAAATGACACACTAGACCAGATGCACCTAATTGATATTTACAGGACATTCCATCCAAATGCAGATGACACTTTCTTCTCAAGTGCACATGGAACATTCTCCAGGATAAACCACATCTTGGGTCACAAACCAAGACTCAGTAATTTTTTTAAAAAACTTTATTTTACTTTTAACTTTTACAGAGTTTTCTTGTTCACAGATATGCATGTTCCCAGATTAGTCATATGTGTATCCCCCCCTTCCCATCCCTCCCAACCATCACACAGCACCCATGAAGGATCCCCTTTTCTCACAGAGGAATGACTAGAGCTATTTTCTTCACTTATGATAGTACAGGCCTTCATACTACTTCCTTTATGCCTCCCACCCTCTGTTCCTTCCCAACAATGTCCATATGTCCACTGTCCATGTCTGTCTTTCCGTTGCTTCACTGCGTGCACCATCATCACCATCCTGCCAGATTCCATATATGTGTGTTAATATACTGTATCTGTCCTCTTTCTGACTGACTTCACTTTTTATGAGACGTTCTAGATCTAGCCACCTCATTAGGGCTGATTCTTCTGCATTTCTCTTTACAGCTGTGTAGTATTCCATTGTATATATGTACCAGAGCTTTTGGATCCATTCGTTCGTCGATGGACATCTAGGTTGCTTCCATGTTCTAGCTATTGTATAGAGAGCTGCAATGAACACTGGGGTACAGGTGCTTCTTTCAGATTTGATTTCATCAGGATATAAGCCTAAGAGTGGGATTGCTGGGTCGTACGGTGCTTCTATTTTTAGTTTTTTAAGAAATCTCCAGACTGTCTTCCATAGAGGCTGTATCAGTTGATATTCCCACCAGCAATGCAAGAGGGTTCCCTTTTCTCCGCACCCTCTCCAGCATTTATTGTCTTCAGATTTTTTGATGATGGCCATTCTGACGGGTGTGAGGTGATAACTCATTGTAGTTTTGATTTGCATTTCTCTAATTATAAGTGAAGTTGAGCATCGTTTCATGTGCTTTTGGGCCATCTGTATGTCCTCTTTGGAGAGGTGTCCGTTTAGGTCCTTTTCCCATTTTTTGATTGGGTTGTTCGGTGCTGAGTTGTCTGAGTTGCTTGTGGATTTTGGAGATTAATTCTTTGTCTGTTTCATTTGCTATGATTTTCTCCCATTCTGTAGGCTGTCTGTTCAGCTCTTTTGTGATTTCTTTTGCTGTACAAAAGCTTTTAAGTTTCATGAGGTCCCACGTGTTCATTTTTCTTTTTAGTTCCGCTATTCTAGTAGGTGGGTCAGAGAAGATCTTGCTTTGATGTCCTTGAGGGTTTTGCCTATATTTTCCTCTAAAGAGTTTGATGGTTTCTGGTCTTACATTTAGGTCTTTAATCCATTTTGAGTTGATCTTAGTGTACAGTATTAGGGAATGTTCCAACTTTTTTTTATTTGCATGTAGCTGTCCAATTTTCCCAGCACCATTTGTTGAAGAGGCTGTCTCTGTCCCATTTTATAGTTTCACCTCGTTTGTCAAAAATAAGGTACCCATAGGTGCGTGGGTTTATCTCTGGGTTCTCGATCTTGTTCCATTGGTCGATATTTCTGTTTTTGTGCCAGTACCATACTGTCTTGATGACTGTTGCTTTGTAGTAGAGTCTGAAGTTAGGGAGGCTGATTCCTCCAGCTCCATTCTTCTTCCTCAGGATTGCTTTGGCTGTTCGAGGTCTTTTGTGTTTGCATATGAACTGTGTGATTCTTTGGTCTAGTTCTGTGAAGAATGTCATTGGAAGTTTGATAGGGATCGCATTGAATCTATAGATGACATTTGGTAGTATGGTCATTTTCACAATATTGATTCTTCCGATCCAAGAACATGGAATATCTCTCCATCTGTTTAAGTCTTCTCTAATGTCTCTCATGAGTGTCTTGTAATTTTCTGTGTACAGTTCTTTTGTTTCTTTGGGTAGGTTTATTCCTAGATATTTGATTCTTTTGGTTGCAGTGGTGAAGGGGATTGTCTCTTTGATTTCATTTTCTGATTTTTCATTGTTTGTGTATAGGAATGCCAGTGATTTCTGTGCATTGATTTGTTTTTGAGTTGTTTTTGGGAGTATGTCCTCTTTGGAGAGGTGTCCGTTTAGGTCCTTTTCCCATTTTTTGATTGGGTTGTTCGGTGCTGAGTTGTCTGAGTTGCTTGTGGATTTTGGAGATTAATTCTTTGTCTGTTTCATTTGCTATGATTTTCTCCCATTCTGTAGGCTGTCTGTTCAGCTCTTTTGTGATTTCTTTTGCTGTACAAAAGCTTTTAAGTTTCATGAGGTCCCACGTGTTCATTTTTCTTTTTAGTTCCGCTATTCTAGTAGGTGGGTCAGAGAAGATCTTGCTTTGATGTCCTTGAGGGTTTTGCCTATATTTTCCTCTAAAGAGTTTGATGGTTTCTGGTCTTACATTTAGGTCTTTAATCCATTTTGAGTTGATCTTAGTGTACAGTATTAGGGAATGTTCCAACTTTTTTTTATTTGCATGTAGCTGTCCAATTTTCCCAGCACCATTTGTTGAAGAGGCTGTCTCTGTCCCATTTTATAGTTTCACCTCGTTTGTCAAAAATAAGGTACCCATAGGTGCGTGGGTTTATCTCTGGGTTCTCGATCTTGTTCCATTGGTCGATATTTCTGTTTTTGTGCCAGTACCATACTGTCTTGATGACTGTTGCTTTGTAGTAGAGTCTGAAGTTAGGGAGGCTGATTCCTCCAGCTCCATTCTTCTTCCTCAGGATTGCTTTGGCTGTTCGAGGTCTTTTGTGTTTGCATATGAACTGTGTGATTCTTTGGTCTAGTTCTGTGAAGAATGTCATTGGAAGTTTGATAGGGATCGCATTGAATCTATAGATGACATTTGGTAGTATGGTCATTTTCACAATATTGATTCTTCCGATCCAAGAACATGGAATATCTCTCCATCTGTTTAAGTCTTCTCTAATGTCTCTCATGAGTGTCTTGTAATTTTCTGTGTACAGTTCTTTTGTTTCTTTGGGTAGGTTTATTCCTAGATATTTGATTCTTTTGGTTGCAGTGGTGAAGGGGATTGTCTCTTTGATTTCATTTTCTGATTTTTCATTGTTTGTGTATAGGAATGCCAGTGATTTCTGTATATTGATTTTGTATCCTGCGACTTTGCTGAATTCACTGATTAACTCTAGTAGTTTTGTAATAGTGTCTTTGGGGTTTTCTATGTATAATATATCATGTCATCTGCAAATAGAAAGAGTTTGACTTCTTCCTTTCCAATCTGGATCCCTTTGATTTCTTTCTCTTCTCTTATTGCTGTTGCTAGATCTTCCAGGACTATGTTGAATAAGAGTGGTGAAAGTGGACACCCTTGTCTTGTTCCTGATCTTAGAGGGAATGCTTTCACTTTTTCACCGTTGAGGATAATGTTCGCTGTGGGCTTCTCATAGATGGCTTTCACTATGTTGAGATAGGTTCCTTCTATGCCCATTTTTTGAAGAGTTTTTATCATAAATGGATGCTGTACTTTGTCGAAGGCTTTTTCTGCATCTATTGAGATGATCATGTGATTTTTGGCTCTCAATTTGTTGATATGGTGTATCACATTGATTGATTTGCGGATATTGAAGAATCCTTGCATGCCTGGGATGAACCCAACTTGATCATGATGTATAAGCTTTTTGATGTGTTGTTGAATTCTGTTTGCTAGGATTTTGTTGAGGATTTTGGCATCTAGGTTAATCAGTGAAATTGGCCTATAATTTTCTTTTTTTGTGTTGTCTTTGCCTGGCTTTGGTATCAGGGTGATGGCGGCCTCATAGAATGTGTTTGGAAGTGTTCCTTCCTGTGCAGTTGTTTGAAAGAGTTTTAGAAGGATAGGCATTAGCTCTTCTTTAAATATTTGTTAGAATTCGGCTGTGAAACTATCTGGCCCTGGGCTTTTATTTTTGGGTATATTTTTGATCACAAGGTCAATTTCTGAGCTTGTGATTGGCTTGTTCAAAGTTTCTGTTTCTTCCTGGTTCAGTCTTGGGAGATTAATCTTCCCCAAGAAGCTGTCCATTTCTTCCAGGTTGTCCAGTTTGTTGCCAAATGTGTCCTGCCATTCCCTTCTGGCCTGCAGAGTTTCTGTTAAAAGATCAGCTGTTAAACGTATGGGCTTTCCCTTGTATGTCACTAGTTGCTTTTCCCTTACTGCTTTAAGAATTCTGTCCTTGTGTTTAATTTGTGTTAGTTTCATTAATATGTCTTGGTGTGTTTCTTCTCGGATTGATTCTATATGGTACTCTTTGCGCTTCTTGGACTTGATTGACTATTTCTTTTGCCATGTTGGGGAAATTTTCAACTATAATCTCTTCAAAAATTTTTCATAGCCTTTCTTTTTTTCTTCTTCTTCTGGAACCCCTATAATTCGAATGTTGGTGCATTTGATATTATTCCAGAGGCAAGACTCAGTAAATTTAAGAAAACAGAAATTGTATGAAGCACCTTTTCTGACCACAAAACTGTGAGACTAGATATGAATTATGGGGGAAAACTGTAAAAAAAAACCCCACAAACACATGGATATTAAACAATGTTTCTAAATAACCAACAGGTTACTGAAGGAATAAAAAGGAAAACCAAAAATTCCTAGAAACAAGATACAATGAAAAGACAATGACTCAAAACCTATGGGATGCAGCAAGAGCACTAACAGGGAGTTTATAGCAATAAGATCCTACCTCAAGAAACAGGAAAAACATCGAACTGACAACCTAACGTTACACCTAAAACAGCTGGAAAAAGAAAGAAAAAACAAAAGTTAGTAGAAAGAAAGAAATCATAAACTTAGAGCAGAAATAAATGAAAAAGAAATGAAGGAAACAATAGTAAAGATTAGTAAAACTAAAAGCTGGTTCTTTGAGAAGATAAAACAAATTGACAAACAATTAGCCATATTCATTAAGAAAACAGGGAGAAGAATTAAATCAACAAAAACAGAAATGAAAAAAAGAAGTTGCAACAGTTGACACAGAAATACAAACAACCATGAGAGACTATTTTGAGCAACTATAAGCCCATAAAATGGACAACCTGGAAGAAATGGACAGATTCTTAGAAAAATTCAACCTTCCAAGACTGAATGAGGAAGAAATAGAAATTATGAACAAGTCAATCACAAGCACTGAAGTAAAAACTGTGAGTGAAAATCTTCCAAAAAACAAAAGCCTAGGGCCAGATGACTTCACAGGTGAATTCTATCAAATATTTATAGAAAAATTAACACTCCTTCTTCTCAAACTCTTCCAAAAAATAGCAGAGGAAGGAACACTTCCAAATTCATTCTATGAGGCCACCATCACCCTCATACCTAAACTAAAGACATCACAAAAAAAGAAAATTACTGGCCAATATCATTGATGACCATACATGAAAAAATCCTCAACAAAATTCTAGCAAACATAATCCAGCAACACATTAAAAAGATCATATGCCATATCATACACCATGATCAAGTCGTGTTTATTGCCAAGGATACAACAATTCTATAATATATGCAAATCAATGTGATATAGCACATTCACAAACTGAAAGATAAAAGCCATATGATAATCTCAATAGATGCAGAAAAAGCTTTTGACAAAATTCAGTCCCCATTTATGATAAAAAAAAAGAAGTATCTTCAAAAAAATGGGCACAGAAGGAACCTACCTCAACATAATAAAGGCCATATATGATAAATCCACAGCAAAAATTATTTTCAGTGGTGGAAAAACTGAAAGCATCTCCTCCAAGATTAGTAACAAGACAAGGGTGCCCACTCTCACCACTATTATTCAACGTAGTTTTGGAAGTCCTAGCCACAGCAATCAGAGAATAAAGGGAAAAGGAATCTAGATTAGAAAAGAAGTAAACTCTCACTGTTACAGACAGTGGGATACTATACATAGAAAACCCTAAAAGTACTATTAGAAAATTACTAGAGCTAACAAGGGAATTTAGTAAAGCCATAGGATATAAAATCAATACACACAAATCAGTTGCACTCCTATACCTAACAATGAAAAATCAGAAAGAGAAATTAAGGAATCAATCTCATTTACCACTGCTACCAAGAATAAAATACCTAGGAATAAACCTACTTAAGAGAAGACAAAAGAGCTGTATACAGGAAACTATAAGACACTGATGAAAAAAATTAAAGATTATATAAACAGATGGAGAGATGTTCCATGTTCCTGGGTTGGAAGAATCAATATTGTGAACACAACTATACTACCAAAAGCAATCTACAGATCCAATGCAATCCCTGTCAAATTACCAATGGTATTTTTCACATAACAAGAACAAAAAACTTCACAATTTGTATGGAAGCACAAAAGACCCCAAATAACCAAAGTAATCTTGGTGAAGAAGAATGGAGCTGGAGGCATCAACCTTCTTGACTTCAGACTATACTACAAAGCTACCATCATCAAGGCAGTATGGTACTAGCACAAAAACAGAAATATAGACCAATGGATCAAGATAGCCCAGTGATAAGCCTACACACCTATGGGTATCTTATCTTTGACAAAGAAGATAAAAATAATGCAATGGATAAAACATAGTCTCTTCAATAAGAGGTGCTGGGAAAATTGGATAGTCATGTGTAAAAGAATGAAATTAGAACACTGCTTAACACCATACATAAAAATAAACTTAAAATTGATTAAAGACCTAAGTGTAAGACCAGAAACTATAAAACTCTTAGAGGAAAACATAGGCAGAACACTCTATGACATAAACCAGAGTGAGATCCCATGTGACCCACATCCTAGAGTAGTGGAAATAAAAACAAAAACAAATGTAACCTAATTAAACTTAAAAGCTTTTGCACAGCAAAGGAAGGACTTCCCAGGTAGTGCCAGTGGTAAAGAACCCATCTACCAATGCAGAAGTTGTAAGAGATGTGGATCAATACTTGGGTTGGGAAAATCCCCTGGAGAAGGGCATGACAACCTACTCTGGTATTCTTGCCTGGAGAATTGCATGGACAGAGGAGCATGGTGGGCTATGGTCCATACGGTTGCAAAGAGTCGGACGTGACTGAAGTGTCTTTGCACGCACACAGCAAACATGCACAGCAAAGGAAACTATAAACAAGGTGAAAAAATAACCCTCAGAATGAGAGAAAACAATAGAAAATGAACTAACTGGCGAGGAATTAATTTCCAAATATACAAGCAGCTCATGCAACTCAATACCAGAAAAACAAACAACCCAATCAAAAAGTGGACAAAAGAACTAAACAGACATTTCTCCAAAGAAGACATACAGGTAGCTAATGAACACTTGAAAAGATGCTCAACATTGCTCATTATTATTAGAGAAATAGTAATCAAAACTACAGTGAGATATCACCTCATACTGGTCAGAATGGCCACCATCAAAAAGAAAAAATCTACAAATAATAAATGCTGGAGAGGGTGGGGAGAAAAGGGAACCCTCTTCCACTGTTGGTTGGAGTGTTAATTGTTACAGTCACTATTGAAGACAATATTGAGATTCCTTAAAAAATTAGAAATAAAACTACCATATGGCCCAATAATCCCACTACTGAGTATATACCCTGAAGAAACCATAATTGAAAAAGACACATGTATCTCAATGTTCACTGCAACGCTATTTACAATAGTTAGGACATGGATCAGCCTAGATGTCCATTGACGGATGAATGGATAAGGAAGTTGTGGTGTATATGTATGTGTATACACACACACACACACACACACACACACACACACACACAAAATGGAATATTACTCAGCCCTAAAAGGAACACATTTAAGTCAATTCTAATGAGGTGGATAAACCTACAGCCTATTATAGTGAAGTAAGTCATAAAGAGAAAAACAAATGTCATATGTTAGCACATATATATGAAATCTAGAGAGATAGTACTGATCAACCTCTTTGCAGGGCGGCAATGGAGATGCAGACATACAGAACAGACTTGTGGGCATGAGGGCATGGGAAGGAGAGGGTGGTACAACTGGAGAGCATAACATGGAAACATACATACTACCACATGTAAAATAGATAGCTGGAGGGAATTTACTGTATGATTCAGGGAACTCAATTCGGGGCTCTATGACAACCTAAAGGGGTGGGATGGGGTGGGAGGTAGGAGAGAGGTTCAACAGGGATGGCACATATGTATACCTATGGCTGATTTATGTTAACATATGGCAGAAATGAACACAATATTGTAAAGCAATTATCCTTCAATTAAAAATAGATAGAAGGACGTCCCTGGTGGCTCAGTTCTGGGGAGTCTGCCTGCCAATGCAGGAGACATGGGTTCGATCCCTGGTCTGAGAGGATCCCACATGCTGCAGAGCAACTAAGCCTGTGAGCCACAACTATTGAGCTTGCGCTCTAGAGCCCAGGAACCAAAACTGTTGAGCCCATGTGCCACAACTACTGAAGCCTTAGAGTCTTGTTCTGTAACAAGAGAAGCCACTGGCATGAGAAGCCCGTTCACCACAGCTAGAGAGTATCCCCCACTCCCTGCAACTAGAGGAAAGCCCTCACGCAGCAATGAAAACCCAGAACAGTGAAAAATAAATAAATAAATTTAAAATTTAAAAAATAGGCTTTTAAATTAATTCATTCATTATTTATTTTTAAAAAGTCAGCTGTGTTTTCAGTGGCCCTTTTCTCTACTGAGAGGGAGAAACCAGCCTCTGGAAAGGCACCTTCTTTACTTCAGAATCATTTTCCTCAGTCCAAGGAAAACCCAGTGGCTAGTCAGTGCCCCTGAGGCTGGCTTCACATTCCCTAGACCTCTTCCTAGTGCCTTGGTTCTCCTTAGAGCTCCCTTTGTTGCCTTGGCCAGCTGCTCAGACAAATTCAGAAGCCCCTAGACCCACACCGTCTTGAGTGTCTGAGATAGGCGGTATGTCCCATGCCCTAAAACCTAAGGAACCTGGGTGAACCTCCCAGTGGTCTCTTTCATGGTGTTTTCTTTTAGGAAACTGCTTTTAGCAGTCTCCAAAAAAACTGGGCACTGACTCCTTCCCCATTTCAGGAAGCTGTCCTTCCATTCATGCCCCCATCGGAAATCAAAGTTAAATAGGGACTCTCTTAAAAACTTTGAATTCTAAGTCCTTCTAAATAGGACTTAGAAGGAGCTGAAGTAACTACTCCACCGGACTTTCTGTTGACATCTCCTTGCCCCATTTTTCATGGGCTTCGCTGGTGGCTCAGATGGTAAAGAATCTCCTTCCTGCCACACTTAGAGTAATACAATAATTATTTCTAGAAAATCCATTTAGAAATATACACACTAAACTCATTACTGTATTTGCCTTTAAAAGGTGAAGCTTGAGACATAAAAAAGGTTTGATCAAAGCAGATTTTAGACTTGAATGCGATGTGTTAATTTTGTTCTTGCTTTTTGCTTTATTCAACATTAAGATATTTTCTTATAGAATTCATGTGATTAAAATTGACACAATAAAGTCATGCAAAATTTTTCAAAGAAAAAAAAAATCTCCTGCCAGCAATGCAGGAAATCTGGGTTCAATCTCTGGGTCGAGAATATCCCCTGGAGAAGGGAATGACTACCCACTCCAGTGTTCTTGCCTAGTGAATTCCATGGACAGAGGAGACTTGGTGGGCATGGCATCAGAAAGAGTCAGATATGTCTGAACAACTAACACTTTGCTCCATTCTACAGACTGTAGAGAGAAGATGTGATTTACTATGTGGTCTTAATGGACAAGCACAACATGACATCAGGCTGTTGTTCCCTTAGGTCATCTCCTTCTTGCTCCTGGGCCTGATGTCCATGATGATCCCCCTCTGCCGGGGCTTTGGGGGCCTCATTGTTGTCTGCCTCTTCCTGGGCCTGTGCGATGGCTTCTTCATCACCATCATGGCCCCCATCGCATTTGAGCTGGTGGGCCCAATGCAGGCCTCACAGGCCATTGGCTACCTCCTGGGCATGATGGCCCTGCCAATGATTGCTGGACCCCCCATTGCAGGTGAGGTTAATATTGTAGGGAGAGCATGAGCAGGGGAGTCCTGTTTTCCTTGGGACTTAGCCCTCCTAAGTGCCTCTGCTTAAAGTCTTTTTTCTCCCTTTTCTCTCTTTAAGCAGTCACATCAGAGTGCATGAAATCTCTTGTCACTATTGGTGAAAGAGACTAAGCACAGTATATGTGTATGGATTCATTTGAGGGGATGGGCTTTTCATGGCTGTGGGGTTTTATTGTAGACAGCATGGCTGATTCCAGAAGGGTAGAGAGAATAATGGATTTGGCCCTTCGACCATTCTATTGATCCAGAATCTCCTCTCTCTCTCTCTCTTTCTCTCTCTGTCTCTCCACAGGCAAGTAATTATTTTCAAGGTAGTTGAACAGGGAGAAAAGAGAAAGTGGGCTCCAGTTTTATTAATACTTGGAGATACCCCTTCCTCCTCTACCACGTTCTGAACTGAGCCTATAGAAAACATTTAATTAAGACTACAATCCAAGACTGGAACAATGAAGCTCATTTGTAGCAGGCAATAGGCAAAGTGTTGGCTTGCCATCTTTCAGCACTCCCTATTTCTTTCTCCACTTTCAAGAAGAGTATTGTTGGTACCCTAAAGAACATAGGAAACAAAGAAAACTAATAAGAAGAGAATATAATTTCCTTTCTTTAGAATTTATTATAAATATTTATTCATGCGATAGTGTCTCTTAGGCTAGCCAACTAGGCTAACTCAACAGTTACTCCTTAAACACCAATTCAGTGCAAGATGTTGTGAGGGCACTGGTCTTGCTATATTACAGTGGCAAAAGGTCCTACTCAGGCCTTTGTATAACAACCACACTGTCCACTGAATGAGGGGAGGAGCCTCTACCCAACTCCTGATTCCAAAGGTGGATCCCAGAATCCACATCTCTCTCCAGTTTTCTTACCTCCTAAGCAGCCCAAGGACCTACTTGCCATTCCTTAGTACTGTTTCTGGGCTCAACCTCCCTATGAGGTGTCCCACATTAGCTTCTGGAGGTGAACAGGGAAGACCCCTTGTACCATGCCAAACACATTCACCATACTGGCAACCTAGAAGAACCCAGTGTGGCAGGCACATCTGTAACTGGAAGGAAGGATACATATACAACCTTCTTTTAGAGAAAATGAGCACTTCAAAGAAAGAGAAAATAGGAACTTGGCTGAATTATTATCCAAGAACACTCTAGCCTAAGTTGGTGTTGAGAAGGTGTATCACTGTGAACCAAGACAAGTCTTGGTCAATCTCGGTGGAGTTCTTTTAAACTAGCTTCCCTCCATACTTAACTCCATAGTTTGGAGTGACTAGAAGTTAGCTGTAGCTTCATGAAAGTAAAAAATGGAGAACGTTTAGATTCTTCATTTGCTTCTTTCATAATAATCATTTGCCTCAAGTGCCCACAGCCCCAGTGTCTCAAGGAGGAGCCACTTGTCTTAGTAATAAAGGTTTTGTTTCTTCCATCTAGGAGTGTTTAAACTGAGGGGGGCTCCCGGGTCAAGGCAGTACAGGCCAAGAGTCTCTGGATAGGCATTTTGATGGCCCCTAGAAGAGGCAGAAAGCACATTTTTACAGTAGGGCAAAGTTGAACTTGACTTGTCTCTGTTGACTTTTCAGGCCTCCTCCGCAACTGTTTTGGGGACTATCATGTGGCCTTCTACTTTGCCGGTGTACCCCCCATCATTGGGGCCATAATCCTCCTGTTCGTCCCTCTGATGCATCAAAGGATGTTCAAGAAACAGCAAAGGGATTCCAGCAAGGATAAGATGTTGGCCCCTGACCCAGACCCCAATGGAGAGCTGCTGCCGGGTTCCCCTACCCCTGAGGAACCAATCTAATGCCTCTTATGTGCCATTGTGTGCTCCTCCCCAAACCTTTCCCTTCACCCTGCCCTGCTCAGCATTTGCATTTTTGCCACCAGCACACTTGTTCCCAAAACCTGCATACACAGCATTTCAGCCACCTGACCATCCCCTTGGAGTCAAAGCTCCAAGTGTTCCAAACTCATTAACCAAATTCTCCCCATGAATGCCTTTAAACTTGCCAGGGTCCTCTCCTTCCAGGCTCTAGGAAAGCTTGGGTTCACCCCCTGGCCTTTGCAACCTCTCCATATACTTTGTAACTCTTGGGGGAAGAGGAAGATGGAAACTCCTGGCCAAGCTTGTTAGTCACCCTTTAAAAGCAACTGCCAAAGGTGCTACTGTGTCCCCAGGAGCCTGGTGGGAAGATCCAAGCCTCTGTGCTGAGGAATTCCTTGACTTCTGTCCTTAGGAACCATTGAGGGGTGTGGGGAAAGATAATAGAGGTAAAATGAAACAAGGAATCTTGTTTAGCCTCAGAGTCTCTGAGGGCTGTGGCTTCCCAAAAGGTGTGGGTGACATCATTTTACAAGTGCATAGTCTCCCTATCATGAGTTTAATTAACAGTCTGCTTCCTTCTTTCTTTCCTCCTTTGATTCCTCTACTGCCCCTTCTCCCTTCTCATCCCTCTCTTTCTTTTTATGACTGTAATAGACTAATGGGTGCTTGAAGAAAGGAGAGACCCAGAGTTTGGGCTAATCAACCCTCACCTTGGCCCAATCCACCCCTAAGACTATTACCAATTTCACTCATCTCAGGCTGAGCCACATCTCACTTTTTGGCTCAAGCTCCTATAATCCTAGACTGGAATAACAGAATATCATATAAGAAAGGGACCTTAAACACTATTAAAGTTCCACTCTGATTTTTTACAGATTTTCCAGGCTAATATATTAACTTGCAGGCTGCCCTAGCTCCCCATCCTTATATCCACCTGTCAAAATGTGAAGAAACTCCTCTTATCTCAGGAGACAGAGGGAGACTGATGACAGGGGAAATGGCATGGTGAGGGAAGGGCAATAATTATTGACCTGGGGAAGGACCAATTCCTTCATTGCTCATTGTTCATGACAGGTCAACATTTCCACCTGGGCCAGATCAGGAAAAGAACTGTTTGAGGGAAAATCCTATTCCCAACCTGGACTCCCAAAGGTAGAGGCAGCAGCTGCACATAGGGTTGGAAAACTTCTTTTAGAAAGGACAAACCATCACAGCCTTTACTACCCAATGTGTCCCCCATTACTGGGCATTCTGGACCACTCTATTTAGTGGGCATTAAAGGCACCAAGAAAGATAGACTCTGAACCATCTTCATCCCTCTGAAGTAGGTGCTTCCCTATGCCTAGACTCTGGCTAGCACTCTTGCCAGAGCATTTCCAGCCAAGCTGTGTCCAACTAGCACAACTCACCGTATTAGGAGCTCAGCCTTTCACTCAACCTCTTCGTGTCTCTCCTTCTAGGCCTTTTCCTTTTATTGCTATTACCCTAATCTTCTCATGAGGCACCCTTGGCTGTCACTTGTGTGGGAAAGATAATAGAGGTAAAATGAAACAAGGAATCTTGTTTAGCCTCAGAGTCTCTGAGGGCTGTGGCTTCCCAAAAGGTGTGGGTGACATCATTTTACAAGTGCATAGTCTCCCTATCATGAGTTTAATTAACAGTCTGCTTCCTTCTTTCTTTCCTCCTTTGATTCCTCTACTGCCCCTTCTCCCTTCTCATCCCTCTCTTTCTTTTTATGACTGTAATAGACTAATGGGTGCTTGAAGAAAGGAGAGACCCAGAGTTTGGGCTAATCAACCCTCACCTTGGCCCAATCCACCCCTAAGACTATTACCAATTTCACTCATCTCAGGCTGAGCCACATCTCACTTTTTGGCTCAAGCTCCTATAATCCTAGACTGGAATAACAGAATATCATATAAGAAAGGGACCTTAAACACTATTAAAGTTCCACTCTGATTTTTTACAGATTTTCCAGGCTAATATATTAACTTGCAGGCTGCCCTAGCTCCCCATCCTTATATCCACCTGTCAAAATGTGAAGAAACTCCTCTTATCTCAGGAGACAGAGGGAGACTGATGACAGGGGAAATGGCATGGTGAGGGAAGGGCAATAATTATTGACCTGGGGAAGGACCAATTCCTTCATTGCTCATTGTTCATGACAGGTCAACATTTCCACCTGGGCCAGATCAGGAAAAGAACTGTTTGAGGGAAAATCCTATTCCCAACCTGGACTCCCAAAGGTAGAGGCAGCAGCTGCACATAGGGTTGGAAAACTTCTTTTAGAAAGGACAAACCATCACAGCCTTTACTACCCAATGTGTCCCCCATTACTGGGCATTCTGGACCACTCTATTTAGTGGGCATTAAAGGCACCAAGAAAGATAGACTCTGAACCATCTTCATCCCTCTGAAGTAGGTGCTTCCCTATGCCTAGACTCTGGCTAGCACTCTTGCCAGAGCATTTCCAGCCAAGCTGTGTCCAACTAGCACAACTCACCGTATTAGGAGCTCAGCCTTTCACTCAACCTCTTCGTGTCTCTCCCCTTCTAGGCCTTTTCCTTTTGTATTGCTATTACCCTAATCTTCTCATGAGGCACCCTTGGCTGTCACTTAGAGCTAACAGTGACTTGCCACCCCAAGCCAGGGCCATCCCAGGGCCAGGAGGAGCTCCAAAGAGAGTGGTCCCCACCCATGAGTTTTTCCGTTACAAACAGGCAGCTGGGGCATGGTTGGCCTCTGATGGCTTCATTCAAGGCCAAACTCTGGAGCCCCCTCCATTAGTCCCAGTCCAGCTCTTATCAGCTCCCCAAAGGAAAACCCATTGGTTCTTGGCTTTGTGTTAACAGGAAGGGGCCTGCCTAATTACTACCCTGTTATCCCAAACAGCAGTGGAACAGGAGGAACTGGCTCCCAGGAGCTTTGTAACTCCAAGAAGAAGCCCCTGAAAATACTGGAGCAACAAAACTCCTGCTTCCATTTCTCTCTGCCCGCCCCAACCAAGTCACCTGAGGGCAGTTCTGCAGGGCCTTCTTTGTTGTTCATGGTGTGGATAGCTCTTAAGAATTAGGCTGCCGCCCACTTCTCTCCATACGAAAGAAAGATATGCATAGGTCCGGAATCTGCCCAATCATGTGTCATATAACATGGCAGGGTGTTAGTTTACTTCTTTCACACATGTACATGTGCATGTATATGCTTGTGCACTTTGGGGGAGAATGTTGGTTGGTAAAAGCAGCACAGTATTAATATTTAGGGTAAGATGCAACTTTTTATGCACCACAGTTAAATCAAGAATGAACAAAACTTGGGAGCTTGAGATCTGGGACATTTAAATCCCTCAAAAGGTTTGGAACAAAATAAACAAATCTAAAAATCCAACTTTGGTGTGTATATTGCCTACACTGGCGAAATAGTTTTAACCTGGTTAACAAAAGGAAGTTCAGCATCAGAATTGAAATCATTTTGAATCAAATTTCTGCCAGGGTCTATATTCTCAGTGAAAGCAGAAATTAGAGAATAAGCGATATAAGGGTTTGAAGTTGGGGGAACTATTCAAGATTGTATTTTTCAAGGAGCTCTGAAGTGAAAAAGTGGTTTCTTCACAAAATGAGAACATGGTTACTGGCTGAGTTGGAGTGGAGGCCCCAACAATGCTATCACCTTATTACAAGCATTCCATGTTGAAAACTGTCAAAAACCTTGGCAGTAATCTAATGCAAGCTCCTTTTCTTCTTCCTTGTTATTGACAGGGGATCTCAAAGTGACTGGTGTAGTTGCGTTATATAGCCAGGCAGCAGCCTGGAATTGAGGGTAACACAGAAGAGAGATCCATAGCAATGACAAGAGTAACCTTAGAGTCTCCAATGTTCATACTCTGCATTGAATTTAAATGGGGACAATGATGTCTGCATAAAAGGCACTGCAGCAGGTTCACACAGTTCAATAGACAGAGTAAACTGAAACTTTGAACTCAGGTCATTGACTTCCAGTCCAGTCCAAATCCTTCATTTCACAGATGAGGAAACCGACACAAGGAGGGGTAAATGACTTGCCCACTTCATTCAACAATTATATATCAAACCAATTAGCAAATGAGTGTTGGCAGGACAACCTCCAAGCAAAAATGAAATCTGAGCCAAATCTGACTTTTAGCATAGCCCCTTTTTTCACAACTCTCACTTCCAACCAACATATACTTTTGGAATTCTCTGTTCACAAGAACTGCAGACCTTCATGGAGCCTTAGCCTTGGAAAGCTGGTACCACATATTGCCCTTCCACCCTCAGCAACCCAAGACTAACAAATAAAGTCCATCTCCTGGTGACTATACACTGGGCAGGAGAGGGATGGAGGGGACTGTTTTCCTTTGCAAGAGGGTGTTCTACCACCCAGCTCTTGGCTATTGTTGGGTCTCCCCTGACTCAGTGCAGACATCCTCAAGTTGACAGCCTCCTCATCTCTTCTCACTGAGACTAATTCTGTCCTGCTGCCTGGCCCCAGGTTCTCCCACCCATGGTCTGCTGCCCCCCTCAGTCCCTCCCCCAGTAGCCCCAAGGCCCTAGACTGTGTTTGATCACTCAGGATCATCAGATTTCAAAGCTGTGGAATACCATAATTTTTATGACTGTATGCTCTCCTCTAGGGCCTTTTCATGTCTGAAGAGGCAGCCAGCAGTTTCCTGCTGCTTCACAGCACCAGAGGAGACCAGCTAACAGGAATTACAGGTGCCTCCAGCAAATCTGTGGTATCTGACAGCTGGCACTTAGATAGGGTGGGTGCTGCTTTGAACCAAAGCCTTTGAAGCAAGTTCAAATTCTAATAAGCTGAAATGTAGAGGAAACTCCAGAGTCATAAGGGATTAGATACACAACTCCTGCAGGCATTGAGAAAGCTTTACTTTAGAAGGCCTTTCAAATCTTACCTTTCATCTCTGTCTAGTGGTCAACAGAAGCAAAGTTTCATGCCTGGTTTTCAAAATCATTTCAGTAATATTTTCTAGGGACCTGCTTTGGCAGGCACTTTGCTAGAACCCAGGGATTTTGAGAATGAAAGGAACAGAGATGGAGTAAAAAAAGAGAGAGAAGAAACACAAGAAGGAATTTGAACTATCTGCTTTCCAAGATGCCTTTTCCTTTTTGGGACCTCAGCGCCCAGAGCTTATGAACCTTAAAGCCTCTGGGGCAGGACAGGGTCCATCATGCCCCTTCCAGAATGATAGGCCTCAGCATTTGCCCCTCCCTTTTTGCCCTGTGACTGGCCTCTCCCAGCCAGAGCCTCCCAGAAGAACGATGGGCTCCTCAGCATTGGTAAACTGCTGAGGTGGAGTGAGATTAAATTAGCCCACTGCTCACGATTAACAAGGGTCAACCTGTGTCCAGCTGGAGGGAGAGAAGGACAGAGCTAACCCATGGGTACTCCTGCTGGGTCAGTCAACACAGGGACTGACTGCAGCTGTCCTGCTCCCCTGGCCCAAGACCTCCTCATTCCTCTGTCCTACCTGCCCCTGAGATGGGGAACTAGAAAGGGGCCTGGTGACTGCTACCCTCCTTTCCCCAACACACACTCACCCTACACTGTCCTCGCAATGACTGGGCCCTGGGACCTGGGGATGAGGGTGCTAGTCAGCACCATTGCCCACCATATCCACACACCCACCCCACACTTGGAGAATGCCTGAGGATGGATCACTCAGGATCATCAGATTTCAAAGCTGTGGAATACCATAATTTTTATGACTGTATGCTCTCCTCTAGGGCCTTTTCATGTCTGAAGAGGCAGCCAGCAGTTTCCTGCTGCTTCACAGCACCAGAGGAGACCAGCTAACAGGAATTACAGGTGCCTCCAGCAAATCTGTGGTATCTGACAGCTGGCACTTAGATAGGGTGGGTGCTGCTTTGAACCAAAGCCTTTGAAGCAAGTTCAAATTCTAATAAGCTGAAATGTAGAGGAAACTCCAGAGTCATAAGGGATTAGATACACAACTCCTGCAGGCATTGAGAAAGCTTTACTTTAGAAGGCCTTTCAAATCTTACCTTTCATCTCTGTCTAGTGGTCAACAGAAGCAAAGTTTCATGCCTGGTTTTCAAAATCATTTCAGTAATATTTTCTAGGGACCTGCTTTGGCAGGCACTTTGCTAGAACCCAGGGATTTTGAGAATGAAAGGAACAGAGATGGAGTAAAAAAAGAGAGAGAAGAAACACAAGAAGGAATTTGAACTATCTGCTTTCCAAGATGCCTTTTCCTTTTTGGGACCTCAGCGCCCAGAGCTTATGAACCTTAAAGCCTCTGGGGCAGGACAGGGTCCATCATGCCCCTTCCAGAATGATAGGCCTCAGCATTTGCCCCTCCCTTTTTGCCCTGTGACTGGCCTCTCCCAGCCAGAGCCTCCCAGAAGAACGATGGGCTCCTCAGCATTGGTAAACTGCTGAGGTGGAGTGAGATTAAATTAGCCCACTGCTCACGATTAACAAGGGTCAACCTGTGTCCAGCTGGAGGGAGAGAAGGACAGAGCTAACCCATGGGTACTCCTGCTGGGTCAGTCAACACAGGGACTGACTGCAGCTGTCCTGCTCCCCTGGCCCAAGACCTCCTCATTCCTCTGTCCTACCTGCCCCTGAGATGGGGAACTAGAAAGGGGCCTGGTGACTGCTACCCTCCTTTCCCCAACACACACTCACCCTACACTGTCCTCGCAATGACTGGGCCCTGGGACCTGGGGATGAGGGTGCTAGTCAGCACCATTGCCCACCATATCCACACACCCACCCCACACTTGGAGAATGCCTGAGGATGGATATGGGGCTGGGGGCAGGGGATGGCTCACTGGCCCTGGCTGCTCTCCTGATCCTGTCACTGGTTTCAGGTTACTTCAAGAAGAGTGGTAAGTGATTCTTGCCTATTCGTGACTTTCTATCCATTTCCTTGTCTGGGAGGCGTCAGGACCTGGGAGACGTGCCAACTGAGATGTATCTTCCCCCTCTACTCAAATAGCAACCAGACCCATCCAGGACAACCAAGTCTTCTTTCTCAGAAGAAGAGCGTGGGAAGGAAGGTGTGAGCGCCTAGCTCCGGGCCCTGCCAACTGTCTGGGGAGTCAGATGGATAGACAACAGCTGCGATTCTCCTGACCTCAATTCCTCCTTGATCCCGCACCCCCACTGCCCCGCTCACACCACCATCACCAGGGATTGCAATATTGCCTGTCCCCATCGAAATTGGGTCCAGAAACCTGGAGGTGATCCTGGCTGGGTGGTCCAATAACATCCCCCCACCATCCTCCCTATCAGATCTGTCTCTGAGGTCATGAGGGTGGGGTCAGCTTGCAACTAGCAAGGACTTAAGTGATTCCATGCAGGAGGCTCGCCAGGATGAAGGGACTAGAAGCAAATACTGCCACCAGAAAATGCTCTGCTCTGGCTTGGAGCAGCCATCCTCCTTTTGCTCCTCTCCAACCTCCAGCCCTGGGCTGGCTGTCCCCACGAAAGTTGTCCCTGAACTCCAAGGGACAACCATACTAGCTGATGGGAGCTCTCAGCTCAGGCCTGCTCTGCTAACACGCAGGTCCAGATCCTACCCAAGATGAAGGTGAGCACCCACCATCTGTCCTAGATTCACACAGGTTAACTAGCAGGATTTCCTAGGCTTCAGAACCCTCAACTACTTGCCTAAGTAGGGGTGAAGAAGGGGGCCAGGGTAACCACCTCCACTGCCCTTCCACACAAATCCACATACATTCTTCCTCTGCCCAAGGTGGAGTCTTTTGAGGCCCAGCCTTGCAGATTCTTCTGCCTTAAGGTGTGCAAAGGCCAGATTTTCCTCCAGTCAGTCCAAGACCTTTCAGCTACCTTGGTTCTTCATTTGCCCCCTTCCTCCATACACATGCATAGGCACTCTCCTTTAATTCTTCAGTTCCAAGAACACAAGGGCCTTTCCCCCAGCATGGACACTGAGGGCCCCTTTAATGAATACAGGGCATCTTCACCTGCTAGGGGGCACAGTTTACAGTTCATAGGAGCTCCTATATCTCTCATTGCACTCAATCCTCCCCCCAACACTGGAGGCAGCTGCTCCTGTGTCTGCTTTACAGAGAGGGAAAGCCCCACAAGGGAACTGAATGCCAGTTTTCAAACTCTTCCAACGCTCTTTCACGGAAGGCTCTGGGTAGTGAGTGACACCACAGCCCCAAATTGGAGGCCTAAAAAGAAGCAAAAGCTGAGCCAGAGTCCATGTGCATCCCTACCCACATGCCCTGGCCTCTCTTTTGGAGGGAATGGGACAGGAAGGGAAATGTGGAAGAGGAATTAGGAGTCTCTGATTGGCTTTTCCATGAGGGTGCACAACACTGTCTCTTGCCATTGTTGTTGTTCAGTCACTAAGTTATGTCTGACTCTTTGTGACCCCATGGACTGCAGTACACCGGGCTCCTATGTCTTCCACTATCTCTCAGAGTTTACTCAAATTCACATTCATTGAGTCAGTGATGCTATCTAACTCCTAATTCATTCTCTGTTGCCTCTTGCTCTTCTTGCCTTCAGTCTTTCCAAGCATCAGCGTCTTTTCCAATGAGTCAGCTCTTTGCAACAGGTGACTAAATACTGGAGCTTCAGCTTCAGCATCAGTCCTTCCAATGAATATTCAGGGTCAATTGATTTCCTTTAAGATTGACTGGTTTGATCTCCTTGATGTCCAAGGGATTCTCAAGGGTCTTCTCCAGTACCACAATTTGAAAGCATCATTTCTTCAGCACTCAGCCTTCCTTATAGTCCAACTCTCACATCTGTACATTACTACTGGAAAAAACATAGTTTTCACTATATGGATCTTTATTGGGAAAGCAATGTCTCTGCATTTTAATATGTTGTCTAGGTTTGTCATAGATTTCATTCCAAGAACCATGTGTCTTTTTTTTATTTTGCTTTTTTGATTTAACAGAGTTTTGTTTACAGATATGTATAATTCCAGCTTAGTCATATGTATATCCTATTCCCCCCATCCCACCCTTCTAGGCGGTCACATAGCCCCAATGTATGATCCCTTTGTCCCACAGCACTCCCTTTAATGAATACAGGGCATCTTCACCTGCTAGGGGGCACAGTTTACAGTTCATAGGAGCTCCTATATCTCTCATTGCACTCAATCCTCCCCCCAACACTGGAGGCAGCTGCTCCTGTGTCTGCTTTACAGAGAGGGAAAGCCCCACAAGGGAACTGAATGCCAGTTTTCAAACTCTTCCAACGCTCTTTCACGGAAGGCTCTGGGTAGTGAGTGACACCACAGCCCCAAATTGGAGGCCTAAAAAGAAGCAAAAGCTGAGCCAGAGTCCATGTGCATCCCTACCCACATGCCCTGGCCTCTCTTTTGGGGGGAATGGGACAGGAAGGGAAATGTGGAAGAGGAATTAGGAGTCTCTGATTGGCTTTTCCATGAGGGTGCACAACACTGTCTCTTGCCATTGTTGTTGTTCAGTCACTAAGTTATGTCTGACTCTTTGTGACCCCATGGACTGCAGTACACCGGGCTCCTATGTCTTCCACTATCTCTCAGAGTTTACTCAAATTCACATTCATTGAGTCAGTGATGCTATCTAACTCCTAATTCATTCTCTGTTGCCTCTTGCTCTTCTTGCCTTCAGTCTTTCCAAGCATCAGCGTCTTTTCCAATGAGTCAGCTCTTTGCAACAGGTGACTAAATACTGGAGCTTCAGCTTCAGCATCAGTCCTTCCAATGAATATTCAGGGTCAATTGATTTCCTTTAAGATTGACTGGTTTGATCTCCTTGATGTCCAAGGGATTCTCAAGGGTCTTCTCCAGTACCACAATTTGAAAGCATCATTTCTTCAGCACTCAGCCTTCCTTATAGTCCAACTCTCACATCTGTACATTACTACTGGAAAAAACATAGTTTTCACTATATGGATCTTTATTGGGAAAGCAATGTCTCTGCATTTTAATATGTTGTCTAGGTTTGTCATAGATTTCATTCCAAGAACCATGTGTCTTTTTTTTATTTTGCTTTTTTGATTTAACAGAGTTTTGTTTACAGATATGTATAATTCCAGCTTAGTCATATGTATATCCTATTCCCCCCATCCCACCCTTCTAGGCGGTCACATAGCCCCAATGTATGATCCCTTTGTCCCACAGCACATTGACAATAGTTATCTCTTTTACATAAGATAGTATAGGGTTCCATGTTGCTTTTTCCATATCTCTCACCCACTTTTCCCTCTCCCCAATGTCCATAAGTCTGTTCTCTATGACTGTTTTTCCATCGATGCCCTGCGTGTGTATTTATCAGTATGAACTTGCTAGATTCTCTATATATGTGTGTTAGTATACTATATCTGCCAAGGATCACGTGTCTCTTAATTTCATGACTGCAATCACTGTACACAGTTATTTTAGAGTCCAAGAAAATAGAATCGGTCACTCCTTCCACTTTCCCCCCCTTCTATTTGCTATAAAGAGATTGGACCAGATGCCATGATCTTAGTTTTTTGAATGTAGAGTTTTATGCCAGCTTTTTCACTCTCCCCCTTTTTCCCTCATTAGGAGGCTTTTAGCTCTTCTTCATTTTCTGCCATTAGGGTGAAGAATGGCCAAGGAAACTCTTCCAATAGAAAAGAAATGACAAAAGAAGAAATCTAAAATACCAGGAAGGAAGAAAGTACAGTGAAAAGAGTAAAAAATAAATAAATACAACAGGTTCTTCTTATCATCTTGAGTTTTTCTAAATTATGTTTAAAAATAAAATAAATTATGTTTAGCAATTGAAGCAAAAATTATGATAATATCTGATGTGACTCTCAGTGTAGGTAGAGAAATTATTTAAGATAATATCATAAATGGGGGAGAATGAAAAGACAAAAAAGGAGGTAAGGTTTCTACACTTCACTGAATCTGGTAAAATATCAATATCAGTATACTGTGATAAGTTATGTGTATATAATGTAATACTCATATGACCATTAAAGGCAGAAATCAATAAAATTTAAAATAGGAAAACTAAAGAAAATCAGTAAGACAAAAGGTTTGCTCTTTGAAAAAAAAACAAACCAACTAATGGCTCTTTATTGGGAAAGCAATGTCTCTGCATTTTAATATGTTGTCTAGGTTTGTCATAGATTTCATTCCAAGAACCATGTGTCTTTTTTTTATTTTGCTTTTTTGATTTAACAGAGTTTTGTTTACAGATATGTATAATTCCAGCTTAGTCATATGTATATCCTATTCCCCCCATCCCACCCTTCTAGGCGGTCACATAGCCCCAATGTATGATCCCTTTGTCCCACAGCACATTGACAATAGTTATCTCTTTTACATAAGATAGTATAGGGTTCCATGTTGCTTTTTCCATATCTCTCACCCACTTTTCCCTCTCCCCAATGTCCATAAGTCTGTTCTCTATGACTGTTTTTCCATCGATGCCCTGCGTGTGTATTTATCAGTATGAACTTGCTAGATTCTCTATATATGTGTGTTAGTATACTATATCTGCCAAGGATCACGTGTCTCTTAATTTCATGACTGCAATCACTGTACACAGTTATTTTAGAGTCCAAGAAAATAGAATCGGTCACTCCTTCCACTTTCCCCCCCTTCTATTTGCTATAAAGAGATTGGACCAGATGCCATGATCTTAGTTTTTTGAATGTAGAGTTTTATGCCAGCTTTTTCACTCTCCCCTTTTACCCTCATTAGGAGGCTTTTAGCTCTTCTTCATTTTCTGCCATTAGGGTGAAGAATGGCCAAGGAAACTCTTCCAATAGAAAAGAAATGACAAAAGAAGAAATCTAAAATACCAGGAAGGAAGAAAGTACAGTGAAAAGAGTAAAAAATAAATAAATACAACAGGTTCTTCTTATCATCTTGAGTTTTTCTAAATTATGTTTAAAAATAAAATAAATTATGTTTAGCAATTGAAGCAAAAATTATGATAATATCTGATGTGACTCTCAGTGTAGGTAGAGAAATTATTTAAGATAATATCATAAATGGGGGAGAATGAAAAGACAAAAAAGGAGGTAAGGTTTCTACACTTCACTGAATCTGGTAAAATATCAATATCAGTATACTGTGATAAGTTATGTGTATATAATGTAATACTCATATGACCATTAAAGGCAGAAATCAATAAAATTTAAAATAGGAAAACAATAAAGAAAATCAGTAAGACAAAAGGTTTGCTCTTTGAAAACATCAATAATATTTATAAAACCTTAGATCCAAATCACCAATATCTAAAATGAAAGAGGATAATGTTACAGACCATGCAGTTGTTAAAAATAATAGAATACTAAGAATAACTTTCCACTTATAATTTCAATAACTAGAATGATTAGATAATTCTAGAATTCTAATTCTAATTCAATAACTAGAATCTCCTCCAACCCCACAAGAACTCAATTAAGAATTCAATCAAAACAAAACAGATTACTTGAATAATTCTATAACCACTAAAGAAATTGAATTTGTAATTTAAATGCTCCTTTAAAAGAAAATTCTATATATATCCATTAGAAAATTTTACCAAACATCTGAAGAAGTAACAAAACTGTACACATTCTCTTCCAGAAAACTTAAGATCAAAAAACACTTGCCAACTGATTTTATGAGGCCAGCATTACTCTGATATTAAAACCAAAGATAATAACCAAAAATGAAAACTACAGACCAAATTCCCTTATGAATATAGATGCAAAATTCCTCATCAAAATATTAGCAAGCCAAATTCAATAATATAAAGAATTGTGCACCATGCCCAAATGGGATCTATTCCACATATATATAATGCTGTTTCCATCTTTGAAATGCAATCAATATAATGTACCATATCAATAAATTAAAGATAGGAAATCATGATAATATCGGTTGATGCAGAAAAAGCATTTGACAAAATCCAACACTAATTTATGATTATGAGCTCTCAGAAAGTTAAGAATGGAGGGAAATTAACTCAGTTTGATGAAGATCATCTATAACCAACATCAAACTTATAAGGAAATATTCTATGCTTTCCTGGTAATATCAGGAACAAGGCAAAGATGCCCATTCTTACCACTGCAATTTAACATAAGACTGTAAATTCTAGACACTGCAATAAAACAAGGGAAAAAATGAAAAAGATTAGAAAGGAAGAAATAAAACTGTATTTGCAGATAACATGATTGTCTACATAGAAAATCCCAAGGAATCTGTGAAAATCTTACACTACTAATAGGTCCAGCAACATCACAGTGATTCACTTATATTTATAAAACCTTCAGTAAGACAAAAGGTTTGCTCTTTGAAAACATCAATAATATTTATAAAACCTTAGATCCAAATCACCAATATCTAAAATGAAAGAGGATAATGTTACAGACCATGCAGTTGTTAAAAATAATAGAATACTAAGAATAACTTTCCACTTATAATTTCAATAACTAGAATGATTAGATAATTCTAGAATTCTAATTCTAATTCAATAACTAGAATCTCCTCCAACCCCACAAGAACTCAATTAAGAATTCAATCAAAACAAAACAGATTACTTGAATAATTCTATAACCACTAAAGAAATTGAATTTGTAATTTAAATGCTCCTTTAAAAGAAAATTCTATATATATCCATTAGAAAATTTTACCAAACATCTGAAGAAGTAACAAAACTGTACACATTCTCTTCCAGAAAACTTAAGATCAAAAAACACTTGCCAACTGATTTTATGAGGCCAGCATTACTCTGATATTAAAACCAAAGATAATAACCAAAAATGAAAACTACAGCCCAAAATTTCCCCTTATGAATATAGATGCAAAATTCCTCATCAAAATATTAGCAAGCCAAATTCAATAATATAAAGAATTGTGCACCATGCCCAAATGGGATCTATTCCACATATATATAATGCTGTTTCCATCTTTGAAATGCAATCAATATAATGTACCATATCAATAAATTAAAGATAGGAAATCATGATAATATCGGTTGATGCAGAAAAAGCATTTGACAAAATCCAACACTAATTTATGATTATGAGCTCTCAGAAAGTTAAGAATGGAGGGAAATTAACTCAGTTTGATGAAGATCATCTATAACCAACATCAAACTTATAAGGAAATATTCTATGCTTTCCTGGTAATATCAGGAACAAGGCAAAGATGCCCATTCTTACCACTGCAATTTAACATAAGACTGTAAATTCTAGACACTGCAATAAAACAAGGGAAAAAATGAAAAAGATTAGAAAGGAAGAAATAAAACTGTATTTGCAGATAACATGATTGTCTACATAGAAAATCCCAAGGAATCTGTGAAAATCTTACACTACTAATAGGTCCAGCAACATCACAGTAGATTCACAAATCAATCACATTTCCATATATTAATGCTATCATTGAACATGCAGACATTGAAATTGAAAACACAGTAACATTTACAATCGTTACAAAGAAAACAGGTGAAAAGCTCGCTTAAATCTCAACATTCAAAAAACAAAAATCATGGCATCAGGTCCTATGACTTCGTGGCAAATAGATAGGGGAAAAGTGGAAACAGTGACTTTACTTTCTTGGGGTCCAAAATCTCTGTGGATGGTGACTGCAGCCATGAAATTAAAAGACACTTGCGCCTTGGAAGGAAATCTATGAGAAACCTAGACGGCATATTCAAAAGCAGAGACATCACTTTATCAACAAAGGTTCAGATAGTCAAAGCTATGGTTTTTCCAGTACTCATGTAGGGATATGAGACCTCGACCATAAAGAAGGTTGAGCTCCAAAGAATTGATATTTTCAAATTGTGGTGCTGGGGGAAAACTTTAAGAGTCCCTTGGACTGCAAGGAGATCAGTCAATCATAAAGGGAATCAACTCTGAATATTCATTGGTAGGACTGATACTGAAGTTGAAGCTCCAATACTTTGACCATACGATGCAAAGAGCCAACTCATTCAAAAAGACCCTGATGTTGGGAAAGATTGAGGGCAGGAGGAAAAGGGGACCACAGAATGAGATGGTTGGATGGCATCACAGACTCAATGGACATGAGTTTGAGCAAATTCCAAGAGATGGTAAAGGACAGGGAAGCCTGGCGTGCTGCAGTCCATGGGGTCACAGAGTCAGACACAACTTAGCGACTGGACAACAACAACAAAGAAAAATATTTAGGTATACAAAACATATACTGGGTCTGTGTGCTGAAAATGTCAAAATGCTGATGAAAGAAATCAAAGAAGAGTTAAATAAATCAAAAGGTGCAGTATGTTCATGGTTTGGAAGGCTCAGCATAGTAACGATGTCTATTTTCCCCCAGATTACCTAACAAGACTTATTTTTTTTTAAATGGACAAGATTATTCTAAAATTTATATGGAAGGGAAGAAATAAAACTGTATTTGCAGATAACATGATTGTCTACATAGAAAATCCCAAGGAATCTGTGAAAATCTTACACTACTAATAGGTCCAGCAACATCACAGTAGATTCACAAATCAATCACATTTCCATATATTAATGCTATCATTGAACATGCAGACATTGAAATTGAAAACACAGTAACATTTACAATCGTTACAAAGAAAACAGGTGAAAAGCTCGCTTAAATCTCAACATTCAAAAAACAAAAATCATGGCATCAGGTCCTATGACTTCGTGGCAAATAGATAGGGGAAAAGTGGAAACAGTGACTTTACTTTCTTGGGGTCCAAAATCTCTGTGGATGGTGACTGCAGCCATGAAATTAAAAGACACTTGCGCCTTGGAAGGAAATCTATGAGAAACCTAGACGGCATATTCAAAAGCAGAGACATCACTTTATCAACAAAGGTTCAGATAGTCAAAGCTATGGTTTTTCCAGTACTCATGTAGGGATATGAGACCTCGACCATAAAGAAGGTTGAGCTCCAAAGAATTGATATTTTCAAATTGTGGTGCTGGGGAAGACTTTAAGAGTCCCTTGGACTGCAAGGAGATCAGTCAATCATAAAGGGAATCAACTCTGAATATTCATTGGTAGGACTGATACTGAAGTTGAAGCTCCAATACTTTGACCATACGATGCAAAGAGCCAACTCATTCAAAAAGACCCTGATGTTGGGAAAGATTGAGGGCAGGAGGAAAAGGGGACCACAGAATGAGATGGTTGGATGGCATCACAGACTCAATGGACATGAGTTTGAGCAAATTCCAAGAGATGGTAAAGGACAGGGAAGCCTGGCGTGCTGCAGTCCATGGGGTCACAGAGTCAGACACAACTTAGCGACTGGACAACAACAACAAAGAAAAATATTTAGGTATACAAAACATATACTGGGTCTGTGTGCTGAAAATGTCAAAATGCTGATGAAAGAAATCAAAGAAGAGTTAAATAAATCAAAAGGTGCAGTATGTTCATGGTTTGGAAGGCTCAGCATAGTAACGATGTCTATTTTCCCCCAGATTACCTAACAAGACTTATTTTTTTTTAAATGGACAAGATTATTCTAAAATTTATATGGAAAGGTAAAGGAATTAAAATAACTTCTTTGAAAAACAATTCTAGGGCTTCTCTGGTGGTCCAGTGGGTAAGGACAATGTCTTGCAGTGCAAGGGGTGCCAGTTCGATTCCTGGCCTGGGAAGATCCTACGTGCCACGGAGCAACTGGACCGATGTGTCCAACTACCGAGTCAGAGCTCTGGAGTGCATGCGCCCAGAGCTGGTGCTCTGCAACAAGAGTCGCCACTGTGATAAGAGGCCCACACAGGCCAAAGAAAAAAGATGGATAAAAATAAATAAATGAAAGACCAATAGAAGTGGCCAAATATATATATATATATACACACACATATATATATAACTTTTAAAAAAGAAAGAAAAACAATTCTAAAGTAAGAAGAATCACTCCATCTGATTTCAAGACATTATATAACTATAGTAATTACAACTATGTAATGTTAGCTATATAGGCTAATACCTACATAGGCTAGCTATATAGATCAATAGAATAGAAAACTATGACTTAGTCTCACACAAGTGTGATCAACTGATTCTTGACAAAGGTGCAAAAGCAATTTATAATCTTTTTTATAAACAATACCAGAGCAATCAGATATCTATAGGCAAAAAGAAAACCTCAACCTACTAAATATCTTGCCTTATACAAGCTCAAAATGGATCATAGACTTAAATGTAAACTGCAAAACTGTAACACTTTTAGAAGAAAACATAGAAGAGAATCTTCAGGACCTAGAGCTTGGAGAGGAGTTTCTTAGACATGACATCAAAGACACAATCCAGAGGGAAAAGTTGATTTTTGGACTTCATGAAAAGTGAAAACTTGCTCTGCAGAGGAGTCTGTTAAGAGGATGAAAAGAAGCTTCATGGAGGAGAAAACCTCTACAAACCACATAGCTAACAAAAGATTCATATTCAGAAGACATAAACAACACTCCATAGAAAAA
Organism: Tragulus kanchil; assembly: GCA_022376925.1. Lineage (NCBI taxonomy): Eukaryota > Metazoa > Chordata > Mammalia > Artiodactyla > Tragulidae > Tragulus > Tragulus kanchil. The sequence goes on along the minus strand of JAIOJX010000001.1, from coordinate 66,862,259 downwards.
ATTATAATTGAAAACTTTCACATAGCTAACAAAAGATTCATGATCAGAATATTCATCATAATAAGGCTCAGCATAGTAACGATGTCTATTTTCCCCCAGATTACCTAACAAGACTTATTTTTTTTTAAATGGACAAGATTATTCTAAAATTTATATGGAAAGGTAAAGGAATTAAAATAACTTCTTTGAAAAACAATTCTAGGGCTTCTCTGGTGGTCCAGTGGGTAAGGACAATGTCTTGCAGTGCAAGGGGTGCCAGTTCGATTCCTGGACTGGGAAGATCTTACGTGCGCAGGAGCAACTGGACCGATGTGTCCAACTACCGAGTCAGAGCTCTGGAGTGCATGCGCCCAGAGCTGGTGCTCTGCAACAAGAGTCGCCACTGTGATAAGAGGCCCACACAGGCCAAAGAAAAAAGATGGATAAAAATAAATAAATGAAAGACCAATAGAAGTGGCCAAATATATATATATATATATACACACACATATATATATAACTTTTAAAAAAGAAAGAAAAACAATTCTAAAGTAAGAAGAATCACTCCATCTGATTTCAAGACATTATATAACTATAGTAATTACAACTATGTAATGTTAGCTATATAGGCTAATACCTACATAGGCTAGCTATATAGATCAATAGAATAGAAAACTATGACTTAGTCTCACACAAGTGTGATCAACTGATTCTTGACAAAGGTGCAAAAGCAATTTATAATCTTTTTTATAAACAATACCAGAGCAATCAGATATCTATAGGCAAAAAGAAAACCTCAACCTACTAAATATCTTGCCTTATACAAGCTCAAAATGGATCATAGACTTAAATGTAAACTGCAAAACTGTAACACTTTTAGAAGAAAACATAGAAGAGAATCTTCAGGACCTAGAGCTTGGAGAGGAGTTTCTTAGACATGACATCAAAGACACAATCCAGAGGGAAAAGTTGATTTTTGGACTTCATGAAAAGTGAAAACTTGCTCTGCAGAGGAGTCTGTTAAGAGGATGAAAAGAGAAGCTTCATGGAGGGAGAAAACATTTACAAACCACATAGCTAACAAAAGATTCATATTCAGAATACATAAATAAAACTCAATAGAAAAAAATTATAATTGAAAATAAGCCAAAAGTATGAAGAGATATTTCATCAAAGAGGATATATGTTTGGCAAATAGTCACATGAAAAAATGTTTAACATTTCTGGCATTAGGGAGATAGAAATTAAGATCATGATGGGATATCATATATTTATTCAATGTCGTGGGTGCTCACGTGGGTGTGTATGTACTGAAGGGCATACAGTACCTCTCTCTACTATCTTTTCTAATATGTTCCTGGAAATTTACAATTATTTCAAAAATCAACAAATTAAAACTTGAATTAGCTGGGAAAAAATAATCCAAAGTCCTTATTTTACAAATAGGGAAAATAAAATGCCAAAAGGGAAGATAACAGCCCAGTGTTTTACAATTGTTGGTGGAGCACTGAGACCTTGGAACTTTTATTACTTTCCTGAAATCTGTCCTTTGGGACTCTCAAAACTCAGCAGTTTATTTTCCAGTGTCAACTTGTCCATAGTTTCATTGCATTCTCTTATATCAAAGTTCTAGTTTTTCTACCAAGTTAGATTCCCCTTAAGATTCCTCTTTACTAACTTTCCTTACTCTACATGGCTTAACCTTTGGGTTTTTTGGTTTGTTTTCTTTTAGCAGACATGCACTTTATCGCTAAAGTGAATTCTTAAACCTTACTCCTAATTTTTACTCTAATCCTTAAGATCTGACTCAGTCATGTCCAAGATTTCTTAGAAGTTTCTTGCCTATTTCACCGTCTCCTCTGTTGAGAAATGACCTCATTAGTTAGGCATAGTAGTTCAGATCCACGGCTGATCACTACATGTTGCCATCTAAAGAAACACGGGAGCATATTCCACATAAAATAAGTGCCTATAAAATATTCCGGTAGAGATGTCCGGCAAACAACTGTGTGTTGGGAGGAGAGGTGTGGGAAGAGTGTCTAAAATGTTGCAGAGAGGTTAAGTCTTAGAGATACAGATTGATGAGTCATTAGGGTATGGAAAATAGTTAAAACCATGGGGAAACTTCTTCTGCAATAAGATAAATAATTCTTACATAAAGGAAGGACACCATGGGGGTGAGTAAAGTCAAATAATGTTAATTAGAGAAGAACAAATGGTCCAACAGTGCTTTTTTTTCTTTGGGTTATGGAAAATATGTTGGAAAAGTACAGGACGTATATGGAAGTGATCAATATCGTTTAAAAAAAAAACATAAGAAAAATGTTTAACATTTCTGGCATTAGGGAGATAGAAATTAAGATCATGATGGGATATCATATATTTATTCAATGTCGTGGGTGCTCACGTGGGTGTGTATGTACTGAAGGGCATACAGTACCTCTCTCTACTATCTTTTCTAATATGTTCCTGGAAATTTACAATTATTTCAAAAATCAACAAATTAAAACTTGAATTAGCTGGGAAAAAATAATCCAAAGTCCTTATTTTACAAATAGGGAAAATAAAATGCCAAAAGGGAAGATAACAGCCCAGTGTTTTACAATTGTTGGTGGAGCACTGAGACCTTGGAACTTTTATTACTTTCCTGAAATCTGTCCTTTGGGACTCTCAAAACTCAGCAGTTTATTTTCCAGTGTCAACTTGTCCATAGTTTCATTGCATTCTCTTATATCAAAGTTCTAGTTTTTCTACCAAGTTAGATTCCCCTTAAGATTCCTCTTTACTAACTTTCCTTACTCTACATGGCTTAACCTTTGGGTTTTTTGGTTTGTTTTCTTTTAGCAGACATGCACTTTATCGCTAAAGTGAATTCTTAAACCTTACTCCTAATTTTTACTCTAATCCTTAAGATCTGACTCAGTCATGTCCAAGATTTCTTAGAAGTTTCTTGCCTATTTCACCGTCTCCTCTGTTGAGAAATGACCTCATTAGTTAGGCATAGTAGTTCAGATCCACGGCTGATCACTACATGTTGCCATCTAAAGAAACACGGGAGCATATTCCACATAAAATAAGTGCCTATAAAATATTCCGGTAGAGATGTCCGGCAAACAACTGTGTGTTGGGAGGAGAGGTGTGGGAAGAGTGTCTAAAATGTTGCAGAGAGGTTAAGTCTTAGAGATACAGATTGATGAGTCATTAGGGTATGGAAAATAGTTAAAACCATGGGGAAACTTCTTCTGCAATAAGATAAATAATTCTTACATAAAGGAAGGACACCATGGGGGTGAGTAAAGTCAAATAATGTTAATTAGAGAAGAACAAATGGTCCAACAGTGCTTTTTTTTCTTTGAGATATGATCTCTGATGGTTGAAGCCTTGAACTGTCCCAAGCATGTTGAGGAAAAGTAGCAGGACTTTGTAAGATTGATGGGGTAATGTGAAGAGAGGTTCCCTCTGGATGAATTGTCTCAGTGTGTTTTTATTTGTTTATTTGCTTTTGGTGTTTTGTTTTGTTTTAACAGACTGTCTCTGACCAAGAAGTAGCTTCCCTCCTTTTAGAAGAGCAAAGGAAAATCGCAATTCAGCTCTGATTACAGCATCTGGTGATGCTGACTGCAAACAGAAAGCTGCTAGATACAGTGTCTAAAATGTTTCTGGAAGTTACCCGAGGGCTGCTGCTCCTAGCAGGAGACCCTTAAGTTATAGGAGAAGGGTAACAGGAGAAATTCTAGGTAAGATTTTGAGTCATGGTGTCTAACAAAAACTTTTGCTAGGCCTAAGATCTACCCTTTCCACACTTCTTTTCCTTTTCAACCTTTTACAACCATAGCAAAGATTGTTTTTTACTATCATACAGCATGTGTGGAATCTTTGTTGACCCATATGCAATTTTAAAAGAAGCAGGCAAGTTTTGCCTCTTTATCCTATTTGACCAGCAGATTGGTTTTGTTTTTTTTTTTTTTTGGCTGCTCCGCCCTTGGCTTGCAGGATTTTAGGTCCCTGACCTAAAATTGAAACTTCGTCCTCCCACAGTGAGAGCAGAAAGTCTTAACCAAAGGACGCTGGGGAATTTCCGGCGCGCGGGGGTGGGGGCGCGGGGGGGTGGGGGCAGGAGGGGCGGGGTTTGGTTTTAGCCTGTGGGTTTTGGCGTTGTTGTTTTTCATTTGTTTTGCATCTGATGTATCTAATTATTCGTCTATCCAGCCCCTGTTGTAGCCTGTAGATAGTGGCCAGAGAGGTTAAGTCTTAGAGATACAGATTGATGAGTCATTAGGGTATGGAAAATAGTTAAAACCATGGGGAAACTTCTTCTGCAATAAGATAAATAATTCTTACATAAAGGAAGGACACCATGGGGGTGAGTAAAGTCAAATAATGTTAATTAGAGAAGAACAAATGGTCCAACAGTGCTTTTTTTTCTTTGAGATATGATCTCTGATGGTTGAAGCCTTGAACTGTCCCAAGCATGTTGAGGAAAAGTAGCAGGACTTTGTAAGATTGATGGGGTAATGTGAAGAGAGGTTCCCTCTGGATGAATTGTCTCAGTGTGTTTTTATTTGTTTATTTGCTTTTGGTGTTTTGTTTTGTTTTAACAGACTGTCTCTGACCAAGAAGTAGCTTCCCTCCTTTTAGAAGAGCAAAGGAAAATCGCAATTCAGCTCTGATTACAGCATCTGGTGATGCTGACTGCAAACAGAAAGCTGCTAGATACAGTGTCTAAAATGTTTCTGGAAGTTACCCGAGGGCTGCTGCTCCTAGCAGGAGACCCTTAAGTTATAGGAGAAGGGTAACAGGAGAAATTCTAGGTAAGATTTTGAGTCATGGTGTCTAACAAAAACTTTTGCTAGGCCTAAGATCTACCCTTTCCACACTTCTTTTCCTTTTCAACCTTTTACAACCATAGCAAAGATTGTTTTTTACTATCATACAGCATGTGTGGAATCTTTGTTGACCCATATGCAATTTTAAAAGAAGCAGGCAAGTTTTGCCTCTTTATCCTATTTGACCAGCAGATTGGTTTTGTTTTTTTTTTTTTTTGGCTGCTCCGCCCTTGGCTTGCAGGATTTTAGGTCCCTGACCTAAAATTGAAACTTCGTCCTCCCACAGTGAGAGCAGAAAGTCTTAACCAAAGGACGCTGGGGAATTTCCGGCGCGCGGGGGTGGGGTGGGGGCGCGGTGGGGGTGGGGGCGGGAGGGGCGGGGTTTGGTTTTTTAGCCTGTGGGTTTTGGCGTTGTTGTTTTTCATTTGTTTTGCATCTGATGTATCTAATTATTCGTCTATCCAGCCCCTGTTGTAGCCTGTAGATAGTGGCCAGATGGTGAATAAGCAAAGAAAAAGAAAAAGAAAAAAGTTGCCATAGCAGCAAATCTTTAGCCATTGACTTGTTGTTTCACAGGCAATCAAATGTGCTCCTGGTTTACCTGGCAAAGCAGGTACCTATAACATAGGCTTTCCCCCCGGCTAGTGTCTCACAATGGACAGGTCCCATCTCATTCTAGAACTGTGTCAGTCCCGACTGTCTCTTTCACATACACCTAGTAGATTATTATTATTTTGAGCATCCAAAGAATTTTGGGCAGATGCATTCCTCTTTACTGAAGCTGGGTTTCCAGATCATAAGCTCAATGTTTTTTAAATATCTTAAATGTACAGATTTCACAGTCATTGGAGGTTGGCTCAGCCATCTCTCCCATGCTGTTAATATCTCAATAGACTGTCTCTTCCATTAAAGTGCTAGGGAATTTACCTATTTGATTGTTAAGCTTCCCAACAAAGTTCTATAGCTCAGAACTGCCTTTCCCTTGGCCCTGTTTCCGTTGGCTTCTACATCTGAAACCCAGATGAGCTAGTAACTTGGGCACTGAGCTTGGGACCCTTTTACTCGTGGTTAGGTGAGGGCCCTTATGTCCAATAAATCACTGGAAGCTTTCAACTCAGAGTCTCCAATTTTTTAGCTACCAACTCTCTTGAAATGGTTTGAATTTAGATCTGTCTAAGATGTAGACAGCTGAACTGTGTGACTGTCAATCATATGTCAAAGCATATTAATTAATCCATAAATGTATGTTAAACTTACTAGATTCATCTGAGCTTGTTGAATTTAGCCTACACATCAGTAAAATCACTGATAAGAAGTCAGCAATAATCTGGGATCATACATATCTGTAGACAACAAAACTCTGTAAAAGTAAAAAGTAAAATAAAAATTAAAAAAAAAAAAAAAAGAAGTCCGCAAGAGGTGTCCAATGAAATTGAGCAATCAGCGCTTTAAAAAATTAAACACGCAGCTGTCTCTTCGGTTCATTATATGGACAACCCTGCCCCCTACAGGCATTAGCAAAGAAAAACAGCAATGCTGGCCCAGTTTTCAGTGAGAAGAGCTTGTTCCACCTTATTTGAGGCATTGGGTTCTATTACTTGAGGATTTCTCAGTGATAGCAGGAAACAGTCGTTTGGATGAGATTAGAATAAAATAACATAAAAGCCACATTGTTAGGAAAACAAAGAAACCTAGAAAGAGAAATCAAAAGCTCAATGCACAGCAGCAGGGTACTATGGACTCAGTTTTCCAGCACTTACACTTGGAAGGAAAGGGGCAGGGCAGAGAGTCTTAGGTGGTCTTATGAAGCATGCAGCCACCCTAGGGCCACTTTGATTTTGCTGCTTATGGTTAAAGTCAGAACACTTCACTCCCATGATCAAGACCCCAACAGTTTCTTGTCTCAAAATAAAATCCTATCTCCCTTCCCTGGGCTATAGAACCCTCAAGAATTGACCCTTACTCATCTGTTATGGCTTCCGTTCTCCAACACTGCTCCTTTTCCTGTTTCCAAATAATGACCAGAGCTCATTTTCTGGGACTGGAATAACCCTAACCCTCTTCACTCAGGTATTGCTTTGCATCACCTCCTTAGGTTTTTTCCAACCACCCTATTCCATCTCAGTCACAATCATATCACACCATTTAATTGTTCCCCAGCATTTAGTCACTGTCTTCATTTACATTTATGAATGTATCTGCCCCTCCCTACTAGAATGTAAGCTCCATGAAGGCAAGGGCTTTGTTCACTACTGTACCCTCTACCCTTGGAATGGTACTTGGGGCATAGATCCCAATTTAAAAAAATTGATGACTAGTACTAGTAGTGGGACCTGGAGCAAATCATTTAACCTCTGATTCTATTTCAGTTATAAAATGCAAGTATTCAATTGCCCCACCACATTGTTATGTGTATCAAATAAGAGGGGAAAAAGTCAGGAAAAGCTTAGTCCACTGGCCAATAAAGAGGTACACATTCAATACATCTATTGATTTGTTCTTCAATCCACATCCTTCTCTCATTCCCTTTCCCTGGCACTACATGCTGACACTACACATTAACCTTTCAGTGAAATTAAAGTGTGCATGTAGGACTGGTAATTGGAGGGTGGGTGTTGTAAATTGCACTATGCTTTTACGTGGGTACCCCAGTACCTCTCTGTAACAGTTGTGACTAGATATTTCAGTCATCCAAAGGTGTCACTGCTAGGAATCTTGCCCACTCAAGCTGATTTCTAAACTGGCATTTTTAAATCGAAAATAAGGCCTGAGCCAGGCAGAGTTAAGGCGCTTTTAACCTAGAAAGAGAAATCAAAAGCTCAATGCACAGCAGCAGGGTACTATGGACTCAGTTTTCCAGCACTTACACTTGGAAGGAAAGGGGCAGGGCAGAGAGTCTTAGGTGGTCTTATGAAGCATGCAGCCACCCTAGGGCCACTTTGATTTTGCTGCTTATGGTTAAAGTCAGAACACTTCACTCCCATGATCAAGACCCCAACAGTTTCTTGTCTCAAAATAAAATCCTATCTCCCTTCCCTGGGCTATAGAACCCTCAAGAATTGACCCTTACTCATCTGTTATGGCTTCCGTTCTCCAACACTGCTCCTTTTCCTGTTTCCAAATAATGACCAGAGCTCATTTTCTGGGACTGGAATAACCCTAACCCTCTTCACTCAGGTATTGCTTTGCATCACCTCCTTAGGTTTTTTCCAACCACCCTATTCCATCTCAGTCACAATCATATCACACCATTTAATTGTTCCCCAGCATTTAGTCACTGTCTTCATTTACATTTATGAATGTATCTGCCCCTCCCTACTAGAATGTAAGCTCCATGAAGGCAAGGGCTTTGTTCACTACTGTACCCTCTACCCTTGGAATGGTACTTGGGGCATAGATCCCAATTTAAAAAAATTGATGACTAGTACTAGTAGTGGGACCTGGAGCAAATCATTTAACCTCTGATTCTATTTCAGTTATAAAATGCAAGTATTCAATTGCCCCACCACATTGTTATGTGTATCAAATAAGAGGGAAAATGTCAGGAAAAAGCTTAGTCCACTGGCCAATAAAGAGGTACACATTCAATACATCTATTGATTTGTTCTTCAATCCACATCCTTCTCTCATTCCCTTTCCCTGGCACTACATGCTGACACTACACATTAACCTTTCAGTGAAATTAAAGTGTGCATGTAGGACTGGTAATTGGAGGGTGGGTGTTGTAAATTGCACTATGCTTTTACGTGGGTACCCCAGTACCTCTCTGTAACAGTTGTGACTAGATATTTCAGTCATCCAAAGGTGTCACTGCTAGGAATCTTGCCCACTCAAGCTGATTTCTAAACTGGCATTTTTAAATCGAAAATAAGGCCTGAGCCAGGCAGAGTTAATATGTGCTGGACAGCTAACTTATAAAGTTTTCAAAATGAAGCGTACCAATAGTATAAACCGAAGAGAACATTTGGGGGTGGGATCGAGAGAAAGAACAAGAATGGTTGCTCCAGCTTTTATTCCAGGTGATTTTGATCTCAGACTTAAAAATAACAGAGAAAGGGTCTAGTTAGTCAGTGTCCATATATGTACAATGTTGCTGTACTATGCTCAATCGTATGCGACTCTTTGCAACTCCCTGGACTCTGTGAGGCTACTCTGTGCATGGAATTCTCCAGGTAAGAATACTAGGTTTCCACACTCTTTTCCAAGAGATCTTTCTGACTCAGGGACCAAATCCAGGTCTCTTGTATCTCCTGCACTGGCAGGTGAATTCTTTACCACTGAGCCATCTATGTTAAATAAATAATATCACTAAAATGAAGTTTGGAATATATTTCTATCTAATAGTTTAGGCTAAATTATTTTGTTATTTAAAAATGTAGATGCTACTGGTCCCCACATGTGTAGAAAAGGGATTAACTCAGATGCTGGAGAAGATAGTATTATTAGGAAAGTTCTCTTTTTAATCTGAGCAATAAGGCAGAAATTGGGCTTAGTTGCTAAATTGGCCTCTCCATAGGAACAATCCTGCACCTTCATGCTAACAGATCCTCAGATACGGTTCCATTCTTTTCCTTTCCCAGGAAAGGGGAAGGCCAAGACAAAACAGAATAACTCTTAATTTTCACCTTTAATCCAGAGGGGATATACCCAAGATTCTGAAAGAAGTTGGCTCATGTGATCGAAATTGCCAGGAGAAATATCAATAATCCCAAGGATGGGGCTTCCCTGGTGGTCCAATGGGTAAGGACACCGCCTTGCAGTGCAAGGGGCGCCGGTTCAATCCCTGGCCTGGAAAGATCCCACGTGCTGTGGAGCGGCTGGACCGATGTGTCCAATTACTGAGCCGGAGCTCTGGAGTGCATGCGCCCAGAGCCGCTGCTCTGCGACAACAGAGGCCACTGCGATGGGAGGCCCACACGGGCCAAAGAACTGGAAAAGTTCAAAGTGTCACTGCTGGGCGTACCAATAAAGTATGAAGATTTGCTGGACAGCTAACTTATAAAGTTTTCAAAATGAAGCGTAATAGTATAAACCGAAGAGAACATTTGGGGGTGGGATCGAGAGAAAGAACAAGAATGGTTGCTCCAGCTTTTATTCCAGGTGATTTTGATCTCAGACTTAAAAATAACAGAGAAAGGGTCTAGTTAGTCAGTGTCCATATATGTACAATGTTGCTGTACTATGCTCAATCGTATGCGACTCTTTGCAACTCCCTGGACTCTGTGAGGCTACTCTGTGCATGGAATTCTCCAGGTAAGAATACTAGGTTTCCACACTCTTTTCCAAGAGATCTTTCTGACTCAGGGACCAAATCCAGGTCTCTTGTATCTCCTGCACTGGCAGGTGAATTCTTTACCACTGAGCCATCTATGTTAAATAAATAATATCACTAAAATGAAGTTTGGAATATATTTCTATCTAATAGTTTAGGCTAAATTATTTTGTTATTTAAAAATGTAGATGCTACTGGTCCCCACATGTGTAGAAAAGGGATTAACTCAGATGCTGGAGAAGATAGTATTATTAGGAAAGTTCTCTTTTTAATCTGAGCAATAAGGCAGAAATTGGGCTTAGTTGCTAAATTGGCCTCTCCATAGGAACAATCCTGCACCTTCATGCTAACAGATCCTCAGATACGGTTCCATTCTTTTCCTTTCCCAGGAAAGGGGAAGGCCAAGACAAAACAGAATAACTCTTAATTTTCACCTTTAATCCAGAGGGGATATACCCAAGATTCTGAAAGAAGTTGGCTCATGTGATCGAAATTGCCAGGAGAAATATCAATAATCCCAAGGATGGGGCTTCCCTGGTGGTCCAATGGGTAAGGACACCGCCTTGCAGTGCAAGGGGCGCCGGTTCAATCCCTGGCCTGGAAAGATCCCACGTGCTGTGGAGCGGCTGGACCGATGTGTCCAATTACTGAGCCGGAGCTCTGGAGTGCATGCGCCCAGAGCCGCTGCTCTGCGACAACAGAGGCCACTGCGATGGGAGGCCCACACGGGCCAAAGAACAAAGATGGATGAAAATAGACAAATGAAAGACCAGTGGAAGTGGCCCGCCCACCCCCTCCCTCCCCACCCCCGCCTAAATAAATAAATAGCTAATATACATTAAAAAAAAAATCTCAAGGATGACACCATCCTTATGGCAGAAAGCAAAGAGGAACGAAGGAGTCTCTTGATGAAGGTAAAAAAGGAGAGTGAAAAAGCTGCCCTAAAACTCAACATTCAAAAAACTAAGATCATGGCATCCGGTCCCATCACTTCATGGCAAATAGATGGGCAAACAATGGAAACAGTGACAGACTTTATTTTCTTGGGCTCCAAAATCACTGTGGATGGTGACTGCAACCATAAAATTAAAAGACACTTGCTCCAGCAATGGAAAAACATATAGAGAACAAACAGACTTATGGATATTGGGGGGAGGGAGGAATGGGAAAGATGTATGGAGAGAGTAACATGGAAACTTACATTACCAGATATAAAAAAGATAACTATTGCGAATATGCTGTTAAGACTAAGGGAACTCAACAGGGGTCCTGTAATAACCTAGAAGGATGGGATGGGAAGGGAGATGGGAAAGCAGTTCAAGAGGGAGGGGATATATGTATGCCTGTGGCTGATTCAGGTTGATGCGTGGTGATAAACAAAACTCTGGAAAAAAAAAAAAAAGATGCTTGTTCCTTGGAAGAAAAACTATGAGAAACCTAAACAGCGTATTCAAAAGAAGAGACATCACTTTGTCGACAAAATCCATCTACTATGGTTTTTCCAGTAGTCATGTATGGAGGTGAGAGTTGGACCATAAAGAAGGCTGAGCGCCAAAGAACTGATGCCTTTGAACTGCAGTGTTGAAGACTCTTGAGAGTCCCTTGGACTGCAAGGAAATCAACCCTGAATATTCATTAGAAGGACTGATGCTGAAGGTGAAGCTCCAATACTTTGGCCACCTGATGTGAAGAGATAGATCACTGGAAAGACCCTGATATTGGGGAAAATACAAGGCAAAAGGAAAAGCAGACAAAAGAGGACGAGATGGTTGGATGGTATCGTTGAGTCAATGGACGTTGAGTTTAAGCAATCTCTGGTGATGATGAAGGACAAGAGAAGCCTGGCATGCTGCAGTCCAAGGGGTCAGAAAGAGCTGGACATGACTGAGCGACTGAACTGAACTGATGTGTTCCTCTGGCTTCTTCTAAGTAAGCACTTTGATTCAAAAGCTGTAGATAAGCTTGTCACCCATGCTAAAAACCAACATCCATCCTCTACTAATATAGAGACTTTCAGATTCTTAAATAAAAAGGTCACAAAATATATTACCTTATACTCACACAGAAAATATAAGTGAGGCCAAGCCAATGAACCCGCTTTTTCTAAAACCTAAACTCCAAAAGCTTTCTTCATAGGAGTTAATATTTCCACATAATGTAACAAACTTTCAGCAATGACATCAGAGAGACTTGGTATTGGGAAATACTTCCACTGAGGCTGAAGTCTGATCTGGTAGCATCTATGCTCATGTTGATTTCCCCCCTTCTATTTCAAGAAACTAATTTAAACATACATATCATCACTACTAAGCAAAAACAAATTCTAAATCCAGTTTAGCAATTTCTGACATATGCCAGGAACATTCAAATGCAGCAATTTCACACAGAGCAACTGCTTGGAAATTTTTAACATAAATGAGCTAAGAGAATCTACATTAAATGTTGGGAGTTTATTCCTGCAATAGGTAAATGTAGTAAATATAGCAACTGCTGTTTATCAGCTGCTACATAATGCTACAGTTGTGATGGGCATCTTTAACTTTTAATTGTAAGAGCCTTCAAGCAGCTCTTTTACTGTTTACATATTTTATTTCAAAGTCTTTTCTTTTCCCCTGGGTACTCAGCATGTAGTTCCCCAACAAAGATCGAACCTGTGCTCCCTGCAGTAGTTCAGTCTTAACCACTGGACCACTGGGGAAATCAGTTTTGCTAATTGTTAATGTCTAAGCTTTGGTAGGGAGTGTATTCTTTTCACCTCAATAGCAGAGGAGAAAGATGGTAGCTTTGTAAGCTTGGACAGATCACTGGAAAGACCCTGATATTGGGGAAAATACAAGGCAAAAGGAAAAGCAGACAAAAGAGGACGAGATGGTTGGATGGTATCGTTGAGTCAATGGACGTTGAGTTTAAGCAATCTCTGGTGATGATGAAGGACAAGAGAAGCCTGGCATGCTGCAGTCCAAGGGGTCAGAAAGAGCTGGACATGACTGAGCGACTGAACTGAACTGATGTGTTCCTCTGGCTTCTTCTAAGTAAGCACTTTGATTCAAAAGCTGTAGATAAGCTTGTCACCCATGCTAAAAACCAACATCCATCCTCTACTAATATAGAGACTTTCAGATTCTTAAATAAAAAGGTCACAAAATATATTACCTTATACTCACACAGAAAATATAAGTGAGGCCAAGCCAATGAACCCGCTTTTTCTAAAACCTAAACTCCAAAAGCTTTCTTCATAGGAGTTAATATTTCCACATAATGTAACAAACTTTCAGCAATGACATCAGAGAGACTTGGTATTGGGAAATACTTCCACTGAGGCTGAAGTCTGATCTGGTAGCATCTATGCTCATGTTGATTTCCCCCCTTCTATTTCAAGAAACTAATTTAAACATACATATCATCACTACTAAGCAAAAACAAATTCTAAATCCAGTTTAGCAATTTCTGACATATGCCAGGAACATTCAAATGCAGCAATTTCACACAGAGCAACTGCTTGGAAATTTTTAACATAAATGAGCTAAGAGAATCTACATTAAATGTTGGGAGTTTATTCCTGCAATAGGTAAATGTAGTAAATATAGCAACTGCTGTTTATCAGCTGCTACATAATGCTACAGTTGTGATGGGCATCTTTAACTTTTAATTGTAAGAGCCTTCAAGCAGCTCTTTTACTGTTTACATATTTTATTTCAAAGTCTTTTCTTTTCCCCTGGGTACTCAGCATGTAGTTCCCCAACAAAGATCGAACCTGTGCTCCCTGCAGTAGTTCAGTCTTAACCACTGGACCACTGGGGAAATCAGTTTTGCTAATTGTTAATGTCTAAGCTTTGGTAGGGAGTGTATTCTTTTCACCTCAATAGCAGAGGAGAAAGATGGTAGCTTTGTAAGCTTGGACAGATATTCTAAGCCAGTTTTGATACACAATTAAAAGCATGATGTCTGCTTAGTTCTGGGGTAGTGTAGGTGAGCAGAAAAAGTGAACTTTTAAAACTTTTCACCATTTACATCCCACCCACTTTAATCACTCCCATGTGGTTCTAGAATTGCACTGTTCAATATGGCAGCCACTTGTTGCTGTTGAGCATTTGGAATGTACCTTTTCCAAAATGAGACATACTCTAAGTGGAAATGGCAATCCACTCTAGTATTCTTGCCTGGGAAATCTCATAGTCCATGGGGTCTCAAGAGTTGGACACAACTTCGCATCTAAACAAAAATGTAGCTGCTAGAGAGTTTTAAATTATATGTGACTTGCATTTTATTCCCACTAGACAGCACTATTCTAGAACATTTGGTACAGATAGGGGAAACTGAAATTTTTTTTGAAGCAGGTATATCACAGTCAAAACAGTGTTCAAGAAATTCAACATTTCAGAGGCTTCAGGTCTTCTTCATCCTGCCAAATACAAGAGGAAGAGAAACCTCAGACCAGCACAATGCCTAGAACATAGTGGGAGCAGAATACACTTATCTCCTATTAGCTGAGGAAACAAACTCTAACTTCAGATGCAATGTGTATCTTTTAAGGTGTTCGTAATACTTTACATTTCTCCCCACTGAAATAGCTACTCCCTGTGAACAGTGACCCTACTTCTCGGTGTTTAAATGCTGAATGAGACGTGATTTTTTAAAGCACTCACCTTGGCAGCCGTTGACTTATTCTAAATCTAGTACATGAAATGCCTTGTTTTTGGTTGCTGTCAGAGTACACAGTATTCTTCTCAATTTGCTTAATGGTGGCAAATCTCTGTGGAGAAAAAGAATTCTTTTACATATTTTATTTCAAAGTCTTTTCTTTTCCCCTGGGTACTCAGCATGTAGTTCCCCAACAAAGATCGAACCTGTGCTCCCTGCAGTAGTTCAGTCTTAACCACTGGACCACTGGGGAAATCAGTTTTGCTAATTGTTAATGTCTAAGCTTTGGTAGGGTGTATTCTTTTCACCTCAATAGCAGAGGAGAAAGATGGTAGCTTTGTAAGCTTGGACAGATATTCTAAGCCAGTTTTGATACACAATTAAAAGCATGATGTCTGCTTAGTTCTGGGGTAGTGTAGGTGAGCAGAAAAAGTGAACTTTTAAAACTTTTCACCATTTACATCCCACCCACTTTAATCACTCCCATGTGGTTCTAGAATTGCACTGTTCAATATGGCAGCCACTTGTTGCTGTTGAGCATTTGGAATGTACCTTTTCCAAAATGAGACATACTCTAAGTGGAAATGGCAATCCACTCTAGTATTCTTGCCTGGGAAATCTCATAGTCCATGGGGTCTCAAGAGTTGGACACAACTTCGCATCTAAACAAAAATGTAGCTGCTAGAGAGTTTTAAATTATATGTGACTTGCATTTTATTCCCACTAGACAGCACTATTCTAGAACATTTGGTACAGATAGGGGAAACTGAAATTTTTTTTGAAGCAGGTATATCACAGTCAAAACAGTGTTCAAGAAATTCAACATTTCAGAGGCTTCAGGTCTTCTTCATCCTGCCAAATACAAGAGGAAGAGAAACCTCAGACCAGCACAATGCCTAGAACATAGTGGGAGCAGAATACACTTATCTCCTATTAGCTGAGGAAACAAACTCTAACTTCAGATGCAATGTGTATCTTTTAAGGTGTTCGTAATACTTTACATTTCTCCCCACTGAAATAGCTACTCCCTGTGAACAGTGACCCTACTTCTCGGTGTTTAAATGCTGAATGAGACGTGATTTTTTAAAGCACTCACCTTGGCAGCCGTTGACTTATTCTAAATCTAGTACATGAAATGCCTTGTTTTTGGTTGCTGTCAGAGTACACAGTATTCTTCTCAATTTGCTTAATGGTGGCAAATCTCTGTGGAGAAAAAGAATTCTTCGAAACAGCCAAGATTCATCTCAAGGATGGCAATAACATAAACAAACCTGAACAGGGCTGCTTCTCTCAGTGCTCTTAAGTTCGAAATATCTCCTGGGCAACAATGACATTCTTCGAATGCCTGTGGCTGCCCAAGGCAACTTAAAAGGGCATTGACTTGGATGCCAATAAAAAGTAAAGAGAAAAAGCTCCAATTTTTTTCTAGTCATTTCATATTTCAAATCGTTATAACTAGGGCCCAGAGCACATTTAGTCAGACCAAGATGACCATTAACATTAAAGATTTGTAAAATTTATTCCTACCTCCTTCCAAACTTTTGGAAATAAAACATCTTGATACAGTGCTCAAAGTGATTCACAGATTTTACAAGATCTTTAATCCTTCTCAGATTTGCCCTTTAAAATTTCCTTAGCAAACTCCCCCAAGCCAATGTTTATTCTAAGAATTGATACCTCATAAGTAATTACTCTAGGACTTGAGATACTTAAAACAATTGTGGCAGCAGGATTAAGAGCACAATGAAAATACCAGATCTGACTTGGAAACACTCTGCCACTCATTATGCGACCTTGGGCAAATTACCAAATGCCAGTATCTCGGGCACATCATTAAATAGAGTGGTAATAATATACCTCAGAATCACTGTGAGGATTAACTTAAAATACTTAATAAAATACCTGACACACCAATCAGAAAATATTATAGCTATTAGTGATCCATTTGCAAGGTCTCAGATTTAAACACTGCCTGTATTTAGACCTCAAAGAAACTGAACCCTAGCTTTCATTTCCTGTGTTTTAAATGATCATTAAATAGTATAGTCTATCTGGTAAAACACTGATTTAACAGGTCCTCTGTTTTAGATAATGGTTCTAAATTTTAATCAACAAGATGCCTGTGTACTGGCTTACTTTGTTGTCTAGAACATGAATGTTTCAATGGTGTTCCTGAGTTATAAAGAATAGAATCACGAATGACACTAACACCCTGGGAAGATCATGAGGCAGAGCAATCCAAAATTATTCTGAGGAACCATGTTTTTATGTCAATGATAGGGCTCTGCAGGTAGGCACTAGAGAAAATGAAACTATAATAAAACTCGCCATCAGCCAAATAAACACCAGTACCCAGGGGAAGTCACATCCAGGTATCAGAATGTGATGACTATTTAGAAACAAAGACAAAGTGCTTCGAATGCCTGTGGCTGCCCAAGGCAACAAAAGGGCATTGACTTGGATGCCAATAAAAAGTAAAGAGAAAAGCTCCAATTTTTCTAGTCATTTCATATTTCAAATCGTTATAACTAGGGCCCAGAGCACATTTAGTCAGACCAAGATGACCATTAACATTAAAGATTTGTAAAATTTATTCCTACCTCCTTCCAAACTTTTGGAAATAAAACATCTTGATACAGTGCTCAAAGTGATTCACAGATTTTACAAGATCTTTAATCCTTCTCAGATTTGCCCTTTAAAATTTCCTTAGCAAACTCCCCCAAGCCAATGTTTATTCTAAGAATTGATACCTCATAAGTAATTACTCTAGGACTTGAGATACTTAAAACAATTGTGGCAGCAGGATTAAGAGCACAATGAAAATACCAGATCTGACTTGGAAACACTCTGCCACTCATTATGCGACCTTGGGCAAATTACCAAATGCCAGTATCTCGGCACATCATTAAATAGAGTGGTAATAATATACCTCAGAATCACTGTGAGGATTAACTTAAAATACTTAATAAAATACCTGACACACCAATCAGAAAATATTATAGCTATTAGTGATCCATTTGCAAGGTCTCAGATTTAAACACTGCCTGTATTTAGACCTCAAAGAAACTGAACCCTAGCTTTCATTTCCTGTGTTTTAAATGATCATTAAATAGTATAGTCTATCTGGTAAAACACTGATTTAACAGGTCCTCTGTTTTAGATAATGGTTCTAAATTTTAATCAACAAGATGCCTGTGTACTGGCTTACTTTGTTGTCTAGAACATGAATGTTTCAATGGTGTTCCTGAGTTATAAAGAATAGAATCACGAATGACACTAACACCCTGGGAAGATCATGAGGCAGAGCAATCCAAAATTATTCTGAGGAACCATGTTTTTATGTCAATGATAGGGCTCTGCAGGTAGGCACTAGAGAAAATGAAACTATAATAAAACTCGCCATCAGCCAAATAAACACCAGTACCCAGGGGAAGTCACATCCAGGTATCAGAATGTGATGACTATTTAGAAACAAAGACAAAGTGCTTTATGCAACATGTGTGAAAGGTTGTAATGGAAGACAAAAGCTGTGTGAGCACACATACACAGCTAGACAAGTTTTTACATTTACACAGGTCAAGCAAGAGGTAATCAGGGCAACAGTGAGAATACAAGAAACAAAGATGTACCTACTTTAAGTGTCATTTACATAAATGTCTCCAGGATTCTTATATATGAATAAACTTTAATCTTTTATTTTACCACTGAAAGATTAAGCCATTAAATTACATAATACAGAACGGAAGTTATATTCCATAATCCAGTACCTGCCCACACTCAAACAGCAAGGGGAATCAAAATCAAGGTTGCACTGTAATTCTACATGATTTTTAAAACCATGTATATCTGACATTGGTGTGAAGCAACAGAATATCAGATTACTCTTTTAAAAGAAAAACCCAAGGAGAGATGATCAAGCACAAATGATCACTTCATGCATTTTATTGATAGTCTATATTTTAAATCTGCAGTATGACATCTTACATAGGGAAAAAGCTTCTTCCTAAAAGATAACTATTAATAATCAAACCAGCATTAATATGGCTGACCTTTCAACGTCTTGTTTTGCTTTAAACAAGTTAATTTTAGCAGGTGTAAAGCACTGTACAAAAAAAAAAAAAAAAAAGGAAAATGGGTACATTCTCAAAAAATTTTAAAACAGGGCTTCCCAACCAGGAGTCTGCTGGATAGATATTGGAAAAGGGTGTTATGTGCAGTTTTAAATGGAGAAAATAAGAAATCAGATAAAGCAAGCCAACCAAATTAACTTCACTTTTGTGCTCCTTTCTGCTTTTTTTGAATGTCTCTCCCAGAGGTCAGGAAGCCCTGGTATAACAATCATTTTAGTCTTTACAGAACATACATTTATGTGCTTCACGTGCCTAACACCCTGGGAAGATCATGAGGCAGAGCAATCCAAAATTATTCTGAGGAACCATGTTTTTATGTCAATGATAGGGCTCTGCAGGTAGGCACTAGAGAAAATGAAACTATAATAAAACTCGCCATCAGCCAAATAAACACCAGTACCCAGGGGAAGTCACATCCAGGTATCAGAATGTGATGACTATTTAGAAACAAAGACAAAGTGCTTTATGCAACATGTGTGAAAGGTTGTAATGGAAGACAAAAGCTGTGTGAGCACACATACACAGCTAGACAAGTTTTTACATTTACACAGGTCAAGCAAGAGGTAATCAGGGCAACAGTGAGAATACAAGAAACAAAGATGTACCTACTTTAAGTGTCATTTACATAAATGTCTCCAGGATTCTTATATATGAATAAACTTTAATCTTTTATTTTACCACTGAAAGATTAAGCCATTAAATTACATAATACAGAACGGAAGTTATATTCCATAATCCAGTACCTGCCCACACTCAAACAGCAAGGGGAATCAAAATCAAGGTTGCACTGTAATTCTACATGATTTTTAAAACCATGTATATCTGACATTGGTGTGAAGCAACAGAATATCAGATTACTCTTTTAAAAGAAAAACCCAAGGAGAGATGATCAAGCACAAATGATCACTTCATGCATTTTATTGATAGTCTATATTTTAAATCTGCAGTATGACATCTTACATAGGGAAAAAGCTTCTTCCTAAAAGATAACTATTAATAATCAAACCAGCATTAATATGGCTGACCTTTCAACGTCTTGTTTTGCTTTAAACAAGTTAATTTTAGCAGGTGTAAAGCACTGTACAAAAAAAAAAAAAAAAAAAGGAAACTGGGTACATTCTCAAAAATTTAATACAGGGCTTCCCAACCAGGAGTCTGCTGGATAGATATTGGAAAAGGGTGTTATGTGCAGTTTTAAATGGAGAAAATAAGAAATCAGATAAAGCAAGCCAACCAAATTAACTTCACTTTTGTGCTCCTTTCTGCTTTTTTTGAATGTCTCTCCCAGAGGTCAGGAAGCCCTGGTATAACAATCATTTTAGTCTTTACAGAACATACATTTATGTGCTTCATGTTCAAAGACATAAAGGCAGCCTTTGTTACTGTTCCCCCTCCAAATCCCCTTCAGGTTCTCATAGGCTTCAGAAAGCTTTCCACAACCGCTGCCCAGTTCTTTACCTCAATCTAAGTAAACATCTATACCAAAGCAGCTCTTCTTGGGAGAAGATAAAACAGGCACAGATACATAACCAGGCCAACTGCGTACCTACTCAACTTGATACTGGATCACATGGCCCTACATCTTTAAAAGCAGCACCAGGAACAAATGGAGCTATCAAGAGGTAAAATCCAAACATTGGACAGTTAAAACACATACAAATCACTCAGTTAAAAGAATGTTAGCCGAGGGGCACTAAAAAGAGTTAAGGCTGGGCAGCTGGTTCAGTCATATCTTGGTATTGGGATAAATCTGCAAGATCAGTAACTGATAGAGGAACTCTGAAATCACTAGGCACAGTGGTACATGATGGGGTTCACTTTCACTGCATGTCTTTAAAATTAATCGCTCAATCTAAGTAACTATAAAGCAGCTTGGGGGTCTTTAATAAACAAATCCTAATCAAAAATAAGTATCTCTGTGATTTTATTTGAGAGTGTTGGAGGGTATGTCTGTTTTCTTGAAATTGGAATTAAGACACCTATGTGGACACAATTATTCCTTGAGCATTCCAACAGCTCAACTGTACTGTATTTTAGGTACAAAATCAAGCTACTTCAATCAAGTGAGATTGCTTATTTGTTCCAATATTCATATTTTAGAAATGTTCCAGTTAACTCTCTTCAGAATGTTAAAAACTGTTAAGGGTAGGTATATAATTCACAGCTGTTTTTTAGCTGCTTTCTAAAAATCTGATTTAAAAATAAATGAAATACTAGTTATTTGGACCTTGCATTTTAACTTTCCAAATTAAGCATGTTGAGTTACATTTTCAAATATTTTCTCAAAAGTGCACAATTACTCATTAACTCAATTACAACACTGTTGTTGAATATTACACATACTAAAGAATTATATTAAAGGAAAATAAATGCCTGATATCTGAACATGTATCTTATCAATCTCTTGCATTACTAAGGTACAGAATACTTTAGAAAGTAGCAATCAGCATAGTCTTATAAGACAAGAATAAAAGCGCCTGCAAATGTGGCTTCTGTTTATTTAGTACTGGCAATATATTTGACGGGGAAGCCAGTAGGGTAAAACTTAAAAACTCAAATAAGGCAGATTACAAATATTTCTTGTTCACAAAGAACAAAGAAAGGGGATGGATTAAAGGGGGGAATAAAAATATCCCCCATCTTTAAAAGTATCAACGACAACCACAAGGTGCCACTGTATTCTAGCAAGCTGTAAAAATGGCCTTTTAAGCATTTTGCAACATTCACCTCTATTACATGGATATTTTAGGAACTGCTGAAAAGGTACGGCTGATGCTGACCCATTTCATGTCGTGGACATCTGAGAAGCAGGTGATTAAATGCAAAGCATATTAAGTGATAACCCTTCATAAAAATAACTTGAGACATGTTAGGAGAGAATACTTGGCACGGAAAAAACATGCTTTCGTAGGGGGGAGGGGGGATTACTTGAGGTAACACTTAATAACAGTTTCCTAACCTTAAACTTTGGATGAACTCCAATGATCATAGTTTTAGAGATTTTATATATGCCTGTGTGTATACACACACACACATAAAAATATGGCGCTAAAGGTTATTTTGACATTGTTAACTATACAATTGCTTACTTATACTCCAGTGCTAATAGGAACACTTTTCTCAATTCCCCACCCTCTATTAACACCACTGAGGTATAAGTAATGTGTTCTTTTTTGAGCAAATATTCCAAATTAAAAATATGGCTCATCTTCTAGTATTGCCACAGATAAAGTCTGCAAACTTTAAAGCTAACTTGTTCAGTTTTGTTTCTAGTACTAGCAAATCTCAATCATGTCAGCTGCTTGAAGTTAAACACCTCGAACATTTCGGACTAGTAAATGAATTTTAAAAAATAATCTGAAATACTCAAGAAAATTCAGTTTTTAAGTACTTTTCCCTATGCATTGAACAATGTAATCCCCCAACATTGTTTTTTTCTTGTTCTTATTATTGCATGAAGTTCAAACTAGGTCCTCAAGACAGAACCTTTTTGTAATAAAGAAAAAGTGCAAAGGTATAAAATGAAATGTAGTCTTTTGCAAGACAATGCTCCCTCAAGAGAACAGGTGTTTGGATGCAGGTGGGAAAAAAGATTTTTGTTCTCCATTGTACATCTGACACCTACAAATGACCTTGTCTTCAATGTGCATACTAGTAAGTACATATTGGTCATGGACCTTGCAAAAAAAAAAAAAGTAGCAAATTTCACTAAAATATTTGTCTCCATTCTACATAGTCCAATGGAAATTAATGAGTGCTACTGAAAAAGGTTCCCACATGCACATGTCCGATATGTGCATTCTACTGAAGGCTAAAAACTTAAAACTTATTTCCAGTGTTTATGAATAGCTTCAATATCTACATTCATAACCAGCATTCTGCATGAGTTACCTCTTACTTAATACTTCACAAATGAGTAATAATACATCTTGGGAGGTTAGGAAGGTACCTGTTAAGAACTTTCTTGTATACTTAGAATGTGACGTAGTTGTTTTTAAACTATTTAAAATGAACACCCCTATTATAATGGGACATTTTATACCAAGAGGAGAATGAATTTGTTTTTAGCCAATCAGGACTACCCTGCAGATCTGAAAACCATAGATTACACCCTTAGGAAAGGCTACAAGGAGGCTCACAAATATAAAGGAATCTTGACTTTTACATGGACAATTTTTTTAGAAAGATAAAATGTATTACATAAGCGCCATAAACAGTGAAATCTGCTTATATTAAAAAAAAATAAGTGAAGCTTTGTTTGGACATTATTTCCTTGCAAGAGCAGTACATATCCTTAGTAAACAACTACCATATTTACAATTTCCTTGATACTTAGGTAGGATTGAAAGCCAGAGGAAAATATAAAAGAATGAGCATTGAAATAATCTTTACAGCTGAGTTGGTAACAGTTAAGGTAGCCAGATAATTTCTAAAGCAGACCTGTTTATTGTGTAGAGCATCTGACTAAGCCTGGGTCATTATTTAGCTCACTTTGTTAAAGGCCAAAGATGTGTTCAATCTCTTTGGCCCACTAGCATTTCCCAGAAAAACACACAGTCCTCCACAATCAGACTAATTCTAACCCCAACCAGCCTTAAAAGAAAGTCGGCAAGAATACTGGGGTTCTTCACAAAGTTTACTAAGGAAACAACATTAAAGTGCATATCCCACAGACTGTGAGTCAGCCTTCTCATCTTCAAATATGGGTAGCACAACTACAATTTGAATTTCAAATAACCCAACATGACTCATTTTCCACAAAAAATTAAAATCCCTTAATTCTTCACCTTATCTTTAAATGTGAGATGCTAGGTCTGTATTAGAGAGAGCGTAACAAAACATTAAACAAGTGTGCACTGGTACCCTGAATGACAAATATCAAAAATAATGCAAATTTGAGACTTTCCTACTAGCACACGCATCTGTACCAACTTCAATTCTTATGCTAAATAAGTCGTTTATAGTCTCTCTCCTCCATTTTTTTTTTTTTTTAAGGAGCAGACTTGCAAAAATATCAGTGTAACTTGTGCTAGGGGGTAGTGGTTTGTCTAACTTAAACCAAAGCTCTGCCAAATTTGCTTCATCTGCTCAAGTAGAATACTGTGCCAAGGATCTCATCAGATAAAACCAGTTCACGTCTGTGGGATTACTGTCCTCATGAGACGTTTAAGTTCTTCCAAGCAGTTTTCTTTATCCTCCTGTCTTTCATTTCCTGCCTAACTGCAAATTAAAATAAACAATTCCAACGGTCTTCAACTGGTTCGATTCTGCACTCTGTCCTTTCCTTTGCATGTCACAGTAGCTGTTCACATACATTAAATATTATAGATATGTTCTGCTCTTACATCTACACACTTACAAAAGCAGCTTTGTACTTTGGTGTGTGTGTGTGTGTGTGTGTGTTTTACTATGTTGGCTCACAAAAAGCAGTTTTTTTCATTTCTAAGCATGGTACTTTACAATTTATAATGCATTAATACAACAGTGCATTGGAAAAGTACTGAGCCTCTACAAAATAGCTTTACATTTTTAAACAAATGAATGTGTTTTTTTTTTTTCACTTACACAAGCATAGGCTTTTTTTTATATTTTCACAAGATAAATATCTCAATTAAACTATAAGCTCACTCTACAGTGCCCTTGGTAGAATACACTTGATGTGTTCATCTCTTGCCCACTAGCATTTCCCAGAAAAACACACAGTCCTCCACAATCAGACTAATTCTAACCCCAACCAGCCTTAAAAGAAAGTCGGCAAGAATACTGGGGTTCTTCACAAAGTTTACTAAGGAAACAACATTAAAGTGCATATCCCACAGACTGTGAGTCAGCCTTCTCATCTTCAAATATGGGTAGCACAACTACAATTTGAATTTCAAATAACCCAACATGACTCATTTTCCACAAAAAATTAAAATCCCTTAATTCTTCACCTTATCTTTAAATGTGAGATGCTAGGTCTGTATTAGAGAGAGCGTAACAAAACATTAAACAAGTGTGCACTGGTACCCTGAATGACAAATATCAAAAATAATGCAAATTTGAGACTTTCCTACTAGCACACGCATCTGTACCAACTTCAATTCTTATGCTAAATAAGTCGTTTATAGTCTCTCTCCTCCATTTTTTTTTTTTTTTAAGGAGCAGACTTGCAAAAATATCAGTGTAACTTGTGCTAGGGGGTAGTGGTTTGTCTAACTTAAACCAAAGCTCTGCCAAATTTGCTTCATCTGCTCAAGTAGAATACTGTGCCAAGGATCTCATCAGATAAAACCAGTTCACGTCTGTGGGATTACTGTCCTCATGAGACGTTTAAGTTCTTCCAAGCAGTTTTCTTTATCCTCCTGTCTTTCATTTCCTGCCTAACTGCAAATTAAAATAAACAATTCCAACGGTCTTCAACTGGTTCGATTCTGCACTCTGTCCTTTCCTTTGCATGTCACAGTAGCTGTTCACATACATTAAATATTATAGATATGTTCTGCTCTTACATCTACACACTTACAAAAGCAGCTTTGTACTTTGGTGTGTGTGTGTGTGTGTGTGTGTTTTACTATGTTGGCTCACAAAAAGCAGTTTTTTTCATTTCTAAGCATGGTACTTTACAATTTATAATGCATTAATACAACAGTGCATTGGAAAAGTACTGAGCCTCTACAAAATAGCTTTACATTTTTAAACAAATGAATGTGTTTTTTTTTTTTCACTTACACAAGCATAGGCTTTTTTTTAATATTTTCACAAGATAAATATCTCAATTAAACTATAAGCTCACTCTACAGTGTGCCACAGTGATGGGCTTAGGAGACAGTTATACACTTAGAAGATCCTAATCTTAGTGTTATTTACACTGACAAGTCCAATATCACTTTGTCTGAAAGGTGAACAAATGATATTCAGAATGTAGCTGAATGTGTGCCAGCTAACAACTGGGAAGAGTATAGCTTTAAGCAGCAACTTCAGAAACGTGGTACTGTAACTGAGCCTAAACTGAGAATTTCCTCTGCCCCTCTTTCTTACAGCATAGGAAACTTTAAAGATCAATATGAAACAGATAAGAGCCATTGCTAAGGCAGATCTTTTACAATAACAAAGGAGAAACTGACAAATATATATGATAAATCATCAGCAATAACAATTACTGATACTGAAATCAGATTTTATGTCCTAAAACATTGCTTTTGAAATATTTCCTTTTATTCTGGAACAGAAATTAGAGAAAGGACACTGATGCATTCAAAAAGCAATGACTCGATTCATGTTGCTAGTTTACATTTAAGCACCACTCAGAAAAGTGGACATAAAGCAAGTGATTCCTGTTTGCCCATCACTATACCAGCTACATAGCGGAGTTCAGACCTTAATCACACAACGCTTTCTCTATTACCAGAAGCTAAGACTGCTCTGCGACAAATAGGACAAGTAGAATTCTCAGATAACCAGCGATCGATGCAGTGGACATGGTACTCATGGGAACAAGGTAGTTTACGAAGTTTGTTGCCTTCTGTGTATTCTGTAATGCAAACACTACAGGTTTTTAATGCATCGTTTTCACCAAAACTCCTCATCGCCAAGTTGTCAATCTGTTCTTTGGTGAGTCCTCTAGGTTGGTCATCATCATCCTCATTTAAGAGGAAAAACTGAGCCAGACTAAGGAAGGGCAAAGAGCCACTTTCATCAAATGTTACCGGGGCCCTGTGTCGACCCTCTCGCCTGGCACCTGATGAGCCTGATGATGAGCTTCCTTCATTACTGCCTTCAAATACCTCTGAGCTAGTCTCTGAGCTTTCACCACTGGAACTGGAACTAGGACTCGAACTGGAACTTGGACTGGAACTTGAACTCGAACTGGAACTGGAACCAGAACTGCTACTACCGCCAGAACTCCCTCTTCCATTCCGCGACTCTGACCTTTCCATATTTCGACTTGAGACTGAGCCACTAGGCTCTGAATCACTATCACTGTACATAAAGTAGCTTAACTCACCAAAACCTGTCATTATCTGCCTTAACATGGTCTGAATTGCAACAGATGTAGTCTCACTTAAACCAGTATTTAAGATTCTACGAATCGGAATTCGGATGGTACTGACATAGGTTCTCACACCTGCTCGCTCAGAACGTGAAAACGTACGCCTAAAACCTCCTCGTTCACTTTCATAAGTGACGGTGTTGTTTGGCGTCTGAGACCTTGACCGAGTTCTGCTCGCTATGCTATCTCTCTGCCGATATTCTCCAGGACGAACTCTTCTTACTTGAAGATCAAGAACTATGGTTGGAGGTCTCTGGCCTGATCCTGTAGATTCACCATTGCCAGTTGTGTCTGAAGACCCTGCTCCTTGTGAGGCATTTCTTGTTCCCGAAGCTGCAAAGAGACCTCTACTTAGTATATCAGGTCCACTTATTTGCTGTCTCAATGTCACGTGGTGCCGGGTTCTAGAACTTCCTTCAGTCTCATTTACCAAAGGATGCTCAAAAGTCTGAGATGAGATACTATGATGAGATCTTCGTGGAATTTCACTCATTGGATGAAGAGGTGATCTACTTCTTTCAGCTCTTGCTCGGGTTCTCCGATGGTCTGGGCTTCTACTTCTTGCCCTTCTTTGACCTCTGGTAGGTGGAGCTTCTCCTGCTAATGCTTCAGTTGAATTTCGTTCTGATCTGGGTGGCCTTGCAGATGTTGATTCAGATCGTGGATTTTCCACTTGTCTTTGGCTGTTGTTTTCCGTACTTTCTCCACTAGAACGTCTTGCAGACGGTTCATTTTCATTCTCTGGATTTTGGCTCCCATTATTACGGTTCACATTAATTTCTAAACTGAATCTGAAATCACCACTGTTTGGATTAGTCCGGCTCACTGCTCTCCAAGACTGGTTTCCCCTTTGCCCACTTCTTGTCGTATTTCCAGTCTGTCTGACAGAGTTAAGCCAGTCTATTATTGAGTCACCATTAGATACATCATCTGAAGAGTCTCCACCTGTTTTTTAAAAAGGGAGCGGTGAGAAGGAGAAAAAGGAACTATTAAAAATAGAAAATCACAGAAGAGTACTCTTTGCATTATTAACAGAAAAAAGAAAGTTCTGAAGAGATTTCAATTTATAGATTTTTGTAAACTATACTGCACTGATTTGCAAGTGAAAGCAGGAAACTTTCAACTCCACTTTAAAAGAGCAAGTTAATCCTAGACAAATTTAGGGCATTTTTTAAAAAAGGGAATTGGGAAGAAGTTCCAGTTTTTAGCATGTCATTGTATATAGAGCCTAGCATGCCACTAGGGACTGTCAGAAGACATTTTTTCAGTTTACTGTTAAAACACTAATATATTCAAGTAAGGTAAACATCAATTAAGGTACAGGGTAGAATTTCAATTCAAATTACATTTTCTGTTAAATTTTTGTTAGTCTACAACATTTCTTTAGTCTCCTGACTAAGTACCTTGGATAATACAAGACATTTAAAACTGTAAGACTGCTTTAGACACTGCAAAAAAACACACAAGATTTATAGGTTACTTCCTCATGTCACCAATATTTTAAATTAACATCGAGACCAGAACAAGTGGAGTCTGAAGCCAGCACAGTATATATAAAGCACATTCAACAACCTAATTGTTATCATAGCCTCTTACGTCTGTTAAATTTCCTATTTCATGAAGGAGAAACATCAGACCTGAGGTAAGAACAAGATTCCTTAACAATATACTATTTACATTTTGAGCCAAATAATTCTTTGTTGTGGGGAATGTGCTGTGCATTTTAGGATGTTTAGCAGCGTCCCTGATCTCCACCCACTAGATGCCAATAGCAAACCCCTAGACAACCAGAAATGGCTCCACTATTCCCTAGGGAGCAAAATTATACACCACTGAGAACCACCAGATTAGAAATGCAACTTTCTGCTGGATTTTGGCTTTTGGTTTTTCCACCATTTAGTCCTCACTGCTCTCCAAGACTGGTTTCCTTTGCCCACTTCTTGTCGTATTTCCAGTCTGTCTGACAGAGTTAAGCCAGTCTATTATTGAGTCACCATTAGATACATCATCTGAAGAGTCTCCACCTGTTTTTTAAAAAGGGAGCGGTGAGAAGGAGAAAAAGGAACTATTAAAAATAGAAAATCACAGAAGAGTACTCTTTGCATTATTAACAGAAAAAAGAAAGTTCTGAAGAGATTTCAATTTATAGATTTTTGTAAACTATACTGCACTGATTTGCAAGTGAAAGCAGGAAACTTTCAACTCCACTTTAAAAGAGCAAGTTAATCCTAGACAAATTTAGGGCATTTTTTAAAAAAGGGAATTGGGAAGAAGTTCCAGTTTTTAGCATGTCATTGTATATAGAGCCTAGCATGCCACTAGGGACTGTCAGAAGACATTTTTTCAGTTTACTGTTAAAACACTAATATATTCAAGTAAGGTAAACATCAATTAAGGTACAGGGGTAGAATTTCAATTCAAATTACATTTTCTGTTAAATTTTTGTTAGTCTACAACATTTCTTTAGTCTCCTGACTAAGTACCTTGGATAATACAAGACATTTAAAAACTGTAAGACTGCTTTAGACACTGCAAAAATACACACAAGATTTATAGGTTACTTCCTCATGTCACCAATATTTTAAATTAACATCGAGACCAGAACAAGTGGAGTCTGAAGCCAGCACAGTATATATAAAGCACATTCAACAACCTAATTGTTATCATAGCCTCTTACGTCTGTTAAATTTCCTATTTCATGAAGGAGAAACATCAGACCTGAGGTAAGAACAAGATTCCTTAACAATATACTATTTACATTTTGAGCCAAATAATTCTTTGTTGTGGGGAATGTGCTGTGCATTTTAGGATGTTTAGCAGCGTCCCTGATCTCCACCCACTAGATGCCAATAGCAAACCCCTAGACAACCAGAAATGGCTCCACTATTCCCTAGGGAGCAAAATTATACCCCACTGAGAACCACCAGATTAGAAATGCAACTTTCTGCTGGTGAGAAATTCCTGTTTATAAGGAAGGAATAATAAAGTAGGTACAGGGAAACTTCAATGAAGGTTGAAAATCAAGAAAAAAATACACTTGAAACAGGTCATTCCTATGTCCCAGTTAATGCAAAAAATCCCAAAGGTGAAGCAGAAAAAAAAAAAATTCTCACTAATCATCAAGAAAATGCCAGTTCTTTTTATGGGCAGTTATTTAACACCAAATTAACTTGTGGGATTGCTGGATTATCTTTGGGTGACGTTTATCATTAGGAAGCTCTTTATCCATTTCACTCTATACACCCCCACTCCAAGCAAAATTTACCTCTATTTTCATCTGAGTTTTGTGGTGGTGGGCCCTCTTTAATTTGCTGCAATCTCCTCAGCAGCTCTTCCTCAGTACTTTCACCTGAAAATAGTTTAAAATGTTTGCCAAGTTATAAATAAAAACCAATGACTTACCTATTCATCTGAGATGACAATCAAAGAGTGAGTAGGAACCTGGGTAAAATTCACCTATTTGAGAGCATGACATTACAACTTATACTTATTCACATTTCTTTCCAGTTCACAATATGCTTTTGTATACAATATCTCATCCTTTAAAACTGCAATTCTGGGAGGCAGATATTATCTGCATTTTCAAACAAAGAAACTTAAGGAGTGAGTGAGAGACTGATGTGTGTTAATATAATGGCAGGGCATTCTGACTCAAGTCTGGTACTGCTGACTCAAAATGCACTCCCTTTCTAAAGAAATATGCTAACTAATACCTTACCTTTCAAAATTTAAGCAATCACTCAAAGGTTAATAGAATTAAATAGAAATGAAGAGGAAGTGGTGCAATGAATTTTAACTAGAATCAAATGGGAACTAAGGAGGCAAAAAAGAATAACCAAGCACAAAGTTCTAAATAATTGACTATTTTACCCAAGCTCTGGCTGATTATGATAGGAACATATTCAGGGAAAGAGAGATGACAAAACAAAGTCTGTCCTAAGAACTGAAGTAAGAAGACTTCTAGTAAGCTAACTAAAGATAAGTAACAAAAAGACTGTTCAACTCGATTCTTTTCAATTCAGCTCACTGTAAGTTCATAAAATAATTGCACACTAAAAATCCTGACACAGGATAATTTTAAATATGAGTGAACAAACTCAGGTAATAAGTACAGTACTAAATTTCATTCTCTATCCCTTGACTTAAAATCCTACTTCACAATGACTAATGCAACATTTTTTTTAAAAAGGTTGTTCTTTATGATATATATAAATCCTTAAACTACATATTACATACCTGGGGTGCCTAGCAAATTATTATCCCTCATAAGCCTATAATCTTCTTCACTGAGGTTATTCACAAATTGATAGAAAGCTTCTTCCCGATCCAATCGGTCCATCTGACTTCTGCGCTGTGCTGCAGACTGATCACCACTTCCTTTATCGTTAGAATCTGAGCTTTCCATCTTGATGAACAAGTGGAAAATTATCTAAAAGGAGAAAGGAGATCAATCTTGAAAACAAAAGTCATTATGTATTCTGCAGAACAGTTTTAATTATGTGAAAATCCAGAATTCAGGTCGAGATGTGGATTTTTAAGACCTCATATGAACGAAATTTTCCTCATATTTCCTAACAGAAAAACTGAAAAGCACTGTTATGCTAGGAAAAGACTAGGTCAGGGGTTGGCAAACTAGGGCCATGGACCAAATTCAGCCCTTGTACCTATTTTACCTCCTTGAGATCTAAGAAGGATTGTTACATTTTTAAATGTTTTCCTAAGAGAATTATTTTGTGGTGTGTGAAAATTCTGAGATCCAAATTTCACTGTTCATCAAATTTTACTGGAATACAGCCATATATATTCATTTACATTATCTATGGGCTACTTTCATGATATAATGGCAGAGTTGAATAGTTGTGACAGAGACTGTATGTGGCACTCACTGCTTTGCACTAGTAATCTGTGCACTCCAAGTTGCAGTGATGCAACTATAACTTCACAGCATTTCAACTCCCATGCTTATACAGTAACATTTTAAAAAAATACACTCATATTAATTAGAGAGAAAGTGAACTTAAAATGCCATCCCTAAAGACACAGTGGAGTGGATTATTAGAGTAGATGGCAAAAATTATATTTATAATGTAATGGCACCAAAACTGTGCTAATAAAATATACATTAAGATGATCAGACTAAGCACTCATAATATTCCCAATTCCAGGAAAGCTATGGTTTGAAAAATCAGAAAACTTAAAACAAATCACAAAATATTTCCTCACAAATATAAGACAAAAAATGAAGCTGCAGAGTAAGTTTCCAAGTGGCTCATTTGTTGGCTAGGCAAAGAAAGCCATTTATCAGTGCTATGTTACTTAAATTGTATTTGACTGCAGAAGCTAAAGAAACAGTCCACAGAAAATAAACTTACGATTTTTAGCTTTCTGATGAGAACAGTTGCTCAAAAAGCTGAGAATATTGGGATATTATCAATAATCAAGTGAAAAATGAGGACACAAATGACTGAGCAGTTTTCCTTGTTTCTTGATGAGTTGACAAATGTAATTGATACTATTTAGTTGCTTATTCAAGGAGTCAATGTGAAAATCTCTAAAACAAAGAATTCGGGGTTTTAATTATGTGAAAATCCAGAATTCAGGTCGAGATGTGGATTTTTAAGACCTCATATGAACGAAATTTTCCTCATATTTCCTAACAGAAAAACTGAAAAGCACTGTTATGCTAGGAAAAGACTAGGTCAGGGGTTGGCAAACTAGGGCCATGGACCAAATTCAGCCCTTGTACCTATTTTACCTCCTTGAGATCTAAGAAGGATTGTTACATTTTTAAATGTTTTCCTAAGAGAATTATTTTGTGGTGTGTGAAAATTCTGAGATCCAAATTTCACTGTTCATCAAATTTTACTGGAATACAGCCATATATATTCATTTACATTATCTATGGGCTACTTTCATGATATAATGGCAGAGTTGAATAGTTGTGACAGAGACTGTATGTGGCACTCACTGCTTTGCACTAGTAATCTGTGCACTCCAAGTTGCAGTGATGCAACTATAACTTCACAGCATTTCAACTCCCATGCTTATACAGTAACATTTTAAAAAAATACACTCATATTAATTAGAGAGAAAGTGAACTTAAAATGCCATCCCTAAAGACACAGTGGAGTGGATTATTAGAGT
The DNA here is from genome assembly GCA_022376925.1 of Tragulus kanchil. Taxonomy (NCBI): domain Eukaryota; kingdom Metazoa; phylum Chordata; class Mammalia; order Artiodactyla; family Tragulidae; genus Tragulus; species Tragulus kanchil. The sequence goes on along the minus strand of JAIOJX010000001.1, from coordinate 66,829,235 downwards.
AGATGGCAAAAATTATATTTATAATGTAATGGCACCAAAACTGTGCTAATAAAATATACATTAAGATGATCAGACTAAGCACTCATAATATTCCCAATTCCAGGAAAGCTATGGTTTGAAAAATCAGAAAACTTAAAACAAATCACAAAATATTTCCTCACAAATATAAGACAAAAAATGAAGCTGCAGAGTAAGTTTCCAAGTGGCTCATTTGTTGGCTAGGCAAAGAAAGCCATTTATCAGTGCTATGTTACTTAAATTGTATTTGACTGCAGAAGCTAAAGAAACAGTCCACAGAAAATAAACTTACGATTTTTAGCTTTCTGATGAGAACAGTTGCTCAAAAAGCTGAGAATATTGGGATATTATCAATAATCAAGTGAAAAATGAGGACACAAATGACTGAGCAGTTTTCCTTGTTTCTTGATGAGTTGACAAATGTAATTGATACTATTTAGTTGCTTATTCAAGGAGTCAAGTGTTGATTATTTGAGGAGTTTGCAATAACAACAATAGCAGCCTCTATGAATATTTTGCATGTAACAAGTGATATTATTTCCAAAGAAGCTGAGAAACACTAACTCAGCACAACCTAAGGTGGAATCTGCTAAGATGTGTTACAACTGAAATGGTGGTTAAAAAAAAAAAAAAATGCGCAGATGAAGGCCTGTACTATTGTACGTGAAGAAAACAGCTATAGTCATTGCTCTGAGAGAAAAGGGGATCCAGCAGGGGTGCTGTGTGATGGTCTGGAGGGGTGGGATGGGGGGATATACATATGACTAATCTGGGAACACACATATCTGTAAACAACAAAACTCTGTAAAAGTTAAAAGTAAAATAAAAGCTTTAAAAAAATGCGCAGAGTAGAATAAGACTTAGACAAATTTACAATGCCTGTGAAAATATAAGGTGTTTAATGGCTTAGCATTGGTAAAATTTTAATGTGATTTGTGATACTTAAGTTTTTGGATTTGTTTCCAACTGAAAGGAACTACTCTCAATTACTATTACCAAACAATGAATGGTGTGGGAAATTAACTTTTCCTGAAGACTTCATAATGTATCCAAATGAGTTCAACCTAAAATTACCGTTGTTGGTTAGTCACTAAATCATGTCTGACTCTTCTGTGACCTCATGAACTGTAACCCACCAGGCTCCTCTGTCCATGGGATTTCTTAGGCAAGAATACTGGAGTGGGTTGCCATTTCTGTCTCCAGGAAATCTTCCTGACCCAGGGATTGAACCTGCATCAGCAGGTAGATTCTTTACCACTGACTGTTTACCAGGGAAGCCCAAAATTGAAGAGTATCTCAGAGTAAAAATGTCATGCTCATATGCAAAACTTATACTGCAGTAATTTCAATTATAACACTGGAATCACAATATCAAGCTACATTAGGCAATTCTTATGGTATCAAAGAAATGAAAGCTCTATACCTATAAAAATTTTTCTAGCAGATACATTTTCTGAGCACAAATTACAATCCCAGAAGTCTTAATTGACCTCAATGCAAGTACAAAGGAAACTTCTTTATTTCAAAACCCATTTAACTGTAACTGAGGAGCTTCTACCTAACCTTGGATTGAAAATGATGACTCTACAGTGCTTGCTAAAAGGAAAAAATCAAGAATCTATGCCTAAGGGGTGACTATACTTCATTAATATTATATGCTTGTATACTGATTAGACAGCAGGAACTACCTATACGTGTGAAGACATTTTCAAAGATGAAATATGTAAAATCATATTTCAAATCAGAAAAGACCTAATAGACATCTGCAAATGATTTTGATGATAAAGAATATGTTTAGCCCCAATTATGCAAAATGTTATCATCCCCCCCCACAAAAGATTACCATTCTTCTCATTTGTAGATCTATATTACAAAGGCATTGTAGTCAATTATTATTACATTGAGCTTTATCAAGAAAAACTCTGTGGAAATTTGGCTTCTCTCTTTTTATATAAATAACTATGTAATATGCTCCATTTTGATTAACAAAGTTAAAAAAGTTTACTATCTGGCCTTCTACAGAAAAAGATTGCCTACCCCTACTCTGGGTAGTACATAAAACTAGCCAAAACTTAATCGTCATTCACTAGTTGTACAGACTTAGGAAATTATTATATTGCCAGATATCCACACATTCATTAACTACTCTAATGAAATGGTACAAAACAATCTAAAATAAGACTCAAAAAATTTTATTCTCTAGTTCTTATCCTTCCAACCCCAGATAGACTGAAGTTCACAATGAACAAAATAAAAGTTAATTCAGAAACACATGAAAATCTACTTTATGGAAAAGAAGTAATCTATGTTGGTACTAGGATTTGATCCAACACACAACATACGAAGTATCTGGATATTTACAATACTAGAGAAAAAGAAAAACAAATCATCTTTCAGATATTAAAAAAAAAGAAGCCTCTCTACCTGTCTTGATGAGTCCAAACGAATTTTAGTCTCTACATAGGCACATAGCTCTCCCCTGTTTCCTTGGATCATTTTTCTTAGAACTAGTCTATCATTCTTTAAACACATAAGATGAATATGTCGAGGAAAGGGAAGGGGAGAAAGACCTTAATATTTTTGGAGTTTCCTAATCTCATAACTAAGATTCCTCAATTTTGGTAAGACTATATAAACTTCTGAAAGATGCTTTTTTATAAATAACTAAAACTTTTAAGAAGACTGGAAGTCAACAGATTAAATAAAGCACACATTAAAGTTATATGGGCCAGGCAATGAAAACATCAACATCAACAAAAAAGGCAGCCAAAAATTTCCACATGTACCTAAGTAGTAACTTAGTATTGGTAATAAATAGTACACAGTTAATTTTTTAAAAATACAGAAAAGTACAAAAGTTCAGCCATAATTCCTCAAATCAAAGAAAATCACATTTGCCTATACTATCTCATGTAAAGGAGATAACTACTGTCAATGTGCTGTGGGACTAAGGGATGGTTCATGGGGGCTATGTGATGGCCTGGAGGGGTGGGATGGGGGGAATGGGATATACATATGACTTAGCTGGAATTATACATATCTGTAAACAACAAAACTCTGTAAAACCAAGAAAGCAAAATTTAAAAACTTGTGATTGTGGAAAAAACAAAACCCATCACATCTGGCTAATATTAAGCAGTTAATATTTTGAACATGAATAACAAGAAAAGGACAAGTCCACTTATGAAGGAATAGATCAACAAATAGTTCTGAAAATGATTTCTAAAAAATGAAAACTCAGGAAAGTTGAAAGGCTTTAAAAATGTAAAGTTTGCAAAGAAGGCAAACATTTCTGATCAGTCCTGACATTTGAAGGACAGGAACCAAAGATAACAGAAAAATCACATATCAAGGACTGTTACAAAAATGACACAGTCTTAAGAATAGCATCAGAGGTTTAAGCCCACAAGGAACAGAATCTTTCAAAAGCATGTGAAAGATTTTCTAAATGGCTTTGAAAACAAAATCTGGAATAATAATGAGATCTTTTACTAAGCCTGTGGTAGAGCTGGTATATTAATAGAAGATGGTAGCTAAGAGGTAGAGGCACTCAACTTCTATTTTATTCAACAAAAATCATCATCTTCCAACTGGAAGTAGTGGGAAAAAAACAAGTTTGTCAAAGAAAAAAAATAAAGAGCCCAAACGGAAAAATTTCCAGAGAAAATCTTTGTGAAATCAGAGAACAGGAGACATGCTAGATGATCTAATCTTCAAAGAAAGTGACGTCTGTAAGCTACAGCACAGCAAAACACGGCACAAAACCTAGGGGAAAATTCTGCAACAGACTATCAGATACATTGCAGAGTTGTAGAAAATCTATGTTTACCAGAAGTGGAATTCACTGTCAAATTAACCTCATCTGCATTCACTCAGAACTTGCCTCACAAGATTCTCACATTAAAATCACCTAAGGAGCTTTCTCTGGGGCCAGACAGCGACATTTAAAAAATTCTACAGGTAATTCCATTGCGCAGTCAGGGTTGATAAACTTTTTGATAGGGGAACAGGATAATACTGCTGACCAGTCTGGCTTGGTTTCTGTACAGTCTGAAAAGGTTTTGCATTCTATTCTCTAGAGAAATATAGGCTAGATTTGTGGTTCTCAAACTTCAGCATACAAATGAACCACCTGGAAATCTTGTAAAAATACAGGTTCTGATTCAGTAGGTTGAGGGTGAGGCCTGAGAAGGTGCATTTTAAATAAGTCTCCAAGTAATGCTGATGCTGCAGATCCTAGAATCAGTTTGACTTAGCAAGGAGCTTGAAGACAATAAAATTTAACAGATTCACTGTTGCTGAATACCACTCTCAAAGATTACAGAGCAATGCTAACCTGCAAAAAGCCCAGTCTTCAGCATTTCGAAAAGAACCAAGTCAAAGACATCCTAGCCAAATCTATAGATGCTGGGAGTTAGTAATGAGGAAGTATACAATAAAAAAATAGATTCTGAATTCTCAGTGGGCTGTGAGGATGACCTGAAATCAACAAAAATGATGGTAAATGGGCTACCTTAAACAATTTAAGGGCATCAAGTTGAAGCAATCCAACCTTAAACACTTTAAGGGTTATCAAGTTTATAGGGGGGAAAAACTTGCCCTGGCAACGTGAAGATGTTTTTAGCTAACAGAAGCTCAGTAAAGAGCCTGTTTGACTTGACTGCTAAGAAACCTTAGAGTCAGATTGCTTTCCTATGCCACTGTTCAGACACAAGTAGGTAGTAATGTCAATGCTACTTGCTGTTCCGCCTACATGTAGAGTATTTGAATCATTTTAAACACATCGGGAAAAAAATGACCAACACAAGAAAGTATCTATAGTGAACAAGATGGTGAGAAGCTAGGGAATAGCATAAAAGAAATGGTTGAATTACTTGAAAATGTCTAGCCTGAAGACAAAACTAAAAATGGACATGATTATCATCTTCAAATATTTGGAGTTACAACATACATGAGAGCAGAACTACAGGGTCAAATTAGGGCCAAGAGTTGAAGAAATATGGAAGTAGCTAATTCTGTCTTTTAATAGTTTAAAAAATAAGACTGCCCAAGAGCAGAGATGCCAACCAGTCTCTAGAAGCAAGCTACTACCAATCTCTGGAAACATTCAAGTAGAGGCTAGACACTAGGTGGGAGTTTGAAGAGAGTGATTTCAAAAGGCCCTTTCGACTAAGACATCATTAAGGATAGTTCCTTGGTTTCCCTATTGTGGGTCTAGGGTCATACTAAGCCACAAATTCCCAGTGACACAATTTTGTTATTAACATTTTTTTGGCAAGACCAATCCACTTATATTGCCCCATCCTTTCCCTCCAACACACCCTGTGCTCTACTATCTTCACACTTCTACTAATACTCTTCCTTTAGCCCTCGCTTAGTCTCTCCCAATTTCACTCACTCTTCAAGGTTCAATGAAACCTTACCACCTAAGAAGCTATTACTATCTCAGCTAGCAATTTTCTCACCTGTCTCTGAACACAACACTTGTCTGTGCCACAAGTGTCACTTCCTGCCTTACATGGTCTTTTATATTTTTGAAATACTAATTTTATTAATATCTCATTTACCCAACATAACCAAAACATTATTTCAACATACTATCAATATAAAAATTAGTGAGATGTTTTATACTCTTTTTAAAAATTCTAACTCTCAGAAATTTCCTGTGTATTTTACATTTACAGTACATCTCAAGGTGGATGCTAAATTTTCAATGGTTAAGGTGAAATGTAGTCCTAATGAAACAACAAAGTCGTGTTTAATGGAAAAAAATTTACATCGCTTCAGTTTTTTATTTAGCTTAATTAAAATGAAAGAAAATTAAAAGCTCAGTTTCAGTTAATTAGTGACATTTCAAGTGTCCAGTGTCCAATGTGTGCTTAGAGGTTATGATAGCAGACAGCACAGCTTTAAAGAATTTGTTCATAAGGTAGAGAAAGCCTACATATGGCCAGAGTTTTAAAGTGTTCCCAATATATTGTTTATGCTCTATAAATCCACTATTTATGCATCCCCTTTATACTTTCCATAAGGTGAATACTCTACAAAAACACATGGAATAGAGGATTCTTAATTACACTCACCAATCTTCAAGTTCACTCTTGACCTAGAAACTCTAACATTTCCTATATGGAAGCCAGAGACAAAAACACATCATACCTCTATTGAAAACCCACCCAACACTGTGATTTTAGAGACTGTTAAATCCTAAATAGCTCCTGCCTGGTGAGTTCAGATGTTGGTTTATTCAAGAGGGATTTTTATTTTGGTTTAATTTTATTTTTTAATTCAAGACTTTAACATTGAAACATACTCACAAAGCAACATGTGAACAAATTCAAATTACTATTACTTCCTAATAACATGCTGCTCTCCCTTCCCCCTGCCTACACCAGAGAAAATAAAGCAAAATATTTTTCCACATGGCATCCTTTTAACACGCTCATTTATTTCAAAACTGCAACCAAACTGGCAAGGTTTCATTAAAAAGAACACAATGTTTTTTGCTAAGATATAGCTTTCCATTTAAAATGCTGTTTGTTTCTCATAGCTGATCAGGGCACAGGGAGAGAAAAAGCCCATTTGCTTCCCCATTTTTGCCCAAAGCATTCATTCTTTCTGCTTTATTCTACATTTACACTGGCTGGGAGTGGAAGTCAAGAGATTCCAGCACCGGCAAGACATCTCTACCCTCTAGGGACATTTAAGGGGTGAGAGTTCCAGTTTTAACACCTGCCAAGGCCCACTGGACTAGATAATTACATCTTGAAATAAAAGGAAATCCTGGATGCAAGCAAAACCCTCAAAATGCCTTGTAAAATCATCTTACTAACATACACATCCAATGAGTCTGTTCTCATTTTAAGCAGTCCCTTCACTACCTAAGTGGTATAAAAATGAAAAAACGTAATCTAAACCACAAGTGCAGATGGTTAAAGCATGCCAAAGATGTCAGGAGACTGTAGTCCAAATGATCAAATACAGATTTCTCTCCATTTTGGTGTGAAAAGATCAGTGAAGAATTATGTTAATAAAATGGGTCTCCAGATTCTACTCTGTAGTGAACATTATGGTACATTTCCAATTTAACTTACATAAAAGAATGCCCACACCCCTGGGCTCCTATCATCATAAAGGAGATTTTAAATCTTTTCATTCAGTTACCTTGTATTGAGTTATAATATTCATAAGCACAAGTCAGAAATTTTGGATTAAATAAACAGTGAGCATCATTTTTTTAAAATTATTATTATTTTGCATCTAAGTCATCGTTTATTTTTCATCCATCTTTGTTCTTCGACCTGTGTGGGCCTCCCATCGCTGTGGCCTCTCTCATTGCAGAGCACTGGCTCTGGGCGCATGCACTCCAGAGCGCCAGCTTGCAACTGAACACACTGGCCCAGCCGCGCCACGGCACGTGGGATCTTCCCCAGCCAGGGATCGAACCAGTGCCCCCTGCACACTGCAAGGTAGACTCTACCCACTGGACCACCAGGGAAGCCCAGTCAGCATCACTTTTAAACTGAAATATTTCTATGGAAAACTTAACCAATAAAACAAGAGAAAAAAATGTGCAACTGTTCTTAAATGACTTAGGTCTCTTCCTAGTTTAAAGCAATATCCACTGCCCTCGTCATACAGTCCTTTCACCTGTATTTCACTTAAGCCTTACAACAATCCTATGAAGTAGGAATCACCAGCTCTATGTTACAGATAGGAAACAGAAGCAGAGAGAGAAAGTGATTTACCGAAGGCCATGAAGCTAGTAAGTGGAAAGAGCTAGTAATCAAATCCAGGTTTCCTGATCCCAAATCAGTCAACTTTTCACTAAACGAACAAATGCCTCCCAATATATCCCAAGACCATATGCTTTAAAAAAAATACATTCCTTGAATCCCAACATGCATGTCCAACATAGTCAGCCTCGCTCTGAGCTTTGTAAGACCATGTTCACTTCTGGTATGAAGACTTCCAAAATGAAAAAACACCTTTTATAAGCAGCACGAACCCAGCAGGGCTTTTTTAAAAAAATTAGTCAACTTTTGATATTTTTGTTTTAAATACAGCTGTCCCTCAGATAAATAGCATATATTATTAACCTTATTTCTTTCAGAGTACTGTGTGCCAATATAGTCAAATCCATTCCTGGAAAATAAGTAGCCAAATCAGAAAACTTGCCCAGTCATTTCAAAAAGTACTCATTTAGTCAATAAATGTATGACTGTTTCAGAAAATTTTAATTCTGGGGAGGAAAAGCCAGCAAGAAAACCAAACTTGAGATTTATTTTGTAATTAGGGAGTTTAAAGCAGATTTTACCCCTTGAGAATTTTAAAGCATTTGTAGTGATTTCCAATTTTCCTACAGTCATTATCATATATTTATATAAATTATGCAGATCACTATGTTTCTGGCCACTGTCATCGTTTATTTTTCATCCATCTTTGTTCTTCGACCTGTGTGGGCCTCCCATCGCTGTGGCCTCTCTCATTGCGGAGCACTGGCTCTGGGCATGCACTCAGAGCGCCAGCTGCCCCATGCCGCGCCACGGCACGTGGGATCTTCCCCAGCCAGGGATCGAACCAGTGCCCCCTGCACACTGCAAGGTAGACTCTACCCACTGGACCACCAGGGAAGCCCAGTCAGCATCACTTTTAAACTGAAATATTTCTATGGAAAACTTAACCAATAAAACAAGAGAAAAAAATGTGCAACTGTTCTTAAATGACTTAGGTCTCTTCCTAGTTTAAAGCAATATCCACTGCCCTCGTCATACAGTCCTTTCACCTGTATTTCACTTAAGCCTTACAACAATCCTATGAAGTAGGAATCACCAGCTCTATGTTACAGATAGGAAACAGAAGCAGAGAGAGAAAGTGATTTACCGAAGGCCATGAAGCTAGTAAGTGGAAAGAGCTAGTAATCAAATCCAGGTTTCCTGATCCCAAATCAGTCAACTTTTCACTAAACGAACAAATGCCTCCCAATATATCCCAAGACCATATGCTTTAAAAAAAATACATTCCTTGAATCCCAACATGCATGTCCAACATAGTCAGCCTCGCTCTGAGCTTTGTAAGACCATGTTCACTTCTGGTATGAAGACTTCCAAAATGAAAAAACACCTTTTATAAGCAGCACGAACCCAGCAGGGCTTTTTTAAAAAAATTAGTCAACTTTTGATATTTTTGTTTTAAATACAGCTGTCCCTCAGATAAATAGCATATATTATTAACCTTATTTCTTTCAGAGTACTGTGTGCCAATATAGTCAAATCCATTCCTGGAAAATAAGTAGCCAAATCAGAAAACTTGCCCAGTCATTTCAAAAAGTACTCATTTAGTCAATAAATGTATGACTGTTTCAGAAAATTTTAATTCTGGGGAGGAAAAGCCAGCAAGAAAACCAAACTTGAGATTTATTTTGTAATTAGGGAGTTTAAAGCAGATTTTACCCCCCTTGAGAATTTTAAAGCATTTGTAGTGATTTCCAATTTTCCTACAGTCATTATCATATATTTATATAAATTATGCAGATTACTATGTTTCTGGCCACTGCTAAACTATTTCATTTAATTCTCCTAATCCACATACACTAATCTGAAAAAAAATATAATTTTGTTATGATGTTAGGGCAAAGAGTCACTTAAAACATACTGTTCAGCATTAATGGGTCAGGAGACCTGATGCTAAATATAAGCACACATACTATATTCAATGGGCATACTGTACCAATTAAGATTTAAGACACTAAAATATACAGTTAACAAAACAACAGACTTAAGAAACTAAATTCTGAAATTCAAATGCTTGTGTGAACATCAGTTTTAAAACAAACTGCATCTATTAAGTCTGGAAGAAATAACCTTTCTTAAAAAAAGGGGAGGGAGGAATTAAGATAACCTAATGTCAACCAACTACTACAGTACCTTGGGCACTGTCATCTTTTGGATGTGTTCATACAAGCTCCAAAATTCAATAGTGTCTTAAAGTACAACATAAAGTAAAAAATCGTAAGTATCAACATAAAAATGTATCATACTGAAGAAAGCGTGGTGATCCTTCGACAGCTCTGTTGGTAGAGCGGAGGACTGTAGGTATTTGAACAAAGGGCAAGCATTATTCTGTTTACAACAGAATTTCTTTCTTGATTAAGAACCTCATAAAGCAGATGAGAATTAATGACAGGCAAGCCTTATGAATAAAGAAAATGTCAGCTCAATAATATCATCACCAAAATGAAAAACACTTAATATAGTCAAAAACAACAAAAAAGCCAAATCCCAAAGAACTGCTGAATTTGAGGTCACGATGTCAAATACCATAGTATGTAGTTACCAAAAGTGTTGGGAATTTTTCCTACACAGAAAGATTAAAATTATACGGCATTTGTAGCAGAAAAATCAAAGGCTGATTACCAGATAGCTTTTTTATTCTTTGAGTAACAGGGTGGAATTCAGCTCTGTAAAAGTTTTCCACTTTCAAGAGAAGATACGAGGTCTGAGTCTTGGCTGTACGATTATTATGTGAATTTGGTCAATTTATTTAACATTTTGTGTCTCAGGATCTCTATCAATATTACAGGATTGGATTAAGCTACTTACAAGATACCTTTCCAATTTTATGAAGCTGACTATGATATAACCCACATCACATTACAATATTAGGTTGGATAAATAAAACTCAAGAAACAACATGAAAAACTACGAATGTAAGCTTAGAAGCTGTGTTTTTCTCACTGCTATTTCACTCGCACATTCTCTTTATGGCTATCTTATTAAAAAATACAAATATAAATCATTCCTCTTTAAAAACAAGGTAGGGTTTATGTTTCACTGCTTTATTGTACAGTACTTCTCACCACCCACACAATTTATTTCCCTTGCTGGTCTGTCAGAGGATGGTACTAATACCTCTGCCACTGCTGATACTACTAGAGCAATATGAGATTATAAAATATTTGCATGGCAATGTTAGTTTAGCCTCACTTGTATTCTTCTATCTTTACCACTTGAAAAGGACAGCAGGAAAAAAAAAAGGAATCAGTACGTGTCTAATCTCTTGGCAGGACGTCTGCAGCTCACCAACAATTCTAACAACAACAATCCTCTAAAACAGCTAAATTGAAAGAATATTAACAATGTAAACAAATCAAAGGAGGAGACCAAGCCAAATGCTGCCAATTCACAGATTAAGTTAGTTTAAAAAGGAAACCATTATGACATTTCAATTCACTCAAGTACTTTAGACAGGGAATGTAATCTTCGATTACCCAGTTCATGTTCTTTTAGTATCAAGCTATGCCACTAAATTAGAATTTGGTCTTACGCACACTAACTCAATTCTGACTTCTCATTATTCTCAAGTCAATGACTCAAAAAGCCAAATGTTATTCATGTAAGTCACTGATTACTGGCAATTTTGGTGTTAATTCATAAATAAAGTACTATTTTTTTAAGACAAGTTTTCCACCAAAAATGAACTATTTTGAAATCACTTGACCAAAAAATAAATATTATCTACACAGATAACTGCTATATTGTTTGAGGAAAACTATTTTGCGTTACAGAACCAAACACACTGACAAGTGTGATTTCTGAACCAGCGCTCCTACAAAGAAATGATGACAAAGGTGACCATATATCCCCAGTTTGTCCAGAAGAGTAGCAGTTTATAACTGTTGTCGTGTAGTGACTATTAATACAGCCTTCTTACACTCTTGAAAGTGTCCCAGTTTGGATAAATTATATGATCACCTTAAATGTAATAAACACTAACAGGAACTTTGGTCAACACAAAAAGGAAAAATGTAATTAAGAGTTAAATCCTTTCTATATACAGTTAAGTGCAGAGCAAGAGGAAAGAGATCATTTTTCATTCCAGAAAAATCTGAAAACACCGAACACAAGTATCTCCTTTCCCCCACAGAATGTATCATGTTAATCATCATGTAAACACTGGAACAGTAGTCCAAACTGTAGCTGTGAAATTACTGCAAGAAATACACAAATCTATCTACACACTATGCACTGTCTATAGATATTTGTCTTCCCCACATATGTAGGTGATATGACTAATGAAACTGAAACCTTGAATTAAGCACTAAAGTACAAGAATTTGTTGTTGTTGTTGTTGTTTAATCACTAAGTCATATCCTGCTTTTCTGTGATCTCATGGACTGTAGCCCGCCAGGCTCCTCTGTCCATGGCATTTCCCAGGCAAGAATACTGGAGTGGGTTGCCATTTCCTACATTAGGGGATCTTCCCCACCCAGGGATCAAACCGCTTCACCTTCATTGGCAGGCTGATTCTTTACCATTTAGCCACCAGGGAAACCCCAAATATAAGAGTATCTACAGTAAAAATATCCAGTATCTATTTCAGGAGCAAAACCACAAGTTCACAAATACATTCCCAAATTGTTTAAGATTATCAAGATTTTTACATGTAAAACTACTTGATCATCCAGGAAACTTCTATTTTGAAAAATGAAGGAAAAAAATAGAAGTGTTATTGCTTTCTTATATATATTGAGTATCAAAATGTCAAAAATCATGTAAACTGGATAATTTTAAAAATCAATGGGCTAAGGGCTTCCCCTGGTGGTCCAGTGGGTAAGGACACCGCCTTGCAGTGCAAGAGGTGCCGGTTCGATCCCCGGCCTGGGAAGATCCCACATGCTGCGGAGCGGCTGGATCGATGTGTCCAATCACCGAGCCGGAGCTCTGGAGCACGTGCGCCCAGAGTCGGTGCTCTGCAACAACAGATGCCACCGCGATGGGAGGCCCACAAGAGCCAAAGAGCAAAGACGGATGAAAATAGATAAATGAAAGACCAACAGAAGTGGCCCGCCCGCTCCCCTCCCTCCCCAACCCGGCCCCCGCCCCCCGAAAAAATCAATGGCGCCGCCCCCCAAAAAATCAATGGTTATGCTATAAGGTTTGCAAATGCTATGGAATTAGATTTACGAAAGAAAAACAGGTCCCAACCTTGGCAGTGGCCAAAAGTCTAGCATCTCAGAGGACTTTTCACTTTCTAATTTGTTATCTGCTCTGTGGTAAATCAAGAGAACACGAGGTTGGTGAGTGGTGTGCTCTACTTCCCAATCCACTAGACCTCTGGGAAAAGTAATACACCCATTATAATTCCATAAATGCAGATGTGCTATTTGATCTACTATATTTAAGGCCCCACTACATGGTCACTAACCTGAAAAATATATCCAACCAGCCTAACACTTCTAGATATCACGTCATTATTAAGCTATTTCTTAAAACCACTTCTGATTTTAAATTAAGTTTATCAAATTGTATCACAAGCAGTAACAGCTGAAACAAGAACCCTGACAGACGAAAAAAGAGGGTGTAATTGCTAGGTAAGTCTCACTTCATAAAGCAAATTGCCTTCAAGTGTTAACATAAGTTTTTGATGCAACTTAACCTATAGATTTGTTTTCCACTACAATCTTTCATTTTCTTTGCATGTCCAATCTAATTAGGTAACAATTAAGCCTAAGGACATACAAGTTTATTGACTTTGGCAGCAGACAGACCTTGGTTAAAATGGGAGCTCCTACCACTTATTAGCTATGTAATTGAGGACAAGTTACCTAATCTCTCCTGAGTGTCAGTTACCTTTGTAAAACAAGTAATATCCTCATGAAGCTTTGTTCTAAGGACTACAAAACCACGCATGTGAAGCACAAGACCTAACACACACGTATTCAATACAGATTAGTTGTGAATTTAAGCTAATTACCCATCCCAGTTTGCATGGGAGAATCCTGGTTTGCACCTGTTGTCTAGGCATCTGTCCCTTTTTCTCTCAAAAGCATCCTAGTTAGAGCAATTAATTATGTGGTTACCTTAACAATGTTGATCAAAGAGGCTGATACCAATCAGAGTATTATATATCAATTATGACTTTTTGGATCTTGAAGGAAAAAAAATGTCACACAAAATAACCTGAGATTATATTCATGTAATACAGTCTACTAATAGTTAATTTAGTCATTCAACAAACATTTAAACACTATTTACACTCATCCCATTCCAACAGTGATTTAAGGAAGCAAATTTCTATTTTGTTCTTTCTGTTCTATACAGATACTGGTTAAACTTCAGACATTATTTTGAAAGAAGAAAATTGACAGCACTAATAAGGTTTCAGCTACTAGGAAACACTACCCTTTGAATTCCCAGTGAAAAAACACCCATTCTGACCATTAAGAATGCCGGATACAAACTAATATGTATCAAATAAGCCCGTTCAATTACAGGGTCCCCACAACAGAATAAATATCTTAAAACATGCATTCTACACATAAATCATCAGGAGACGCAACAAAAAATAAATTACCTGACTGTTATGACATAGTATTGTAATACAATAAACTGGATTTTAGTTTTCTTCACTCTCTGCTCTAGAAAAAAAAAGAATCCATTATTCTTCCTCTTTTAAAAGATATACATTTTTTTTGAAACAGATACATCCTGAAAAATACATATCCTATGTATTTTAGATACACACACACACACACACATGCACACACACACACCATAACTCAATCTAATCCAACATTAGTATTAGGATATTTGGGGAGACTAAGAAAGTCAGAAGGAATCTCGTATGTTAGATAAAAAATACCTTTTAAAGGCTGACAGCCCATCTACCTTTTAATACAAGTTTACTTAAAATAGGCTTCTCATCAGACCAGTAATTATTTTCAAATTCTCAGGTACTTTCAAAAACTTATTTGGCATATTATACTAGCCTAAGGCAGGAACTAAAGTATCAAAGATCATCAGGACATCTTAGGCGAAGAAAAACACTTTCTCAGTAAGAGAAGAGTATCCTAAAATCAAATTTTAAAAAATACTTAGATTGGTCTCCCTGGGTACTTTATTTTTACAACTTAGAAAACTGCTCAAGCCATCCAGGACGAACATAATATACCTGAAAGGATGATAAGAGCATTTTGTCTTCGTCAAGAATAAAAAGTGACTACTAGTAGTATATTTCTTTCTCCCTTCAATCAGTGATTCTACTAATAGTTAATTTAGTCATTCAACAAACATTTAAACACTATTTACACTCATCCCATTCCAACAGTGATTTAAGGAAGCAAATTTCTATTTTGTTCTTTCTGTTCTATACAGATACTGGTTAAACTTCAGACATTATTTTGAAAGAAGAAAATTGACAGCACTAATAAGGTTTCAGCTACTAGGAAACACTACCCTTTGAATTCCCAGTGAAAAAACACCCATTCTGACCATTAAGAATGCCGGATACAAACTAATATGTATCAAATAAGCCCGTTCAATTACAGGGTCCCCACAACAGAATAAATATCTTAAAACATGCATTCTACACATAAATCATCAGGAGACGCAACAAAAAATAAATTACCTGACTGTTATGACATAGTATTGTAATACAATAAACTGGATTTTAGTTTTCTTCACTCTCTGCTCTAGAAAAAAAAAGAATCCATTATTCTTCCTCTTTTAAAAGATATACATTTTTTTTGAAACAGATACATCCTGAAAAATACATATCCTATGTATTTTAGATACACACACACACACACACACATATACACACACACACACCATAACTCAATCTAATCCAACATTAGTATTAGGATATTTGGGGAGACTAAGAAAGTCAGAAGGAATCTCGTATGTTAGATAAAAAATACCTTTTAAAGGCTGACAGCCCATCTACCTTTTAATACAAGTTTACTTAAAATAGGCTTCTCATCAGACCAGTAATTATTTTCAAATTCTCAGGTACTTTCAAAAACTTATTTGGCATATTATACTAGCCTAAGGCAGGAACTAAAGTATCAAAGATCATCAGGACATCTTAGGCGAAGAAAAACACTTTCTCAGTAAGAGAAGAGTATCCTAAAATCAAATTTTAAAAAATACTTAGATTGGTCTCCCTGGGTACTTTATTTTTACAACTTAGAAAACTGCTCAAGCCATCCAGGACGAACATAATATACCTGAAAGGATGATAAGAGCATTTTGTCTTCGTCAAGAATAAAAAAAGTGACTACTAGTAGTATATTTCTTTCTCCCTTCAATCATCAAAGTCACTGCGGTTAATTCTGATTCAGGAAATGCAGACTCCTTATTTCCAGCGGAAAAAAAAATATATCGTGGGGCCTTGAGAGTAGTGGATGACAACTTGATATAAATGCTTCCGCTTTCCGCAAAACGAAAGAATGACCTAAATAGACAAGCCTGCTAGGCCTCCGATTCCCGGACTAACCTGTGGAATAAGTATGGTGAAACTGTCTAGGGAAGGAACGTGGCTGTCTCCTCCATCTTGAAATTAATCAGCATAAGGGAAAAAGGGACTGAGTATTCAGGAAGCAGAAGCCCAACCGGTTAATACTAGTTACTAAAGCTATGGCGTACGTGGCAGGTACCGCCCGCAGAAGCCGAGACCCTTAGGCATTTTTTCGAGGGGGGAGGGGTTGGGTTGTTCCAGCATTAAAGGAAAATTAACTTCAAAATCATCTGGCCCAATTCCCACTCTCACTCAGGGAAAAACAACAAACACACAACGGCTTTTCCCTCCCTTTTGGGGGGAATCCTTGCAGGGATATCTGGCAAAAGACACGCCAGGCTTATTCAAGCAAGGGAGTAAACCACTTTTGCCATAGATCCTCAGGGAAGATGTCATCGTGGCCCCAGGGGTCGCCTAATTGATAGTGCCTTGCAGAAGACTCAAAATGGGGTTTTGCAGATCCTGGGAAATCTAAAGGCCCTAGAGTTCCCAGTATCAAACTTAGAGCAGTCTGATCCCCACCCCCCCCATTTCGTAAACCCAAGCCCGCCATGTAAAAGGAGTGGGGGGGAGGAGGTGGCGAGGGAAGTCTCCAGAGAAATGAGGAGAGAAAAACCCGAGAAGATCCAAGATTCTCATGCGCGAGGCCAACCCTCGAAAATCGCCTCCCCCAAATTCTTACGGTTCTGGAGGGCCCCAGCTGCGGCTCGCGCGGCCCCAGAGAGGAAGTCCTACCTACCTCCTTCCCTTTCTTCAAAGAGCCTGTCGACTATACACCCAACTAAAATGGCAGCGGCGACTACGCCACGGAGCCCCCCGCAGCAACCGGCGCCTGGGGTCCGGAGGTGGCGCTGAGCCTCCGCCACGATGCACCACTCGGGCCCTTTTGCGAGAACGCGGCAGCCGCGGCTCCGCTGTCTTCCTCTACCTCCCCATCCGTTTCTCGGAGGAGTCTCACGGCTTCACTTACTCGGTTTTAGTGTCTGGATCCAACTCGATCGCTTCGGCCGCCGCCGCCGCCGCCGCCGCCGCCGCCGGGGCCCCTGCGCGCCTCCCCCGCCGCAGCTCTCAAGCCCGCCTCCGATGAGTCGCTGGTCGAGACCCGCCTCTAGCCCAGCGCCTGCTCCGAGACGTTGCTCAGGCAGCCATTACCTTCCCCATTGTTACCAAGCAGCGACAGGAAACGCCTGCCCACAACAGGAAGTGATGATGCCGCGTCCCGGCCCCGCCGCCCCACTCCCAGCCGACGACCCAATCCCGGGCGATTCCTCGAAAAGCCTCGGTGAGAGGAGGAGGTGGCCGGCTGACGACGCGGCAGGGCGGGCCGCGGCCTGGAAAAGGAAAGCTGCTGGGCCGCCCACCATGTGACAGGCCCCACCCTCCTCCGCCATTTTGAATTGTGGCGAGAAATGCGCGTCCTGAGAATTGTGGGAACCTTTGCTTTCCCATTTTGAAAGCGGGAGGACGTCACCGTCGGCCTGCTGGAAGCCCTTTGCAGAGTGAGAATCGGGGTAATTGTCTAGCCTGACGTCAGTTCACACAATGAGTCCGGACCGGCGAATACAGCATCCTACCTTTATTCGACATACATTTATCGAGCGCCAACTGTATGTGTCAAGCGCTAGTATAGGTGCTGGGGATACAGCGGAAATTTAAGCAGACCAAAATCCCAGTTCTCATGGGTCTTTATAGTCTACTTGGGGGGAGGGTGCATATATATATATATATATATATATATAATAGTATGTTATATATATATATATAACATACTTAAAATTAATGAGAAATGCTAGGGAGAAAGATAAAGCGGGGGGGAAGGTGGGTGGGAGAGCGCCCGGTGGCGGCACTCGGGAACTGCAGTGGTCAGCGGTGGCCTCTCTCAGATGGTAATGCTAAAATTCTTGAAAGGGGGCGGTGATTGTGAAAGGGTGGGAAAATCTGATAACGCTGGTATTTAAGGGCGGTTAAGGAAAGCCTTTCTTAGGTAGTAATGCGTGAAAGAAGGTAGAGTATGAGCCACCCAGCAACAACTCCAGTTTTCACAGTTAAGAAAAACAATCATGGTTTTACATGTTTCCATTTTTCTGTTTTCAGTTAACACCTCAGCTACGCTGGCTTTCTTCGTATTCTCCAGCGAACTAGTTTCCCACCTCTACAACTTTACG
This sequence comes from Tragulus kanchil, assembly GCA_022376925.1. Lineage (NCBI taxonomy): Eukaryota > Metazoa > Chordata > Mammalia > Artiodactyla > Tragulidae > Tragulus > Tragulus kanchil. The sequence continues at coordinate 66,810,753 of JAIOJX010000001.1, read as the reverse complement.
TAGGTTGGAATTTTCCCCTTCATATGTTTGCTCTCATCATCTATACGTTTTCTCAATTGTCATCTCTCCAGAAAACACTTCCCTAACCACCCTATCTGAAATTACAACTTCCACATCCCCTTACTGGGCTTCCCTGATGGCTCAGGGGTTAAGAATCTGCCTACAGATGCAGGAGACACAGATTCAATCTGTTAGGTAGGAAGTTAGACATGAGCAATAAGGGGGAGGCCAAGCTGAAAGGGATGCAAGCTGCTCTCTAAACTCCCTCCCAGACACACCCAGGAGACTTCACAGATATGCTGCGAAATAAGAGAGAATTTACAACTCCTGCACACCCGTGTCCTGGGCACACAGTGGTTTCGCCAAGAAACCTTAGGCAGTTAAGAGCCCGGTAAAGGCTAATAAATATTCCACATCCAGTTATAACAGACAATTATGGACAGACACAACACAGCCTGCTGTTATACAACTTACAATTATCAGTCGACCTTGAGTGTATGTGTCCTTTGCATTCTCTTTCATTGATGGATGGTGGATATAAGCTCCACTTTGCAGACACCATAACCAAAAGGAGGAGACTGGAAGTATGAAAGGCAGAAGCCAAGAAGGAAGGATGAGGTGGACCCCTTTGGGGTCAGCTTGCTCTCGAGTCGTGGGAGTGATGTCTAATAAAACATCTCTCTGCTTGAGCTGAACTGAACTGAACTGTAACTTGTCATAATTCTACACTGTGTGGTCCATTGCTCCAAAATTTTGTTGCAGTGAGGCAAGAGCCAAGGGAAAAAAAAAAAAAAAAAGCTGACCTGACAGATCTGGAAGTCACGAAGATCCCCTGGAGAAGGAAATGGCAACTGACTCCAGTATTCTTGCCCGGGAAATCCCATGGACAGAGGAACCCGGTGAGATACAGTCCATAGGGTTGCAAAGAGTTGGACAGAACTTAGTGACACAACAACAACAACATCCCTTTCCCAGCTTAAACTTCATCCATTTGTTTACCCCCACCCCCTTAAAAACAGTAAGCCTCTTTGTTTTGTTCACTGATATGTCTCCAACGAGCTCATAGTAGACCCTCAAATATTTTTTGAGAGAGTGCCAGCCTCAGCATGATGGCCTTTTGATCAACCAGACACACGTTTCACTCCAGGCAGTTACAACAATATCCCTCATACTTCCCTGCTCAACTTCCAGCAGGCTTGATATTTTGACGGTATGGGAATATGAATTAGATGTTATATCTCTACTCAGCTTTTGTCCTGTATTGCATAATCATATACTAGAACTTTTACATTTTACCTAGTGTAAAATGAATTCTTCAGTGGTCAGCAATTGCTACTAAGCCTGATACTGAGATTAAGGCATTAACATTAGCCACTCCTTAACATATTCTTGAGACAAACATGGGTTAATGTAAAATATAAAATCATAAAAGAAGTAGAAAATGTAAGCGAATATGTCCATAGCCTTGGGGATGTGGAAGGACTTTCTAAATATGACACAAAATCCACAAAAGGATTTACTCTTAAGTACAACTTTGTAAATGAAAGTAAAGCTTCTGAATATCAAAACGAAACGTTAGGGCTCCCCTGGTGGTCCAGTGGGTAAAGAGTCCACCTTGCAGTGCAAGGAGCCCCGATTGGATCCCTGGCCTGGGAAGATCCCACATGCCTCGGAGCGGCTGGTTGGACCGGTGTGTCCAATTACGAGCCAGTGCTCTGCAATGAGAGATGCCACTGCAATGGGAGGTCCACAGAGGCCAAAGAATAAAGATGGACAAAAATAAATAAAAACAAAAACCAGTAAAAGAGGCCAAAAAACAAAATGTTAATAAAATTAAAAGACAAATGCCTGGGCTTCCCCTGGTGGTCCAGTGGGTAAGGACACCGCCTTGCAGGGCAAGGGACGCAGGTTCGATCCCTGGCCTGGGAAGATCCCACGTACCGCGAAGTGGCTGGACCGATGTGTCCAATTACCGAGCCGGCGCTCTGGAGCACATGCGCCCAGAGCTGGTGCTCTGCAACGACAGACGCCACCGCGACGGGAGGCCCACAAGAACCAAAGAACAAAGACGGGTGAAAATAGAGAAATGAAAGACCAATAGAAGTGGCCCGTCCACTCCCCTCCCTCCCCAACCCGACCCCCGCCCAAAATAAATAAATAAATCTTAAAAAAAAAATGACAAATGCCACATTGAGAAAAGTAATTTCAATATTATACTAAAGTAGTACTGGTTTATAATAAAATTAAAAGGGAGGTTGGTAAAAATACTACATATATGATAAATATATGATAAACATTTATGACTAATGTCACTATAGACAGTGCCCAATTTACGATGGTTCAACTTACAATTCTTTGACTTTAAGATGGTACAAAGTGATACTCATTCAGTACTTAAGATTTTGAATGTTGATCTTTCTCTGGACTAGTGACATGCAGTACAATACTTTCTGTTGATGCTGGGTAGCAGCAGTGAGCTGCAGTTCCCAGTCAGCCATATCTTGAGGGTAAACAACCCAAACACTGATAATAAGTCTGCACCCATACAACCATTCTGTATTTCAATACAGTATCCAGTAAATTACAAGAGATATTCATCACTTTACAGTAGGCTTTGTATTAGGTGATTTTGCCTAAATGTAGGCAAATACAAGTTTTCTGAGAATGTTTAAGGTAGTCTATACTAAACTATGCTATTTGGTAAGTTATGTGCATCAAATGCATTTTCCACATGGGATATTTCCAACCTAGGATGAATTTTTGGGGATGTCACCCCATCGTACAATGGGGAAGAGCTGTAGTGCTATTGTAATTTTTTAAAAATATAAGTGCCCCAATTAAAAAATATGCAAAGGACATGAATAGACAGTCCAAAGAAAGAGAAAACATTTGGCTTATAAACATACAATAATAGTAATTGAGTAATCAACCTCACTAGTAATCAGAAATAAAAATAAAATCAATTATATCTCTTTTTTGCCTGTTAGAATGTTAAAGATTAAAAGTTTTATAATATTAAGTGTTGATGAAAATGGTATGAAGTGGGCACACTTGTATGCTACTGGTACAAATTGATATAACCATTTTAAAGTAATCTGGTAACAACACATATCAAAAGCCACAACATATAGAAATTTATTTTAAGGAAAATAAGTAGACAAGTTTGCAAAAATATACTTACTAAATATATAAAGATGTTACTCATCGTGAGTTGTATAGTATTGAAATACTGAAAATTCAGAAAAAATAACTATTCAGCAAAAATTAAGTACTTTACAGTACATCCACATAATGCACTACTACATAGCTTTAAAAAAATGAGTACCTAGATCTAGAAATATGTATTCAAATAAAAAAGTGCTTTATAAAATAGCATATATTCTATTCCTATATTAAAAGATGTGTATATATACGTAGAAAAAAGTCTAGATGACTATACATGCAAATAAAATGTGAAAGGATTATTAGTCGCTTTGACTTCTTTACCTCTTTCTGTTATATCTTGAATATTTACAATATACATGTATTACTTGGTATTGAGAGAAGGGGCAATTTTTTTTAAACCTTTATTTTGCTTTTAACTTTTACAGAGTTTTGTTGTTTATACAGATATGCATGTTCCCAGATTAGTCATATGTATATCCCCCCCTTCCCACCGCTCCCAGCCATCACACAGCACCTGAGAAGGGGCAATTTTTATTTTTAAAAGAAAACTCTGTCTAAATCAGAGAAAAAAAAGAATAATATTTTCCCATCTTCTTATTCCTTCCATGTTTGAACTCTTCTTTCTTTTTTTTCCTTCCTTCTTTTTTTCTTTCCTTTTTTCTTCCTTCCTTTCTTTCTTCTCTCCCCCCATGTGTTCTTCCAAGCTTTTTATATGCCAAGGACTGCTTCCTTCCAACATCTAGGAAATTACTTCTCAAAACAGTTTATCCCATGATGGCATTCAGTGCCACCCTAGAACCAAAGGAAGCAACCGCAGAATAATTCTCATGGAGTTTCTCTTCAGCTTAATTGCATTTCTCTCCCATGTGCTTTTTACATATGTCTGATGTTCACAAAATTTTCATCACTTCTTTAACATGAAGAAATAAAAGAATATTCCAATTTTCCTTCTCTTCATTTATCCAACAAAATGTGTTGATCATCTACTACTATATGATGATCATCTATTGTAGACTGTCCATCAGCTATATTTCTAAGATACAATATGATGGCTGAGAATAGATTAGTGAATCACAAACCATAAGTCCCTGCCCTTGTGACAAGACAGACATTGACTAAATACCTATAAATGTAATGAACATTACAAAGGAGACATGGGCATAATAGGAGAGGTATATAAAAGGAACGTTTAACCCAGAGAAGTTGCCATTTTTAGCTGAAACTTGAGCTTAAGGAAGAATGATGGTTAGGAAGGGAAGAAAGATAAGGGAGCATTCCTGAGGGAGATAATAATCTGGACAAATTCCCCGGGGTCAGAAAATGGAGACTGGGAAACTGAAGGGATAGCTATTTGTTTTCTTCATAGCACATATCATATTGGAGTTTATCTTGTCTGTTTATGATGTTTATTGATTGTATTTCTATGTCTATAGTCTGTCAGTCTTCACACTAGCCTGCTCCCATGTAAAGTTCCGTGGGAAATGAGGCTTAGCCCCACTCCGTCACTGCTGTATTTTCTAAGCCCATAACAGACACTCATCAATATTTCTGGAATGAATCAATGAATTAGCTTAGGGTTCAAATTAGAGGTTTTGGATCTTATCCTCAGAGCAGTGGGAATTTGTTGAAGAGTTTTAAAAGTGATCATTTAAAAATGATCTGATGAAGAATTTTTTTAAAAGATCTTTATGTATTCATGTTGTTTTTTGTTGTTGTTTTCTTTGTTTTTGTTTCTGTTTTTTTTTTTTTGCATTTTCTTTATGGTGGATTTATTTACTATATTAGAGCCCAAACTCCTTTATTTTTAAGAAATTCAATGGGTTTTGTTTTTAAAAAGTGGCACCCCCAGATATTGATTTATTTAGCTTAGATACTGCCTCTAATGTATTTATTAATCTTTTTACATATGAATTACTCATCAAAATCAATTAACCAGAAAACCAATATATGCCCCTTAGCACTTCCAGTTTGTTGAAATTCATTCCTTTAGGAGTTCATAATAATATTCAGCATATGAATGGATTTTAAATGTTTTCTTCAGTTTACCCTGAGAAAGGGGCAACAGGATGGGAAGAGACAGCTGAAAGGTAATCAGTAGTTCATTCATTCATTTACTCATTGATTCGGTTAAGTCATTCATTCAACAGTATTTATTGTGTGCCATGGCACTGTGCTAGGTCTTGGGGCTACAGATATACAAGATACAGCCTCTGTCCTGAGGAAGTTCATAATTGAGAAGAAGAGAGGCATCCTGGGAGGATATAATTTCATCTACAGTCATTTTGTGACAATATGTGGAAGCTAAAGCTGATGTGTTGGTTCCATTGTAGGGGCCTCAGCAACACTTTTTAGGAAGTCAGCCACAATATTGTATTTATAGAATGTTTGAGGTCTTAAAAATAAATGAAAGATTAGAGAGTAAAGCACACAAAGTGTAAGAATAAATCCCTTTTATTCCTTACCATCTGTGGAAGATATTTTTAACCTAAAAACCTTAAGAACAGCTTGTATATTCGCCTTAGACTAGTTGAAAAGATTACAACTGCTTTCATTTCTGGCAGCACAATGCCATGTTTATACTAGCATTGCTATTGAAGACCTAGTTTTGCTCTAAAACTCAGCTCATCTCTTTGAAAAGGTATATAGTTATATGCATCATTTCTCTCACAAATGCCCTCTAAGTTAATTAACTGAGGCTGCTCTCCTCCAGTAAAATATACTCTAGAAAAGAATAAGTATTTTTGCAAATATTCAAACATATTAGAAATAAAATATATATTGATGCCTGGTTAACTATATGAGTAGTAAGAGAACTTAGCAGATTCCCTTTCCTGTCTTTTTTTCCCCCCAACTATTACAGCAACAATGAAAGACCTTTCTTTCTGTTCTATGCTTTGGGGGCATATAAAAATAACCTGGCTAGGAAGCAATATCAAGCACCTTATGTATTCAAACATGAAAGTTTCAGATGTTGTGGTTTCGAAAGCACAGGACGGTTTTCCAGCTCATGCCAAAAACAACCAGAAAGTGATCTTGCTGTAACAAATAAAGTGCAATATAGCAGAGAGAAGACAGAAGGCTTGGATTTAGAGAAAAAATATCCATCTTATCTCCAATTGTTAATCTGTTTTAATAAATACTTTTTCATTTGTTTAAACCGTGAATAACAAAATGTTTTAAATAGATTAAGCTGACTATGCACTTTGCCTGGCATCAAGCAACTTTATACTAAGTTCCTGTTTAGAGAGATGGTGAGTCTGTCCCTGCTTATCTCCCCCTCTCTCCAGTCATCATGAAAGGTGCAAACTCATCTGGTCCCACACCCATTTAAACTTCCATTTCCATAGAAATCAGCTCTAAATACACGTCCACTACCACCTGCACTGTTTTGCATCCTCTCAACACTTTTCCGCTGAGCCCTCTGGGACTGCAGAGGGCTGCAATACTAACACATTCCCTTGCTTTCTTAGTCTGCTCATAGAAGGATCTCTCCTTGTGAGTACTTTGGAAAGTGCCAGCTTCCAAAAAACCTCCTCTCCCCTCCAGACTCACTGAGAAATAAAAAACCAAGTGCAGACCTGTTTTTCCTCACAAAGTTTTTTTTTTTTTTTGGCCACTTCTATTGATCTTTCATTTATTTATCTTTGTTCTTTGGCCTGTGTGGGCCTCCTATCACAGTGGCCTCTGTCGTTGCAGAGCACCAGCTCTGAGTATCTGCGCTCCAGAGCTCCGGCTTGGTAATTGGACACATCGGTCCAGCCGCTCCACAGCATGTGGGATCTTCCCAGGCCAGGGATTGAACCGGCGCCCCTTGCACCTCAAGGCGGTGTCTTTACCCACTTGACCACCAGGGAAACCCCCTCACAAAGTTTTTATATCTCAAACCCAGAAGGAGAGTTGAAAGGAGAATTTAGATAAAATACAGATTCCAGGCTTATTGAAGTATAGCTGATTTACAATATTATGTTAAGTCCTGTTGTACAGCAAAATGATTGTTAGACACATACACATATATATGTATATATGCATATTTTTTTTTCTGTTTTGAGGGGTTACACCACATGGCCTGAGGGGTCTTTGCCAACCAGGGATTGAACCCATGTTCCACGCATTGGGAGCATGAAGTCTTAACTCCTGGACTGCTAGGGAAGTCTTATACATTTTTTAAAATTCTTTTTCCATTATGCTTTGTCATAGAATATTGAACATACTTCTCTGTGTCATATAGTAGGACCTCGTTGCTTATCCTTCTCCATATAAAAACCTGCTGGTGCTGGTGCTAAGTCCCTCAGTCGTGTCAGACTCTTTGAGAATCCAGGGACTGTAGCCCGCCAGGCTCCTTGACCATGGAATTTTCCAGGCAAGAATACTGGAGTGGGTCGCCATGCTCTCCTCCAGGGGATCTTCCCAACCCAGGAACTGAAACCAGTCTCCTACATTGCGGGTTGATTCTTTTTTTTTTTTTTTTTTTGGATTCTTTTTTCGTGTGGACATTTCTTTTTTAATTTTGGCCTCTTCTGTTTATTTATTTTTTTCATCCATCTTTATTCTTTGGCCTGTATGGGCCTCCCATGGCAGTGGCTTCTCCCCTTGCAGAGCACTGGCTCTGGGGGCATGCACTCCAGAGCGCTGGCTTGTAATTGTGACACACTGGCTCAGCCGCTCCACCACATGTGGGATCTTCCCAGGCCAAGGATCAGACTGGTACCCCTTGCACTATAAGGCAGACTCTTTACCCACTGGACCACCAGGGAAGCCTGTGGGTGGATTCTTTACCAGCTGATACAAGGGAAGCCCAAGAATACTGGAGTGGGTAGCCTATCCCTTCTCTGGGGAAACTTCCCGACCCAGGAATTGAACCAGGATCTCCTGCATTGCAGGCAGATTCTTTACCAGCTGAGCTACCCATATAAAAGCCTACATCTGCTAAATCTAACCTCCCACTCTATCGCTCCCACAACCCCTTCCCCTTGTCTGTTTTATATGTCTATGATTTTGTTTCTGTAAAAGAATTTTTTTAAAAAGTTTACTTTTTTTGAGAAGTTTTAGTTTCACAGAAAAACTAAAGGAAGATACAGATGCACCCTGCCTACACACATGCCTATCCTACTTCAACATCACTCACCAGAGTGGTACCTTTGTTATAATTGACAAACTGGCATTGGCACATCATTATCACCCAAAGTACATGATCTACATTAGGTTTCACTTTTTATGTTGTATAGTCTGTGGTTTTGGACAAATGTATAATGACATGTATCCATTGTTATAGCATCATACAAAGTGTTTCCACTCCGTAAAATTTTTTGTGGTCTGACTTCTTTATGCTCTATTTATCTCTCCATGCTTCTTGCTCAACCTTTGGAAACCACTGATTCTGTTACCTCCATAGATTTTCCTTTTCCAGAATGTAATATAGTCAGAAACATATCATATGTAGCCTTTAAAGGCATTTTATAAGCATAGGAAAAACAAGTCTGAAAGGATATATATTTAAATGTATACATGCATGTATCTGGATGCTGGCATTACAGGTGATTATTTTCCTAAGTTTTTGTAAGTAACGTGTATTACTTCTGTACTCAGAAGAAAAGTGTTATGGAAGAGAAAGAGGTTTTCATCTCTAGAGTAATCAAGTTTTGTTCATCTTCCTGTGCATTTAAAGTTGCCCATTAGACTAGAACTATCATATGGGCAGGGATTAGGTTTTTTTTTTTTTAATTTCCCTTGGTACTTCCTGCTACATAGAGTTCTGCATGCAATAAATGCTGATTAACTGTATTCGTGCATGTGCATACACATAAGCCTATGCACTTATGTGGGCATGCATATTTAATATGCCAATTTCTTTCTTATCAATAATGAGAAAAATAGTGACAGATTTTTTTTAAGTGCTATAGTTCTACAGGTATTTTGCAATATGTTGGGAAAGAAGACTACTTGCCAAGGCTAAGAGTACAAAGTGACCATTAAAGATTTGGGGGACATACCAGTCTAGCTTGTCAATTTTAGCCCAAGCTATTATTTGCTTGTGCTATCTCCCTTTGGATGATATTGGCTCTAGTCCCGTTTTTCTATAATTCTACTAATTAGCTTATCTGGGCATTTTGCTGGTAATATTTATATAAGAAATCACTTACAACTCCAACTGGTAAATGCACTATCTGTACCCATTTCTGGGCTTTTAGTTATAAGCAAGTGTTAAATCAACTGAAGTGATAAGAACTCTGTTCTCTTGGGAGGCTTGTAACCAGGACAGGTTTATATGTCTTTAGTCACATTTCATTTCTCATCTCCAAAAGTCCATACTGCACATCAAAACTGACATGAGAGTACAAATTTTGTAGTTTAGGATATCAGCAGGTTCCCAAGAGAGAGTTAGTATTAAAGTCCCTAAAATCACTAAATTATTTTAAAAGATTTCTTTAAAATTCTTGAGAATCAGATTGCAAAGCTCAAGGATTTATACATTTGATCTCAGAAATAGGAGGACATGATAAAGACTCATTTAGATTCCTTGATGATTTTTTACATATATATATATATATATTGAATAGTTATGGCTGTTCAAGGAAGGTATGGAATGTGTAGAACGTTTTGAAGGCATATTTTGGTTTTTCCTTAATTATAACTTTAGCTGAGCCTAGGGCATGGGCTGGGGCCTAATCATGACACAGGCCTTTCCTCAGCGATACAGCAGGTAACTGGATAGTACTTCTGCTTCCTCAAAGCCTCTGATAGAGAATTATTGATTCTGAAATCTGTAGGATGTTTTTACACAGGGAAGTGGTGATTGTAGTGGTAATAGAAATCTGGGCAGGTTGAGTCACTGTGAATTTATCCTGCTTCATTATGTTAACCCATTAGAGGCTGTATCTGGGGGACACACTAATGCCACTGTCTTCTTACATATTTAAACCACTGTCAAGGTATAAAATGTCCCGATGAAAATCCAAAGTGCTACGCAGCAACCCTTATATTCTTTCTGTTCATCAGTAAGCCCTATAAGTCTTCCATACCCAAATCCTGGCAGCAGGACTCAGCAAAGATTTAATAGCAGAGAGCACTAGTGAGGTCTCGTGTGACCCAGATGTACTCCTTATTCAAATTAACCAAGAAGTGTTAATTTGTGAATAATTAAAACCCTAACCACTTCGGGACCCCTCAACCATAGATTTTGTGGGGAGCTACAGAGGGTACACTAGTGATAAAAACATGGAGACTGGCGCAAAAGTCAGTGAGACTTACAGGTTTCTAAGCAATGCATTCCTAGTCCAGGATGTTATGGTCCCACTCATACCCTTGTTTTGTGAAACTTCTATACCACTGGCTGTACCCTTATAGAATAAACTCAACAGCCTCTAATATAGTGAGTCATCCTCAGTCTCACCCTTGTATGCTAAATATTAAATAAATATTTGTTCAATGGATAAATCAGTGACTCTAGAGAAGTGGCACTTTAAAGTGTCCACTAGTGTTAAATTGTGTATAAGTGAGCTTTGAAAATATAGTCCATCATAAAACGTGTGGCCAATTGTAGGGAGTGAGCCCTTGAATTTCCTTCAGAATTTCTTTCAGGTGGTATCTTTGCATCTTTCTATTATCTTACCCACACTAGATCCATACATATTGAAATCCTAGTTTAGTGATTTCATCTTTTGTCCTCTTACCTTAGACCTCTAGCTCCCTCAGTGCTATGGGCGTTTCCTCCTTGCTTGAAGCTACACCTGTTTCCCCAACCACAAGCAGTGTCTCCTGACACTCACCAGATAATGCCTAAAGTATCCTATGCTGCTCATAGTGGTCTTTCTCTCTCTTGATTTTTTTCCTGAATAGTTTGTAATCTGTCATGAGAAGGATTGCAATCTGCTCTTATTAATGACATTTTGTCTGCAGTGTTTAGAGGGCATCTCAATAGTTTTCTGAACCTGGGCTAGTTTGTGAGAAGAGGTGGGACAATGAGAGGTCATTCCATTTTATTCTCATCTTTCTTTTTTCTGCTAAATCTCTTTGACATGAGTTATCTTCCTTGACCTAATAATAGAGCATGTACCCTCCTCTTTCCTAGGACATCTTTGGGGATACATCCTTCTTTTCCTTTTCATGTAAGCCAAATTTGACCTCTAAGATCTTAAGCTTTCTCAGCCTTCATTTCCTGATATACCTCTGGTTCACTTTCTGACATTTCTAAAGCTAAAATGGTCTCCTAGGCTGTGATTCTCTGTTCATTTACAACATGCTGTAGTCGCTCTGCCTGCTGCCAATGTCCTTAAGCTGTTGCTGTGCCAACCAGATTCTCAAGGCCAAGGCATTACTGCCACAGTCTTTGTTAGTGCATTGGTTTTTTTTTGTTGTTGTTGTTGTGACTTTTTCCTTTGAATTCGTGGTAATTTATTTCACTATTTTTTTTCCCTCCTGACACCTCAATCATAAAAGCAGCCATATTTGTCCATGTATTTAAGGCTTTCACACTTCTTGATCTGGTTTGGTCCAGCTGCTCTGTGGCACGTCAGATCTTCCTGGGCCAGGTATCAAACCGGTGCTCCTCGCACTGCAAGCTGGACTCTTTAACCACTAGACCACCAGGGAAGCCCTGTCTGGTTACTTTTAACGATTGTATTGTTGTTGTTCAGTTGTTAAGTTGTATCCAACTTTGCAAACCCATGAACTTCAGCACACAAGGCTTCTCTGTCCTTCATTATCTCCCTAAGTTTGCTCAAACTCACATCCACTGAGTCAGTGATGCCATCCAGCCATCTTATCCTTTGTCATCCACTTCTCCTCTTACCCTCAGTGTTTCTCATCATCAGGGTCTTTTCCGATGAGTCAGCTCTTCTCATCAGGTGGTCAAGGTATTGGAGCTTCAGCTTCAGCATCAGTCCTTCCAAAGAATGACTGTATAAGTATTCTCAACTATGAGAATACAAAAATTAACTAGATTATAAGTGAAAGAATGTTTAGATTGTTTCCAATCTTTTGCCATTGTTAACAACGATGCTACAAATATCCCTCATGTAGTCTTTTGTGAATACATAGGAACTGGCAAGGTCCCACGATGTCATTAAAGTTTTTGTTGGATATTACCAAAATAAATACAGTAAAGAATATACTCTTTATTTTCATTGAATAAACATATGTTTTTTAAATTTTTAATGTTTAACAGAGTTTTAATGTTTACTGCCACACATCAATTTGAATCCGCTATAGGTATACACACGTCATGTCCCTCCTGAAACCCCATCCCATCTCCCTCCTCGCCCCACCCCTCAAGGTTGCCACAGAGCCTCTGTTTGAGTTCTTTTAGTCCCATAGCACATTCCTCTCCCTCACCCCAGGGTCCATAACTCTCTTCTCTATGTCTGTTTCTCCATTGCTGTTCTGCATATACATTTGTGAGTATTATCTTTCTAGATTCCATATATATGGGTCAGTATATAGTATTTATCTTTCTTAGATTACTTCACTCTGTAAAATAAGTTCTAGATTCATCCACCTCATTAGAACTGACTCAAATGCATTTTTTATGGATGAGTAATATTCCATTGTATATATATGTACCACAGCTTCTTTATCCATTCATCTGTTGATGGACATCTAGGTTTATTCCATATTCCAGCTATTGTAAATAGTGCTGCAATGAACAATGGGGTATATGTGTCTTTTTCAGTTTTGGTTCCCTCAGGGTATATGCCTAATCGTGGGATTGCAGGGTCTTTAGGTGGTTCTATCATAGTTTTTTAAGGAATCTCCATGCTGCCTTCTATAGTGGTTGTATCAGTTTACCTTCCCACCAACAGTGCAAGAGAGTTTCCTTTTCTCCACACCCTGTCCAGCATTTATTGTCTGTAGAGTTTTTGATGATGGCCATTCTGACTAGTGTGAAGTGATGTGTCATTGTAATTTTGATTTTCATTTATGTAACAGTAAGCAATGTTGAGCATCTTTTCATGTGTTTTTTGACCATGTGTATGTCTTTGGAGAGATGTCTGTTTAGATTTTTTTACCAATTTTTGATTGGGTTGTTTGTTTTTTTGGTGTTGAGTTGTCTGAGCTGCTTGTATATTTTGGAAATTAATTCTTTGTTGGTTGTTTCATTTGCTATTACTTTTTCCCATTCTGTGGGTTGTCTTTTCACCTTCTTTATAGACCTTTTATGTGCAAAATCTTTCATGTTTAATTAGGTTTCATTTGCTTATTTTTGTGTTTATTTCCATTACTCTAAGAAGCGAGTCATAGAAGATCCTGCTTTGACTTATGTCATCGAGTGTTCTGCCTTTGTTTTCCTCTAAGTGTTTTGTGGTTTCTGGTCTTACAGTGAGGTCTTTGATCCATTCTGAATTTATCTTTGTGTGTGGTGTTGGGAAGTGTTCTGATTTCATTCTTTTACATGTAGCTATCCAGTTTTTCAAGCACCAATTATTGAAGAGACTGTCTTTGCTGCATTGTATATTTTTGCCTTCTTTGTCAAAAATAAGGTACCCAAAAGTTCATGCGTTTATCTCTGGGCTCTCTATCTCATTCTATTGGTTTAGATTTCTGTTTTGTGCCAGTACTGTAATTAATATCTTGATGACTGTCACTTTGTAGTATAGTCTGAAGTCAGGAAGGTTGATTCCTTCAGCTCCATTCTTTCTCCTCAAGAATGCTTTGCCTATCTGTGGTCTTTTGTGTTTCCATATTAATTGTGATATATTTTGTTCTAGTTCTGTGAAAAATGCCATTGGCAGTTTCATAGGGATCACATTGAATCTGTTGATTACATTTGGTAGTATAATCATTTTTAAGATATTGATTCTTCCAACCAAGGAACATGAACTATCTCTCTGTTTATGCTTTGATTTTTTCATCAGTGTCTTATAATTTTTTGTCTACGGTTATTTTGTCTCCTTTGGTAGGCTTATTCCTAGATATTTTATTATTTTTGTTGCAATGGTGAATAGGATTGCTTCCTTGATTTCTCCTTCTGATTTTTCATTGTTAATATATAGGAATGCAAGTGATTTCTGTGTATTGATTCCATACCTTGCAACTTTGTTAAATTAGCTGATTGGCTCTAGTAATTTTCTAATAGTATCTTTAGAGTTTTCTATGTATAGTATCATGTCATCTGCAAACAGTGAGAATTGTACTTCTCCTTTTCCAATCTGGATTTCTTTTCTTTCTTTTTTTTCTCTAATTGCTGTAGCTAGAACTCCCAAGACTATGCTGAATAATAGTGGTGAGAGTGAACACTCCTGTCTTCTTCTTGATCTTAGAGGGAATACTTTCAGTTTTTCACCATTGAGAATAATGTTTGCTGTGGGCTTATCATATATGGCTTTCACTATTTTGAGATAGGTTCCTCCTATGCCCTTTTTTTTTTAACTTTTATTTATTTATTTTTGGCTGTGCTGGGTCTTCATTGATGTGTGGGTTTAGTTGCTCCACAGCATGTAGGATCTTCCCAGATCAGGGATCAAACCCTTGTCTCCTGAATTGGCAGACAGGTTCTTATCCATTGAGCCATCAGGGAAGCCTTATGCCCATTTTTGAAGAGTTTTTATCATAAATGTGTGCTGGATTTTGTCAACATCTTTTTCTCCATCTATCGAGATTAGCATATGATTTTTATCTTTGAATTTGTTAATATGGTATATCATATTGATTGATTTACAAATATTGAAGAATCGTTGCATGCCTGGAATAAACTCAACTTGATCATGGTGTATGAGCTTTTTGATGTGTTGTTGAATTCTGTTTGCTAAAATTTTTAAAAAGTATTTATTTATTTGTCTTCACTGGGTCTTAGTTTCAATATGTGGGATCTAGTTCCCTGACTGGGGATCGAACCCAGTCTCCCTGCATTACAAACACAGAATCTTAACCACTGGACTACCAGGTAAGTCCCCTATTTGCTAGAATTTTGTTAGGAATTTTTGCATCTATATTTATCTGAAATATTGGCCTGTAATTTCATTTTTGTGTGTGTGTTGACTTTGCCTGGTTTTCGTATCAGGGTGATAGTGGCCTTGTAGAATGAGTTTGGAAGTGTTCCTTCCTGTGCTATTTTTTAAAAACATTTTTGAAGTATAGGGATTAGGGCTTCTCTAAATGATTGACAGAACTCACCTGTGAAGCCATCTGACCTTGGGCTTTTATTTTTGGGGAGATTTTGGATTATAGATTCAATTTCAGTGCTTATAATTGGACTTTTCATCATTTCTATCTCTTATGGGTTCAATCTTGGAAGACTGCACTTACCTAAGAATCTGTTCATTTCTTCCAGGTTGTCCGTTTTATTGCCATATGGTTGTTCATAATAGTCTCTTATAATCCTGAAGTGCTCTTAAATTGGGTGCATAGATATTTCTGCATTATCTGCTGTAACCTCTCCTTTTTCATTTCTAATTTTGTTGATTTGGTTCTTCTCTCCTTTATTCTTGATGGGTCTGGCTAAGGCTTGTCAATTTTGTTTATCTTTTTGAAGAACCAACTTTTGGTTTTATTAATCTTTACTGTTTTTTTCTTTCATATCTTTTTTATTTATTTCTGCTCTGATCTTTATGATTTCTCTTCTTCTGCTAAGTTTGGGGTTTTTTTTTTGTTCTTCTTTTTCCAGTTGTTTTAAGTGTAAGTTTAGGTTGTATTTTAGATGTTTTTCTTGTTTCTTGAGGTAGGATGGTATTGCTCTGAATGTCCCTCTTAGAACTGCTTTTGCTGTATCTCATAGGTTTTGAGTTGTCATTTTCTTCTAGGAATTTTTTTGTTTCCCTTTTGATTTCTTTGGCAATCTGTTCATTATTTAGAAAGGTATTATTTAATCTCCATGTGTTTGTGTTTTTAATGGTTTTTTTTTCCTTGTAATTGCAGTCTCATAGCATTGCGGTCAGAAAAGGTGCTTGATATGATTTCCACTTTCTTAAATTTGCTGAGGCTTTATTAGTAACTCAAGATGTGGTCTGTCCTGGAGAATGTTTCATGTGCACTTGAGAAGAAAGTGTCTTATTCTGCATTTGGATGGCAGTGGATTTCTTGTAAGGTAATTATTGATCCAAGTGCTCCTATTGTCATCTTCTGAAATGTTTGGGGTTTGTTTTGTAGATCTTTTTCTTCTCTTGTATTTGCTGACTATGTAAGTCCCTTTAACATTTGTTGTAAAGCTGGTTTGGTGGTAATAAATTCTCTTACCTTTTGCTTCTCTGTAATGCTTTCGATTTCTCTATCAAGTTTGAATGAGATCCTTGCCAGGTAAAGTAATCTTGATTGTAGATTTTTTTTCCTAGCAGGACTTTATGTTTTGCCATTCCCTTCTGGCCTGCAGAGCTTCTGCTGAAAGATCAACTGTTAAATAGATGGAGTTTCCCTTGTGTGTCACTTGTTTATTTTCCCTTGCTGCTTTTAATATTCTTTCTTTGTGTTTAATCTGTATTAGCTTAATTAGTATGTGTCTTTGCATGTTTCTCCTAGCGTTTATCCTGTCTGGGACTCTTTCTGTTTCTTGGACTTAATTGACTATTTCCTTTCCCATGTTGGGGATATTTTAAACTATAATATCTTCAAAAATGTTCTCATATCATTTCTTTCTTTCTTTCTTCTTTTGGAATACCTATAATTTGAATGTTTGTACATTTGATATTATCCCAGAGGTCTCTCAGACTATCCTCAGCTGTTTTCATTCTTTGAGCTTTATTGTGTTCTTCAGCAGTTATTTCCACTGTTCTATCCTCCAGTTCACTTCTCTGTTCTTCTGCCTCAGATACTCTACTACTGATTCCTTCTAGAATATTTTTAAGTTCAGTGATTGTGTTGTTTGTATCTGTTTATTCTTAATTTCTTGTATATCTTTGTTCAATGTGTTTATTGATTCTTGCATTTTCTCCACTCTATTTTCAAGACTTTGGAACATCTTTACTAGCTGTATTCTGAATTCTCTTTCAGAAAGTTTGTCTAATTCCTCTTTGTTTATGTGGATTTGTGTATTTGTATATTGTTCCTTCATTTGTGCAGTATTTCTCTGTCTTTTCATTATTATTATTAATTTTTAAACTTACTTCGTTTAAGGTCTCCTTTTCTAGGCTTCGAGGTTGAATTCTTTCTTTCCTTTGGTTTCTCCCCTCGTAAGGTTGGTCCAGTAGTTTGTGTAAGCTTTGTGTAGGGTGTGGGAAGAGGAAGGTTTTTCTCATTTTTATTTTTTCCCTCTGATGGGCAGGCCTGAGTTAAGTCTGGTGACGACTGGTTTTGTTTTTGTTTTTTTTTTTAAAGATTTATTTTTTAAATTTATTTTTGGGCGGGGGTCGGATTGGGGAGGGAGGGGAGCGGGCGGGCCACTTCTATTGGTCTTTCCTTTCTCTGTTTTCATCCGTCTTTGTTCTTTGGCTCCCGCGGGCCTCCCATCACGGTCGCCTCTGTTGTCGCAGAGCGCCAGCTCTGGGCGCGTGCCCTCCAGAGCTCCGGCTCGGTGATTGGACACATCAGTCCAGCCGCTCCGCGGCACGTGGGACCTTCCCAGGCCAGGGATTGAACTGGCGCCCCTTGCACTGCAAGGTGGTGTCCTTATCCACTGGACCACCAGGGGAAGCCCTGGTTTTGTATTTTTGTCTTGTTTGTTTTTTGGATGAGATGTCTTGCTCAGGATGCTGCTGATGGTTGGGTGATGCTGGGTCTTGCATACTGGTGCTTGCCTTTGTGGGAGTTCTCACTGTTTAATGCTCCCTAGTGTTAGGCATTCTCTGGTAGTGTAGGGTCTTGGAGACAGTGCTCCCTCTCTGAAGCCCCCGGACTTGATGTCTGCCCAGAGAATAGAGATTACACGGCTGGTTTGTTATGGCATTAAATGGCTTTAAAAGCAATATACACAAATGAGAAACAGAAGGTGTGCCCATGACAAATGGCAATTAAAATATCACGCAAATATTATGTAACATACAGGAATATACACACAAATATATATAGCCATAACATAACCCAGTCTAAAAAAAAAGAGAATACATTACAACAGATTAACACAACAAAACCAAAATATCACCAATTAAGAACCAAAATAACTAAAGAACAAATTGGAAAAAATAAATAACAATTAAATTTTGTTTATGTGGATTTGTGTATTTGTATATTGTTCCTTCATTTGTGCAGTATTTCTCTGTCTTTTCATTATTATTATTAATTTTTAAACTTACTTCGTTTAAGGTCTCCTTTTCTAGGCTTCGAGGTTGAATTCTTTCTTTCCTTTGGTTTCTCCCCTCGTAAGGTTGGTCCAGTAGTTTGTGTAAGCTTTGTGTAGGGTGTGGGAAGAGGAAGGTTTTTCTCATTTTTATTTTTTCCCTCTGATGGGCAGGCCTGAGTTAAGTCTGGTGACGACTGGTTTTGTTTTTGTTTTTTTTTTTAAAGATTTATTTTTTAAATTTATTTTTGGGCGGGGGTCGGATTGGGGAGGGAGGGGAGCGGGCGGGCCACTTCTATTGGTCTTTCCTTTCTCTGTTTTCATCCGTCTTTGTTCTTTGGCTCCCGCGGGCCTCCCATCACGGTCGCCTCTGTTGTCGCAGAGCGCCAGCTCTGGGCGCGTGCCCTCCAGAGCTCCGGCTCGGTGATTGGACACATCAGTCCAGCCGCTCCGCGGCACGTGGGACCTTCCCAGGCCAGGGATTGAACTGGCGCCCCTTGCACTGCAAGGTGGTGTCCTTATCCACTGGACCACCAGGGGAAGCCCTGGTTTTGTATTTTTGTCTTGTTTGTTTTTTGGATGAGATGTCTTGCTCAGGATGCTGCTGATGGTTGGGTGATGCTGGGTCTTGCATACTGGTGCTTGCCTTTGTGGGAGTTCTCACTGTTTAATGCTCCCTAGTGTTAGGCATTCTCTGGTAGTGTAGGGTCTTGGAGACAGTGCTCCCTCTCTGAAGCCCCCGGACTTGATGTCTGCCCAGAGAATAGAGATTACACGGCTGGTTTGTTATGGCATTAAATGGCTTTAAAAGCAATATACACAAATGAGAAACAGAAGGTGTGCCCATGACAAATGGCAATTAAAATATCACGCAAATATTATGTAACATACAGGAATATACACACAAATATATATAGCCATAACATAACCCAGTCTAAAAAAAAAGAGAATACATTACAACAGATTAACACAGCAAATAGAGCAAACAAAAAATAATATCTACCAATTAAGAACCAAAATAACTAAAGAACAAATTGGAAAACAATACTAGAGCAAGGTCCCAACTGGGAATTAAAGCAATGAAACCAAAAGAAACTAAGAAATATGATGACAAAAAGAAAGAAGAGAAAGGAAATATGGAAAATAAAAACAGAACAATAATGCAAAGTTAAATATAGGAAGATAAAGATTTGTATGTATTAAAGTTTAGTGCAATAGGAAAAGAACAGTGGAGAAAGCAAAGAAATAGCTGTGGAAAAAATAGTAATAATATAAAAATGTAAAACATTAAAACAAAGAGAGAGAAAAATATAATAAAACAAAAAACCCCCCACAGAACAACAAACAGTCATTGTAGAAGCAGAAGTATATAACCAAAACAAAATGTGTGATTAAAAAAATCTTGAAAACTATATATTTTATAGTACTAATAAGATTGGTAACTACAATAGCAGAGGGCGAAGGAAAAAAAGTGAAGGTGGGGAGAGGAGAAAAAAAAATCCAAAAGCAACTCCAGAGCAAGTCAAAATGTAAAAATAATAAACGCTTTTGTTTTGGGGACTCTGCTGTCAGCGGCCTTTCCCGTGCTAGCTATGCAGGAGCAATGGCTCTATCAATATCTTTTCCTTACCTCTGGCAGCAGTCAGATCAGAAGGCCTCTTTTACTGTTTTTTTTTTCTGTAGCTCTGCCTGTTCAAGCACTAAAAGGCCTGCCCTTGCTGGGGTGCCTCAGGCTCAGTCTCTTGTGGAGGTCACTGCTCCTTTCCCAGGTCTTGGTGTGCAAAAGGTTTTGCTCACTTGCACCCTCCCAGTGTCTCTAGTGGGCTTGATGTTTTACTTTAAAAAGCATGATTGTGCACCTCCTACTGTCTTGTTGTGGCTTCTTCTTTGCTCTTGGATGTGGGATATCTTTTTTGGGAGTGGGATCCAACCTCCTCCTGTCGATGGTTTTCAACAGCTAGTTGCAATTCTGGCACTCTTGCAGGAGAAGATGAGTGCACACCCTTCTACTCTGCCATCTTGGCCCAAATCCCCCCATTTTATTTAGTTTTATATAAAAAGCTCCAGGATCCCCAGAGGGGTGTTGAGCCAAGGAACTCAGACTCTTGGACTAAGTGTTGCCCCAAATAATTGCTGATTAGGTATCTCAGTGTGAAGCTACCTAAGGAGACAAAAGAACTGTGTACAGAAAATTGTAAGACACCGATGAAAGAAACAAAAATTGGCATAAACAGATGGAGAAATATTCCACGTTCCTGGGTTGGAAGAATCAGTATCATGAAAATGACTATACTACCAAATGTAATCTACAGTTTCAGTGTGATCCCTATCAAATTACCAACAGCATTTTTCACAGAACTAGAACAAAAAATATCACAATTCCTATGAAAACAGAAAAGACCCACGAGAGTCAAAGCAGTCTTGAGAAAGAAGAATGGAGCCAGAAGAATCAAACTTTCTGACTTCAGACCATACTACAAAACGACAGTCATCAAGACAGTATGGTACTGGCACAAAAACAGAAATACAGACCAATGAAACAAGATAGAGAGCCCAGAGATAAACCCACATACTTATAGGTAGCATATTTTTGACAGAGGAGGCAAGAAGATACGTTCATTTCAGCACTGTTTACAACAGCTAGAACATGGAAGCAACCTAGATGTCCATAGGCAGATGAATGGATAAAGAAGCTGTGATACAATGGAATATTACTTATCCACAAAAAGGAATGTATTTGTTCAGTTCTAATGAGGTGAATGAACCTAGAGCCTATTATACAGAGTGAAGTAAGTCAGAAAGTGAAAGAAAAATATTGTATATTAACACATATATATGGAATCTTGAAAGATGAATTTATATGCAGGACAGCAATGGAGAAACAGACATAGAGAACAGACTTATAGACATTGTGGAGAGGGAGGAGTGGCTGAGATGTATGGAAAGAGTAACACGGAAACTTACTTTACCATATGTAAAATAGACAGGTAATGGAAATCTGCTGTAAGACTAAGGGAATTCAAACGGGAGATCTGTAACAACCTAGAGGGGTGGTATTGGGTGGAAGATGCAAGGTAAGTTCAGGAGGGAGGGAATGTATGTATACCTGTAGCCAATTCATGTTGATGTTTGGCAGTAAACAGCACAACTCTGTAAAGCTATTATCCTTCAATTAAGAAGTTTTTAAAAGTTGCAGTACATATATACAGTAGAATATTACTCATAAAATGAAATGAATTTGAGTCAGTTGTAGTGAGGTGGGTTAACCTAGACTGTGCTATACAGAGTGAAGTCAGTCAGAAAGTGGAAAAGAAATATCATATATGAACACAAATATATGAAACCTAGAAAAATAGTACTGATGAACCAATTTACATGGAAGAAATGGAGGCACAGACATAGAAAATGGACTTGTGGAGACAGTAGGGGGAGGAGAGGGTAGGACAAATTGAGAAAGCATTATTGACCTATACACACTATCATGTGTAAAATAGATAACTGATCGAAGCAGCTATATAACACAGGGAGTCTAGCCCAGTGCTCTGTGATGACCTACAGGGGTGGGGTGGGAAGGGGGAGGGAGGCTCAAGGGGGAGGGTATATATGTGTGTGTGTGTGTGTGTGTGTGTGTGTGTGTGTGTATGTATGATTTGCATTGTTATATGGCCGAACCAACATAACACCGTAAAGCAACTATCCTCCAATTCAAAACAAAAAAGAAAGTCTGGCAATCTTGCCTTAGTTTTGAGTTCTTTGTTATTAGAGTCTGAAAATTATTTGTTTCCTTTTAATAATATTGCCTCAGTTGTTGTAAATACTTTCCATCCTTCCTGCCAGAAACATTCTCTATATAACTTTTGCCTACTTTCAAAATGTGGCAGCTAGATGGCTTTTGGTAGTCACTCCAGCAAGAAGTACAGTAGCTTCAAGTTACTAGAGAGGTCCCCTAGGATTTTCTCCTCTTATTTTGGGTTGAGATTTTCTGCAGAGCCTCATCCTTTGTGAGCACTATTGGTAACCTACTGGTTCAACAACCATAATATGCTAGATTTTCTGTTTCCCTGGTAACATGGGCTTTTGCTGAGTACTTTGTGGAAAAAAATGTTTTTCAAAATAAACACTTAAATTACATACATAAATACACAAGTAACATGCAATTTTACCCAAAGTTTATAAACATAAAACATACTGCCTTTTTGAGGTAGTTAGCTCTCTATCACTGAGAACACCGAATTCGAGGTTGTATGACTACTTGTAAGGCATACTGTAGTGGGGATCTCTACACTTTTTTTATTGTTGAGATGTATTTTATTTTTTAAATTTATTTATTTTAAATTCAAGGATAAATGGATTAACTATAATGTATTGGTTTCTGCCATACATCAACATAAATCAGACAGGTGTCCATGTGTTCCCTCCCTTTTGACCCTCCCGCCCACCTCCACCCCATCCAAACCCTCATTGAGTTGGAGGCTCATTTAGATAATCTCTAAGGTTCTTCTAGCTCTAAAATTTCATGTTCAAAACACTAACCTTCAGAAGGTATACTCTGTGTTATATGACCCAGAGCTAAGTCCTAGGCCCTGGGAGCCTCTGCATGTTTTATGAATGTCTGGCATTTTTGTTATCCCTGTTACACACTCTGTACTCTAGGATAACTTTAAGATAATTTCAGTACTGCATGATGGAATACATTGCTCCTAGGTAGGCAATGTAGTCATATTCCTCACTATATTTAATACAGTCATACACATATTAAGGACAGAATGAATGCTCGTTGCATTTGAACTTTCAGATTCAAAGCTGTCACAGAATACCTGCTTACTGTCACCCCTGAAATTCACAGTGGCCTAGTGATAACACTTGGCCAGGTTGTATCCATGGAAGGAAGTGGAAGTATTAGTCACTCAGTCATGTCCAACTCTTTGCAACCCTATGGACTGTAGTCCACTAGGCTCCTCTGTCCATGGAATTATTCAGGCAAGAATACTGGAGTGGGTAGTCCTTTCCTTCTCCAGGGCATCTTCTCCACCCAGGGATTTAACCCAGGTCTCCTGCATGGCAGGCAGATTCTTTATGGTCTAAGCCACTGGGAAGCCCGTATCCATAGGTCTGGCAATTTACATGGATGTTTCCCGCTATCATGGAATTTTTAGGGTGACATGTATGTAGAGTCATCCAGAGGAGGAAGTCATGAAGGAAATCACGCCATGTGTTTCCATCCAACCTCTTCACATTCCTAAACCTGCTTACAATAGGTACTTTGAGGTGGCATGAACACCGAATCTTCCAAAAAAAAAGCCTTTTGAGGTAGTTAGCTCTCTATCACTGAGAACACCGAATTCGAGGTTGTATGACTACTTGTAAGGCATACTGTAGTGGGGATCTCTACACTTTTTTTATTGTTGAGATGTATTTTATTTTTTAAATTTATTTATTTTAAATTCAAGGATAAATGGATTAACTATAATGTATTGGTTTCTGCCATACATCAACATAAATCAGACAGGTGTCCATGTGTTCCCTCCCTTTTGACCCTCCCGCCCACCTCCACCCCATCCAAACCCTCATTGAGTTGGAGGCTCATTTAGATAATCTCTAAGGTTCTTCTAGCTCTAAAATTTCATGTTCAAAACACTAACCTTCAGAAGGTATACTCTGTGTTATATGACCCAGAGCTAAGTCCTAGGCCCTGGGAGCCTCTGCATGTTTTATGAATGTCTGGCATTTTTGTTATCCCTGTTACACACTCTGTACTCTAGGATAACTTTAAGATAATTTCAGTACTGCATGATGGAATACATTGCTCCTAGGTAGGCAATGTAGTCATATTCCTCACTATATTTAATACAGTCATACACATATTAAGGACAGAATGAATGCTCGTTGCATTTGAACTTTCAGATTCAAAGCTGTCACAGAATACCTGCTTACTGTCACCCTGAAATTCACAGTGGCCTAGTGATAACACTTGCCCAGGTTGTATCCATGGAAGGAAGTGGAAGTATTAGTCACTCAGTCATGTCCAACTCTTTGCAACCCTATGGACTGTAGTCCACTAGGCTCCTCTGTCCATGGAATTATTCAGGCAAGAATACTGGAGTGGGTAGTCCTTTCCTTCTCCAGGGCATCTTCTCCACCCAGGGATTTAACCCAGGTCTCCTGCATGGCAGGCAGATTCTTTATGGTCTAAGCCACTGGGGAAGCCCGTATCCATAGGTCTGGCAATTTACATGGATGTTTCCCCGCTATCATGGAATTTTTTAGGGTGACATGTATGTAGAGTCATCCAGAGGAGGAAGTCATGAAGGAAATCACGCCATGTGTTTCCATCCAACTCTCTTCACATTCCTAAACCTGCTTACAGGTAACTAAGTTTTCAATGTACTTTGGAGGTGGCATTCAATAAGGAAAATAAAGTTAAAAGAAAATATGTTGGAAGTGAGGAGGAGTAGCCCGATCACTTTACTCTGGAGATAACTGGAGGCTTTATGAAACTGTTTGCATTAAAGTCTCAAATAATTTTAGTGCTCAAGAAAGGAATTACTTCTTCACTACCTATCTCCTTAGGCAAGAAGACCTGGGCAATTTGAATTCACAGTGCCCTAGGGAAAATATTGCCTCAAATTTTTATTGATTTTTTCTTTAGTTGCCAGAATATTGAGTTCTTCCTAGGTATGATCCAAGATTATACCACTTACCATAAAACACAGTGATAACAGCAGTCCTTTCAGATGGTATATGGCTTGGTGAGCATGTAGAGAGAGAGAATGGAACAGATGAATGATGAATAGGCGGCACTAGAAAGAATGGCTCCATAGATAGATGGTGGAAATTGGTGTCAGCATTGCAGAAAGCTCATCTTTTCCCTGTCTGAATTCAGGATCTATTGTGAAATAAGACAAAACAATGAATTTTGATCACTGATAAGGGATAGGCTGAAAGATGTAGTTCATAATGTTAGTCAAGAGGGTTTCCTGATGCTGAGTTCCAGAATTAGAGAATAACCACCCAGGCATAGGCAATGAACTATGAGATCAGGCCTTTCTCCATGGGGTGTGTCAAGAGTCCATTCCTTATAAGAACAAACAGAGAACAAAAGAGGGTGTAGCTTATTCCCAAAAAAGGGAAACCAGGTTGTATCCATGGAAGGAAGTGGAAGTATTAGTCACTCAGTCATGTCCAACTCTTGCACCCTAGGACTGTAGTCCATCAGGCTCCTCTGTCCATGGAATTCTCAAGGCAAGAATACTGGAGTGGGTAGTCCTTTCCTTCTCCAGGGCATCTTCTCCACCCAGGGATTTAACCCAGGTCTCCTGCATGGCAGGCAGATTCTTTATGGTCTAAGCCACTGGGGAAGCCCGTATCCATAGGTCTGGCAATTTACATGGATGTTTCCCCGCTATCATGGAATTTTTTAGGGTGACATGTATGTAGAGTCATCCAGAGGAGGAAGTCATGAAGGAAATCACGCCATGTGTTTCCATCCAACCTCTCTTCACATTCCTAAACCTGCTTACAGGTAACTAAGTTTTCAATGTACTTTGGAGGTGGCATTCAATAAGGAAAATAAAGTTAAAAGAAAATATGTTGGAAGTGAGGAGGAGTAGCCCGATCACTTTACTCTGGAGATAACTGGAGGCTTTATGAAACTGTTTGCATTAAAGTCTCAAATAATTTTAGTGCTCAAGAAAGGAATTACTTCTTCACTACCTATCTCCTTAGGCAAGAAGACCTGGGCAATTTGAATTCACAGTGCCCTAGGGAAAATATTGCCTCAAATTTTTATTGATTTTTTCTTTAGTTGCCAGAATATTGAGTTCTTCCTAGGTATGATCCAAGATTATACCACTTACCATAAAACACAGTGATAACAGCAGTCCTTTCAGATGGTATATGGCTTGGTGAGCATGTAGAGAGAGAGAATGGAACAGATGAATGATGAATAGGCGGCACTAGAAAGAATGGCTCCATAGATAGATGGTGGAAATTGGTGTCAGCATTGCAGAAAGCTCATCTTTTCCCTGTCTGAATTCAGGATCTATTGTGAAATAAGACAAAACAATGAATTTTGATCACTGATAAGGGATAGGCTGAAAGATGTAGTTCATAATGTTAGTCAAGAGGGTTTCCTGATGCTGAGTTCCAGAATTAGAGAATAACCACCCAGGCATAGGCAATGAACTATGAGATCAGGCCTTTCTCCATGGGGTGTGTCAAGAGTCCATTCCTTATAAGAACAAACAGAGAACAAAAGAGGGTGTAGCTTATTCCCAAGAAGAAAGGAGGGGACTATTCAAATCCACTTTTTGTTCCCAAACTCACCAGCCATGTCACTCACGGTGAAGTAAAGGGTGGACAGAGGCCAAGTGCATGGCAGTGATGGCTCACCCTCTGCGTGTTAGGAAGCATCAAGAATGGAGAAGAGGGGCTTCCCTGGTGGTCCAGTGGGTAAGGACACCGCCTTGCAGTGCAAGGGGTGCTGGTTCAATCCCTGGCCTGGGAAGATCCCACGTGCCACAGAGCGGCTGGACCGATGTGTCCAAATACCAAGCATGCGCCCAGAGCCAGTGTTCTGCAGCGAGAGGGGCCACTGCGATGGGAGGCCCACACAGGCCAAAGAACAAATATGGATGAAAATGAATAAGTGAAAGACCAATAGAAGTGGCCAAAAAATTTAAAAAAAAAAAGAATGGAGAAGAAGCATTTCATAACCCTCTTCACCACAAACTCGGATTTTAGAAAGAAAGTCAGTGATTAGAAAAGGGACCCCCCAAATTAGCCATTTTTATTTTCCATGTGAGAAATACTCTTAGCAAGATCCAGAGCATGCTATTACTTCAACCTACAATTACTTATCTGAATCCAATCAATTCAGTAATTCAGAGCTATATGCTACAGTGATAAAAAAAAGAGAAAGTCCTGGTCACATTTAAATATTCTCTATATTATAAAAACAACATTAACCCAGCGGAATTTTGGCACATGTGATTACTTATTTTGATCATCCTAAAAAGAGATCCAAGGCCTGGAGTGGAAATAATACATCAATATGCATAGAAAGTGACTGCCAGTGATAATAGATTCCAAATATCTAAGAAATTGGTATAATTAATAGAATTCCTCTAAGCTTGATCTTTTCCTGACAAGCACATGGGTAGGACAAGTTGTCCCTTGGATTTTATAGTAACATCATCTAACCTAGAGGTTAAAAGGAAATTAATATTTTTCTCTTATTTTAGAGAGCAGCCACACCAAGAAGACAAAACTTAATAACCCTGTCTATCAATCATGATTTATAGATGGACAAATTCAGTACCTACTGATAGTGACAGAGGCCAAGTGAAAAAAAAAGTGTAGCTTATTCCCAAGAAGAAAGGAGGGGACTATTCAAATCCACTTTTTGTTCCCAAACTCACCAGCCATGTCACTCACGGTGAAGTAAAGGGTGGACAGAGGCCAAGTGCATGGCAGTGATGGCTCACCCTCTGCGTGTTAGGAAGCATCAAGAATGGAGAAGAGGGGCTTCCCTGGTGGTCCAGTGGGTAAGGACACCGCCTTGCAGTGCAAGGGGTGCTGGTTCAATCCCTGGCCTGGGAAGATCCCACGTGCCACAGAGCGGCTGGACCGATGTGTCCAAATACCAAGCATGCGCCCAGAGCCAGTGTTCTGCAGCGAGAGGGGCCACTGCGATGGGAGGCCCACACAGGCCAAAGAACAAATATGGATGAAAATGAATAAGTGAAAGACCAATAGAAGTGGCCAAAAAATTTAAAAAAAAAAAGAATGGAGAAGAAGCATTTCATAACCCTCTTCACCACAAACTCGGATTTTAGAAAGAAAGTCAGTGATTAGAAAAGGGACCCCCCAAATTAGCCATTTTTATTTTCCATGTGAGAAATACTCTTAGCAAGATCCAGAGCATGCTATTACTTCAACCTACAATTACTTATCTGAATCCAATCAATTCAGTAATTCAGAGCTATATGCTACAGTGATAAAAAAAAGAGAAAGTCCTGGTCACATTTAAATATTCTCTATATTATAAAAACAACATTAACCCAGCGGAATTTTGGCACATGTGATTACTTATTTTGATCATCCTAAAAAGAGATCCAAGGCCTGGAGTGGAAATAATACATCAATATGCATAGAAAGTGACTGCCAGTGATAATAGATTCCAAATATCTAAGAAATTGGTATAATTAATAGAATTCCTCTAAGCTTGATCTTTTCCTGACAAGCACATGGGTAGGACAAGTTGTCCCTTGGATTTTATAGTAACATCATCTAACCTAGAGGTTAAAAGGAAATTAATATTTTTCTCTTATTTTAGAGAGCAGCCACACCAAGAAGACAAAACTTAATAACCCTGTCTATCAATCATGATTTATAGATGGACAAATTCAGTATTAGGTTTAGGACTATGAAAGAGGAAGTTTGAAAGAACTGCAAACAACGCAACAAAGATTGAATAATATTGCATAGATTATGAGGCTATCTCCTTCAGCAATTTTTAGGATGAACTCTGGCTGGAGGCTGTTCTTTGACCATGGTTACTTTCAAATTTTAAATTAAAAACACATTTCCTTTATCATCACACACAATTATCATTTGCATTATTTCTCTGCAGATTAAAAAAAAATGGCATGCACTGTGAACATAGTCTGGCTACAGACAAAACTGATATTGATACCGGGCAGAGACGAGTTGACAGTAGAAGACACAGATAACGTGCTGTGCCCTGCTTTTGATCCTCTCCACAATAACCAGGCCTCTTCCCTCTTAGATTAGGTCAATCAGCCAAATGGAATAAATGGAAAATATGACTAGGAGCTTTCTTTTAATTCCTACAGAAGCTACAATCCGGACAAACCACTGATGAGAAGAGTAACATTCCTACGAGTCGAAATGGAGTTCTCCTCTGTCCATTTCTCCAACACCCATGAGGAAAACCAACAGCATAAAAACAATGTGTCCCCTCACTCCCCCATCGAAATGTTACTATCAGTAATTAACATCTAACTTTAACATTTTAAAAGAGTAATTACCTTCTAGAGTTCCTAGAACAATCAGATCAAAACTGAATATACAGGGCATTTACATGAAAGCAGCTGTTGCTGTCTTTCCCTGCAGTTAGATATGTACTTTTCTGGATGCTGTGATTTGTTGAATCTAATAAATATAGTTCCTCTGCTGATGACTGAAATCCTGCTCTTTCTTCCATTTTAAGACCTCCCTCTTTGGCCTTTTACTTTCCATTAGTCTATAAAGGCAACCAATATTTATTGAACACTGACTGTTCCAGACAGCGTACAGGTTGCTAGGGTTACAAACATAAATAAGAGTCATTCCCCACCTTCAGGTAATAAAAATGCTCCTCAGAGGAGTATCATTAAATCCCTAACACCTAAGTGACAATTCATTTTATTGATCCCCTCCTGCAAGAGATACTGTGGGATAAAAAGGGAAAAGGAGGACTTTTAAGGGAGTTTGGAATGCAATTCTACTAGCATTAATGCATGCCTTTGTCTGAGTCATTAAACCCTTTCAATTTCATGAGGAATAAATTCTAAACACATGAAATAAAACAGTAATTATGTAAAATATCTACTTGCTCCAATAATATAAAATTGTATTTTTCATCTACAGGATAAAGAAGTTCTGTGCCTCAAAAAATTCAAAACCCAGTTGATGTGCCCATGTTATCATCACACACAATTATCATTTGCATTATTTCTCTGCAGATTAAAAAAATGGCATGCACTGTGAACATAGTCTGGCTACAGACAAAACTGATATTGATACCGGGCAGAGACGAGTTGACAGTAGAAGACACAGATAACGTGCTGTGCCCTGCTTTTGATCCTCTCCACAATAACCAGGCCTCTTCCCTCTTAGATTAGGTCAATCAGCCAAATGGAATAAATGGAAAATATGACTAGGAGCTTTCTTTTAATTCCTACAGAAGCTACAATCCGGACAAACCACTGATGAGAAGAGTAACATTCCTACGAGTCGAAATGGAGTTCTCCTCTGTCCATTTCTCCAACACCCATGAGGAAAACCAACAGCATAAAAACAATGTGTCCCCTCACTCCCCCATCGAAATGTTACTATCAGTAATTAACATCTAACTTTAACATTTTAAAAGAGTAATTACCTTCTAGAGTTCCTAGAACAATCAGATCAAAACTGAATATACAGGGCATTTACATGAAAGCAGCTGTTGCTGTCTTTCCCTGCAGTTAGATATGTACTTTTCTGGATGCTGTGATTTGTTGAATCTAATAAATATAGTTCCTCTGCTGATGACTGAAATCCTGCTCTTTCTTCCATTTTAAGACCTCCCTCTTTGGCCTTTTACTTTCCATTAGTCTATAAAGGCAACCAATATTTATTGAACACTGACTGTTCCAGACAGCGTACAGGTTGCTAGGGTTACAAACATAAATAAGAGTCATTCCCCACCTTCAGGTAATAAAAATGCTCCTCAGAGGAGTATCATTAAATCCCTAACACCTAAGTGACAATTCATTTTATTGATCCCCTCCTGCAAGAGATACTGTGGGATAAAAAGGGAAAAGGAGGACTTTTAAGGGAGTTTGGAATGCAATTCTACTAGCATTAATGCATGCCTTTCGTCTGAGTCATTAAACCCTTTCAATTTCATGAGGAATAAATTCTAAACACATGAAATAAAACAGTAATTATGTAAAATATCTACTTGCTCCAATAATATAAAATTGTATTTTTTCATCTACAGGATAAAAAGAAGTTCTGTGCTCACACTTCATTTATTAGTGAAAAAAAGAGTTGGGGTGCAGTGAAGAATGCTTAGTCCCTTCAGTTGTGTCTGACTCTTTGTGACCCCATGGACTATAACCTGCCAGGCTTCTCTGTCCATCAGACTTCCCAGGAAAGAATACTGGAGCGGATTGCCATTTTTTTCTCCAACAGTGAAGAAGTCGTCTGTTTCAGAGGCAGAAAGACCTGGGTTTCAGACCTAGCTCCGCAATATACCACTCGTGTGATCTCAGCCTCTTAATGGTGCTGAACATCTGTTTCTTTTCTTTTTTAAATATTATATAATTTAAATAATTAATTTTTTTGGCCATGCCACACAGCACATGGAGTCTTAGTTCCCTGACCAGGGATCGAACTCACACCCCCTACATTGGAAGCATGGAGTCTTAACCACTGGTTCACCATGGAAATCCCCTGAACATTTGTTTATTCATCTATAAAATGGGAATAATAAGAAGTAAAGTATGCAGTGGGCTTCTCCAGTGGCTCAGTGGGTAAAGAATCCACCTGCAATGAAAGAGACACAGGTTCGATCAATGGGTTGGTAAGATTCCCTGGAGGAGGTAATAGCAACCCACTCCAGTATTCTTACCTGGACAATCCCATGGACAGAGAAGCCTGGCAGGCTGCAAAGTCTGGGACTGAAAAAAGTTGGACATGACTGAGCACACATTCTTGTTCTAGAATCCATTCTCCATACACATAGCAGATATAATATATGCCTCTATCTCTACCTATCTATGTAAAATTTGATATTTAAAAAAGTAGTGCTGTGGACAATGGGAAGATATCAAAAGATTGGGAGCAAGCAAGTTGGTAAACTTGATTTATTATATATGAATATGATCTATCATAATTTTTTAATTTATCATATGTGTGTGTGTATGTAAGAAAGCATATATATCAAGTTCACTATCCCAAATCATTTGACACTTGCCACTGTCCACAGTGATAGTTTTCAAACTCGTGTGAGTGGTGGTTTTAACAGTGGAACTTTTATAAAAAGTTTTTTTTGGAAACAAATGAAACATTTCAACCCAGGTCAAAAAAGAGCTGTTCTAGTTGGAGAGGGGCTAGGATACTACAGCCCCATCCACTCAGCATCCTCCCTTCCTCCCCTCTCAGCCCCCAAGACGACTGGGAAAGCTCCACGGAGGAGGCCTTGGGAAAATGTGCAGGATAGAGTCCAAATTAGCAAAACAAACAGCAACCCACACTCTGAGTTCCACTCCCCTGCCCGTCTAGTCATCCTACTGCATTCCTTAAGCGCCAGCCACGGCCAAAGTGCAGCCCTCAGCACACCCAGCAGTTTCAGCCCCCCAGTGCACAAATGTCATGCCCCCTGGGAGAGTGTCCCATGTCTCAGTCCAACAAACTTCTCTTTCAAGAGTCCAGTTGTTAAGATTCTGTGCTCCCAATGCAAGGGTTATGGGTTCAATCACTGGTCAGGGGAAATACGTTCCTGCATGTCATAGGGCCATGCTCAAAAATAAATAAATCAAAAACAAATAAAGCACATTTACTAGTGGAAAGAAAGAGTAAAATGATGATCTACAATAAAAATGAAATAATTTTCAAAAGAGTCAACTTTTTATCATCAGTATTGCTTTACCAGTGGGTAAAGAATCCACCTGCAATGAAAGAGACACAGGTTCGATCAATGGGTTGGTAAGATTCCCTGGAGGAGGTAATAGCAACCCACTCCAGTATTCTTACCTGGACAATCCCATGGACAGAGAAGCCTGGCAGGCTGCAAAGTCTGGGACTGAAAAAAGTTGGACATGACTGAGCACACATTCTTGTTCTAGAATCCATTCTCCATACACATAGCAGATATAATATATGCCTCTATCTCTACCTATCTATGTAAAATTTGATATTTAAAAAAGTAGTGCTGTGGACAATGGGAAGATATCAAAAGATTGGGAGCAAGCAAGTTGGTA
The DNA here is from genome assembly GCA_022376925.1 of Tragulus kanchil. Taxonomy (NCBI): domain Eukaryota; kingdom Metazoa; phylum Chordata; class Mammalia; order Artiodactyla; family Tragulidae; genus Tragulus; species Tragulus kanchil. Next base: position 66,777,699 of record JAIOJX010000001.1, on the reverse strand, counting down.
AACTTGATTTATTATATATGAATATGATCTATCATAATTTTTTAATTTATCATATGTGTGTGTGTATGTAAGAAAGCATATATATCAAGTTCACTATCCCAAATCATTTGACACTTGCCACTGTCCACAGTGATAGTTTTCAAACTCGTGTGAGTGGTGGTTTTAACAGTGGAACTTTTATAAAAAAAGTTTTTTATGGAAACAAATGAAACATTTCAACCCAGGTCAAAAAAGAGCTGTTCTAGTTGGAGAGGGGCTAGGATACTACAGCCCCATCCACTCAGCATCCTCCCTTCCTCCCCTCTCAGCCCCCAAGACGACTGGGAAAGCTCCACGGAGGAGGCCTTGGGAAAATGTGCAGGATAGAGTCCAAATTAGCAAAACAAACAGCAACCCACACTCTGAGTTCCACTCCCCTGCCCGTCTAGTCATCCTACTGCATTCCTTAAGCGCCAGCCACGGCCAAAGTGCAGCCCTCAGCACACCCAGCAGTTTCAGCCCCCCAGTGCACAAATGTCATGCCCCCTGGGAGAGTGTCCCATGTCTCAGTCCAACAAACTTCTCTTTCAAGAGTCCAGTTGTTAAGATTCTGTGCTCCCAATGCAAGGGTTATGGGTTCAATCACTGGTCAGGGAACTACGTTCCTGCATGTCATAGGGCCATGCTCAAAAATAAATAAATCAAAAACAAATAAAGCACATTTACTAGTGGAAAGAAAGAGTAAAATGATGATCTACAATAAAAATGAAATAATTTTCAAAAAGAGTCAACACAAAAAGTCAGCACTGCCTCTGTGAAGTCTTGCCTTACTCCTCCAGGAGGACTTTGTGTGTGTGTGTGTTGGTGGGGGGGGGGGGGTGCATGTGTGTGGTTACCTTCCTTAATCTCAGTGTTCCCACTTTCTTGGCCTGGGGGCCTGGAGGGCAGGCATCTTCTGCTACTTATGAGAACCATGGTGCCTGGCTTGTAACAGGTGCCCAATAAATGTTTGGAGAATGGCTGATGAGACAGAAGTGATGGTCTTGCCCCCATGAATAGACCCTATTAATATGTCACTTTAACCAGCAGGACTAAGAGGATGGGGCTGTCTTTGGTGATAAGAAGGAACACCCCAGAGCCCGGTTTCTTCTCTCCCAGCCTGGAAGCCATAAACGGTGTTTCCCCACTGTTGCAGCTTCCTGAGGCAGAAGAGAGGTTTCATCAAGCCCACTGCTCTTGGCAGTTTTCCTCAACAGTATCTAACCTGTGTGGAAGCCCAACATTCCATCTCCAGGTTAATGAGCACATAATAGTGACAATGTGCTGGGCTGTGGGGTGAAGAGAACATCCTAGTCTCAATATCCTTTACACTAACTTAACAAAAACAATGCAGGCAAGTGGAGGGGCCCCACCCTGAGAAGAGGATCAGCACAGGAAAGGGGGGATGGAGTGGTAGAGGAGGCCTGAGTCTAACAATTCAAAACCAATCCTCCCTGGAAATCAGACTGAGATGGTGCCCGCTATCTCTTGATGGGGTTTTTGTTGTTGCTGTTTTTGTTTTCTTTTTATTCTGTTAGTCAAGGTGGTACTGTGGGGGATAAAGAGAACTTAACGGCCCTGAATTATTTATAGCTTACTAGGGACCAGACTTTGGGGCTTCCCTAGTGGCTCAGATGGTAGTGAATCTGCCTGCAATGTGGGAGACGCCAGTTTGATCCCTAGGTTGGGAAGAACCCCTGGAGAAGGAAATGGCTACCCAATCCAGTATTCTTTATTTTGGAGGGGGGAAGCAGATTGGGGAGGGAGGGGGGCGGGCAGGCCACTTCTATTGGTCTTTCATTTAACTATTTTTTCATCCATATTTGTTCTTTGGTCTGTGTGGGCCTCCCACTGCAGTGGCCTCTTGTTGTCGCAGAGCACCGACTGTGGGTGCATGCGCTCCAGAGTTCCAGGTCAGTTATTGGACTCATCAGTCCAGCCACTCCGCTGCACGTGGAATCTTCCCAGGCCAGGGATCGAACTGGCACCCCTTGTATTGCAAGGCGGTGTCCTTACCCACTGGACCACCAGGGAAGCCCCATCCCAGTATTCTTGACTGAAGAACCATGGTGCCTGGCTTGTAACAGGTGCCCAATAAATGTTTGGAGAATGGCTGATGAGACAGAAGTGATGGTCTTGCCCCCATGAATAGACCCTATTAATATGTCACTTTAACCAGCAGGACTAAGAGGATGGGGCTGTCTTTGGTGATAAGAAGGAACACCCCAGAGCCCGGTTTCTTCTCTCCCAGCCTGGAAGCCATAAACGGTGTTTCCCCACTGTTGCAGCTTCCTGAGGCAGAAGAGAGGTTTCATCAAGCCCACTGCTCTTGGCAGTTTTCCTCAACAGTATCTAACCTGTGTGGAAGCCCAACATTCCATCTCCAGGTTAATGAGCACATAATAGTGACAATGTGCTGGGCTGTGGGGTGAAGAGAACATCCTAGTCTCAATATCCTTTACACTAACTTAACAAAAACAATGCAGGCAAGTGGAGGGGCCCCACCCTGAGAAGAGGATCAGCACAGGAAAGGGGGGATGGAGTGGTAGAGGAGGCCTGAGTCTAACAATTCAAAACCAATCCTCCCTGGAAATCAGACTGAGATGGTGCCCGCTATCTCTTGATGGGGTTTTGTTGTTGCTGTTTTTGTTTTCTTTTTATTCTGTTAGTCAAGGTGGTACTGTGGGGGATAAAGAGAACTTAACGGCCCTGAATTATTTATAGCTTACTAGGGACCAGACTTTGGGGCTTCCCTAGTGGCTCAGATGGTAGTGAATCTGCCTGCAATGTGGGAGACGCCAGTTTGATCCCTAGGTTGGGAAAAACCCCCTGGAGAAGGAAATGGCTACCCAATCCAGTATTCTTTATTTTGGAGGGGGGAAGCAGATTGGGGAGGGAGGGGGGCGGGCAGGCCACTTCTATTGGTCTTTCATTTAACTATTTTTTCATCCATATTTGTTCTTTGGTCTGTGTGGGCCTCCCACTGCAGTGGCCTCTTGTTGTCGCAGAGCACCGACTGTGGGTGCATGCGCTCCAGAGTTCCAGGTCAGTTATTGGACTCATCAGTCCAGCCACTCCGCTGCACGTGGAATCTTCCCAGGCCAGGGATCGAACTGGCACCCCTTGTATTGCAAGGCGGTGTCCTTACCCACTGGACCACCAGGGAAGCCCCATCCCAGTATTCTTGACTGAAGAATCCCATGGGCAGAGGAGCTTGGCAGGCTACAGTTCATAGGGTGGCTACAGTCCATAGGACATGACTAGTGACTGAGAAAACACACCTGTCTGCTCTACTGGACAGGGAGCCTGATTATGGGGCCAACCAGGGCTTTCCTGACTGCCCTGTCCAGAGTCACCCAGCGCAGGGTAGTGCACAGTGCTGGCACTCAGTAAACAGATAGTGAACATTTGAGTGTTAAGGACATTGGCAATCTGGAGGTAGGATTCAGGGGATGGGCGTTATCAGGGGGATCTAGAGGTCTCTGCCCCATCCCCCACTTGCCATGGGAACTGTGAGTGACGTATGAACCCACGTCCCATATGAAACCGTGTGTGACATGTGAGCCCATGTGTCGAATGAGACCACTTGTGAAGAAGCCCCATCGAGACCCTTAGGACCAGTGCAGTAGAGGTTTTCCAACAATGAGGCAGGAAGGTCTAGCAGGATCCCTAGTCCATCTTAGAAGAGTCATCAGCAGCGAACCCCAGTCCCTACCCTGGCCCTGGTCTTAACTCTTATGCGGGGTTCAACCCCTCAGAGGACCAGGACAGAAGCAGGACCTCCACCTCATTATCCTGGCGTCGGGCTCAATCAGGACACTGACTCTGGGTCGGATGCTGATTGTCATCCATCCCGCAACACAGCGAGGAACCCAGAGTCCCAGCAGGACCTCTACTCAGGTAGGAAAGGCAACTCTCATCCTGACCCCGTATCTAGACTTTGTTCCCCTATCCAGACCCCAACTCCTGTGCCAATCCCAACTCCAGTCCAACCAGAGAATGCAGTCCAGCCAGGGAGTATAGTCCTGCTGTCACCATCAATGAGGACCCTGGTGAGGACAGGAACAATTACAGACAGGCCCCCAGAACATGTCAGAATCCAGAACCCTAGCAGGACACCTACGTGGATAGGGATGGCGACTCTCATCCTTAACCTGATCCCTATCCAGACCTTGATCCCTATCCAGACACCAACTCCTGTGCAAATCCCAACTCAGGTCCAGCCAGAGAATGCAGTCCAGTTAGGCAGTAGTGTCCCGCTGTCACCACCAATGGGGATCCCAATGAGGAGAGTGAGAGTACCATCAGGCCCCTGGAATATCTCAGTACCCAGAGCCCCAGCAGGACCCCAACTATGGTAGGGAGGGCAACTCTCATCCTGATTCCTATACAGACCTTGACCCCTACCCAGGCCTCAACTCCTGTGTGAATCCCAGCTCAGGTGAAGGATGCAACAGCAGGCCTGACAGGGAGTCTCATAGGGTCACCATCAGGACCCCACTCAGTAAACAGATAGTGAACATTTGAGTGTTAAGGACATTGGCAATCTGGAGGTAGGATTCAGGGGATGGGCGTTATCAGGGGGATCTAGAGGTCTCTGCCCCATCCCCCACTTGCCATGGGAACTGTGAGTGACGTATGAACCCACGTCCCATATGAAACCGTGTGTGACATGTGAGCCCATGTGTCGAATGAGACCACTTGTGAAGAAGCCCCATCGAGACCCTTAGGACCAGTGCAGTAGAGGTTTTCCAACAATGAGGCAGGAAGGTCTAGCAGGATCCCTAGTCCATCTTAGAAGAGTCATCAGCAGCGAACCCCAGTCCCTACCCTGGCCCTGGTCTTAACTCTTATGCGGGGTTCAACCCCTCAGAGGACCAGGACAGAAGCAGGACCTCCACCTCATTATCCTGGCGTCGGGCTCAATCAGGACACTGACTCTGGGTCGGATGCTGATTGTCATCCATCCCGCAACACAGCGAGGAACCCAGAGTCCCAGCAGGACCTCTACTCAGGTAGGAAAGGCAACTCTCATCCTGACCCCGTATCTAGACTTTGTTCCCCTATCCAGACCCCAACTCCTGTGCCAATCCCAACTCCAGTCCAACCAGAGAATGCAGTCCAGCCAGGGAGTATAGTCCTGCTGTCACCATCAATGAGGACCCTGGTGAGGACAGGAACAATTACAGACAGGCCCCCAGAACATGTCAGAATCCAGAACCCTAGCAGGACACCTACGTGGATAGGGATGGCGACTCTCATCCTTAACCTGATCCCTATCCAGACCTTGATCCCTATCCAGACACCAACTCCTGTGCAAATCCCAACTCAGGTCCAGCCAGAGAATGCAGTCCAGTTAGGCAGTAGTGTCCCGCTGTCACCACCAATGGGGATCCCAATGAGGAGAGTGAGAGTACCATCAGGCCCCTGGAATATCTCAGTACCCAGAGCCCCAGCAGGACCCCAACTATGGTAGGGAGGGCAACTCTCATCCTGATTCCTATACAGACCTTGACCCCTACCCAGGCCTCAACTCCTGTGTGAATCCCAGCTCAGGTGAAGGATGCAACAGCAGGCCTGACAGGGAGTCTCATAGGGTCACTCATCAGGACCCCCACTTCCATCAAGATGCCATCAATCTGGCACACAAATCCTGTCAAGGCCCCAACTCCTGTGCAGGTTCCAACACCCAGCAGGATGCTGACACTGATTGGGGCCCCGAGTGCCATCTGGTCCAGAACAATCCAGATCCCAACTCTGGCCTCAATTGCAATGCTGGCCCTGATCCCGACTCAGGCCCCAATCCCAACTCCAGCCCTGATTCCAACCCTGGTCCCATCTGGGCTCCTGAAACGTGCCTCAGAACCCCTCCCCACCTCAGTCCTATCTTCTAGCCTGCCCCCAGAACCTGAACCCAGGATCACCAACCCGAGGGTGGAGCATGTACCATCTGGAGCCTGGGGCTCTTCTACCTGGCAGGAGCCAGTTCGTGCTCCTAGCCGGTTCCTGACCACCGATTTATACTCTCTACCCCATGGTTCACAAGTGAAACAAGATCATACCTCCACCACCAGGAAGTAGAGGGATTCTTGCCCCGGACATACTTGAGGGACGAACTTTTGAGAGAAAAATCAGACCACTGTATCCATCAGGATGCTGAGAAGAATGCGTGGGAGTGGGGGGTTGACAGACATGCACCAACAATGTTGCTGGCCAAAATAAAAAAAAACTGTAAGTGCACACCAATCTTGTAAGTGCAATTATTGAATCAGAAAAGACTTCTCTTAGCGACTGATTACTGAAACACATTTGAAATAATGAACTGTGAAAGAGAATTACCATTTTCTTGCCATTATCCAGATGGTAGAAATAAGGGTACAGAATCTTAGTTAGGGGACCAAATACACTGATTTCTTGAAAGCCTGCTTTAGAGGTTTTAATGCAGTCATCACTGCACAAACGTGATTTTCACTTCAAGCATACATGATTCAAAAATTTACGAGTAGGCAGTTTTTCAATGTATCAAGCAAGGAATTAGCAAAATACTTGTCGCTAAACAGATCATCAACATTGCCAAAACTGGCTGATGACATGCACAGAAATCCTGTGCTGTGGTTAAATAATATCATTGCCCAAACTAGCATTTTAAGATATTCTTTGGAATTTAAAAGATAGTATTAAACAATCCTCTTTAAAAGGTAAAAATCATGACAGTTGTTTAAATATAAAACAAACATTATGTCAATGATTTGATTAACTAGTGAAAGAGCCAGAAAGGTGTTATTGGTTCAAGGCAAATTCAAAAACAGACATAGCTTATGAACTGAATTTTCAAATAGATTCAAACCTGGCTCTTTCCACAGGGAAAGGGATATCAGTTGTCTCTCCTGTGGACAGAATTCACTTGAATATAGTAACATCAGTTGCAGTGGTCTGTTTTCTAGAACCTAGAATTATAAGGGAATTCGAAGACAGTGAAAGGCGGAGATAACCTTGACGGGTGAAGACAACAGGCAACCCGCTAATATGTTTCAGTCCATTTTGATCTTTCAAAATTTTCCCTGGCAATATAATCTATATATGTAAGAAATGGTCAATTTAGTTAAGATTGCCTGTATTCAAACAAAGTCTTTTATTTTAAAAAATGCTATATTGAAGTATAGTTGATTCGCAATGCTGTGTTAATTTCTGCTATATAGGAAAATGATTCAGTTATATGTCTGACTCTGTGACACTATGGACTATAGCCTACCAGACTCCTCTGTCCATGGAATTCTCCAGGCAAGAATACTGGAGTGGGTAGCCATTCCCTTCTGCAGGAGAACTTCTCAACCCAGGGATTCAACCCTGGTCTCCCACATTGCAGGTGAATTCTTTACCATCTGAGTCATCAGGGAAGCCTATGTATGTATACATATATATATATATATATACTCACGTACTATGATCATCCATGCCCACTATTGATCCCTGGTTCCTAGAATAGTGGCTGGTACTTGCTGGATAATAAGATAATGTTTATTGATTATAGAAAAGTTAAGATGAATGGATAAGTTCTTTCTTATTGTTTAAGGATATATATATATATATATATATATATATATATATTAAACATTTATTTATCTTTTTGAGGGGGTGGCGGGTTGGAGAGGGAGGGGGACTGATGGGCCACTTCTATTGGTCTTTCATTTATCTATTTTCATCCATCTTTGTTCTTTGGCTCTTGTGGGCCTCCTATCACGGTGGCCTCTGTCGTCGCAGAGTGCCAGCTCTGGGCGCACGCGCTCCAGAGCTCCGGCTCGGTAGTTGGACACATCAGTCCAGCTGCTCCACGGCACGTGGGATCTTCCCAGGCCAGGGATCGAACCTGAGGCACTGCAAGGCAGTGTCCTTACCCACTGGACCACCAGGGAAGCCTAGGATATATTTTTAAAAATATTTATTTACTCATTTAGTTGCATCAAGCCTTAGTTGGGGCACACAGGATCTTTTGTTGTGATGCACAGTCTGTCTACTTGTGGTGTGCAGACAGAGTGCACAAGCTTCAGTAGTTGTAGCATGGAGGACCTTGAGTTGTGTCATGTGGCCTTAGTTGTTCCATGGCATGTGGGATCTTAATTCCCTGACCATGGATCAAACCCATTGCCTCTGCATTGCAAGGCAGATTCTTAACCACTGGACCACCAGAGAAGTCCCTAAAGATATTTTATAGTCTTAATTCCTGTTACTCTCTACATTAAATATGGTTAATAGAATTCCTAAAGGGTATATTAGGTGCAGTAGAATACCTAAGAGCAATTCATATAAGCTTGTGGCTTTGTCTTGCTGCTCATTGTTATTTCTTTGCTTTCCCATTTTGGTGAAGAGATTTTCATCTTTTATGTCTTAACAAAAACAGCCTTATTGGGATGTGATCCATAGATAATACAAGTCTCCAATGTAAATTTGCAATTCAGTGACTTTTATTATACTCACAGAATTGCACAAGCATTACTCTAACTTATACTTTATTTTTAATAAAAAATAGGTTTTATTCACCATTGTTGATGTGATTAGGTTTCTGGTATACTTAGGAACCCACTATCTTTACTGATGATTTCTTTTTACAGAAAAATGTAGCTCTTTTTTTTTTTTTTTTATTTATTTATTTATTTATTTTGGACGGGCATCGGGTTGGGGAGGGAGGGGAGCGGGCGGGCCACTTCTATTGGTCTTTCATTTCTCTATTTTCATCCGTCTTTGTTCTTTGGCTCCTGCGGGCCTCCCATCGCGGTGGCGTCTGTTGTCGCAGAGCGCCAGCTCTGGGCGCATGCGCTCCAGAGCTCCGGCTCGGTGATTGGACACATCAGTCCAGCTGCTCCGCGGCACGTGGGATCCTCCCAGGCCAGGGATCGAACTGGCGCCCCTTGCACTGCAAGGCGGTGTCCCTATCCACTGGGCCACCTGGGGAAGCCCAGTAGCTCTTTTATAGTTTTGGTATATCTAATATAAGTTGAAAGTGTTTACCTTAAAATGCATATGGTCCTTAAAATAGAATATTATTAGGTGATTGTCCCGACCCGCGGGCTTCGTCAGCGCAGACCTAGGATTCGTCAACGCAGGCCCTAAAGGGGGGGGCGTGGGAATTGAGAGGACAAGAGACACAAGAAACTGAAAAAAGACAGGCGTCTGATCAATTCTCGTTTTATTGCAAAAACAAGGGGGTATTTATGCTACACAGAAACAGGAAGGAGCTACTCATAAGCCAATCGTGTAAAAGGTCAGATGCACACGCACTTCCGACCCCATAGGAATGCAAGGGAAGCATGCACTGATCACGAGCACGGAAACTAGGAACCACCTATCAGAGCAATATGCACACGCCTTAAACCACACCCCGCTACATCCACCAAGCGCCATTTTTGTGCAAACATGACGATGCTCCTAAACTGGAAGCTGCAAAGTGCGACCAGGGCTCATGCGTGAAAGGCTCCACTAGGCGCCATCCCAAGCGGCGCAGCGCAGCATTCATGCGCGGGAGGCTACAGAGCATGGCCGGTCCGCCCCGCGGTCCCGGACAGGTGATAGCAAAGAATGTACTGATACACGTTAAAATATGGATGAGTCTTGAAAGCAGAAGGCTTCTCTGGTGTCTCAGTGATAAACAATCTGCCTGCCAATGCAGGAGATGTGGGTTCAATCCCTGGGTCAGGAAGATACCCTGGAGAAGGAAATGGTAACCCACTCCAGTATTCTTGCCTGGAGAATCCCAGGGACAGGGAAGCAGAGAGGGCTATGGTTCAGGGGGTCGCAGTACACACATGGTGGCAGGATGGGGTGAAGTGAGGAGATGTTCCTAGAGGTGCTGACAGGTGCCCTGAGACAAAGCAGAGTCAGGGCAGAAAGCTGTGACAGCAAGTTTCCTCCGAGGAGGCTCAGTCCACTAGCCGGTTCGGGGTAAGGGGCTAATACCCCAACATCTACTCCTAAGCAGATTTTCCAGAAGTGAAAACAGAGACTCAAAGAGACCGTTGAACACGCATGTTCATGGCATTATTCACAATAGTCCAAAGGTGGAAACCCAAATCAACATATGAGTAGGTAAACAAAATGTGCTTTCTACACCCAGTGGAATATTATTCAGTCTTTAAAAAGGATGAAATGCCAACATGTGCTAACAATGGATAAACATTGATGACGTGCTAAGTCAGTCACAAAAGGACAGATACTGTATGCTTCCAATTATGAGGTGCCTAGACTAGTCAAATTCATAGAGACAGAAAGTAGCATAGTGGGTGGTAGGGGCTGAGGAGAGGGAGGGCTGGGACATTATTTATTGTTTAATGGAGTTTCAGATGATGAAAAAGTCTGGAGATGGATAGAGGTGATGGCTGTACAATATGTGAATGCACTTGACGCCACTGAATTGTACACTAAAAAATGGTTAAAAATAAAGAAATAAAATAAAAACAAAATGGGCCCAGCAGTGGCCTGGCTGCTGAGCTCGCAGCCCACAAGAAATGGGTTTTGAGGTCCAAGGATAAAGCCTTGGATGTCTGAAGCAGGTCACCCAGAGAGGAACAGCAGTGAGTGTGCACTGCCTGAAGAGGGCGCCAGAGAGCCCTGGGAGCCGCCTCCTTCCCCGACCCCACCCCAGCTGCAGTCTGGGCCCACGCGCGCACCCACACACGCACACACACTTAACTTCTCCAGAGAAGACGCTGCCGACCAAGCCAGCAGAAGCAGCATTGGGTGTGGCCTGAGTCCCAGGGAGTCCTGGGGAATCCCTATAACTGGGCAAAGGTCATGCCTGCTTCTCCCAGCTTCTCCAAGGCATGTATCCTCCGCTCCGAGGCTCAAGTCAGTTTATTCTCCAGTGAAAGACAGTAAGGAGGTGCTACCTGTCCCAACTTCCCAGGCGGCTCTAGTGGCAAAGAGCCTGCCTGCCAATGCAGGAGACATAAGAGACACACGTTCCATCCCTGGATCAGGAAGATCCCCTGGAGAAGGAAATGGCAACCCCCTCCAGTATTTCTGCCTGGAGAATCCCATGGACAGAGGAGCCTGGTGAGCTACAGTCTATGGGGTTGCCAAGAATCGGACATGATTTAAGTAACTGAGCACGCACACACACAATGTATAAGCTTTAAGCACAGTGCTTAGCTCATAGTAGGTATTTCATAAATATTGTGTCCTTTTTTCCCTTCCCTTGTGTCTCAGACGGTGAAGAATCTGCCTGAAATGCGAGAGACCTGGGTCGGGAAGATTCCCTGGAGAAGGGAAAGGCTCTTGCCTGGAGAATCCCATGGCTCGTGGTCCATGGGTCACGAAGAGTCCGACATGACCGAGCGACTGCGCTTTCACTTTTTTCCCCACGCTAATTGTATAGAACTGCTATTCTCACAGCGTAGTCGGGGGACCTTTACAGGTCTTCATTACCTTTTCAAGGGGTCTGTGAGATCAAAGCCGTTTTCATAATAGTGCTAAAATATTATTTGCCTTTTGCACTCCATTCTCCTATTAGTATATGGTGGAGTGGGTATCATAATAGACTAGAAAAACATATAGGAAAATCCAGCTGTCTTCTATTAAGCCAGACATTAAAGAGATTTGCAAGGAAAAAAACCCCCAAATAATGTATCTAGTTTCACCTTTTCTTCACCCAAGGCAAAAGCTCTGAAGCAGCACCAAAACGTGAGTGTGCACTGCCTGAAGAGGGCGCCAGAGAGCCCTGGGAGCCGCCTCCTTCCGACCCCACCCCAGCTGCAGTCTGGGCCCACGCGCACCCACACACACACACACACTTAACTTCTCCAGAGAAGACGCTGCCGACCAAGCCAGCAGAAGCAGCATTGGGTGTGGCCTGAGTCCCAGGGAGTCCTGGGGAATCCCTATAACTGGGCAAAGGTCATGCCTGCTTCTCCCAGCTTCTCCAAGGCATGTATCCTCCGCTCCGAGGCTCAAGTCAGTTTATTCTCCAGTGAAAGACAGTAAGGAGGTGCTACCTGTCCCAACTTCCCAGGCGGCTCTAGTGGCAAAGAGCCTGCCTGCCAATGCAGGAGACATAAGAGACACACGTTCCATCCCTGGATCAGGAAGATCCCCTGGAGAAGGAAATGGCAACCCCCTCCAGTATTTCTGCCTGGAGAATCCCATGGACAGAGGAGCCTGGTGAGCTACAGTCTATGGGGTTGCCAAGAATCGGACATGATTTAAGTAACTGAGCACGCACACACACAATGTATAAGCTTTAAGCACAGTGCTTAGCTCATAGTAGGTATTTCATAAATATTGTGTCCTTTTTTCCCTTCCCTTGTGTCTCAGACGGTGAAGAATCTGCCTGAAATGCGAGAGACCTGGGTCGGGAAGATTCCCTGGAGAAGGGAAAGGCTCTTGCCTGGAGAATCCCATGGCTCGTGGTCCATGGGTCACGAAGAGTCCGACATGACCGAGCGACTGCGCTTTCACTTTTTTCCCCACGCTAATTGTATAGAACTGCTATTCTCACAGCGTAGTCGGGGGACCTTTACAGGTCTTCATTACCTTTTCAAGGGGTCTGTGAGATCAAAGCCGTTTTCATAATAGTGCTAAAATATTATTTGCCTTTTGCACTCCATTCTCCTATTAGTATATGGTGGAGTGGGTATCATAATAGACTAGAAAAACATATAGGAAAATCCAGCTGTCTTCTATTAAGCCAGACATTAAAGAGATTTGCAAGGATACAAAATAATGCCACCCTTCTCACTTTTCACTATTATATTTTTAGTGTATCTAGTTTTTGCACCTATATGTTACTGTGGTAACATATAATGGCTTCCCAGGTGGTGCAGGGGTAAAGAATCTGCCTGCCAATGCAGGAGATGCACAAGATGCAGGTTTGAGCCCTGAGTCAGGAAGACTCCTTGGAGAAGTAAATAGCAATCCACTCTGGTATTCTTTCCTGGAGAGTTCCATGGACAGAGGAGCCTGGAGGACTATAGCCCATGAGGTCACAAGGAGTCAGACATGATTGAGCAACTGAGCATGAGCACTGTTAATTTTAAATGAATTAAGAAATAAATATTTTAACTTTTTTCAGTTTTAATTTCTAATATGGGAAATATTGATGGATTTAATCCACAAAACAAAGCTCTTTGGGCACTCATGTTTTAGAACTATGGGGCTAGGTTGCTGAAATTCATAGCATGCCCCCCAAATCTAACTTTAGACCTTGATTTTCCTATATTTATCTCTATACTTTCCATGATTAATATATACCAACAGATTTAAGGTTTACCACATTCTTATTTTGGCTTCCATTACTCTTGGCCAAAGTGTGACTATGCCAGGAACCAATGAAGATATATGCAAGGAGAGAAGCAAAGGGCCTGGAAATTTCACCAAAGGATTAATCATCTCTAATTTTTAGCTGCAATAATTTAATACTTCACAATGTGTTTTCACTGTATACAGCACTGTGAGATACAGTGAAATCCACGCTGTAGGTGTGCTGTTCTATGGATTTTAACAACTGTATTGTGTGCTTAGTTGCTCAGTTGTGTCCAGCTCACTGCAACTCCAGGGACTGTGGCCTGCCAGGCTCCTCTGTCCGTGGGATTCTTCGGGCAAGAATACTGGAGTGTCTAGCCATTCCCTTCTCTGGGGGATCTTCCTGAAACCAGAGATTCAACCCAGGTCTCCTGCATCAAAGGTAGATTCTTTACCTGCTGGACCACCAGGAAGGCCCCTAACAACTGTACACAGCTGTGTAATCACAGCCAGAATCACAGATGTTCCTTTTGTAGTCAACCCTTCCCCCTTCACCATCCACTGGCAATCACTGGTCTGATTTATGTTCTTGTAGTTTTTTCCTTTTCCATAATGTAATATAAATAGAGTCATATAGTATGTAGCCTTTTGAGTCTGGTTTCTTTCACATAGCAACCCACTACAAGATTTATCCATGTTGTTGCATGTATCAATAGTTTGTTCCTATTATTGTTGAATTATATTGTGTTGTATGGATGGATGAATCAGTTTTTTTCTCCAGTCTCTAGCTGATAGATATTTGGGCTGTTTCCAGTTTGGGAGATTATGAATAGAGCTGCTATGAACAGTCACATACAGATTTTTCTATGGGCATATACTTCTCTTTCCCTTAGGTAAATATCTATTAAGAAATATCCAGTTTTCTAAAATGGTTGTAAAATGACTTTTCCATCAAGCATGTCATTGATAAAAATTTTAAGATTTCAGTAATACAGAAGTCTATCTCCTATTTGAGAGCTAGGTAAACAGTGAAAAACAGACACTAGGGAATATAAATGCATTCTGCTTCTCATCTTAAAATTAATTCTGATAAAATGAAGTTAAAATTCCCATATATTGTTCTGCTTTTCAGCTTTTGTTCAGCATAGACATTTTGTTTACACTTGATTATCCATTAGAAAATATAAGCTTATGCATTTTGAATAATGCTGTCATAACAAAATTCATAAAACATTTGATGTCTCTTTTCTGTCTGGCATCCCCATAAAATATAAAACAAAACTTTGGAGAGAACATTTCACTTCTGAAAGGGGCGGGGGTGAACACAGTAGAGTTCTTTCTTTTTTTTTTTTTTTAAGATTTATTTATTTATTTACTTTGGGCGGGGGGCGGGTTGGGGAGGGAAGGGAGTGGGCGGGCCACTTCTATTGGTCTTTCATTTCTCCATTTTCATTTGTCTTCGTTCTTTGGCTCCTGTGGGCCTCCCATCGGGGTGGCGTCTGTCGTTGCAGAGCACCGGCTCTGGGCGCATGCGCTCCAGAGCTCCGGCTCAGTAATTGGACACATCAGTCCAGCCGCCCCGCGGCACGTGGGATCTTCCCAGGCCAGGGATCGAACCGGCGCCCCTTGCGCTGCAAGGCGGTGTCCTTACCCACTGGACCACCAGGGGAAGCCCGAGTTATTTCTTATTTAAAATTGTGAGCCTAACAATGTGTCCTTATTAATAATGAGCCAGTTAGAATCATGTTTAGAGAATGGAGTTGTAGTTTTCTGTGCTCTTAAAACCACACAGAGCCAAAGATAGCTTGTGAATTTTTGAATATCTCTCCTCTAAAACATGTAAAAGGCACAGATTTTAGTTACTGATAAAAATAATGCTAAAAATTTGGTTTTCATCAGTCTCTAGCTGATAGATATTTGGGCTGTTTCCAGTTTGGGAGATTATGAATAGAGCTGCTATGAACAGTCACATACAGATTTTTCTATGGGCATATACTTCTCTTTCCCTTAGGTAAATATCTATTAAGAAATATCCAGTTTTCTAAAATGGTTGTAAAATGACTTTTCCATCAAGCATGTCATTGATAAAAATTTTAAGATTTCAGTAATACAGAAGTCTATCTCCTATTTGAGAGCTAGGTAAACAGTGAAAAACAGACACTAGGGAATATAAATGCATTCTGCTTCTCATCTTAAAATTAATTCTGATAAAATGAAGTTAAAATTCCCATATATTGTTCTGCTTTTCAGCTTTTGTTCAGCATAGACATTTTGTTTACACTTGATTATCCATTAGAAAATATAAGCTTATGCATTTTGAATAATGCTGTCATAACAAAATTCATAAAACATTTGATGTCTCTTTTCTGTCTGGCATCCCCATAAAATATAAAACAAAACTTTGGAGAGAACATTTCACTTCTGAAAGGGGCGGGGGTGAACACAGTAGAGTTCTTTCTTTTTTTTTTTTTTTAAGATTTATTTATTTATTTACTTTGGGTGGGGGTTGGGTTAGGGAGGGAGGGGAGCAGGCGGGCCACTTCTATTGGTCTTTCATTTCTCCATTTTCATTTGTCTTCGTTCTTTGGCTCCTGTGGGCCTCCCATCGGGGTGGCGTCTGTCGTTGCAGAGCACCGGCTCTGGGCGCATGCGCTCCAGAGCTCCGGCTCAGTAATTGGACACATCAGTCCAGCCGCCCCGCGGCACGTGGGATCTTCCCAGGCCAGGGATCGAACCGGCGCCCCTTGCGCTGCAAGGCGGTGTCCTTACCCACTGGACCACCAGGGGAAGCCCGAGTTATTTCTTATTTAAAATTGTGAGCCTAACAATGTGTCCTTATTAATAATGAGCCAGTTAGAATCATGTTTAGAGAATGGAGTTGTAGTTTTCTGTGCTCTTAAAACCACACAGAGCCAAAGATAGCTTGTGAATTTTTGAATATCTCTCCTCTAAAAACATGTAAAAAGGCACAGATTTTAGTTACTGATAAAAATAATGAATTCTAAAAAATTTGGTTTTCATCAGGTCTCCTATTTCTGAAAATAATCTCCTTTGCTGATCCAGAGATCGAATCCATGTCTCTTTATGTCTTGTGCATTAGCAGGGAGGCCCTTAACCACTAGCACCACCTCAGAAACCCCTCACATCACAGTACTTTGTTTTAAATGTTTTCATGGAATTCAGTATTATCTGAACTATGTATTTATTTATTTGTTTAGTATCCATGTCCTCACTACGACTGCTGACTAAAATGTAATCTCTTCAAGAGCAATGCTTTTGTCTGATTTGTTCATTGACTTGTTCATTTATTTTCAGCATGTAGTGTCTGGCACATAGTAGATGCTCAACAATTATTTATAGAATGAACGAATAAAGGAAAAATAATATATACATTTAAAATGATTTCAATCAAATCCCAGTTTCTATCTGGGGTAAAGGGGTCCTTGATGAAGAGATTATCCAGTTGCTTGGGAAATAAATAAACACAGTGGTATAGTAAAGAAACCTTTCAGAAAAAAAAAGAGTAAAGAAGGAGAATTTGCCATAGTAGGAATTTTTTAATGTTAATAATTCAATAATGAATGATTAAAATGGTGCAGTACCATTGAGGGACAGAAGTGGTAGATCTGTAGAGAAGAAAGTCCAGACCAAAGCCAAATACAGGGCTTCCCTGGTGGTCCAGTGGGTAAAGAGCCTGCCTTGCAGTGCAAGAGACACCGGTTCAATCCCTGGCGGGGAAAGATCCCATGTGTTGCAGAGCAGCTGGAACGGTGTGTCCAATTGTGAGCCCGTGCTCTGGAGTGTATATGCCCAGAGCCAGTGCTCTGCAGTGAGAGAGGCGACTGCAATGGGAGGCCCACACGGACCAAAGAATAAAAATGGATGAAAATAAATAAATAATAAACCAATAAAAGAGGCCAAAAATTTAAAAATATGTATATAAAAAGCCAAATACATAGAAACATTTAATATATGACAAAGGCAGCATCTTGCATGAAACACTGCCAATTTGAATGGTCAGTTTTTCAATAAATAATGTGAAGATAACTAAGTCTCCCTTTCTCCCGGGTACTACAACCTCCCTGCCGTGTTACCAGCTTTTTGCATATCTTGCTAGAGATAATCTCTGCATTTTCAAAGATTTTATACTTATACATTCCTTGCCCAACAAATGGTAGCATACTACCACATTGCTCTGCACTTTGTTCTTTCACTTGAAAATATCTTGGGTACTTTTCTATGTAACTACATGTTGAGTTGCCAAATTCCTCTTAACAACTGCCTAATATTCCATTATATAGACATGCCATCATAAACTAGGTCTTAGTGATGGTTGTTTCCAATCTTTTGAAAGTACAAACAAGGCTGCAATAATTAGTTCACTCAAATATGACTATGTTTATTGGAGAAGTATTTAGGAGTGCAATTTCTAAGTCAAATGGTTTATCTCATTTTATTTTTGATAGGTTGTTTTCAAAATGTCCCTCATAGAGTAAATGTCAATGTATTTTTTTCCAGTTTTATTGTGATATTATTGACATATAACATTGTGTAGCTTCTATCTGGGGTAAAGGGGTCCTTGATGAAGAGATTATCCAGTTGCTTGGGAAATAAATAAACACAGTGGTATAGTAAAGAAACCTTTCAGAAAAAAAAAGAGTAAAGAAGGAGAATTTGCCATAGTAGGAATTTTTTAATGTTAATAATTCAATAATGAATGATTAAAATGGTGCAGTACCATTGAGGGACAGAAGTGGTAGATCTGTAGAGAAGAAAGTCCAGACCAAAGCCAAATACAGGGCTTCCCTGGTGGTCCAGTGGGTAAAGAGCCTGCCTTGCAGTGCAAGAGACACCGGTTCAATCCCTGGCGGGGAAAGATCCCATGTGTTGCAGAGCAGCTGGAACGGTGTGTCCAATTGTGAGCCCGTGCTCTGGAGTGTATATGCCCAGAGCCAGTGCTCTGCAGTGAGAGAGGCGACTGCAATGGGAGGCCCACACGGACCAAAGAATAAAAATGGATGAAAATAAATAAATAATAAACCAATAAAAGAGGCCAAAAATTTAAAAATATGTATATAAAAAGCCAAATACATAGAAACATTTAATATATGACAAAGGCAGCATCTTGCATGAAACACTGCCAATTTGAATGGTCAGTTTTTCAATAAATAATGTGAAGATAACTAAGTCTCCCTTTCTCCCGGGTACTACAACCTCCCTGCCGTGTTACCAGCTTTTTGCATATCTTGCTAGAGATAATCTCTGCATTTTCAAAGATTTTATACTTATACATTCCTTGCCCAACAAATGGTAGCATACTACCACATTGCTCTGCACTTTGTTCTTTCACTTGAAAATATCTTGGGTACTTTTCTATGTAACTACATGTTGAGTTGCCAAATTCCTCTTAACAACTGCCTAATATTCCATTATATAGACATGCCATCATAAACTAGGTCTTAGTGATGGTTGTTTCCAATCTTTTGAAAGTACAAACAAGGCTGCAATAATTAGTTCACTCAAATATGACTATGTTTATTGGAGAAGTATTTAGGAGTGCAATTTCTAAGTCAAATGGTTTATCTCATTTTATTTTTGATAGGTTGTTTTCAAAATGTCCCTCATAGAGTAAATGTCAATGTATTTTTTTCCAGTTTTATTGTGATATTATTGACATATAACATTGTGTAGCTTCTAGTTGTACATGATTGAATGTATTTATATATTGTTAAATGATAACAACAATAAGTTTACTTAATGTCCATCACCTCACATTCTTATGAGGAGAATTTTAAAGATAAACTCTTAGCAACTTTCAAATATATAGTAGAGGATCATTAACTGTAGTCACCATGCTGTACATTACATCCCCAGTACTTATAACTGATAGTCTGTACCCTCTGACCACCTTCACTCACTTTCCTCAGCTCTTCACTCTACACTTCTAAAAAGTTCATGTTTTTAGATTTCACATATAAGTAAAATCATACAGAATTTGTCTTTCTCTGTTTGATTTATTTCACTGAGAATGTACCACTTTAAATTCATATCAACAATGCATGAAAGTGCCTGATTACCTTGACTATTCTCAAAACAGAATCCTAGAAGCTTTTTGATCTGTGCCAGTAGGTTAAAAATGTTATCTTCAACTTGTTTCATTTACATTTCTTTTATAATAAGTGTGTTTGATATGCCTTCATATGTTTGTAAGCCATCGTTTTTATTTCCTTTTATACAAATTATCTAGTTATATTTTCTGCCTGTTTTGGCATATTATTGGTCTATTCCCTTGTTGATTTATAGGAATTATTTATATAGTAAGAAAAGTTAGTTCACTGTTTCAAAAAAAGTTCCTACCCAAAGCCATGTCAAAATGAGATTCTATATGAATTTTAAATGTGAATATATAAAGAAGAATGGGTTACTAGTGAATGTACACATAATTTTGTGATGAGGAGAAATTTCCAGTAAGAATTTAAAGGCAGAATTCATAAAGGAAAAAGATAATGGATTGAACTATATAAAAATTTCAAATTTTACAGAGCAAAATTACAAACAAACTTAATAAGTGAATGACAGCTGTATATGTGCATCTATTAGAGAGGGCAGAGAAAGCAAACACAGTGAAAGTAGTAAATATAGAAAGCAATCATTGTACTACTCGCAATTTTTTGATAGGCTTAAAATTTTTCTAATAAACTGTTGCAAAACAGTAATATTAAAAAAGCAAAACAGGGCTTCCCCTGGTGGTCCAGTGGGTAAGGACACTGCCTTGCAGTGCAAGGGGCGCCGGTTTGATCCCTGACCTGGGAAGATCTCACGTGCCGCGGAGCGGCTGGACTGATGTGTCCAATTACTGAGCCGGAGCTCTGGGGCGCATGCGCCCAGAGCTGGTGCTCTGCGACGACAGAGGCCACCGCGATGGGAGGCCCACAGGAGCCAAAGAACGAAGACAAATGAAAATAGATAAATGAAAGACCAATAGAAGTGGCCCGCCCGTCCCCCTCCCTCCCCACCTCACCCCCAAAAGATAAATAAATAAAATAAATGTTAAAAAAAAAAAGCAAAACAGAGAAACCCAGTCAAAATTTGGAATTCAAAAAACAATTACTACAGTATAATAGATCTTAAAAATAAGTATAAAGTTATATGCAATAAACTGGAAAATCTTGATGAAATAAAAATGACAGACAGCAAAAAAAGCAATATTTAAAATATTTATGACTACAAAAAAGAATAATATTCTTCATATAAATGCATTCTTACGAGTTAAGAAGGAAAGAATATAGGTGAAAGTAATTGACAAAGAACAAGACCAGGCAACTTACAAAATAAGAAATACAAATGAACAATCAATTGTAAAAGAAAATTCAAAAAATTCACCTTTACCTGTAATAAGAAATGCAAATTAAATGGCAATGATGCAAGAGGAAAATGAGCAAAAGTCTCAAACAGGCAATTTATCAAGTAAACAGTGCCACAGACAAAAATAAGGTTAAAAATGCTAAGCATCTTCATAATTAAATCAGTGCAAACAAACCAATACACCTTGTTTTTAACCCATCAGATCAACCAAAATTATCAGTTGGAAGCATAAAACAGCATTCCTCTACCAAAGGTGGCTGTTTCCAATGGTACCAACATTTTGAAGAACTTTTTGTCAATAAGGATCAAAAACTTCAAGCCTGTGTATATTGATCCAATAATTCTGTTTTTCGAAAATAATCAGATAAGGGTGAAAAGATGTTTATTTTAGAATAGTCAGCAAAGTGTCATTTATAAGAGCAAGATATTGGAAATAATCTCAATGGTATTTGGTTAAATTATGTAAATTCATATTATAATGAATTGTTATGCAATCATTAAAAATCTTATTTTTGTGTTATTGACACAGAGAAAAAGAGAATAGAAAAACAACAGTAGCAAAAAAAATAGCAAAAAGGATTACATATATGTTACAACATGGATAAAAAACCACTCACTATGTTAAGTAAAATAAGTCAAAAGGAAAAATATTATATGATCCCTCTTATATGAGGTACCTAAAACAGATAAGTTCACAGAGACAAAATGTAGAATAGACATTACCCAAAATTGGGGAGAAAGGGGAAGTTGTCATTTAATGGTTACAGAGTTTCTTCTGGTGGTGATGAAAAAGTACTGGAAATGCACAGTGATTGCACAACATTGTGAATAGACTTAATGCTTCTAAGTTGCACATTTAAAATGGTTAATATGGTAAATTTTATGTTACATATAATTTACCACAATATTAAAAAGCAGGTTGCAAATAACTGTATAACATGATCCCATTTTGTGTTTACCATATAAGCATATATTCACTAAAATGTCCGTTGATTAAAGCAATACAATGTAAATAGTATCTTACATCATAAGGTGATTTTATCGGTGTTTTTATTTTTCCCGTCTACATTTGTCCATATTTTTTTTCATGAGTGTAATACTGGTGTAAAACTATTTTAAAAACTTAAAAGGTATCAGAAATATCTGATGAGTGAAAGTACAGAGTCAGAAAGCAGAGATCTTTAGAAGTTTGGGAGAAATAAAAAACAATTATAACTTTTAGTTAACCTATATGTCCCAAACAACAAAGATGACTCTATACAAGCCTTTGAAAATAGGTTTTCCACTATGTGTTTACAAATTCCTTATTAACCTATATAAATCTTTCAAAGTTAAGTTTTAAGGTTTTATTTCCTTCACTCTCAAATGTTCAAAACAGGAAGTTTTAAGCATAGATCTTTATTGTTACTTGAGGATGCATCCATTTAACTTGAAGATTACTGTTTTGCTTTAAATAGGTATCTTCAGAAAACTCAAAGTATTCAACAGATAAATATTTATGATCCTTTTGGTTTTTAAATTAAATGTGGTACTGAGTTGAAAATGATGCTTTTATCAATTCACTACGAAATAAAGTGTAGTAGCTTTTTTTTTTTTTTTCTTTTTTAAGTTTTGCCCTGTTGTTGCAGAGACACACACATATGTGGGCGCATGCTAAGTTGTGTCTGACTCTTTGCGACCCTGTGGGCAGCAGTCCACCAGGCTCCTCTGTTCATGGGATTTTTCAGGTAAGAATACTGTAGTGGGTTGCCATTTTCTTCTTCAGGGGATCTTTCCAACCCAAGGATTGAACCTGTGTCTTCTGCATCTCCTGTGTTGGCAGGCAGATTCTTTATCATTGAGCCACTCGGGGAACCCCAGTTTACTGGAGAATGGGAGTAAATAATGTGTCATAGTGATTGCACAACATTGTGAATAGACTTAATGCTTCTAAGTTGCACATTTAAAATGGTTAATATGGTAAATTTTATGTTACATATAATTTACCACAATATTAAAAAGCAGGTTGCAAATAACTGTATAACATGATCCCATTTTGTGTTTACCATATAAGCATATATTCACTAAAATGTCCGTTGATTAAAGCAATACAATGTAAATAGTATCTTACATCATAAGGTGATTTTATCGGTGTTTTTATTTTTCCCGTCTACATTTGTCCATATTTTTTTTCATGAGTGTAATACTGGTGTAAAACTATTTTAAAAACTTAAAAGGTATCAGAAATATCTGATGAGTGAAAGTACAGAGTCAGAAAGCAGAGATCTTTAGAAGTTTGGGAGAAATAAAAAACAATTATAACTTTTAGTTAACCTATATGTCCCAAACAACAAAGATGACTCTATACAAGCCTTTGAAAATAGGTTTTCCACTATGTGTTTACAAATTCCTTATTAACCTATATAAATCTTTCAAAGTTAAGTTTTAAGGTTTTATTTCCTTCACTCTCAAATGTTCAAAACAGGAAGTTTTAAGCATAGATCTTTATTGTTACTTGAGGATGCATCCATTTAACTTGAAGATTACTGTTTTGCTTTAAATAGGTATCTTCAGAAAACTCAAAGTATTCAACAGATAAATATTTATGATCCTTTTGGTTTTTAAATTAAATGTGGTACTGAGTTGAAAATGATGCTTTTATCAATTCACTACGAAATAAAGTGTTGTAGTTTTTTTTTTTTTCTTTTTTAAGTTTTGCCCTGTTGTTGCAGAGACACACACATATGTGGGCGCATGCTAAGTTGTGTCTGACTCTTTGCGACCCTGTGGGCAGCAGTCCACCAGGCTCCTCTGTTCATGGGATTTTTCAGGTAAGAATACTGTAGTGGGTTGCCATTTTCTTCTTCAGGGGATCTTTCCAACCCAAGGATTGAACCTGTGTCTTCTGCATCTCCTGTGTTGGCAGGCAGATTCTTTATCATTGAGCCACTCGGGGAACCCCAGTTTACTGGAGAATGGGAGTAAATAATGTGTCATTCAGTTAGTCATTGTTTACTCAATACCTAACACAGCACTGATTAAAAAAAAGACTCAATACCTGCTTTCATTTTTTAAAAAAGGAAATTAACTGAGACTAGAAGAATGAGCTGGTGTAATATTAGATGAACAACTGGGAAGAGTGACTCCAGGAAGAGTGACTAGTGTCTGCAAATTTTCAGAGGAAAGAAAAAGCTTAAAACAATTCAAGACTTAGTACTGAATGAGGGAGTATATAGCTAGAGTGCAGGAGGGAGGGAGAAGGAAAATGAAGATGGAGAAACTGTAGCCACATCAGGGAAGCCCTTATCAGTATAATGATACTCCTGAGTTCAATCAGAAGCCATTGCAGGAGATGACATAATCAATCATACCTCTTAAAAGGTCATTTTCTGAGACTTTCCTTGCTGTAATTATAGCCACTAGTTTTTGTGGGGGTACTTGAAAGTTTCCAAGGTTTATCCAAAGACATTATCTTTCCACATTCTGTTGGGTAGATATTTTCTTCATTTTACTTAGGAAGAAACCTGAGTTTACAAAATGTAAAGTGGACTCTCTAAGATCATGTAGTTAAGTGGCACAATCAAGACTCTAGTTGAGGTCTTCCAATATCAAATCTTATACTCCATTGCCCTACTTCGGATACTAATTGTATTACTGATATTCAACTACCCACATTATCTTTTCATTAATGTTGAAACTAAACTTAAAAGCAGGGCTTCCCCTGGTGGTCCAGTGGGTAAGGACACCGCCTTGCAGTGCAAGGGGCGCCGGTTCGATCCCTGGCCTGGGAAGATCCCACGTGCTGCGGAGCAGCTGGACTGATGTGTCCAATTACCGAGCCAGAGCTCTGGAGCGCATGTGCCCAGAGCTGGCGTTCTGCGACAACAGAGGCCACCGCGATGGGAGGCCCACAGGAGCCAAAGAATAAAGATGGATGAAAATAGAGAAATGGAAGACCTCATAGAAGTGGCCCGCCCGTCCCCCTCCCTCCGCACCCCACCCCCCAAAAGATAAACAAATAAAAAATAAAATAAAATAAACTTAAAAGCAGGACAAGACAACTCTTTGCAATCCACTTAATTTGGGGAGGGGTCAGTCAGGAAAATGAAAGTCCCATGTATCTGGAGAAAAAGTTGAGTGTTTCACTTAGGGGAAATCACACTAATAGTGGGTTATTTGTACAAGATGAACTGCACTCACCATGGCTAATGCTGTTTTCTAGAAGTTTGATTGTGGGGTATGAGAAATATAATAAAACAAAATAGAAAAAAAATAAGGTAGATGAACACCAAATAGCATACAATAGTCAATGCAAGTAAACACCACAAATAGAAAGCACTTACCAGTAACTCAGATATAACCAATTACTAGAGAATGTTTCCAATAGATATGGTATTAACAGTAACTATAGCTAAACAAAAGGATACATTTTCAAAAACATACACAAAGCTATGCAGCATGATTTGCATACATATAGCTAAGTACTATTTACCAGCAAGGCTATATCTATCCATATGTGCACAATGAATGAACTGAAGCCTAGCCAATCCATTTGTTTTGGTTATCTTCATGACTGATGTAGAGAGCCAAATGACTGAGTGAACCAGAGCAATCAGCATCAATCTTGAGGATGACCAAAATGAATAAAGTGGTTGTAACCTAACTCAGCAAGTCAGTCAAGTGAACAAGTGCTTGCAAAGCACGGGCTATATCACCAGAAATGTCCTAGATTCTGTGGGAGCTGGAGTTGGAAAACATAGTCTGTTTATGAACTTACGTTTTGGGGCACAAGCTCTAAGTATATAAATTATCAAACTAGTATAAACCCAACTATAGCATATACATATGGAACATGGCGCCGGTTCGATCCCTGGCCTGGGAAGATCCCACGTGCTGCGGAGCAGCTGGACTGATGTGTCCAATTACCGAGCCAGAGCTCTGGAGCGCATGTGCCCAGAGCTGGCGTTCTGCGACAACAGAGGCCACCGCGATGGGAGGCCCACAGGAGCCAAAGAATAAAGATGGATGAAAATAGAGAAATGGAAGACCTCATAGAAGTGGCCCGCCCGTCCCCCTCCCTCCGCACCCCACCCCCCAAAAGATAAACAAATAAAAAATAAAATAAAATAAACTTAAAAGCAGGACAAGACAACTCTTTGCAATCCACTTAATTTGGGGAGGGGTCAGTCAGGAAAATGAAAGTCCCATGTATCTGGAGAAAAAGTTGAGTGTTTCACTTAGGGGAAATCACACTAATAGTGGGTTATTTGTACAAGATGAACTGCACTCACCATGGCTAATGCTGTTTTCTAGAAGTTTGATTGTGGGGTATGAGAAATATAATAAAACAAAATAGAAAAAAAATAAGGTAGATGAACACCAAATAGCATACAATAGTCAATGCAAGTAAACACCACAAATAGAAAGCACTTACCAGTAACTCAGATATAACCAATTACTAGAGAATGTTTCCAATAGATATGGTATTAACAGTAACTATAGCTAAACAAAAGGATACATTTTCAAAAACATACACAAAGCTATGCAGCATGATTTGCATACATATAGCTAAGTACTATTTACCAGCAAGGCTATATCTATCCATATGTGCACAATGAATGAACTGAAGCCTAGCCAATCCATTTGTTTTGGTTATCTTCATGACTGATGTAGAGAGCCAAATGACTGAGTGAACCAGAGCAATCAGCATCAATCTTGAGGATGACCAAAATGAATAAAGTGGTTGTAACCTAACTCAGCAAGTCAGTCAAGTGAACAAGTGCTTGCATAGCACGGGCTATATGCCCAGAAATGTTCTAGATTCTGTGGGAGCTGGAGTTGGAAAACATAGTCTGTTTATGAACTTACGTTTTTGTTGGGGTCACAAGCTCTAAGTATATAAATTATCAAACTAGTATAAACCCAACTATAGCATATACATATGGAACATGCTATAAAGGCTTCAGAGATCAGTATGAACCAGAGTGAACAAAATTAAGTTGGGCATAAAAAGAAAACATAGGATTTGAATTTCTGAAGAGGAGAGAAAAATTATATCACACATTTGCTGAGCACCTCCCCTCGAAAATCTTTTTCTCCCTTCTTCCCGCAATAATGCTGAATTCTTGTTTGGGAAAGCATTCCTTCAGCAGCTCACAGCCAAGTGTTTTAGGCACAGTTGACTCTAGCCCCAGGTGTGCATGATAGCTGTATTAAGTCAATCAGGATATTTTATCCTCCTGCCACCAGGGACTGCCTTAGAGATGAGCATGTAACCCAAACATAAATGAACTGATGTATCTTATTCCTCTGGCCTTAGTAATGAAAAGATTCCTATAAACTCTTACCAGAGTAGACTTCTGCACATTTTCTGAGAATGCTGGGACACAGATTTCTCTTCTACTGAACAGTACATTATGAAGACTTAAAGTTTCAAGTCATTTAAAATCAAACCACTTATGTGTTGTGGGAGGGAGGGACCTGGAGCTGAGAAAGATCTACCATGTGATCCTTGTGGGTTGATATGGACACCATTGAAAGCTGAATGGAAGAGATTCAGAGTACACCTATATCCATAATAACATTACTAAATTGCTAGATTGTTCCTTGCCTGAAATAAGCTTGATCTCTGGATTTTGTTAGTCATATGAGTTAGTAAGTTCTCTTTATTTGAATGAAATCAGGTTCCGCCCAGCCATTCACATGACTAGAACAAAGGATTGGTGTTATATGTGTTTTGGGAGGGAGGGACCTCGAATTGTTGTTCTTTACTATGCCCATCTTTGCATGAAATGTTCCCTTGCTATCTCTAATTTTTTTTGAAGATATCTCCAGTCTATCCCATTCTATTATTTTCCTCTATCTCTTTGCATTGTTCACTTAAGAAGGCTTTCTTATCTCTATGCTATTCTCTGGAACTCTGCATTCAGTTGGGTATATATTTCCTTTTATCCCTTGCTTTTAACTTCTCTTCTTTTTTCAGTTACTTGTAAGGCCTCCTCAGACAACCACTTTGCCTTCTTGTATTTCTTTTCTTGGGGAGGGTTTTGGTCACTACCTCCTGTACAGTGTTATGAACCTCTGTGCATAGTTCTTCAGGTACTCTGTCAGATCTAATCCCTTGAATCTATTTGTCATTTTCACTGTAAATCATAAGGGATTTGATTTAGGTCATACCTTAATGGCCTAGTGGTTTTCCCCACTTTCTTCAATTTAAGCTTGAATTTTGCATATTAGATCATAAATAAGCAGGCAGTTATACATATGATGGTAAATGATATACATATGAAGGTACCATTTATTCTTGTTTAAAGAAACTCAGGGGTGAAATGGTACAATAGGAGCTTCAAGAGGTAATGTATTGCCAAAACAGAATCAGAGTTTCAAGATGACCTATATCCACCAGGAATAACCCACAAAATCCAGAAGCATCATTTGGGGATTTACTTCTGTAATTAGCCATCTGATAGATCAAATAGCATAAGGTTGAGTCTTGAAATAAAAATAGTATGTTGGGGAGAGAGAAAAATTGCCATCTATGTTTCAGACACACATATACTCAACTGAATGCACAGTTCCAGAGAATAGCAAAGAGAGACAAGAAGGCCTTCTTAAATGAACAATGCAAAGAAGTAGAGGAAAACAACAGAATGGGACAGACTAGAGATCTCTTCAACAAAACTGAATCAAGATATGAAGGGAATACTTCATGCAAGGATGGGTACAATAAAGGACAGAAACAGTAAGTAAATACCTAGCAGGAGCAGAGGAAATTAAGAATTGGCAAGAATACACAGAAGAGCTATACAAGAAAAGGTTTTAATGACCTGGATATCCACGATGGTGTGGTCACTCACCTAGAGCTGGACATTCTGGAGTGTGAAGTCAAGTGGGCCTTAGGGAACATCTACAAGCAAAGCTAGTAGAAGTGATGGAATCCCAGCTGGGCTATTTAAAATCCTAAAAGATCATGCTGTTAAAGTATTGCACTCAATATATCAGCAAATTTGGAAAACTCAGCAGTGGCCACAGGACTGTAAATGGTCAGTTTTTATTATAATCTCAAAGAAGGGCAATGCCAAAGAATGTTCAAACTGCCATACTGTTGCGCTCTGCTAGTAAGGTTATGCAAAATTCTTCAGGCTAGGCTTCAGCAGTACATGAACCAAGAACTTCCAGATATACGAGTTGGGTTTTGGGAAAAAAAGATAAACTTGCCAATTCATGATCATAAAGCAAGGAAATCCAAAGAAACATTTTTTTCAATTTCTTCAATTTAAGCTTGAATTTTGCATATTAGATCATAAATAAGCAGGCAGTTATACATATGATGGTAAATGATATACATATGAAGGTACCATTTATTCTTGTTTAAAGAAACTCAGGGGTGAAATGGTACAATAGGAGCTTCAAGAGGTAATGTATTGCCAAAACAGAATCAGAGTTTCAAGATGACCTATATCCACCAGGAATAACCCACAAAATCCAGAAGCATCATTTGGGGATTTACTTCTGTAATTAGCCATCTGATAGATCAAATAGCATAAGGTTGAGTCTTGAAATAAAAATAGTATGTTGGGGAGAGAGAAAAATTGCCATCTATGTTTCAGACACACATATACTCAACTGAATGCACAGTTCCAGAGAATAGCAAAGAGAGACAAGAAGGCCTTCTTAAATGAACAATGCAAAGAAGTAGAGGAAAACAACAGAATGGGACAGACTAGAGATCTCTTCAACAAAACTGAATCAAGATATGAAGGGAATACTTCATGCAAGGATGGGTACAATAAAGGACAGAAACAGTAAGTAAATACCTAGCAGGAGCAGAGGAAATTAAGAATTGGCAAGAATACACAGAAGAGCTATACAAGAAAAGGTTTTAATGACCTGGATATCCACGATGGTGTGGTCACTCACCTAGAGCTGGACATTCTGGAGTGTGAAGTCAAGTGGGCCTTAGGGAACATCTACAAGCAAAGCTAGTAGAAGTGATGGAATCCCAGCTGGGCTATTTAAAATCCTAAAAGATCATGCTGTTAAAGTATTGCACTCAATATATCAGCAAATTTGGAAAACTCAGCAGTGGCCACAGGACTGTAAATGGTCAGTTTTTATTATAATCTCAAAGAAGGGCAATGCCAAAGAATGTTCAAACTGCCATACTGTTGCGCTCTGCTAGTAAGGTTATGCAAAATTCTTCAGGCTAGGCTTCAGCAGTACATGAACCAAGAACTTCCAGATATACAAGTTGGGTTTTGAAGAAGCAGAGAAAGCAGAGATAAACTTGCCAACATTCATTGGATCATGGAGAAAGCAAGGAAATTCCAGAAGAAACATCTACTTCTGCTTCATTGACTACTCTAAAGCCTTTGACTGTGTGGATGACAACAAACTGTGGAAAAGTCCTAAAGTGATGGGAATTCCAGGCTGCCTTATCTGTCTCTGGAGAAACCTGTATGCAGGTCAAGAAGCAAAAGTTAGAATTAGACATAGAAAAACTGACTAGCTCAAAATTGGGAAAGAAGTGCAAGGTACGTCACTGAGTCATGCCTGACTCTTTGTGACCCTATGGATTGAAGCCCTCCAGGCTCTTCTATCCCTGGAATTTCCCAGGCAAGAATACTGGAGTAGGGTGCCATTTGCTCCTCCAGGGGATCTTCCCAACCCTAGGATTGAACCTGGGTCTCTTACATCTCCTGCATTGGCAGGAGGGTTCTTTACCACTAATGTCACCTGGGAAAGGAGTAAACAAGGCTGTGCATTGTCACCCTGCTTATTTAACTTCTATGCAGAGTACTTTGGGGCTTCCCAGGTGGCGCTAGTGGTACATGGACATGAATTTGAACAAACTCCAGTAAACAGTGGAGGACAAGCGTACCTTGGTGAGCTGCAGTCTACAGAGTTGCAAAGAGTAGGACAAAACTTAGCAACGGAACAGCAATGTTTTGGATGCTATGGAGGTCAAACATATTGTCCTTCTCTTACTCCACCTCTGTGCTAAATCAAGTGATGCCTCTTTCAGAATGCATTCATTTGATAGTATTGACGCTTTCTGATGAACATCACAAGACAAAATATTCTGAAAAATATTAAAATAATTTCTATCCAAATGAAAAACCCTTTTGGTCAGCTTTCTGGTCTCCACAGAAAAAAAAATGTTTTTCCGGCAAAATTTCCCCAAAGAGGAAAGACTCCCTCCTATACAGAAGGGTTCTGCGTTGAGTGGGAATTATGGACCTCAAAATAAGAATGATCTTGCCAAAGCAGAGTGTGCTAATATAGGTTCTGAAATCTCTCACCAATTTGGAAATCCACATGTTTCTGGTAGTTTATTCCAATATTATTTCATTAGATAAGTGGAGCAGCAAAATATCAGCAAAATTACTTCTTATAATTCTAAGAAGTAAATTTAACCTATTTCCAAAGAAGATAAGACCATTCCATTTCCATTTATATTTCCATCTCTACCTTTTCTTCTAATGCACAGTTGACCATTAGAGCAATTTTCCGTAAAAATACTTCTCATAAGTCTGCTTCTTGTTTTAGCTATGAGAAATACAGCGTTATTAGATGGTGACCTTCTTATGAATTAAAAAAAAAAATTCCTCATAGACTTACCAGTTCCTGATTCTTTCAGGTCAAACCATACTTTTTTTTTTTTTTTTAAAGATTTATCTATTTATTTATTTTTGGTCGGGGGTTGGGTTGGGGAGGGAGGGGAGCGGGTGGGCCACTTCTATTGGTCTTTCATTTTTCTATTTTCATCCGT
Source organism: Tragulus kanchil (assembly GCA_022376925.1). Taxonomy (NCBI): domain Eukaryota; kingdom Metazoa; phylum Chordata; class Mammalia; order Artiodactyla; family Tragulidae; genus Tragulus; species Tragulus kanchil. The sequence continues at coordinate 66,746,336 of JAIOJX010000001.1, read as the reverse complement.
CTTTGTTCTTTGGCTCCTGTGGGTCTCCCATCGCGGTGGCAACTGTCGTCGCAGAGCACCGGCTCTAGGCGCATGCGCTCCAGAGCTCCGGCTCAAACCATACTTTTTTAAATTGAACTTTTATATTGCGATGGTTGTAGGTTCACATGCAGTTGTAAGATACAATATAAAAATATACCACATAATTTTACTCACTTTCTCCCAAATATAGTACCATGTCACAACCAGGATTTTGACACTCATACAATCCAAATCAGATTTCATCAGTTTTATTTATACAGTTCCATCACTGAAAAGATGGCACATTTTGTCTTTTCATAACCACAGTCACTACTCCTGTGTGTCCTTAACCCCTGGAAACCACTAATCTGTTCTCCATCTTTCATAATTTTGTAATTTTAAGCATATTATAGTAATATCTTGGATACATAATGGATTTAGTTTCACATCACAGCAATAAAGTGCATATTGCAATTAAGTGAGTTTTTTGTTTTTTCTTCCCATACATTTGTTGTGGTTTTCCAGGGCATCCAAAAGTTATGCTTATACTATATTGTAGTCTACTGAGTGTGCAATAGCACTTTGTCTTAAAAACAATTTAAATACTTAACTAAAAATACTTCATTGCTTAAACATGCTAAGTATCATTTGAACCTTCAGCCAGCCATAATCTTTTTGCTGGTGGACAATTTTGCTTCAATTTTTGTATCTGACTGGTTGGGGTGGTGTTCCCTGAAGGTTGAGGTGGCTATGATGGTTTCTTGAAATTCACAACTCTTTCTTTCATGAATAACTTCTCTGTAGCATGCATTTCTGTTTGATAGCATTTTTTCCCATTGCAGAACTTTCACACTTGGTGGCTCAGTGGTAATGAATCTTCCTGCCAATGCAGGAGACATGGGCTCGATTTCTGGGTCAGAAGATCCCCTGGGGAAGGAAATGGCAACCCACCCCAGTATTCTCAGCTGGAGAATCCCATGGACAGAGGAGTCTGGAGGGCTACAGTCCATGGGGATGCAAAGAGTTGGACATAACTGGACTACTAAGCATCCGTGCATGCACACTCTTCAAGGCATTTATCCATTTATTCTTTTATTAAATTTATGTGCATAAAGTTCCTCATAATATTCCCTTAATGTCTTTTAATAGCTATATGATCTCTTTCAGTCCTGATATTGGTAGTCGATGACTTCTGTCTTTCTATTTTTATCATTTTTGCTAGAGATTTGTCGATTGTATTGATATTCTTGAGGAACCAGCTTAGAATTCATTTATGTTCTTGTTTTGCTAATATTGATTTAACTGGTTTCTGCTTTCATTTTTATTCCTTCTTTCTGCTTGCTCTGGATTTATCTTGCTCTTTTCCCCTCAGTATCTTGAAATTTGGATTATAGATTTGAGACTTTCATTTTCTATTTAATAGAATTTAGTTCCATAAAATTTTCTCTTGGCATTGCTTTACTTGCTTAACACATATTTTGATGAGTTAAGTTTTTCTTTCTTTAAGTTTTATGTATTTAAAAATTTTCATTAAGGGTTCTTCTTTGACCTATAGATTATATAGAATTGTGTTGTTTAATTTTTAATGTTTGAATAGTTTCATATTGGTTTTCTGTTACTGATTTCTAGTTTGATTATGTTATGGCTGAAGAACATGCTCTTTATAATTTCAGTCTGTTGATATTTGTCTCATGGTCAAGGATATGGTCTGTTACAGATTGGCTGTGTCCCCTTAAACTTCATATGTCAATGCCCTAAAACTTGCTGAGGCTGTATTTGGAGATAAGACCCCTAAGGAAGTAATTAAGTTTACATGAGATCATACAGGTGGGATTTTGATATGATAGAATTTGTATTTGTATAAGAAGAGACCCCAGAGAGCTCACCTTCTTTCTTTTCTCCATGTGTACACAGAGGAAAGATCATGTAAAGACAGGGAGAAGCTGACTATCTGCAATCAGAAACATATCACCATTAAACTGAAATTGCCAGAATCTTGATCTTGGATTTCTAGGCTCTGGGACTATGGGAAAATAAAATTTCTGTGTTTTAAGTCACCCAATCTGTATTATTTTGTTATGAGAGCACAAACACTAATGCATGATCTTTTGATGAATATTCCATGGGTGCTTGAAAACATGCACATTGAATTGTGTTCTATAAATGCCAATTATAACCTCTTGCTAGATGGTTCTGTTTAGTTATTCTATATCTTCTCTAATTTTCCACCTATGGGTTCTAGCAATTTCTGAGAGTGGGGTGCTTGTAGTCTCCAGCTATAAATTTTGGACTTCTCTATTTCTTCCTTTAGCTTTATTGGTGTTTTAAATGCACATTTGAAACTCAGTTGTTCGGTGCATGCATATTTAAAATCACTATAATTTATTGGTGATTGACTCTTTTTATTTTATCTCTTTGACACCAGTAGTTTATCTTTGCTATGAAGTCGCTTTATCAATAATAATATAGTTACTTTTATTTTTCTTAAATTAGTGTTAGCATGATATATTATCTTCCATCCTTTAAGTTTCAACATACCTCTGTTGATGTCTTTTAAATGTATTTCCTATACATAGATGGTCAGAGGTATGAGTATGCATATTTCAGTTCATAGACTGTAGCCAATGGTTTAGATGGGTGAGCAGGGGCTTGGAAGGAACAAGACTGGAAAATTGATGAATAAAAGGTCTGGGGAAGATGTATGTGGGCAAGCCTCTTTGAATGAGCAAAACCCTCCATAAAAACTGAAGACATTTTTGTCCAGTGTGAATGTTCACCAGAGTGACATTAGCAGAAGAGAATTTTTATAATCAAGTGGATAAGATGACTTATTCTGTGGATTTCCATGAGCCACTTTCCTCAACCACTCTTGTCATTGCTCAAGGGGCTCATGAACAAAATGGTCATGATGATAAAGATGAAATTTATGCATGGGCTAAGAAACATCAACTTCCACTCACCAAGGATGACCTGTCTCCACCTACTGCTGAGTGCTGTCTGTTAGCAGCAGAAACCATTGCTCTGTTTCTGATATGCCACAATTTCTAGGGGTGATCAAGCCAGTTATTTGGTGGCAGGTTGATCATCAATACATTCAACCACCTCTATCATAGAGGGGACAGTCCTTTAGTTTTACTGGAACAAGCATATTGGATATGGATTTGTCATCCCACCATACAGTTCTTTTGCTGAAAGCACCATCTGTGGACTTACAAAATAACTTATCTACTATTATATATTCCAAACAGTATTGCTTTTGTTCATGGATCTCATTCCATAGTACTTGAAGTGTGACAATAGAGCCATACTCATGGAATTCACTAGTCTTACTATGTTCCCCATCATCTTGAAGCAGCTTGGCTGATAGAACCATGGAATGGCTGTGTGAAGACTCAATTACAGTACCATCTGGGTGGCAATAGTTTGCAGGGCTTGGGCATGTTCTCCAGGAAATTGTATATACCCTAAATCAGCATCCAATACATGGTATTATTCCTCTTATAGCCAAAATTCATGGGTCTAGGGACCAAGGAATGGAAATGGGAGTGACACCACTACTATTACCATAGTTATCCACTAGCATAATTTTTGCTTTCTGTCTCTGCAACCTTATGCTCTGCTGATCTATAGATCTTAGTTCCAAAGGTTGGAATGCTTCTACCAGGAGATACAACAGTGACTTCATTGTATTGTAGATCTTTCCACTTTGGGCTTCTCTTGCCTTTAAATCAACAGACAATATTTTTGAATGTTCACCAGAGTGACATTTAGTCAGAAGCATGGTTTAGATGGGTGAGCAGGGGCTTGGAAGGAACAAGACTGGAAAATTGATGAATAAAAGGTCTGGGGAAGATGTATGTGGGCAAGCCTCTTTGAATGAGCAAAACCCTCCATAAAAACTGAAGACATTTTTGTCCAGTGTGAATGTTCACCAGAGTGACATTAGCAGAAGAGAATTTTTATAATCAAGTGGATAAGATGACTTATTCTGTGGATTTCCATGAGCCACTTTCCTCAACCACTCTTGTCATTGCTCAAGGGGCTCATGAACAAAATGGTCATGATGATAAAGATGAAATTTATGCATGGGCTAAGAAACATCAACTTCCACTCACCAAGGATGACCTGTCTCCACCTACTGCTGAGTGCTGTCTGTTAGCAGCAGAAACCATTGCTCTGTTTCTGATATGCCACAATTTCTAGGGGTGATCAAGCCAGTTATTTGGTGGCAGGTTGATCATCAATACATTCAACCACCTCTATCATAGAGGGGACAGTCCTTTAGTTTTACTGGAACAAGCATATTGGATATGGATTTGTCATCCCACCATACAGTTCTTTTGCTGAAAGCACCATCTGTGGACTTACAAAATAACTTATCTACTATTATATATTCCAAACAGTATTGCTTTTGTTCATGGATCTCATTCCATAGTACTTGAAGTGTGACAATAGAGCCATACTCATGGAATTCACTAGTCTTACTATGTTCCCCATCATCTTGAAGCAGCTTGGCTGATAGAACCATGGAATGGCTGTGTGAAGACTCAATTACAGTACCATCTGGGTGGCAATAGTTTGCAGGGCTTGGGCATGTTCTCCAGGAAATTGTATATACCCTAAATCAGCATCCAATACATGGTATTATTCCTCTTATAGCCAAAATTCATGGGTCTAGGGACCAAGGAATGGAAATGGGAGTGACACCACTACTATTACCATAGTTATCCACTAGCATAATTTTTGCTTTCTGTCTCTGCAACCTTATGCTCTGCTGATCTATAGATCTTAGTTCCAAAGGTTGGAATGCTTCTACCAGGAGATACAACAGTGACTTCATTGTATTGTAGACTGTCATCTTTCCACTTTGGGCTTCTCTTGCCTTTAAATCAACAGACAATGAAGGGAGATACTTTATTGGCTAAAGTGATTGATCCTGGTTTCTAAGGAGAAATTGAACTCTACAACACAATGAAGGTAAGAAAGAGCATGTATGGAATACAGTACATTCTTTAAGGCATCTCTTAATACTACTATCCTTGTGATTAAAATTAATGTAAAATTATAATCTCTCATTTCGGCAAGACTACTAATGGCTCAGATCTTTAAGGAATGGTTTGAATGCCTCCATCAGGCATAGCACCACAACCAGCTGAGGTGCTTGCCAAAGTCAAAAGCAATATGGAATAAATAGCAGAAGAAGATAGTTATGAATACCAGTAATGGCCATGTGACCCATTGCAGAAATAAGGACTATAATTGTTATGAATATATAATCTTTATAGTGTTATGAACATGTTTGGGTGTATATTTATACCAGATGCCTTTCCCTCTCTTATCCCCTCAAAGAACACAAGGTGCATTAGCAATAAGTAACTTTACATGGTAGCATTTAAGTTAACAGTATTATCCAGGATAAGAGTGACTCAAAGACATTGCATACTCTTTTTTTTTTTTTTAAAGATTTATTTATTTACTTAGGCGGGGGTCGGGTTGGGGAGGGAGGGGAGTGGGTGGGCCACTTCTGTTGGTCTTTCATTTCTCTATTTTTCATTTGTCTTCGTTCCTTGGCTCCTGTGGGCCTCCCATTGCGGTGGCGTCTGTTGTCGCAGAGCACTGGCTCTGGGCGCATGCGCTCCAGAGCTCCGGCTCGGTGATTGGACACATCAGTCCAGCCGCTCCGCAGCACGTGGGATCTTCCCAGGCCAGGGCTCGAACCGGCGCCCCTTGCACTGCAAGGCGGTGTCCTTAACCACTGGACCACCAGGGGAAGCCCATTGCATACTCTTATGTTGAAAAAGTTAGTACATATTTCAGTTGTAAATGACTTTGTTGTTGTCTTTATTTGAAAATGTATGTATGGATACCAGTTGTTTAAGAGTGCGACTGTGATACTTCGTTCTATGTAACAACTTGACCAGTTTATAGTATTCAGTTATTTAATCAAACACTTATCTAGGTGTTGCTGCTATGATGTATTCTAGATGTAGTTAAAATATGCCATCAGTTGACCTGAAGTAAAGATTGCTTTTGATAATGTGAGTGAGCTTCATCAATTAGTTGCAGGATATAAGAGCAAAAGCTGAGATTTCCTGGAGGAAGAAATTCTGCCTTAAGGCTGAGGTGTCACATTCTACCGAATTTCCATATTGCAGGGTTTGCCCTAGATCCAACTCAAGACTGCAACATCAACTCTTCTTGAGTTTCCAGCCTGCTGGTCTGGTCTAGAGATTTCATATATGCCAGACCCCACAATCACAATCACATGATCACATGTTCCAATCCCTTAAAATAAAATTATATATAAACATATATATATATATAAACACATATTTTATGTTTCTCCAGAGATCCGTGACTGATGGAATTGTGGAGGTGCAATTTTAAATAAGGTGTTTAGGAAAGGTGACATTTGAGAGCATTTATGTTTCTAATAATAGTTTATACTTTTTTACAGTTTAAAATTATTTACTTATTATTTTTATTTGTTAAACTTTCATTTTTAGATACTGTAGATTCACAACATTTTACAGTTCCACTATAAATTACAATTATTTTTTAAGTAGATAAATTAAGATTTTTAGTTGGAGTTTTCAATATCAAACTCTCAATTAACAGAATGAATAGATAGAAAAGTAGGAAGATATAATAGATCTGAAAAGCACTATGAATCAATTAATCAGAATTAAGGTTTATACAATTTTCACACAACTGCACGATACAAATTCTTTTCAAGTCCCCATAGATTATAAGCCAGGAAACATTGGAACAAATCCAGGGACATGAAACAAGGCGCAAAAAGTGCATAGTCTAAATGTACTGAAATCATACAGAAATTGTTCTCTTATCACTGTGGAATTATGTTAGAAATCAATATGAAAACATATTGAAAATAACTCATACATTTTCAAGTGCAATGTAGATTCACAGTTTTATTGGTCTTTTCTTTGGCCTAGATTTTGCTCTGGTTTTCAATTTTGTTGATTTGGGCTCTTTATTATTTCCTTCCTTCTTACTCTTGGCTTGTTTTGCTTTTCTTTTTCTAATTTCTTGAGTTAGAAATTATATTACTCTTCCGAGACCTTTCTTGTTTTCTAATGTAAGAGTTTAGTACTATAAATTTCCTTCTTAGCATTTTAACTGCCACCCAAGATATTTTTGTATTTTGTATTTCCACTTGCATTTAGCCATTTTTTCCTTTAAAGATTTTCTTTTTGATCCATAAATTGTTTAGGTGTCTTTAATTTCTACATTTCATGATTTTCCTCTGTCTTTTTGTTAATGACTCCAACTTTGCCTCCATTGTGATCAGCGAGCACATTCTGTAGGATTTCAAGTCTTCTAAGTATATTAAAGTTTATTTTTTGGTACAGTCTACCTTGATGAATGTTCCATAAGTACTTAAAAATTCTGCTATTATTGGGTGGGGTGTCATATGTGCTAATTAGATACTGTTGGTTGATGAGTACTTCTATATACTTACTGATTTTCTGTGTATTAAGTAGATCTATCAATTGCTGACAGTGAGATACAGGCGTTTCTAACCACAATTGTAGATTTGTCTATCTCTCATTTTAACTCTATAAATTTTTGCTTTGTGAATCTTTGGGCTTAGTTTTTTGATGTGTACCCTTTAGGACATTAAATCTTCTGGGTGGATTGATCTTTTTATTCTATTTAAAGGTTTTATTTGCATCTAGTAATAGTCTTTTCTCTGAAGCCTGTTTTATTTGACATTATGCAGGCTTTTCTGCCTTTTTTTAAAAATTAAGGTTTGCATGTTATATCTCTCTCCACCTTTTTCCCTCTTCTATATCATTAAATTTAATGCAGAGGACACCAGTTTGATCCCTGGCCTGAGAAGATCCCACATGCCACAGAGCAGCTGGACTGGTGTGTCCAGTTACGAGCCAGTGCTTTGGAGCACATACGCCCAGAGCCGGTGCTCTGCAATGAGAGAGGTCACTGCAATGGGAGGCCCACACAGGCCAGAGAATAAAGATGGACGAAAATAAATAAATAAATAAATAAACAATAAAAGCAGCCAAAAGGTACATGATAGTGGGAAAACTGGAAAGCTACATGGAAAAGAAAGAAATTGGAATGTTTTCTCACACCATATACAAAACAAACTGAAAATGGATTATAAACCTAAATTTAAGACCTAAAATCATAAAACTCCTAGAAGAAAACATAGGTGGAACATTCTTTGACATAAATTATAGCAATATTTTTTGGTCTATCTCCTAAAGCAAAATAAAAGCAAAAATATAAACCTAAAAGCTTTTGCACATTTAGCCATTTTTTCCTTTAAAGATTTTCTTTTGATCCATAAATTGTTTAGGTGTCTTTAATTTCTACATTTCATGATTTTCCTCTGTCTTTTTGTTAATGACTCCAACTTTGCCTCCATTGTGATCAGCGAGCACATTCTGTAGGATTTCAAGTCTTCTAAGTATATTAAAGTTTATTTTTTGGTACAGTCTACCTTGATGAATGTTCCATAAGTACTTAAAAATTCTGCTATTATTGGGTGGGGTGTCATATGTGCTAATTAGATACTGTTGGTTGATGAGTACTTCTATATACTTACTGATTTTCTGTGTATTAAGTAGATCTATCAATTGCTGACAGTGAGATACAGGCGTTTCTAACCACAATTGTAGATTTGTCTATCTCTCATTTTAACTCTATAAATTTTTGCTTTGTGAATCTTTGGGCTTAGTTTTTTGATGTGTACCCTTTAGGACATTAAATCTTCTGGGTGGATTGATCTTTTTATTCTATTTAAAGGTTTTATTTGCATCTAGTAATAGTCTTTTCTCTGAAGCCTGTTTTATTTGACATTATGCAGGCTTTTCTGCCTTTTTTTAAAAATTAAGGTTTGCATGTTATATCTCTCTCCACCTTTTTCCCTCTTCTATATCATTAAATTTAATGCAGAGGACACCAGTTTGATCCCTGGCCTGAGAAGATCCCACATGCCACAGAGCAGCTGGACTGGTGTGTCCAGTTACGAGCCAGTGCTTTGGAGCACATACGCCCAGAGCCGGTGCTCTGCAATGAGAGAGGTCACTGCAATGGGAGGCCCACACAGGCCAGAGAATAAAGATGGACGAAAATAAATAAATAAATAAATAAACAATAAAAGCAGCCAAAAGGTACATGATAGTGGGAAAACTGGAAAGCTACATGGAAAAGAAAGAAATTGGAATGTTTTCTCACACCATATACAAAAACAAACTGAAAATGGATTATAAACCTAAATTTAAGACCTAAAATCATAAAACTCCTAGAAGAAAACATAGGTGGAACATTCTTTGACATAAATTATAGCAATATTTTTTGGTCTATCTCCTAAAGCAAAATAAAAGCAAAAATAACAAATGGGACCTAATTACACTTAAAAGCTTTTGCACAACAAAGGAAACTATTGAGAAAACAAGAAGACAGTCCACAGAGTGGGAGAAAATATTTGCAAATTATATGACATATATGAGGTTAATATATTAATACAATACATATAAATAGTTCATAAAACTCAATGTCAAAAAATCAAGCAACCCAAAAAAGAATAAAAAAACAAACAAACAAACAAAATCAAGCAACCCAATCAAAAAATGGGCAAAAACTAAGAATAAAACTACCATATGACCCAGCAAGTCCACTACTGGGTATATACTCTGGAGAAAACCATGATTCGAAAAGACACATCTACCCCAATGTTCATTGCACTACTATTTACAGTCACCAGGACATGGAAGCAAACTAGATGCCCATCAACAGATGAATGGATAAAAAAGTTGTAGTACACATATACAATGGGATATTACTCAGCTGTAAAAAGGAATGAATTTGAATCAGCTGAAAAGAGGCAGATGAACCTAGAGCCTGTTATACAGAGTGAAGTAAATCAGAAAGAGAAAAACAAATACCATAAGTTAATGCATACATATGGAATATAGAAAAATGGTACTGACAAACCTATTTGAAGGGAGGAATAGAGATGCAGGCATACAGGATGGTCTTGTGGACACAACAGTGGAAGGAGAAGGTGGGACGAATCAAGAGAGTAGAATTGACATATATGCATACTACTATGTGTAAAATAGATAGCTAATGGGAAACTGCTGTATAAAACAGGAAGTCCAGCCCTGTGCTCATTGACAACCTAGTGGAGCGGAATTAGGGGAGAGTGGGAGGGAGCATATACTTATGACTGATTCACATTGTTATATGACAGAAACTAACACAGCATTGTAAGGCAATTATCCTCCATTTAAAAAAATAGTAAAAATAGAATGCCAACTCTAAAGCTAAAAAAATGTGCAGAAGACTTGATAGACATTTTTCCTAAGAAGATGTACAGATGGTCAATAGCCGTGTGAAAAGACATGCGACACTGTTAATCATCAGAAATTCCTGACCACAATGAGGTATCACCTCACACCTGTCAGAATGGCTCTCATCAAGAAGTCCATAAATAAGAAATGTGGTCAAGGATATGGAGAAAAGGGAACCCTTGGATACTGTGGGTGGGATCGTAAATTGGTGCAGCCATTGTGGAAAACAGTATGGATGTTCCTCAAAATCTAAAAATAAAATGAACATTTGATTTCCCAATTCCGTTCCTAGGCATATATTTTTAAATGGTGCCAATTTGAAAATGTACACGCACCTCAATGTTCATGGCAGTGTTATTTACAATAGCCAGGATATGGAAGCAACTGAAGTGTTTCAACAGATGAATGGGCAAAGATGTGAGATGTATATATAATAGTTATATAGATATTTTAAACACAATGGGATATTGAAGTGAAAGTCGTCCAGTTGTGTCTGACTCTTTTTGACTCCATGGATGAACCATGGAATTCTCCAGGCAAGAAAACATAACATATATTTTTAAGGCTTAGTGTGAGGAAAATAAAAATTAACATCATATTTATAACTCAAAAAAAAGTTGCACATAGTCAAACTCTGAATATTTTGTATTGTACTGTCTCAGATTTGAAAAATTAGAATTTCTATAAAATGTGACCAAATTAGAACACATGAAACATTGCTCTCTGATTTCATTTTCTACTCCTTTCCAGCCATACTAGCTGTCTTCTAGCTCCTTAAATACTGCATGTTCTCTGCCAAAAAATCTTTGTATGTGGTGTTTTTGAGAAGTTCCTACTGTCATCTGCATATTCTTGTTCGCCTAGGTCTATCCTACTCATCCTTAGGGCGCCAGTCCATGTAACAGGTCAGGTTTCTTTATTAGTGGTTCTTATAAAACTATGTTCCTTTCCTTCAGAACTCTTATATCAGTTTTAAATAATAATTCCATAATCAAAGCTATACTTTAAACCAATGTAAGCTTTATGAGGAGAAAACCAAAGTCCAATTTGCTCACCATTGGCATCCTCAGAACCTAACATAGTTCTTAGTACATAGTAGTGCTTTTTTTTAAAATATGAACAGGTGTTCATAGTTGCGTTTTTTCCTGAACCACAGACCTTGGATACTGTGGCGACACTGTTAATCATCAGAAATTCCTGACCACAATGAGGTATCACCTCACACCTGTCAGAATGGCTCTCATCAAGAAGTCCATAAATAAGAAATGTGGTCAAGGATATGGAGAAAAGGGAACCCTTGGATACTGTGGGTGGGATCGTAAATTGGTGCAGCCATTGTGGAAAACAGTATGGATGTTCCTCAAAATCTAAAAATAAAATGAACATTTGATTTCCCAATTCCGTTCCTAGGCATATATTTTTAAATGGTGCCAATTTGAAAATGTACACGCACCTCAATGTTCATGGCAGTGTTATTTACAATAGCCAGGATATGGAAGCAACTGAAGTGTTTCAACAGATGAATGGGCAAAGATGTGAGATGTATATATAATAGTTATATAGATATTTTAAACACAATGGGATATTGAAGTGAAAGTCGTCCAGTTGTGTCTGACTCTTTTTGACTCCATGGATGAACCATGGAATTCTCCAGGCAAGAAAACATAACATATATTTTTAAGGCTTAGTGTGAGGAAAATAAAAATTAACATCATATTTATAACTCAAAAAAAAGTTGCACATAGTCAAACTCTGAATATTTTGTATTGTACTGTCTCAGATTTGAAAAATTAGAATTTCTATAAAATGTGACCAAATTAGAACACATGAAACATTGCTCTCTGATTTCATCTCTCTACTCCTTTCCAGCCATACTAGCTGTCTTCTAGCTCCTTAAATACTGCATGTTCTCTCTGCCAAAAAATCTTTGTATGTGGTGTTTTTGAGAAGTTCCTACTGTCATCTGCATATTCTTGTTCGCCTAGGTCTATCCTACTCATCCTTAGGGCGCCAGTCCATGTAACAGGTCAGGTTTCTTTATTAGTGGTTCTTATAAAACTATGTTCCTTTCCTTCAGAACTCTTATATCAGTTTTAAATAATAATTCCATAATCAAAGCTATACTTTAAACCAATGTAAGCTTTATGAGGAGAAAACCAAAGTCCAATTTGCTCACCATTGGCATCCTCAGAACCTAACATAGTTCTTAGTACATAGTAGGTGCTAAAAATAATTTGTTTAATTATTTAACTATGAACAGGTGTTCATAGTTGCTTCAGTAAATTCTAATTTTGCTGCAGCAGCTCAATATAATAATGACTAATATATATGGAGAATCTTATATATGTACCAGGCACTATTTAAAATGCTTTATATGCATTATCTCATTTAATTGTTTCCCAAATCCTGTAAGATACACACTGTAATTATTCCCATTGTACTGATGGAGAAACTGAGGTAAGTCTGACTGTTAACAAGAGGGGAATATTGAAGGGTGACTTTCACTTCACTTACCTCCAGGCAGCCTAGTTCACACTACATGTGCTTAAATGCTAAGCCGTCTAACCCAACCTCTTCATTCTCCAGATGGAAAAATTGAGGCTCAGAAGGGAACTGACTTGACTAAGTTCTTACAATAAATTTAGTGGCAAAGCCAGGAATAGAACTAAGGTGTCCTGATTAATAATTTATAACTTTTAACTACTTCATTCTGCTACTGATAATAATTAACTCTGACAGAACTATTACACACGTGCAATTATGAGGCATATTACATTTAATACAATGACTTTTTAAATTTTGTCTTTAAAGATCAAAAGTTTTTTTGAGCCAGGAGTTTACTAATTTTCTTAGTTTTTAGCCTAATAAAAAGACAAATACTTGAGAGTAAAATGCTGGAGTGATTTCTTTTTTTTTTTTTTAAGTTTTTTTTTGGGGGGGCGGGTTGGGGAGGGAGGGGGGCGGGCAGGCCACTTCTATTGGTCTTTCATTTATCTATTTTCATACATCTTTTTGTTGTTTGGCCCGTGCGGGCCTCCCATCGCAGTAGCCTCTGTTGCAGAGCACCGGCTCTGGGAGCATGCGCTCCAGAGCTCCGGCTCGGTAATTGGACACATCAGTCCAGCCGCTCCGCCGCACGTGGGATCTTCCCAGGCCAAGGATCGAACCGGCACCCCTTGCACTGCAAGGCAGTGTCCTTACCCACTGGACCACCAGGGATGCTCTGGAGTGATTTCTAAGAAACCAAAATAAGAACATTTTTTTTAAAAATTTAGGTTTATTTTACTTTTACAGAGCTTTGTTGTTTACTGCTATACATATCTGTTGGGCTTCCCTGGTGGCTCAGAGGGTAAAGAATCCACCTGCAATGCGGGAGACCTGGGTTCAGTCCCTGGGTTGGGAAAACCTCATGAAGAAGGGATAGGCTACCCACTCCAGTATTCTTGCCTGGAAAATTCCATGGCTCGTCCATGGGATATCAGAGTCCGACACGACTGAATGACTTGACTTTCATGTTCACTTTTATACATATCTGTTAACAATAGCAAGTGTCCTATATTACCTGACTGCCCATTTAGTTCCAACACTTCACAAATGTGATCTTTAATCCACAATAAGTCTATGAGAACGATGGTTTTATTAAACTAGTTCATTTTTCATTCAAGCAGAGACTTTGGGATACAGGATACAAAGATATCAAAGTAACTTGCTATGAATTTCACAGTTATTGAGTGGACCTAGGCTCATTCTCAACTCTGATTCGAAAATAAGGGGTAGGAAAGTGAGATATTGATTACTGGGAGTGGCATATTGTCACATTAGTTTCTCCATAACAATGAATGGAAGTCTTCCCCCGTCCTCCCCGCGCCGTGCTTAAGGACAGCAAATCATATAGGCATGCCTCGTTTTACTCAATTTTGCCTCATTGCACCTGGAAGATGCATTTTTTACAAACTGAACGTTTGTGGCAACCCTGCATCGAGTAAGTCTATCCATACAATTTCCCCAACAGCATCTGTTCACTTCATGTCTCTGTATCACATTTTGGTAATTCTTGCAATATTTCAAACTTTCTCATTATTATATTTGTTATGATGATCTATGATCACTGATTATGTTACTCCTATGTATCATTAAAGGCCCAGGTGATGGCTAGCATTTTTTAGCAATAAAATATTTTAAAATTAAGGTCTGTACATTTTTTGTAGACATAATGCTGTTGCACACTTCAAATAGACCACAGTATAGTTAAATATAACTTATATGCACTGGGAAGCCAAAAAATTCTTGTGACTTGCTTTAGTGTGATATTTGCTTTATTGCAGTGGTGTGGAAATAAACCTGTAGTTACTTTATGTGAGATTATTAAACTGACCAGTGAGTGTTTTTCTTTTTGATTAAATTATATCCCTTTGCTGTATCTGTGAGCTCCTAAAAAGCAAGGTATGCGCTTTATACAGCTGGCACAGAGGTTGAGACACTGACCTTCTGCCCAGTTGAAAATCCACATATAACTTTATAGTGGGCACTCTGTATTTGCAGCTCTGCATTTCAACCAATCAACCTCAGATCCATCCTATAGTAATGTAGCAACTCCTACTGAAAGAAAAATCTGCATGTAAGTGGATCTGCACAGTTCAAACTCATGTTGTTCAAGGGTTAACTGTAGTTAAACTTTTTGTTTGTTTAGCATCTAGCACAATATCTGACAAAGTCAAATATGTATTGAATAATTTTTAGTATTAATATTTATAATCATATTTTTGAAGTGGAATAAGCAATATAGTTTATGCTAAAAATAAATGTCTTGAGTTAGAGACAAAGGCTTGGATGGGGCAAGCACAGAGGGCATTGTCACTTTGGGTGAAAAATCTTTAAAGACTATTCATTGTATGATCTTGAAAAAGTTTACTTCTCTGCATCCCAATTTTCTTAAATGTAAAATAGAGAATATGCCTCTCTTGCAGAGTTGCTGTGAGAAATGATAGTTAATGTAAAGGGCCTGGTACATAATAGGCAGCAAATAATAGTTATTATCTTGGGTCACTGGAGATGAGGAGATTAGACTAAAGCTCCTTTATGATGTGGGGAAGGTATCTTGGAGAATTCATGCTCTTAATATGGAAGCTTCTAAGATGTGAATTGTCTGGAATTTTATGAAAACTTTTGAGTACATTCATTTTCAGGGGGCAAAGGTCCATTGATTTCATTACATTCTTAAAGTGGTATGTGGCCTGAAATATTTAATAACTACAGCTTCAATTATTTTAATTAGAATACTATATAAAAGGAGTGTGATTAATCATTTCTCCCACAAATTAAGTCCATTGAAACCTCAACTCCAAGACAAATCAAATGTATTTAAACAAAGCACTTGCCATCCCCCCCCTGAGCTCTGGTATTATCTTAACTTTGATCAGGAGGGGAAAAGAAAAGTATGTAAAACTACTGGGAAAAGAATGGAACCACTTATCCACTCCAACGATGCCATTAGTTTAGTTCAAGAGGAATCTTTCTCTAGGGGCATGTTCACCAGAATACACCTCTAAATCCTGCATGGAGTGAACAATATACATTTGTGCTATCTTTCACATAGGGAACTCATAGAAATTGGGGAAAACAAAGACTCAGTACATTAGAGGGGCTTGATTCGGGAGGCTTTACCTGCTCTGCCTCTCATTCTCTATCCTCCCCCACTTCCTTAGTCTGGAAACTCAAAATATCTTTTTATTCTTTAAAGCAATGGCTTGGGAGCTTGGTTTCACTCTTTCATAGTCCTGGTGAAGAGAAAAAAGACAATATAGTGCATTTAAATAAAGCATTGCCTTATTGTCTTTTGGTGTTAAAATAATCTTCTGTGAATTGATAATGAATAGTTTTATTTCAAAAATGTCTTTACTTAGCAAAATGAAAAAGTTGATAACTATAGTGACTCCCCTCTCCATTTCTTTTTCCTTATTTAAAAATTTCCCAGATGTGAAATCTAAGTCTGGAAACCACTGAATTAGGACAATATTGCAGTAGTCCAGGTGAAATACCATGAACGCTTGAATTAGTGCAGTGTCAATGGGTAGGAGGATAGAAAGGCAGGAGAATTGAGAGTGGCCAATTGGATATGAGGACAGAAGAGAAAAGAATTGCTAGTGAACCTTGCTCTCTGGCTTGGGTCACTAATTGAATGAATTCACCAAGCTAGAACACATTCAGAAGATAAAGGGATCATGAAATGATCTTGAGTATGTAAGTCTGAAGAACTTGTAGAATGTCCAAGTGGATATAAGCAGCCTATAACTGGAAATATAGGATAGGAAAGCAGGAGAGATAGTTGATAGTTCAAGTGGTGGAAGTGAATGAGATCATTAAGTGAGAATAGGGGGTCACTTTCTCATACATATTTTTCAGTTTCCTTGAGTAATGATATTTAAAACCAATGCAGTGGCTGTTGGCTGTGTGTGCCACAAAGACTTTCTTGTGGTTAGCCTGAGCTCTAGGCTCTCATACATAGGTGGCTCACATGGACTGGGCACTTGGAAGTAAAGTCCAGTTTTGCTAGACACAGCCTATATTAAAAATATTGAGCACTGTGGGACAAGAACTTGAGAAAGTCTCAGTTAAAGGGAATTATGAGAAATCAAACATCTTTTTCATACCAGACAAATTAACTTGTATTGCTTTCAATAAACAGCTTTGACACTTTGAGACGGCTGCATCACTGCAGAATCCATCTGGATCACATCCAGATGTGACATCCTTTTTTCTGAGGCCTTTAAAGACTAGACACACTAGAAAATGATTCCCCAATTTGAGGGGTAGAAAAAAACCCTCTGCACAAAGTTCTAACCCAGTGCTTCACAAATTAAAATGTGAACACAAATCATTTGGGAATCTTGTTAAGATTTTGACTCAGTAGAATTGTTGTAGAGCTTGGAATTCAACATTCCTAATGAGTTCCTACATAATGGTAGTGCTGCTGTTCCTATTCAAAGTGTTACTGAAAGCATGGTTAGAACCTTCTATGGCAACTCGACATTGATCAGTGGACTTGTCTCAAATACAGTACCAAGTTTTTGCAATTCTTTCCTTTTTTCCTATGTTATGCATGTTTTGAACTGTATTTTACATATTGAATTGAATATATTAGAACTTTTATTTTGTGTATCTTTTTAAATTTCACTTTAAAAAATTCATTCTCACTGTGTTTTGTAATAGTATTAGTTTATGATGGATTGTAGGAAAAAATTGGTCCTTCATCACAGACAGTTTGAGAAACATTGCTCTAGACAATGAAGAACTTTTTATTTGGGACATAGAATTTAATTAGAAATGGTTGGTTTCTGTTACATATGATTCTAAAGCAGTATTTTAAACTTTTCTTTTTTATTTATTCCATAAACAATAACAAAACTCAGCTAGGTAACATTATGACAGTTTCACCATACACTCAATCACAAATATTTAAAACCTTTGCAACAAGAACAACAAAACCAGAGGTGTTACAAGAATAATTTACAAGAAAATCTATAAAACAGCAAGAAGCTCACAAATGTTCATTTTCTTTTGCACAATATCACTACACTCTTTCACAACATGTTTTGTGTTACAAAATTCCCAACAAAAAGTGTATTTTTTCTTTGTATTGTGGTTTCTAAAACCAGAAACTTTGAAGTAAATATCCTTTTATCAGCACCTAGTGGTGCAGAAAAAGGAAAATTCTCACATACAGACACTTCACAGCACTTTTCTAAGAAAAATATACACTTACAAAATATGTTACAAATTGGCACACTTAAAAATATACAAGATTTTGTAGGCGTCTTAAGAGTGATCCCTAAGCTTTATTCTTCAATTGACTCTACAGATTATTTATAAAGCTTAACTCTAAAAGAAAAAGGTAAATAATTTCCTAACATTTTAAAGTTGCAGTGTCATATGTCAAACAGAAACTTAGGTTACATTCATAAAGAGGGCCTTTAACACTTTTAAATTTTCTTAAATGCTTAAAGGGCTTGGGAGAGGAGAAAAATGGGAATAATCGTTTTATTTAGCACCATAAATCAGAAACTTACTAAAGAGGTGCGTTCAGTTTTATGGAAATTAAATTAAGGACTAGTACATTCAAAACTCTGTAGGCAGCAAACTCTAGTCAGTGCTACAGGTATCCCAGTAGAGCCTCTCAAGCTTCTACCCTTCTCACTGGGAGTCAAAAACAAAAAGCCTCTTCTAGTTTTCATTCTAAGCCTTTTCTTTTGTGCTGTAAAACTAGGCATCTCTCAAAGAGGCAAAATGATTCAAATATCTCTTTTCTTCTTTGTGAAGGGGGTGTCTTTCTAAGACTCATAAATCACTGAGCCTGTTAGATGGATAGACATCCTTTCCTTATCATGTTGATAAGAGTTTCTTTAGTGCCTTTAATATCTATTTACTCAGATATCCAATTTTAAAAGCCTCATTCACACCTTAAACCTTGTACTACACCTTTTTCTTTTACATTGTCCTTCTCCAACGTTTTATCTCTTAGTTACTATTCTGAAACCAACAGTTCATCTCAAGTATCATGTAGGGAGCTCTACTTCATGACTGTAGCTACTGTTTAATATTCTGAGTAAAAATTGTTCCTTAAAGTGTAGCCTGAGTACTGCCATCAAAATAATCCCATGCTAACTGAGGGCCTTCAAGCTGATGACAAGTCAAACAGCTCACCTAAAGTTTTTTCTGTCTTATTTTGGTCCTTGAGAAACCTTTACAAAATCCCTGGCCTACACTGTGTCAACAAGATTCCTATTTGTTATTAAAAATATTTAATTTTGGTACTAAATTTTCCAAACACAATGATGGGCATAGTGAATTTTATGATTAGAAAATTAATTCCATGTTAGTTTTATTTCATAAAAAGGACATATTCCTATAGTGATGGGTAATCACTTAAAGATTTCTAAATGAAAACAAAACCTCCTTAAATTGGATAATTTCTCAATAATACAGGACAAAACAAATACTTCTAGCACCAGTTAGGACTAGCTAGTGCTCCATTCTCTTAAGCACAGAAACTTAGTTCTCTTTCATTCTTGGAACTATTCTGAGAGGATCTGTAAATGGATGATGCAGCAGGTCTGCATCTTGGTAAGAGTAAGCTTGGTTAAGAGGTCCTTGGATATAGTTTTTCTCCTTTAGGCAGTAACTTCTAATGAGAACTCACTAAAATGGAAATTCACTAGAACTGCAGAATCTCACATAACAGGACAAAGGATATTATCCAGAGTTGTTTATAGCTTGTGAGCATCCTTCATGCTTCTCTCTCTTTGATGCACACTTGTCCCCTCCCTATCCTGCCTGAACACATACAGATGTTTCTCAGCAAGGAAAAAGGTCAGAGAAGGTAAAAGTTGTCACAGAAGCCCACCTAGCACCAAGGACTTCAGGAAGATGGCTAAAGAAGTGATGGTCAAGGTAGTGCTGGAGGTTTGAAAACATTTAGAAAAAGGTAAGGCCTTAACACATAATTGCACAAAGTAACAAGTTCAGAAGAGAAAGCTAGGAGGAAGCAGCATGTGAGGAAGCTAGTATGAGACACTGGAGAGGCCACTGGTTCAAGCCAGTTATCACAGACCAAACATAACACTGAAAGTCTCCAAGAACATTGGTCAAGGCCACTGTTTCAGCACCTGCTCCTCATAGTCCAGAAACTAACCAGGGCAGGAAGGGATCAGATCTTTTCTTATAGATCTTCAAGGAAAAGGAGTTTCCAACTTTCCTTAGTCATGTAATATAATTCTGCATGTGTGTGTGTGCATTCAAAATTAAATTTGAAAGTAGCCAAGGCAATTAAAACAGTGAAAGTTTCCCTTTGATCTTCCATAAGAAAGTATCCTGGCTAAAGTTCTGACACTTTGGAGAGGTGGAATATAAGATTATAAAAGAAGAAAAATTTTAAGATCAAGAACTGAGATCAAGTAAGGAGAATATTATTAAGTAAGTTTAAGTAATGGAGAATATCATTCCCAGGAAAGAAAAGATTAAATGTGATTCTTTGGGGGAGGAATTAGTGGGAAGAAGCTTCTCAGAGATAATATGTTAGAAGGGAGTGGTAATCACGAAATTAAGACCAAGGAAAATTCCATACAGCTGACTTGAGATATCCATGATAAGGCAAAAACACTACCTTTCTGTCACTGGTCCTCACTCCACTAAGGCAGCTGGCTGAAGAAGAAATCTCCAAAAAGTCAGGCCTACTATGTTGTTACAAGAAGAAAAAGAACCGTGAGAGCAGAAAGAGGACCAACAAAGCTCCCCAAACTGAGGAACTCAGAATATAATGCACTGATACAGAGTGCAATTAAGAGAACTATCATTTTCTGCCTTATCCTCTTGTTTGTTTCTCAAGCTCAGTTTCTTGTTATGTTTCAGTACAAAATAATTGGTTACAAGCCATTAATTTAACCTTAAAAACATATAATTAACTGTAGGCCAAGAAAAAAAAGGTACTTTAAAATGGCAATTCTCTTTGGAGAAAAGGATGAACCATGTCCTAGATTTGGCTCCTAATGGGCTCCATAGGAGCAACTGAAAGAGGATCAATTCCAAAGGATTCATGATAGCAAGTTCTGACAAGGAAATTGTTTATTTCCAACAGTTTCAGGCTGTCCTTCTATCTCATCTCATCCCATTCTCCAAAGCTGAACTGATACTGAGAAAAACTGGAACAACTGCTCCCATATTTATTTTTGTAAAACACACTGTACTCATGGAACATTTTCTTTAATCCTTCTTTAATTGCCACCTTTTGATTACATAGAGATCACTCCATTCCTGTAAGTTGGTGACTTTGAGATTTGGAATTTTGGGGATCACAATACAGGCAGAGTTGGTGATTCCAAACTAAATTCAGCTGGAAAATCCAAAAATAAAAACAAAACAAAGACCAGTTCCTAGAAACCAGCCATAGCATTTAGTAAAAACAGCTAGCTATCAGAGTGGAGACACAGAAGAAAATGTTCCCATTTGATTATTTTCCCTTTTGAATGGCCGCTGCAGAGTAGAAGACATGTCACATCTGGTGCCTTTCCATTAAGTAATTTTCCACGACTCATCACACACATACTGTCAAAGCCTAGGAATAGGCCTGAAACAGCCTCACAAAATGTTCTTCACCCACTTGTCCCCACAGACACACACAATCACACCATCAAGAACAAGAATTTGTTCGTTTTACTACCTAGTAGTAAGTAGTAGAGATGGCTGGTAAAAGGAATCATGGGCTGGGAAGTGTGTATACTTATATATGTGACAAGCTTCCTTCCATTTCTCTCTGACTACTTTCAAATGTTGCTTCTCTGTTTGTGAATATAGTTAGGTGGCAATGACTAGGTAGGTTCATATTTTGCTTAAAATTATCCTTTTGAAACATCTTCCCTTTTTTTAAAGTCCCCTTTTCCCCCACCCACCTATTCTCCACCCTCCCACCCACAGCCTATATATCCACAAGTTAATAGGTTAGTAACAATATTAGTAAGAATAGTAAGAGTAACAACAACAACAACCAACAACATTAATAATATTAATCCCCTATATCTGTATAGCACTTTACGATCTACAAAGCGCTTTCACATCCTTTATCTCATCTGTGCCACAATGCATCAGTCATCAGACACACAGGCCTTCAACTGTGCAAGGAAAAGAGATCAAATGTTAGAAGTCAAGTGGTGAACAGAGGGGAATAAAAAGCTAGTTGTGAAGGATGTTGGGGCTGTGAAATCTTTCAAAAGGGAAAGGGTTTAATAAAAAATGTGATCTCAAAATTTATATAAAAGATTGAGATTTAAGTTTAGTGTGTGGCATCAGATACTCTAGTTATCCTCAGACTAAGTATATATGGCCCCAATTCGTTGTTACAAATTGTTTAGCTTATCAAATACATGTATGTGATTCATAGGCATCAAACTGAGATGCCTTAACATTTTCTTGAAGTGACATTGGCATTGCAAGATTCAACACTTAACACTAAAGCCATGATATGAGTGCACTTTTGACAAAACTGGAATAAAACATTTAAGAAACTATTTAAATAAAAGCAATCTAGGTATTTCATTTATCTTAGTCTTGATTTTATAGTTATTTTATAATTTATCCCAGACTATTATAAAATATATAAAACTGAGATATAAAGTATCAGCAATATAACTTTGCACTTTAAATAATTTTCAGCTACAGATTTTGCTTTTAGAAAACAAACTTTAAAGCAGCTGTTTTGTTTCCTTGTAAAAGTTTCTGTAAATGCATATACTTGGGTCCCTGATGGACTTAGCTATTGTGACTTTCAGACATTTCCAACACTTTAACCCTTAGACAATGGAACAAATAAACCTTTATTGTGCCTTGTTTAATGGTTCATGTTTTCATACATGACAGTAGAATTTTAATTTTTAAAATAAATGTATGTATTCTTATATATATATATATATTCAAAATTAATTAATGAGCTTTAAACTGTGGGGGTGACTCTGTGAGATGAGGTAAGGAAATTTGGCACATTTCAAACAGTATCCTTTAAGTTTTGGTAAATTGTGTAACACAACATATTTTTCCACTGTGATCTACAGGTGCTATCCACATAAGTGGGGGTGGTTAATAGCAAGAATCACTGGAATGTTTCTAGTAAATTAACAGGGACAAGTTCCCCAAATACTCACAACCAAATGTTGATATAGAAGTAAAAATATATACAATACAGTCACTTGTTTGTAGTTTGGCACAATGTTTTCCTTTTTTTTCTCTTGGATAAATAGTGCATAAACTACTTGTGCAACTGTATGACTTCTAAAGTCTTTTATATAGAACATCAGGTTAAAGTTTGCTTCTAAAGACTTATTCCCACACTTTAAAATTCTTTTCTTTAAGCACTTACATGTCAACATACATACCACAAGGCATATTTTGAAAGAAATAAAACACAAAAATCAAATGTCTTTCTGGAAAATGCGAGTCTCTTCTTCAAACACAGGTAAAACCCAAAATGTTGTTTCTGCTTTTAGGAGATTGTAGTTGGAATCCCTGCAGAAAAACCAAACAATTTATGCCATCTTAGTTAGCTTTAGTGTATGTCCCACAAAGGGATCATACAATCTAAATTTGTTTACATCATACTAGATGGCATATGATGCAGAAAAAGATACAAATAGCAGGGGGCACTGGAAAGCACTCCTAATTGCCTTATGAGGTTTTGTTTTCCAAATTATGCTCTTTTTGCTTAGATCATCTTGGCTTTTTGTCTATGTAGCTTTTAAATTCTGTTGTTCAAAAATTTTCTTACTGCAAAGCCCTTCCCTTCCCCAAATCATTAGAAAGCATACTTTAGTTGTTTTTTCTCAGTAAGCAAAAATTAATGCTGATTAGCAGAAAAAGTAGCCTTGTCAAAATTTGTCCCTAGTCAGCCACAACAAAACGGCCCAATCTTTCAGGTGGCTTAGAAATATAGGGATGTCCATGCACTTCTTTCTTTTTGTTTTAATTTGAAAAAGAAGGGAATGGGACAGTTTCTTTCATGCAAACTTTTGCTTTCAAGAGAGAAAAAATGAGGGACTGCGGGCTTCGCAGAGTAGGAAAGCCAAAGGTGCATCATCTCAGCCAATTTGGTGCAGTATTACCTCAGTTTTTCAAAAGAAGCTGTCCCAGCCTCATCCTTGTGGACCTGTTCTCGCTCCATGCGCTTTCCCTTACACTTCTCATCTCTCAGGGTCTTGGAGCTGGTTTTGTGACGATATAACTTTTTGTGTGTCGGTCCATTATTGCCTAAAGTGCTCAGGTTATTAAGCTTTTTATCAAAGAAGGCAGAGTGGGAGGCCTCATTATAGCCAGGCATGCTTGCACGACCAGGATCACCTATCACTGCTTTCCCACTGCTTTTACTCACACCCTTGATAGACCTGTGATTCTTAGTGGCTCCTGGAGAGCCACTGTTGACCTTTTTCTTAGATTCCTGTGGTGTTCCAGCCAATATTTTGAGAGTTTTCAACTTTAGACTATTGGACTCAGGGGAGTAGAATATGTTGGGGATCACCCTAAACATCTCTGCTTTACCAAGCATGTGACAAATCAAATGTCTTTCTGGAAAATGCAGTCTCTTCTTCAAACACAGGTAAAACCCAAAATGTTGTTTCTGCTTTTAGGAGATTGTAGTTGGAATCCTGCAGAAAAACCAAACAATTTATGCCATCTTAGTTAGCTTTAGTGTATGTCCCACAAAGGGATCATACAATCTAAATTTGTTTACATCATACTAGATGGCATATGATGCAGAAAAAGATACAAATAGCAGGGGGCACTGGAAAGCACTCCTAATTGCCTTATGAGGTTTTGTTTTCCAAATTATGCTCTTTTTGCTTAGATCATCTTGGCTTTTTGTCTATGTAGCTTTTAAATTCTGTTGTTCAAAAATTTTCTTACTGCAAAGCCCTTCCCTTCCCCAAATCATTAGAAAGCATACTTTAGTTGTTTTTTCTCAGTAAGCAAAAATTAATGCTGATTAGCAGAAAAAGTAGCCTTGTCAAAATTTGTCCCTAGTCAGCCACAACAAAACGGCCCAATCTTTCAGGTGGCTTAGAAATATAGGGATGTCCATGCACTTCTTTCTTTTTGTTTTAATTTGAAAAAGAAGGGAATGGGACAGTTTCTTTCATGCAAACTTTTGCTTTCAAGAGAGAAAAAATGAGGGACTGCGGGCTTCGCAGAGTAGGAAAGCCAAAGGTGCATCATCTCAGCCAATTTGGTGCAGTATTACCTCAGTTTTTCAAAAGAAGCTGTCCCAGCCTCATCCTTGTGGACCTGTTCTCGCTCCATGCGCTTTCCCTTACACTTCTCATCTCTCAGGGTCTTGGAGCTGGTTTTGTGACGATATAACTTTTTGTGTGTCGGTCCATTATTGCCTAAAGTGCTCAGGTTATTAAGCTTTTTATCAAAGAAGGCAGAGTGGGAGGCCTCATTATAGCCAGGCATGCTTGCACGACCAGGATCACCTATCACTGCTTTCCCACTGCTTTTACTCACACCCTTGATAGACCTGTGATTCTTAGTGGCTCCTGGAGAGCCACTGTTGACCTTTTTCTTAGATTCCTGTGGTGTTCCAGCCAATATTTTGAGAGTTTTCAACTTTAGACTATTGGACTCAGGGGAGTAGAATATGTTGGGGTCTCCATGGCGCTCCATGGGTTCCCAAAGGGGTTCTATGGAAGCCATCATGAATCTCTGCACATCTGCCATACCAGAGGCAATGTTGGACAAGATATAAGAAGGCTCCTGAAATTCCCGTTGGTCATCATCCAAAAGGTTGTTGGTATTGGTGCCCATGTTTATATCACTCCAGCCTGGACTGCTCTGCTTCCCTAATGACCAATCTCCAGAAAGTCCCTTCTGATTTGGCATCTTCACAGAGGCCACAGGGCCATGTTGGATACATTCAACCAATGTCTTCCCTGTGGAGGATATGCTGTTGATTTGGCCTCCTCCACGACTGATGCCAACTTGCATTTTCTCTCCATTGATTGCAGCCATGAATTTCCCTTTCTTTGTTGACTTAGGGACCTGACGGGAGGCTTTGCCAGGTGGTTTTTCAATCCCTTTGTTGTTGCCTTTGGGGGATTTTTTCCTGTTGCTTTTCTGAGAAGAGTTTGGGTTCATAGTTCCACTCTTGCTGGGTGAACTTTTCTTTCTTGATTTTGACACCTTGTTGTTGGTATTGATTTGACCAGATGGATCATTAAACGTTGATAAGCAAGGGGCCTTTTGGAGCAGGCTGACAGAATCCTCATCATTGAACATATGGAACTGAAACTGATGGCTATTTAAAGTAAATCCTTCATCCACTTGGACCTGCCGTGAAAGGGTACTGCAGTCCCACTTGATTTTCTCCATATTGCCCAGTGTTCCTGGGACACTTTCTTGAAATCCCTTTAGTGTTCCTAGTGTCTTGATATTCTCACATCTGGTAATTTGAGGGGAAAGACTGGGGGTATCAGGTGGGGATATCTCTGAGAGGGAAGAGTGGCGGAATTTGTCAGGAGTGAAATTGGAGATATCCAGGAGGTCAGTGGACTCCTTTAGTGGTGCTATCTCATCAATGCTCTGCTGGATCACCAGCTTGGGGCTGCAGTGGGCCAGGAAATCATCAGTGATATCATCATCACCATCCTTTTCAGAAGATTTCAAGCTTAAGGAGCAATAATTGCTTGAGTTGACAGAGAGTGGGGCCATGGAATCAAAGTTAAAGAGCCGCACATCATCCATATTGACTGGACCCTGCTGGAAAGGAAAGCTGACCTCTCCATTATTAAAGTGACATAATTGATAAGAGTCATCAGATGAGAGTTGGGTGTCTTGCACAGAGGTATATAGGACCTTGTTGCAACTACTGCCACCACTATTGAGGCAGATTGGATTGTATGTTGTAGCTGAGTCTATTCTCCATGGAGACTTGGGAGACTCCAAATTCATTGGATTCGGTTGGTGCTATCTCCCTTGAGACCTCAGTCATGAATTCCTGGGAGTCAGAAGTAGGTTTGTTGTGCCACACATTTCCATAGCTGCTTGATTCCATTTTGAAGTTTTGGGGTGATTGAAGCAGTTCAGACTCAGAAGGTGAAGAAAGCACACAGTCCTGGGCAGGTTGGAGAGGTACAAATGATTTTTCTGTTTGAGTGAGCCTGCCTTCATTTTGCTCTGGAGAATGGTGATTGAAGTATGAGACACCAGTATTATTTGACAAGTCAGAAGCATCTAACAATGTCTGTAGATAGCCTCCAGGAATAACAGGTATATTGTTGGCATCAGCAAGGGGCCTTTTGGAGCAGGCTGACAGAATCCTCATCATTGAACATATGGAACTGAAACTGATGGCTATTTAAAGTAAATCCTTCATCCACTTGGACCTGCCGTGAAAGGGTACTGCAGTCCCACTTGATTTTCTCCATATTGCCCAGTGTTCCTGGGACACTTTCTTGAAATCCCTTTAGTGTTCCTAGTGTCTTGATATTCTCACATCTGGTAATTTGAGGGGAAAGACTGGGGGTATCAGGTGGGGATATCTCTGAGAGGGAAGAGTGGCGGAATTTGTCAGGAGTGAAATTGGAGATATCCAGGAGGTCAGTGGACTCCTTTAGTGGTGCTATCTCATCAATGCTCTGCTGGATCACCAGCTTGGGGCTGCAGTGGGCCAGGAAATCATCAGTGATATCATCATCACCATCCTTTTCAGAAGATTTCAAGCTTAAGGAGCAATAATTGCTTGAGTTGACAGAGAGTGGGGCCATGGAATCAAAGTTAAAGAGCCGCACATCATCCATATTGACTGGACCCTGCTGGAAAGGAAAGCTGACCTCTCCATTATTAAAGTGACATAATTGATAAGAGTCATCAGATGAGAGTTGGGTGTCTTGCACAGAGGTATATAGGACCTTGTTGCAACTACTGCCACCACTATTGAGGCAGATTGGATTGTATGTTGTAGCTGCGAGTCTATTCTCCATGGAGACTTGGGAGACTCCAAATTCATTGGATTCGGTTGGTGCTATCTCCCTTGAGACCTCAGTCATGAATTCCTGGGAGTCAGAAGTAGGTTTGTTGTGCCACACATTTCCATAGCTGCTTGATTCCATTTTGAAGTTTTGGGGTGATTGAAGCAGTTCAGACTCAGAAGGTGAAGAAAGCACACAGTCCTGGGCAGGTTGGAGAGGTACAAATGATTTTTCTGTTTGAGTGAGCCTGCCTTCATTTTGCTCTGGAGAATGGTGATTGAAGTATGAGACACCAGTATTATTTGACAAGTCAGAAGCATCTAACAATGTCTGTAGATAGCCTCCAGGAATAACAGGTATATTGTTGGCAACGTGAGCAGATGATAGAGGCATTTCAGAAGAGCAGCTAGTTGGTAGGAAAGTAGAATTCTTAGCAACCTTTGTTTCATGAAATTCAGATACATGAGAATTATTTGAGGTTCCAGGAATAGCTTCATTCTTTGAATTACTCTTGGAGGATTGGTTTTCCAAAAGAGGGCTCATCTGAACAACTGGCTTGCTTTCTTGCCCAGCTTTGATTTTCTTGGATTTTAACCTGGCTTCACTTTTAAATTTGATTTTGTTGAGCACTTTCCTCTCTGGTCCCTTAAACTGTGCATCTTGGGCTTTGACTTTCCCTGAGTCAGGGCCTGTGATGTCATTTAAATGTGACCCATTTGCACAGGTGGGGGCAGTAAGAGCTGATGCCTTCACTGTACCTTTCAGGCCTCCATCTTCTTTACGACTATTAGCTTGTCTCTCATCATTGCAGAATGAAACCTGCTTACCACTTGCTGAAGTTTCCATGGATGGAATTCTTTGAATCCTGTGCCTGTTGCCAAGTTTAGATTTTCGTTTGCGAGCAGGTGGCAGGAATGACACCTCAAAGCTACCTGGTTCAAAGTTTTGCTTTTGGCATAAGGGTGTTTTGCTGGAGTCTGCATTGCTGTTTCTCTGCTTTTTCTTCTTTTGCCAGAAGCCCTTCAAGGGAGCCAGTTTGGCATATTTGTTGAGTTGATTCTCACTCAAATTAACTGTTGTTTCACTGGCATCCACTCTACCCAACTTCACTAGCATGTTTTTCTCACCTTTAAAGCGATTGATGATAATATATTTGATAATAACAGGAGGCTCCTTACGGGTTACTTTTCTTCTCTTTTTGGGACACCATTCATCATCATCTTCTTCTATAGAACTACCTGGCAGCCATTCCTTCCTCTCATTTACCTTTTCACCCTCTATTGAGTCAACATCATATAGATAATCTTCACTATACCGGACTTTTCTCTTGGCTCTGAGCCCATAGTTCTGCTGGGAGGAGGAGCTGCCAGAATTAGTGTCCCGAGCCATATAGCGGCTACAGTCCTTGATATCCCCCATGGCATCAAATGAGACCTCAATGAAGGAAGTGTCATCACTGAAATTCCCTGATGCCTCCAAGGAACTGGCAAGATGGCCTTGCTTTGGATTCTTAAATTGCCCTACTTCAGTTTCACTGCGTGGTTTATTTAAGGCAGATTTTTCTCCATTATCCTTTCCATCTTTTTTCTCTACACCTTTTTCTTCCTGGCCTTCTTCTTTGCCTTTCTTCTTGTCCAAGATTTTATCTTCATCCCCCCAGATAATGCTCACATCAGGGACCTTGAATTGGGAAAGATCGTTGCTCTGCTTCAGAGCCCCAGTCTTAGACTCCCGCTTGGGGCAGGTAGTAAAGACACTGGGAAAAAAGTTGAATTGGGCATCCTCTTGCATCAAAAGGGTGGTCTTGTCTCGGACATTGTCCTGAAAGGACTCATATCGAATTTTCAGGGAGCAGACATCACTGCCCAGTGTTGACTCATCATCATCAAACATGTAGTTATCCACATCTTCTTCAGAGAACAGGTTGACAGACAACTCATTCTTGGAACAGAGGTCAAGAAGTTCGATCTTACTCTCACTAATGAAAGTCTCAAAGTAACCCCAATCCTGATTGGAATTTGCCAGCAAAGCCTCTTCTGTGTTGCACTTATCTAACAGTAATGCCTCATAATAACTTTTCTGAGCTGGGTCCTCCAAGTCAATGTCAGGTTTCTCAGCTTCTCGTCTATCTCCTGCCCTTGATTTGTGCAAGGGGAAGCCTAGGAGCTGATCTGAGAGAAGCTGCTCTCCATATTTCATGTTTTCTCCAGCATTAATACACTGAATCCCTATATCAGAGACTGCACAGGTTTCATAATCCCTATTTAGATCACTGACTTTTAGACTGATCCCTGGCTCAGGATCGACTGCATCCTTGGATTCCATGAAGCAGCCCAAGCAAGTCCGGCTTGGCTGCATGAGACAGTCCCCATTCAGAGCTGACATGCCTGCAGGCTCCATTATGGCAAATGGAGCTTTCTCACACTCATTGGGTAATGACCATGTGTTCAGGCCCTTTGTGACACCAGATGTAAGGGAGATGGCATTCACAGAAGCACTATTAGCAGCATGCTCAGGTGCTTCAATCAGGCCCAAAGGAGAGGGAGGGCTCTGCATACAGGGCTTCTTAGAGGGCAGAGGCAGGAGACCTCTGGGGTACATCAGGTTCTCTTTTTTAGCCACTGGTATAGACTGGATTGGCGCAGCAGCTTCTAGAGCTGCAAATGACTTCATTGCCACATCCTGGTCCTCTGAATCTAGAGAAAAGGGGGAAAATGACAGAAATAAAGTTAAAAATCTTAGACCAGACTCATTAACTCTTTCCCTTGATCAGTTTCTTGTACTTGATCTTAATGTATAAAAGATAAGCTTCAGCTTCTCTACCTTAAGAACTAGAAACTATAAAAACAAACAACCCTGATTTTATATTGAACATTTATGCGAGTGAAAAATAATATTTCTTTAGGTTTAGCTTTTTCTTCAGACACACACAGCACTCTCCTCAGAAATAAGGGAAAAATGAAGTGTTTGATCAATTGAAAAAGTCAAAGCTTTTAGGGTGGTAAAATGCTCAGATGGGGCATATTCATGATTTTTAAACTATGAGTCATATTTCTATCCTTCAGATTAACCTCTGATTTGGAAGTTCCTACTGAATCTAGACATTTCAAACTTCATACCAGAGCATATTTCTAATTCACTATGAATTCAGAAGAACTTTACTATTCATTTGATAGAAATCATTTCAGGGAGCAAAGGGGTTGGATTAGATCCCTCTTAGAGACCCTTCTAGTCCAGTTTGTTGAAATGAAATTTAGGATTAACACCTATCTCAGAAGCATCCTAGACTTAACTTGCCCAAGCTCTGTAGTTACTGCAAGTCTATAGTAATAACAAAGGGCTACAGAGAGAGCTATTACATACTATAATTAAATTCCCTTACCATTTTCCTTGACCCCATTAATCATAGTGTTTTCTCCGTTGGTTGAGGCAACAATAGCCTTATCTTGTTGGTTATCCATGAATGCCTGCAGGCTCCATTATGGCAAATGGAGCTTTCTCACACTCATTGGGTAATGACCATGTGTTCAGGCCCTTTGTGACACCAGATGTAAGGGAGATGGCATTCACAGAAGCACTATTAGCAGCATGCTCAGGTGCTTCAATCAGGCCCAAAGGAGAGGGAGGGCTCTGCATACAGGGCTTCTTAGAGGGCAGAGGCAGGAGACCTCTGGGGTACATCAGGTTCTCTTTTTGAGCCACTGGTATAGACTGGATTGGCGCAGCAGCTTCTAGAGCTGCAAATGACTTCATTGCCACATCCTGGTCCTCTGAATCTAGAGAAAAGGGGGAAAATGACAGAAATAAAGTTAAAAATCTTAGACCAGACTCATTAACTCTTTCCCTTGATCAGTTTCTTGTACTTGATCTTAATGTATAAAAGATAAGCTTCAGCTTCTCTACCTTAAGAACTAGAAACTATAAAAACAAACAACCCTGATTTTATATTGAACATTTATGCGAGTGAAAAATAATATTTCTTTAGGTTTAGCTTTTTCTTCAGACACACACAGCACTCTCCTCAGAAATAAGGGAAAAATGAAGTGTTTGATCAATTGAAAAAGTCAAAGCTTTTAGGGTGGTAAAATGCTCAGATGGGGCATATTCATGATTTTTAAACTATGAGTCATATTTCTATCCTTCAGATTAACCTCTGATTTGGAAGTTCCTACTGAATCTAGACATTTCAAACTTCATACCAGAGCATATTTCTAATTCACTATGAATTCAGAAGAACTTTACTATTCATTTGATAGAAATCATTTCAGGGAGCAAAGGGGTTGGATTAGATCCCTCTTAGAGACCCTTCTAGTCCAGTTTGTTGAAATGAAATTTAGGATTAACACCTATCTCAGAAGCATCCTAGACTTAACTTGCCCAAGCTCTGTAGTTACTGCAAGTCTATAGTAATAACAAAGGGCTACAGAGAGAGCTATTACATACTATAATTAAATTCCCTTACCATTTTCCTTGACCCCATTAATCATAGTGTTTTCTCCGTTGGTTGAGGCAACAATAGCCTTATCTTGTTGGTTATCCATGAATGGAACCTCTTATTGTTTCATTCCAAGTCCAAATGTTGTCCAACCTGTACATTTCAAATACATAATAATATCAGTCACTAATTTTTTTCTGTTTTAAGGTTATTTCAGCTAGAGAGGTCTTAAAATGTTTGCCGGAATTTATCTGTTTCCAGACTGGCTTCATAGTCTCTGTTGTTTTTGTTTCATAGTTTATACATACCATATAAGTCAGTTTGGAAACTCACACTTCATTCATACATTCTAGACTACCATGCTATTAAAACAGAAGTCTGAGGAAGCAGGCAAATCTATATTTTCTTCCAGATATTAACACATTTAACATTTACCACTTCCAAGCCCTGGCCAAAACAAGACTGTAAAAATGTTTCCCCAGGTTACTGATCTATACTTATATCCCCTTTCAGGTACAGCTGCCTCAGACAAGTATTGATTACTAGCAAAAATCAATGCATCATGAAATCTATACAGGAGCAATACACTTAAGTATCAAGGATTATCCAACCTTGTCAGATACAACAAGACTCCTGTGTTATGGAACATATAAGTGCCACTGTAATGTTATTTTCCTGAGAACATACATTTCCTCTCAGAAAAGTCGGACCAGGCACCCAGGATTCATTGCTCTGAAGTAAACATAATCTTAAAGTGTTGAGAATAGAGGAAATACGCTTTGGCAAAAGATAGAGAAGAGGTGGAGAGGGGTATGGGAGTTTGATAAATTGGGAAGGGGAGAGGAAGGGAGCACTAGGTGCTAAGCTGGATACAGTTACAGAAGTTCTCTCATTTTGTACTTATAATCACCTTGTAAGGTTGGTTATACTAGGTTCTTTTTTTTTTTTTTTCTGGGCCATGCCATGCAGCTTCTGGGATCTCGGTACCCCACCAGGATCTGAACCAGAACCACGGTAGTGAAAGCACCAAATCCTAACAGCTAAACCACTGAGGAACTACCTTATTTTTTTCAAAAGGGCAAACTGAGTATCAGACTCTGGCTTAGATACAAATAGAGATACTATGATAGATATTAACTTAATGATTATCAATTATTTGGGACTTTTTTACCTACAGAATTAGAAGGTGAAACCCTGAGCAGACAATCCTCTAGTCCTTTCCTATGACTTTTAAAATCTCAGCTCTAAATGAAACAACTTAAGGGTATATATTCTCCCATATTTTAATTTATTCATACCTTGGCTGCTTATAAAAAATGATTTGGGGGGCTTCCCTGGTGGTCCAGTGGGTAAGGACACCACCTTGCAGTGTAAGGGGTGTTGTTTTGATCCCTGGCCTGGGAAGATCCCACGTGCCGTGGAGCAGCTGGACCGATGTGTCCAACTACCGAGCTGGAGCTCTGGAGTGCATGCATCCAGAGCCGGTTCTCTGCAATGAGAGAGGCTGCTGCAATGGGAGGCCCACACAGGTCAGAGAACAAAGATGGATGGAAATAAATATATGAAAGGCCAATAGAAATGGCCCCCCCAAAATCTTTTTTAATGATTTGGGAGAGGGAGTATAATTTTTCATAGTGGCATACAAACATGTCTGTGCTTGCTGTAGCTCTTCCCTATCGATCAGCATTTTAGGATAACAAATTTTATGGGGCTATTCAAATCTACTTTGAGCTAAAATTGATTAGCACTTTTGGAATAATGTACAAGCCACTTTGCTGATCACGGTAAATCATGCAGTATAATGGCATTGATATAACATTAGCATGGAGACAGGTATTTTGAAGCAAGAAAATGCTCAGTTAAGGTGGAAGACCAACCTCTACTACTTGTCCTTGCCTCAGCTGGGATTGAAGAAGGCTCATAGATCTTATCCCAGTAGGTTGTTATGCTCTTCCCCCAAAGCTTTTAGGGCTCAGGTCTCAGTGTCTAGATGACAACATGTGTAGAGGGCTGTCCTTGGCCTTTTCCAACTGGAAAAACATAAGGCAAGAAAGTAATTCATGTTTCCACCTATGGATCTGGGACAACATAGCCTTTGGGACTGGAGTATTGCTGATCTCTGAGATACCAGTTTAAATCAATTCAATAAATTTACTATGTGCTCACTACCTGTGTTCATGGTGGTGTACTAGAAACTGAAGTGGAAAAGATAGTTAACTGAGACTAGATTCATGTTCTCAAGGTGTTCAGAATGTATGAGAGAAAGCAAACCATAGATAAATTCTAATAAATAAATTTTATTCACTGAAAAATAAGAGAGAAATTATTCCACTTCAAGAGAGGAGAAAAATCAGTGAAGGATTAACTAATAGTAGCAGCATTTGATATGGATGGACCTTGAAGGATGTTTTTCCGGGAAGTAGGAATGGGGAAGAATAGAAGAGGCAAAAGCATTCCAGGCTGAAGGAACTTCATGAGTTGCCATGAGTCTCTCCCTACTCTGGTCAATCTAAACAATTGTTACAGAATCATGGCGCTGACAACTTTCCTCACATAAAACACCCTTTTCAATCAATACTCAATTTCTCAACTTTCATTCTCTTCACCTCTCCCTTATACTCCAAAATACTTTAACTGTCTCCCTTAATATGCTAGACCTTCTAAGCATCTTGCTCTTGATATTCTCTGTGCCTGGAATGCCTCTCCATACTCTTTCTCCTTCCTCTTTTCTTCCCTTCCTCTCGTTACAGCTTTCCTTTCATTTCCCTCTCCTATTCTCTACTCAAAATTTCCCCTGACACTTTCCTTGATTCTCCCCACTACAAGCAAAATCAGTTTCTTCCCTTCTCTGTGCTCCCAAAGAACTTTGCTCTTCTTTGTGTTTATCATCTTATATAAACATTACTTCTTTGTATCTGATACCCTCAAAAAACTAAGCACACCCCACTTCCACAGGGCTTAGCTCAAATAGTGCTTTCAGTTGATTTACTCAGTTATGAACAACTCTTTGCAGCTCCATGGACTGCGGCATGCCAGGCTTCCCTATTGTTCACCATCTCCTGGAGCTTGCTTAAACTCATGTCCATTGAGTTGGTGATGCCATCCAATCATCTCATCCACTGTTGTTCCCTACTCCTTATGCCTTATATTTTCCCCAGCATCAGGGTCTTTTCCAGTGTGTCATTTATTTGCATCAGGTGGCCTAAGTATTGAACCAGTTAAATCAATTCAATAAATTTACTATGTGCTCACTACCTGTGTTCATGGTGGTGTACTAGAAACTGAAGTGGAAAAGATAGTTAACTGAGACTAGATTCATGTTCTCAAGGTGTTCAGAATGTATGAGAGAAAGCAAACCATAGATAAATTCTAATAAATAAATTTTATTCACTGAAAAATAAGAGAGAAATTATTCCACTTCAAGAGAGGAGAAAAATCAGTGAAGGATTAACTAATAGTAGCAGCATTTGATATGGATGGACCTTGAAGGATGTTTTTCCGGGAAGTAGGAATGGGGAAGAATAGAAGAGGCAAAAGCATTCCAGGCTGAAGGAACTT
The DNA here is from genome assembly GCA_022376925.1 of Tragulus kanchil. NCBI lineage: Eukaryota > Metazoa > Chordata > Mammalia > Artiodactyla > Tragulidae > Tragulus > Tragulus kanchil. The sequence continues at coordinate 66,710,499 of JAIOJX010000001.1, read as the reverse complement.
CATGAGTTGCCATGAGTCTCTCCCTACTCTGGTCAATCTAAACAATTGTTACAGAATCATGGCGCTGACAACTTTCCTCACATAAAACACCCTTTTCAATCAATACTCAATTTCTCAACTTTCATTCTCTTCACCTCTCCCTTATACTCCAAAATACTTTAACTGTCTCCCTTAATATGCTAGACCTTCTAAGCATCTTGCTCTTGATATTCTCTGTGCCTGGAATGCCTCTCCATACTCTTTCTCCTTCCTCTTTTCTTCCCTTCCTCTCGTTACAGCTTTCCTTTCATTTCCCTCTCCTATTCTCTACTCAAAATTTCCCCTGACACTTTCCTTGATTCTCCCCACTACAAGCAAAATCAGTTTCTTCCCTTCTCTGTGCTCCCAAAGAACTTTGCTCTTCTTTGTGTTTATCATCTTATATAAACATTACTTCTTTGTATCTGATACCCTCAAAAGACTAAGCACACCCCACTTCCACAGGGCTTAGCTCAAATAGTGCTTTCAGTTGATTTACTCAGTTATGAACAACTCTTTGCAGCTCCATGGACTGCGGCATGCCAGGCTTCCCTATTGTTCACCATCTCCTGGAGCTTGCTTAAACTCATGTCCATTGAGTTGGTGATGCCATCCAATCATCTCATCCACTGTTGTTCCCTACTCCTTATGCCTTATATTTTCCCCAGCATCAGGGTCTTTTCCAGTGTGTCATTTATTTGCATCTGGTGGCCTAGGTATTGAACTTTCAGCTTCAGTATCAGTCCTTCCAATGACTATCCAGGGTTGATTTCCTCTAAGATTGACTGGTTTGATCTCCTTGCAGTCCAAGGGACTCTCAAGAGTGTTCTCCAACACTACAGTTCAAAGGCATCAATTCTTCAATTCTCAGCCTTCTCTATGATTCAACTCTCATGTCCATATATGACTACTGGGAAAACCATATGGATCTTTGTTGGGAAAGTGATGTCTCTGCTTCTGAATAGGCTGTCTAGGTTTAGATAAATAGTGTTTAGAATATGGTATATACTCTGTAAAGGTTGAGTATAAGATGATGCTGAATGGCAAGAAATGATGGGAGAGAATTTGGGGAACAGTAGTGTTTGGATAAAATATCAAGTACATATAAGAAGATACGGTTGAAAGATAAGAATTATACTGTGGAGGCCACCGAAATGTTAGTTCAAGAAGACATTGAAGGGTTTTAAGCAGAGAAATGCTATGATTAGAACATTAAGAACAGTGAGAGAGGGAGAATCAAAGGTAAGAAAATAAGTTAGCAGACAATGTTCAAATGTGAGTGGTCAAGAAGATTAGAAATAGGGAGGAGGAAATAAAAATGGAAAGATGTTAGATCTGGGTAAATTGCAGAGGTGTGCTGTAGAGATTTCGAAAATGATTTAGATGTAGCAGGTGAAGGAGAAGGAGTTGGCGCATAGAGAGAAGAGAGAGGTCAAAGAGTTAATTTGTTGTTGTTCAGAGTTAATTTGTTGTTGTTCACTCGCTAAGTCCTGTCTGACTTCTTTGCGACCCTATGGACTGTAACCTGTCAGGCTCCTCTGTCCATGGGATTCCCTAGGCAAGAATAGTGGAGTGGGTTGCTATACCCTCCTCCAGGGGATCTTCCTGGATCAGGGATTGAACCTGCATCTCTTGCATTGGCAGGCAGATTCTTTACCACTGAGCCATCAGGGAAGCAGATTCTTTACCACTGAGCCACCAGGGAAACTCTCAAAGAGTTAATAAATGACTGTAAAAGGAGTATTAGGAGTGGTTGGATTCCAGACCAGAGTAACCTAGAAACACAAGTGCTAGTACGTTCATGAAAATATAGCAAGGTGAATCATAAGCTTGATCGCCAGGTACAACATGGATAGTAAAGCCAAAAATGGTCTTAGCTGGAAAGGAGGCAACTGACCAGAAAGCTGTTATAGATGGAGAAACTACAGGTTTGGTTAGGGACTGAAATGGATCAATGAAATGGGACTTTTGTAGCAAACAGGTCCACAGAAGGTTTCCATGTTAGCCTAGCCAAGATCCATGTAGTCTAAATCTTCTCAGTTCAACTCCAGTCAGCTGATGGGTGACAGAATTGGCATTAGTACAGAGAGCACACAGTTATCCATAATGCTGGTTGGCTAATTCAACATTATAATATCTACCAGGATCTCAAGATACTAGCTCAGAAATATGGAGATATGATGCATTTAAGTACAGAAAACATGCTTAAATGAGTAGCCATACAAGTTTTAAAAATATTAAGAATGAGAAAGACATCAAAATAGATGATTACAGTAAAATGCTAAAAATAATTCTATACATCTCAAAAGAAAGATTAAGATCCCAAAATTCAAAACAGAAGCAGAAAACTCATATAAGAAGTGATATCATATGATGGGTGAAGTATAATCACTAACTAGCTGGGTGACAGGGCTCTGTATGTTCTATCTGTCTTGATTTTTGGCAGATAACCAGTTTAATGGAGGGGTCTTCTTTGCTGTTAGGCTCCTGAGTAGCAGCAATAATGGCTGCATTTTTGTATAGCTCAGTGGTTCAATATGTGGATTTCCATTCCTCTCATTTTTCCCTTCCTCACTATTCTTATCTGCATCATCCTTTGTGATATTACCATAAAGAAATTTCCCAAAAGAGCAAGTGCATAGGATCACAAATCAATGAGAAAGTGTGTGAAAATGCACTGTCTCTGCTAAAGCACTACACATATCCTAGAAAACTTAATATGCAATAGGATGTGAATGTGGAGTGGACAGAAACAAGCAGAGTCATTCGTGGGCTCAAGCTGGCACTAGGCAGCCTTCCCACTAGACTTATAAACTTTTTATTTTATTTTTAATTCTTAGAAAAAATTAATGGCACTTCTGATGGTCCAGTATTGGGGGATCCACCTACCAATGCAAGAGACACAGGCTCGATCCCTGACCCAGGAAGATCCCACATGCCATGGGGCAGCTAAACCCATGTGCCACATCTACTGAACCTGCATGCCCTTGAGTTCACACTCTGCAACAAGAGAAGCCACCTCAATGAGAAGCCCATGCACTGAAACTAAAGATTAGCTCCCACTTGCTGCAACTAGAAAAAGCCCAGGGGCTTCCCCAGTGGTCCAGTGGGTAAGGACACTGCTTTGCAGTGCAAGGGGCGCCGGTTCGATCCCTGGCCTGGGAAGATCCCACGTGCCGCGGAGCAGCTGGACTGATGTGTCCAATTACCGAGCCGGAGCTCTGGAGCGCATGCGCCCAGAGCCGGCGCTCTGAGACAACAGAGGCCACCGCGATGGGAGGCCCACAGGAGCCAAAGAACAAAGATGGATGAAAATAGATAAATGAAAGACCAAGAGAAGTAGCCCGTCCACCCCCTCCCTCCGCAACCTGCCTCCCCAATAAATAAATAAATAAATAAATAAATAAATAAATAAATGTTTTAAAAAAAAGAAAAAGAAAAAGCCCACATGCAGCAATGAAGACTCAACACAGCCAAAATTAAATAAACAAAAGTTGCAAAAATATATTGTAGTACTGTTGATTTACCGTGGTGTGCTAGTTCCAGATATACAGCAAAGTGAATTAGTTATACATATAGCCACTCTTTTTTAGGTTTTTTCCCATTATAGAATATTGAGTAGAGTTCCCTTGTGTAGAGTTCTCTGTGTTATACAGTAGGTTAATTATCTGTTTTATATATAGTAGTGTGCACATTTGAATCCCTAAATCCTAATTTATCCCTCCTCTCTTTTCCACTTTGCAAACTTAAAGATTGTTTTCTATGCCTCTAAATCTATTTCTGTTTTGTATATAAGTTTAATTGCATCATTTTTTCAGAATCCAAATATAAGTGACATCATATGATATTTGCCTTTCTCTGACTTCACTCAATATGACAATCTCTAGGTCCATACATGTTGCTACAAAAGACATTATTTCATTCCTATGAGGTGGCTGAATCTAGAACCTATCATAAAAAGTGAAGTCAGTCAAAAAGAGAAGGACAAGTACAATATACTAACACATATATATGGAATCTAGTAGGATGGTGATGATGGCACATGCAGTGAAGCGATGGAGAAACAGATGTGAACAGTGGACATATGGACATTGTAAGGAATGAACAGTGGGTGGAAGGCACAAAGGAAGCAGCATGGAGGCCTGTACCATCATATGTGAAGAAAATACCTATAGTCACTGCTCTGTGAGAAAAGGGGATCCTGCAGGGGTGCTGTGTGACGGTCTGGAGGGGTGGGATGGGGGGGATACACATATGACTAATCTAGGAACATACATATCTGTAAACAATAAACCTCTGTAAAAGTTAAAAGTAAAATAAAAGTTAAAAAAGACATTATTTCATTCCTTTTTATGGTTGAGTAATATTTTATTGTATATATGTACCACATCTTTATCCATTCCTCTATCAATGGACATTTAAGTTGTTTCCATGTTCTAGCTATCATAAATAGTGCTGCAGTGAACATCAGAGTGCATATTTCCTTTTAGATTACACACACACACACACACACACACCCCTCAGGAGTGGGATAATATGGCAATTTTCTATTTCGTTTTTTAGGAACATCCGTACTGTTCTCCATAACAGCTGTACCAATTTACATTCACACCAACAGTGTAGGAAGATCCCCTTCTCCCTGCACCCTCTCCAACATTGTTTGTAGACTTTTTGACGATGACTAGGCAGCACTAAGTTACATTTAATGCTTGAGTACAATAATTGGAGGCTGAATTATCTCTTAACTTTCTCTGTATGTTTTCTAATCTCTTTTCATACTACTACTCTAGACTGTTAATTGAATTTTAAAATATTACTAAAATATGCTAAGAAATATAATATTGAACCACAAAGCTAAAAAGATCTCGGAAGACAGTCAAATCCCTAAATCCCCACTTTATATAGATGGGCTAACCAAGTCCAACAAAAGAGAAACTACTTTTTGGTGTCACACAGAGAGCTAGTAATGCAAATCATTCTTGGAAAAATCTCCTTGGCACCAAGTTACATATAAGGTGAAATACACCTTATAAATAAAAATAACCACTAATCATAGGACTACCAATTCATTTGTTTGTCTTTAATGGTGGAAATACTGTTACAAATAAGAAGAATGTCATTCCTCATCCCAAGATGGGGAGTGGAAGGGAGTGGAGAAAAAGTCAAACCCTAAGCCCATCTGGGAATGAAGAAGCACTGCTCTTCCAACCTCTGGATTCTAGAGCTCTGTATAGGTATAACAGTTTCAGTAACATCTTTTTCTCTTACACACACACACACACACACACACACACACACACACAATGTTCATGTATACTCAGAAAAAAATCATAGTGTCTTTCTTTTCCCATTGTGGAAGTAGAATGATGCATATTGAATTAGAGTTGGAAGACAAGCAGAGGTGGGAGTTCATTTGATCTGAAAGTGCTGAGATAAACACATTTACTTAATAATGCCTAGTCAAAACACCATTTGAAATTTTGTATGTGGATTTGAGGGCCCAGAGATACCATGACAAGTAAAAGACTTTTGAAAAAGTCCTAAGTGATCATAGTAGATTTCTTTTATAGTCTTTTACTTATCTTTTACTTCATCTTAATCCCCAAAGCAGGAAACAAGAATATAAAGAAATAAACATAAAATTAGCTATTATGTTTATTTATAACCCCTACAGAATTACAGATGTGTCTACTCATTTTTGGATAGATAGCTATTTTTAGTAAATAGCTACGTATGTGTACTTAGTTGCTCATCTATAAATGGTTCCAAGTAAATTGAAGACAACACATAACCAATACAAAACATCCCATAAGCTTAAGTGATACTGCTAACCTGGCCCAGAAGTTTAGAATCAATCTTTGTCCTACTGGAGTCTTCCCATGAGATGATGAGCTAGCTGTTACAGTTAACTGGGTTCTTCTCTTTTACCACTGATAAAATCCCTGGCCTTCATTTCTAATTTCAGAGATAGTTCCAAGGCTGTTCCAGTGTGTGTACTTGCAAGAGGGGTATCTATCCTTATTCGGTATTTATGAAGATCTATGGATCTGGGGCTTAGTTGAGCACCCTACTTCCTTACCTCTTTTGGCTATGTGGAAACCAGTACAAACAGCTGGTTGGAAGGCTGAGACTGACACAGTGTGGCCTTATGTTAACTATTTACACATCTATTAAATATTTGTTTTATATGTTAGGCTATGTCATGAGAAAAAGAGAAGTGAGAAGCACAAGCTCTACTGCCAAGCCACTTATGGTCTAGGAGAGGTAGCAGTATACTTGGTATAGCAAGTGTCGCTCAGTGTGATAACTCCTAGATTGGCTCAAATATTTACTTCTATATGTTGACTTTACTTTCAAACTATTCTGCTAGCCTTATTAATCCCCAGGATAGGTCTTCCAGGTATTGGTGCAACTAATATTTCCTTCACCAAGGGGGGAAAATTCCCCTGATCCATATTCCCAATGCTTAGAAAAATGATCCATCTTGGATCACTCCATGAAGTTTCCCACTTGACTCTGGAGTTGCTTTGATTAAATACACAGCTTCTAGGCAACCCCTTAGCAAGTGGTGAGACTACTGTTTCAGATACCATCCCACTCTCCTCCCAGGCCTTTTTCAGATACGCTTGAGGTAGGCAGAATTTGACACTCACTCTCAAACTGATAGGCTGGTAAATGCCTGGATTTTTTCACAACTGCCAAAGTTCAGAGGCCCCAGACATCCTTCACTAGTAAGTAGACTCCACCAGAATGTCTCTTTGTATAGTTACTTATATGTAGAGAAAAACACTTAAAGAAGAGTTTGACTATTTAAAAAACCACAGCTATAACTGCTATAGAAGTTTTACTCAGCATGGAAAGGAAAAAATTCCAATAACTTCACAAAAGCACCCAGCAACCAAATAAATGCCATATATTCACAGACTATGTACCCCTTTCCCATCAGAAGGATTTTTGTTATACTTTTTAAATTTTCTACAAGGATCCAGGAAAGGTTACCCAAGGGAACAAGGGGGAACAATTGGTGTACAAGGTGGAGATACATCAGAAAGGAAGAGGGGTTAAATCTAAGAATACATATACTGCCATTCTAGTCGGAGTTCTGCAACAACAGCCTAGCAATCATCTATCACTATTATCTCTCTATTCTGTCCCCCTGGCAATTCATTACTGTCACCCATAGCCAAAGCAGCAAAAAAAACCCTCATAGCAACAGAATCTCTGAAATTTCAAGCACTCAGCTCAAGCTGGATAGAGCCATAAAGATGGCATTCTGGGACACTGTGGTCATTAAAGTCTAAATAGGAAACACACATTGTGTGTGCAATTCCAAAGCCTATATTTGCTGAGCAGCAGCAGTCAGCTCTGTGAGGCTTGTCCCAATTCCAGCAACCAAGTCCACAGCAGGGAATAACCCTCAGGGCCAGACGTTCTGGAGGTTCACCTACCAATGAGACAAACAAGTCCTGGAAAAGGCAAGGATAAGTGCTGTTCTTTCCTAGTGATCCTGGTTTTCTTAGATTCTTTTGCTATCTCCTCATCTACTGGCAGGGTCAAGTGTTTCTTAGAAACTGTTCTCTGCAATGACAGCAAATATTTGTCTTTTTTATGCCAATATTTTTGTCCACGTGCAATTTCTAACTTGAGCCATCCGACATAGTAGCTAATAGTCAAAAATAAACTTTTTTTTCCCTTAGTCAAATCAATTAAATTAAAATACATTCCCTTAGCACATGAATCATATTTCAAGCACTAAGTAATCACATGAGGCTACTGGTTACCATATTGGACAGACATCCTTCACTAGTAAGTAGACTCCACCAGAATGTCTCTTTGTATAGTTACTTATATGTAGAGAAAAACACTTAAAGAAGAGTTTGACTATTTAAAAAACCACAGCTATAACTGCTATAGAAGTTTTACTCAGCATGGAAAGGAAAAAATTCCAATAACTTCACAAAAGCACCCAGCAACCAAATAAATGCCATATATTCACAGACTATGTACCCCTTTCCCATCAGAAGGATTTTTGTTATACTTTTTAAATTTTCTACAAGGATCCAGGAAAGGTTACCCAAGGGAACAAGGGGAAAGATAGGTGTACAAGGTGGAGATACATCAGAAAGGAAGAGGGGTTAAATCTAAGAATACATATACTGCCATTCTAGTCGGAGTTCTGCAACAACAGCCTAGCAATCATCTATCACTATTATCTCTCTATTCTGTCCCCCTGGCAATTCATTACTGTCACCCATAGCCAAAGCAGCAAAAAAAAAAACCCTCATAGCAACAGAATCTCTGAAATTTCAAGCACTCAGCTCAAGCTGGATAGAGCCATAAAGATGGCATTCTGGGACACTGTGGTCATTAAAGTCTAAATAGGAAACACACATTGTGTGTGCAATTCCAAAGCCTATATTTGCTGAGCAGCAGCAGTCAGCTCTGTGAGGCTTGTCCCAATTCCAGCAACCAAGTCCACAGCAGGGAATAACCCTCAGGGCCAGACGTTCTGGAGGTTCACCTACCAATGAGACAAACAAGTCCTGGAAAAGGCAAGGATAAGTGCTGTTCTTTCCTAGTGATCCTGGTTTTCTTAGATTCTTTTGCTATCTCCTCATCTACTGGCAGGGTCAAGTGTTTCTTAGAAACTGTTCTCTGCAATGACAGCAAATATTTGTCTTTTTTATGCCAATATTTTTGTCCACGTGCAATTTCTAACTTGAGCCATCCGACATAGTAGCTAATAGTCACATAAACTTACTTAAATCTAAATTAAATTAAAATTTCATTCCCTTAGTCACATGAATCATATTTCAAGCACTAAGTAATCACATGAGGCTACTGGTTACCATATTGGACAGCACAAATACAAAACATTTTCATCATCAAAGAAAGTTCTACTAGATAGAACTTCTATTCTTATTCCCCAATCATCTAGTCACCTTCTCTATATTTCTAGCATTTTACTTATCTTATTGGACTTGCAGAAAGAGGACTGATGTCATCATATTCCTCAATTCATCAACAATGAAAATAAAGCTTTTTTCTTGCCATTATTCATTTATCCCTATACTCTTCCACAGTTAACCATTCCAATACAGTAAATGTCTATTTTTATGTTTTCTTTTTAAAGAATATAGTTTTATCTGCATATTACAAAATTTTATGAAAATGACACCATGCTATAGATATTATTATTTTACTTTTACTATGGATCATGTTTTTAAGACTCATTTATGCTTCTATGTGTATATCTAATCTGTTGCTTTTATCTGCTGCATGATGATCTATGGTATTCATCCACCACATTTAATCTATTTGCTCACATTATAATTATAATAACTTAGGATGCCTGACTTGGGCTTCCCAGGTGGCACTAGTGGTAGAGCACCTGCCTGCCAATGCAGGAGACATAAGAGATGCAGGTGTGATCCCTGGGTCAGGAAGATTCCCTGAAGGAGGCCACAGCAACCCACTCCAGTATTCTTGTCTAGAGAATCCCATGGACAGAGGAGCCTGGCGGGCTACAGTCCATGGTGTTGCAATGAGGCAGACACAACTGAAGCAACTTAGCATGGCACGGCAGGATGCCTGGTTTCACACTTTATGGAACTCCTGGCAGAAATTTCTGGCTTACAGAATATCTTCAGAGTAAATCATAACAAAAAAATGCTTGTAATTTGAATATATGACCTCACTTTTAGTTGTGGGTATCTTCACTCCCTGAAACATGCACTCTTGTCCTATCCTTCAGAAGTCTAACTTACTGGTATTTCTTTTTGCTTCTTAACGGTCACTGTCCACTTTTTGCTTGACTCTGGTCTTAAATGAGGTTCTCCCTTCCCATTCTTAATTCCAAATAATGTGGGTTTTTTTTTTTTTCCCCATTAGTCTTTGGTTCCTATTACGTGGACTCAGGTTATCAGTGTATGCAGTTCCTTATCTCTTTTGTTTATTTCCAAGTGTTCCTGTAACTCCTTTTCTTTGTCTTGCTCCCTCTTAAGATTCAGGTCAATACGTAGTTTCCTGGCTAAAGTTTTCACTGAGCAATGGGGTTTAGAAACCTAACAGGAGACAGGATTGCTGCACTGATAGACAGAGACATTCAGCACCTAGTGGGAGGGTTCATGTTCTGTGTTAGCCTGACACACCGGGGAAACAACCTTTTAATCCAGTGCAGCATACTTCATTTATTGTAGTGTTATCTAGTTTAAAGATGTTATGGAAAACATCTCCAGAGAGATTTAAGATTTCAAAAACATCCTGAGTTTGAACGTAATTCAACTACTCCAGAAGGTTAAAACAATGCAAGATGACCTTTTAGACACTTCACATGCCAGGCACTGTCAGGTCAGATAATGTCATGCCAAATTAGAATGTTTTTCTCCTGGGTAGGGAGGAGGATTGGTGGGAAGGAGAGGTTGTAGGTATGCGTTTTAATTAAAATAATCTTTCAATATTAATGACCTAACATTTAGAAAATAATCAACTTATAAATATAAAAAGAAGGAATTGAACAGGGGATACCTGATGTCATTATGGTGGCAGAAAGGGAACCAAAGATATGTTCTAATCATTTTTAATAAGGGATGAAACAAATGGGAACTCATTTAGAGGAAAAAAAAATCCAAAAGAAGGGGATCCAAAACTGATGCTAAACTAGGGGAAGAAAATTCAAGAAATGTGTTTTCTGTCTTCAAATGGCTTCATGATCAATCACAAAAAAAGAGAAACTAAATTTGTTATTTTTCCTATTTTTTATCAAATGGCATTTGGATGTCTTTTTTGAAATTTTAATGAAGCACAGTTGATTTACAATGTTTTGTTTAAATTCTGTTGTACAGCAAAGTGACTCAGTTACAAACACACACACATATATATTTTTTTTAAATTATGGTTTATCATAGAATATTGAATTTAATCTCCTGTGCTATACAGTAGAGGCTTGCTGTTTATGTATCCTATGTATAAAATAGTTTGTATATGCTATATTTGCTATACTTCACAAAGGGAAGTAACTTTAGGGAGGAAGACTATAATTCAACATATGAATCAACAGAGATGTCCAGAGACAAAATGGGGTTCTGAGGAAAGGGCACAGGATAAAAAGTGAGCTCAGTGCCTCTACTCAAACGGAGGCTGGGCAAAATTTCAACAATATTATAGAACAAATTTGAGTATTTAATGGAGAAGCTGGACTAGATGACTTGAATATTTTATAATTCAATGTGACAACAAAATCGTTTGCACAAATCTGAATTTGAATCTGTTAAAGATATATCAAAAATATAGCAAAGCCAACCGAAAAGGTTAAAACAAATGTTATGGAAAACATCTCCAGAGAGATTTAAGATTTCAAAAACATCCTGAGTTTGAACGTAATTCAACTACTCCAGAAGGTTAAAACAATGCAAGATGACCTTTTAGACACTTCACATGCCAGGCACTGTCAGGTCAGATAATGTCATGCCAAATTAGAATGTTTTTCTCCTGGGTAGGGAGGAGGATTGGTGGGAAGGAGAGGTTGTAGGTATGCGTTTTAATTAAAATAATCTTTCAATATTAATGACCTAACATTTAGAAAATAATCAACTTATAAATATAAAAAGAAGGAATTGAACAGGGGATACCTGATGTCATTATGGTGGCAGAAAGGGAACCAAAGATATGTTCTAATCATTTTTAATAAGGGATGAAACAAATGGGAACTCATTTAGAGGAAAAAAAAATCCAAAAGAAGGGGATCCAAAACTGATGCTAAACTAGGGGAAGAAAATTCAAGAAATGTGTTTTCTGTCTTCAAATGGCTTCATGATCAATCACAAAAAAAGAGAAACTAAATTTGTTATTTTTCCTATTTTTTATCAAATGGCATTTGGATGTCTTTTTTGAAATTTTAATGAAGCACAGTTGATTTACAATGTTTTGTTTAAATTCTGTTGTACAGCAAAGTGACTCAGTTACAAACACACACACATATATATTTTTTTTAAATTATGGTTTATCATAGAATATTGAATTTAATCTCCTGTGCTATACAGTAGAGGCTTGCTGTTTATGTATCCTATGTATAAAATAGTTTGTATATGCTATATTTGCTATACTTCACAAAGGGAAGTAACTTTAGGGAGGAAGACTATAATTCAACATATGAATCAACAGAGATGTCCAGAGACAAAATGGGGTTCTGAGGAAAGGGCACAGGATAAAAAGTGAGCTCAGTGCCTCTACTCAAACGGAGGCTGGGCAAAATTTCAACAATATTATAGAACAAATTTGAGTATTTAATGGAGAAGCTGGACTAGATGACTTGAATATTTTATAATTCAATGTGACAACAAAATCGTTTGCACAAATCTGAATTTGAATCTGTTAAAGATATATCAAAAATATAGCAAAGCCAACAAAACTGTGTCCTACTCAGCTACTTTATAGTATGTGTGAGAAAGAGAATAACAGAAGAAATTCCCACACTCTGACACCAAGTACCACTTTTGATATGGGTCATGCAAAGAGCATGGCCTGTCATGGACTCAAGCCATGTTGAGTCAAGTTTTTAAAAAGGACAGAGAGACTCTCTGAGGAACAAGGAGCTTTGGGCACTGGAGGAATGCTATCAAGAAATAAAATCTTAAAGAACAAAACTGTAGTCTTTTCTCAGACAAAGTCATGATAGGTTTTCCAAAGCAATTAGAAAACATGCAAATTGGCCTAGGTGGATAAGGATTCTTGCCTTCAGTATATTGGCACTACCTCCTCTTCCAACCTAAAAAAAAGTGCTTTCTCCAGGAAGGCCTTGACACATTTTTTAGGTCTCAGCCCAGAATATGAAAGCTCAATGACATGACACTCTACTTGCCTGGATTTTATTGCCTGCTGTACTCTTTAGTTTCCCTTCTAGCCTAGGCTAGATTATAATCAAGGTTTGCAGAAGGTATACAACATGCAGGGAACCTGTCAGTGTCAATTAAGCACAAACATACTCTAAAAACTAAAATGAAAATCAAATACCAGCACAATATAAAGAAAGTAACAGTTTCTTCAGAAATGGTGAATAAAGACAGAGACACAAACCTGCTCTTAGCTTAATAATGCAGCCCCAGTCCTGTTGTATAATATTCCATTATCTTCTACATTTGCATACTCTATATCTTTAAAAATTGTTTATATTTTAGCACAATTATAATAAATGTGTCTTAATGTCAATTTAATAAATGCTATTTAGTGACACATGGTTGCTCTAGGTTTCTAAAACAACAAACATACTTTGCCCCAGGCACCAAACAAACAAGACTGTTCGCCATCTTCATGTCTCACCTGTGCATTGACAGGACAAGTGGCTTTATTGCCTAGGGAATGGCTCCAGCATGGTGGCAGTTTCTAGTAACAGAATTGGTCAGTTTGAAATCCCTGATTATTTATTTCAATTAGGGCTATCATCTGAAAGTAGTCACAAGTTACTGTTATACATTCCTTCAGTGCCTAGTACAAGGCTTAGTAAATATCAGTTTAATTTCTTTTTCTCCCCTTTTCTCTCTACATTTACTTTAGTTCCAGAGGCAGGTAGTACATGATATAATAATAATAGCTAATACTTAAGTAAGTACTATCTTTCTTTGGAGATGGATAGAAGTAGAGATGGGGAAAATAAATTAATCAGTATTGAATGAAGTCAGTAGGCCGGCTGCTAGCCCCAGCATGATTCTGGGGACATTTGAACATCTGTCAAACAAGGAGCTTTGGGCACTGGAGGAATGCTATCAAGAAATAAAATCTTAAAGAACAAAACTGTAGTCTTTTCTCAGACAAAGTCATGATAGGTTTTCCAAAGCAATTAGAAAACATGCAAATTGGCCTAGGTGGATAAGGATTCTTGCCTTCAGTATATTGGCACTACCTCCTCTTCCAACCTAAAAAAAAGTGCTTTCTCCAGGAAGGCCTTGACACATTTTTTAGGTCTCAGCCCAGAATATGAAAGCTCAATGACATGACACTCTACTTGCCTGGATTTTATTGCCTGCTGTACTCTTTAGTTTCCCTTCTAGCCTAGGCTAGATTATAATCAAGGTTTGCAGAAGGTATACAACATGCAGGGAACCTGTCAGTGTCAATTAAGCACAAACATACTCTAAAAACTAAAATGAAAATCAAATACCAGCACAATATAAAGAAAGTAACAGTTTCTTCAGAAATGGTGAATAAAGACAGAGACACAAACCTGCTCTTAGCTTAATAATGCAGCCCCAGTCCTGTTGTATAATATTCCATTATCTTCTACATTTGCATACTCTATATCTTTAAAAATTGTTTATATTTTAGCACAATTATAATAAATGTGTCTTAATGTCAATTTAATAAATGCTATTTAGTGACACATGGTTGCTCTAGGTTTCTAAAACAACAAACATACTTTGCCCCAGGCACCAAACAAACAAGACTGTTCGCCATCTTCATGTCTCACCTGTGCATTGACAGGACAAGTGGCTTTATTGCCTAGGGAATGGCTCCAGCATGGTGGCAGTTTCTAGTAACAGAATTGGTCAGTTTGAAATCCCTGATTATTTATTTCAATTAGGGCTATCATCTGAAAGTAGTCACAAGTTACTGTTATACATTCCTTCAGTGCCTAGTACAAGGCTTAGTAAATATCAGTTTAATTTCTTTTTCTCCCCTTTTCTCTCTACATTTACTTTAGTTCCAGAGGCAGGTAGTACATGATATAATAATAATAGCTAATACTTAAGTAAGTACTATCTTTCTTTGGAGATGGATAGAAGTAGAGATGGGGAAAATAAATTAATCAGTATTGAATGAAGTCAGTAGGCCGGCTGCTAGCCCCAGCTATGTGATTCTGGGGACATTTGAACATCTGTCAAACAAAAGTACAGGTTTTCCTTTCTCTCTGAAAGAACAGTACTCCTAGGAAACCTTTTGTAAGTCAAAATGGTGTAAAGTGAAGAAGCAGTTACCTTAGGATACATCTTACTAACTGATACACAAAATAAATTAAAATAAAAACAGATGCTCACAGACACAGTTCAACTCTATAGTGGCTTGATGCTGAGATACTGAGTGTAGTTCCTGGAAAGGAGCTTGGTGGCGCCACTCTTACTGATCTGAATGCAAACCACCTCTTATAATAGCTCTCTGCAAACACTTAACACTATTTTTGATTTTCATTTTTTTTCAATAAAAGTGAAAATACTCTTCTGATTTACTTCAGTTTGTGAAAGCATGTACTACTGTAGGTCTTTCCTAAAAATAAAGTGGTGAAATGCAAATTTTCAAAAAAGTGGGGGATACCTGTAATAGTTACCTCATAGGGTTAATGTGAGAGTTAACTGGTTTATGAATATACATATAGAGCACAGTACCTGGTTCACAGTGGGTCATCAAAAGTAGTACTTAATGAAACAGGTGAATAGGCTGATTTGATACGGAGGCCAGCAGGTCAGGGGAGGAAAAGGAGGAAGAGGAATAAAGACAAACATTTTTCTAGCCTGAAATGTTTGTTATGAAAAAGATCAAATCTGAAACTAAGCTTATTGTCTTACGTTAATGTTGTGGGCTTAGCAAGGCCTTTACATTATAATGTCTCACCTAGCCTTGAAGCCTGGAGACTACCCTCTAGCTAAATCTTATGTTAATGCTGTGGGCCTAACAAGGCCTTTAAATTAAAATATCTCACCTAGTCCTGGAGACTATCCTCTAGCTAGTCTCATGTTAATGTTGTCTGTGTGGGCAAGCAAGGCCTTTACAACCTTAAGATATTCTTTTGATCTATTGTTAACAACAGTCATGGAAAATACTTGCCTGAACTGGTTAAGGGAGTTCTCTTCTATCCCTCTTCCAGTGTCTGTACTGGAAGCTCTCTCTATCCTTTTTTTCTTTAATAAACTTTTACTGCACGAAGCTCTGAATGACCAAAGCCAAATCTTTTTGACCCCAATGTGAATTCTTCTCCATTGGAGATCAAGAATCCAGCACGGTTCACAGTAACTTGTCTGCTATCATCTATCATTATCTTCTTCTCCCACAGAATACTATCCTCCATGGCTGCAGATTGGATGGTATTACATAGCCTTAGTATAATTCTGTCACTCTCTAGTGACTCAGATAGTAAGGAATCTGCCTGCTTTGCGGGTGACCCAGGTTTGATTCCTGGGTCAGGAAGATCCCCTGGAGGAGGACATGGCTATCCACTCCAGTATTCTTGCCTGAAGAATTCCATGGACAGAGGCTACAGTCCATGGGGTCGCAAAGAGTCAGACATGACTGAGCAACTAACACTTTCACTTTCTTTAGAACAATTCTTTTTATTCCCCTACCCTTCTCCCTCCTCATTTGTGCTATCCTGGTGACTAAATCTTGCCTTTGCCCACATCCTGACAAGCTGATGCTATCAATCTCAAAATAGCCCGAGGCTGAATCCAGAAACCAAATGATTTGGGTTTTTAGGTGAAGAGGAAGGAGGGAGGGGTTTTGCCTCTAGTGTTTTTTGCTTACAGAAAGTTGGTAACAAAAGCCTCTGTTATCTTTCCCTTCCAACTTCTTGTGGAAAAAGAAAACTCACTATTTATACTACACACCTCTACTGAGAAGGAGATTTAAGAGATGTGGGTTTGATCCCAAGGTAGGAAGACCATCTGGAGGAAAGCATGGCAACCCACTCCAGTATTCGTGCCTGGAGGATCCATGGACAGAGGAGCCTGGCGGGCTACAGTCCATCGGATCCCACAAAATCAGACACGACTAAAACGACTTAGCATGCACACATGCCTCTGCTGAGCTTCTTTCGCTCAATGACAATTTCTATCTTGCTTATTGCCTCACCTTGCTATGCATCAAGCTTTGACGTAGTATCCCGAGAGTCATTTGTTCCCTATAGATATGAAGGAAACAGGACTTTCTGAGGGGAAAAAAAAGCCATTAAAGCTTTCATTCCAAAATCCTCAACTGATTTCCTCAGGTATCGATTACCTATTTTCAAAATGCGAATCCAGCTTCTTATTCAGATTTTTAAAAGGCAGCTAGTTCTGGAGGGATGTGTGTGGTGGGGGAGAGGAATGGGAGGAAATGAGCTACAATTACACTTTTTAGTTAGGAAAAAAAAAATCAGATGGTGATGAAATCTCAGGAGAAAACATAGATTAAAATCTGTGCCTTCTAAATCTGTTACTTAACTAAACACAGCTGTTAAAGAAGAAGTCTTTGCTGTGCATGTATATCTATAATAATGCTGTCATTAGCATTCAGATATGATGCTAAGAACCTCCCCATCACTAAGATATACACTCAGAAGGACTTTTTCCAAAAGTGGGGGATTCTACACTGATCCATCTACGACCTCACCTCATTACCCTATGTCCACAATATGGGAAGGGAAAGAAACTAACATTTATTGAGTGGTATTCTACCAAGTACTTTAAATATATTTATTATCCTAATTTAAACAACTTTGTAAGATATACATTACAATCTTTTTAACATAAAAGAAAGTTTTGACTCAGAAGAACGTTAACTCTTTCAGGTCCACCTAACGAGCAGGAGGGGAATCAGGATTCAAACCTAACACTGAGTTACTTCAAAGTTCACAGTCCTGCCACTCAGCACAGGCTTCTTCCAAGATGCTTGGGCTAAGGGCCAGGGTTTAGTCTTTGGTGGGATCATGAAAGTGGCCTGACACCCCACGGCTGATAAGACAACTTTAACTCAGCAACATGTTGCTATAAGCAATCCAGTTGAACTCTTTATATAAACTATCCCTTGAAAGGAAATAAAGAAAGAAAGAAGAGAAGAAATTGCAGCAGGTTCCCAATCTGAAAAATATCTGAAATCAAGGGTCGGCACTTATATGAGATATTTTTTTTTTAGGTCAAACATACCAAAAGACCTTGAACACAATAGTGTCTTATCCAAGAACAGACTTGTGCACAGCTAAGAAAATCATATATACTATTTTCCACAACTGGTCCTAACTAAACTGAAGGAATTAAGTGAATATGATGACAGGGTTATAGAGGGTTTGAAAGCTTAGTAGAACTATTACATTCATCTGGACACTTGAAAATGACCACCTAGGGAGTCAGAAAAATAAGCATCTTCTCTGTTTACAGATAAGAAAATGAAAGATCAGGGAAGTAATAACACAAAGTTGTCAAGATGGGGCTGGCTGGGCCCTGAAGTTGTGAATGCTATCCTTTTTTAAGTACATTTTTAAGCAGAGGAGTGACATAATCAAAGTTGTATTTTAACACTAGTCTACTCAGGATGAATCATGAGATGGCTGTAGCTGAGAGGAATGCTGAATTAGAAGTCAGGGTCTCTGGGTTCTAGTCATAGCTTTATCACCTTTATTAATCTGTGAAACTATAAAATGAAGATGAATATCCCTGCTATTTCTCCTTAATAGGACGCTTGGGGACTCAAATGAGAAAAATAATGGATGTAAGCATGCTGAATATGTCATCAGATCCTTGGTGAGTAGAGGAATTATAGTCAGTTTTTAACAAATACTCTGGAGGATCATTCATTCTGTAGCCACTTAGGGAACTTAAGCAAACTGTCATGACAATCTAAAACATTTTTAGTAAAGAAATAAGGCCTGAATTTATGCTTCAAGCTTTTGGATACTTTAGATACTTTTAAAAATTGAAATATAGTTGCTTTACTGGGACCACTTTAACTGCCCCCTGAGAAACCTGTATGCAGGTCAAGAAGAAACAATTAGAACTGGACATGGAACAACTGACTGGTTCAAAATTGGGAAAAGAGTACTTCAAGGCTGTATATATTTAATTTCTATGCAGAGTGTGTCATGTGAAGTTTCAGGCTGGATGAATCACAATCTGGAATCAAGATTTCTGGGAGAAATATTAACAACTTCAGATATACAGATGATATCACTCTAATGGCAGAAAGTGAAGAGGAACTAAAGAGCCTCTTAATGAAAAAGGGTGAAAGAGGAGAATAAATATGCTGGCTTGCAACTCAACATTTAAAAAACGAAAATCATGGCTTCTGGTCCCAACACTTCATGGCAAACAGAAGGGGATAAAGTAGAAGCAGTGACAGATATTATTTTCTTGGGCTCCGAAATCACTGTGGATGGTGACTGCAGCCATGAAATTAAAAGACACTTGCTCCATGAAAGGAAAGCTATGATAAAACTAGTTCAGTTCAGTTCCGCTATTCAGTCATGTCTAACTCTTTGCAACTCCATGGACTGCTGCACATCAGGCTTCCCTGTCCTTTACCATATCCTTTCTTGCTCAGACTCATGTCCATTGACTTAGTGATGCCATCCAACCACCTTGTCTTCTGTCATCCCCTTCTCCTTATGCCTTCTATTTTTCCCAACATCATGGTCTTTTCCAATGACTCATTTCTTCACATCAGGTGGCCAAAGTATTAAAGCTTCAGCTTCAACATCAGTCCTTCCAACGAATATTGAGGGTTGATTTCCTTTATGATTGACTGGTTTGATTTCCTTGTAATCCAAGGGACTCAAGAGTTTTCTTCAACACCACAGTTCAAAGGCATCAATTCTTTGGTATTCAGCCTTCTTTATAGTCCAACTCTTACATCCATACAGACCTTTGTCCACAAAATTATGTCTCAAGATGTTTGCTCCTTGGAAGAAAAGCTATGAGAAACCTAGACAGCATATTAAAAAGCATCACCTTGCCAACAAAAGTTTATATAGTCAAAGTTATGATTTTCCCAGTTGTCATGTATAGATGTGAGAGTTGGACCATAAAAGAAGGCTGAGCATCGAAGGATTGATGCCTTTGAACTGCGATGTTGGAGAAGACTCTTGAGAGTCCCTTGGACTGCAAGGAGATAAAACCGGTCAATCATAAAGGAAATCAATCCTGAATATTCATTAGAAGGACTGATGCTGAAGCAGAAGCTCCAATACTTTGGCCACCAGATGTGAAGATACAACTCACTGGAGAAGACCGTGATCCTGGAAAAGACTGAAGACAATAGGAGATGAGGATGCCAGAGGATGAGATAAGGTTAGATAGAATCATCGACTCAATGGACATGAAATTGAGCAAACTCTGGGAGATAGTGGAGGACAGAAGAGCCTGGCATGCTACAGCTTATAGGGCTGCAAAGAGTCAGGCACAACTTAGTCACTGAACAACAATAACAAAGTTGATTTACAATATATTAGTTTCAGGTGTACAGGATAGTGATTCAGTATTTTTACAGATTATATTCCATTAGAGCTTATTACAGGCTTTCTCAGGTGGCTTAGTTGCTAATAAAGTAGACCTGGGTTTGATCCCTGGGTGAGGAAGATCCCCTGAAGGTGGAAATGACAACCTGCTCAAGTACTCTCGTCTGTAAAATCTCATGGACAGAGGAGCCTGGTGGGCTACAGTCCATGGGGTTGTAAAAATCAGAAACAACTGAGCATTCGTGCATGCCTGACAGCTTATTACAAGACAATGGCTATAATTCCCTTTGCTATACAACATATCTTCATTGCTTATCTATTTTATCAACTGTACTTTGTAACTCTTAATCTCATGCTTCTACTTTGTCCCTCCCCAATTCCTTCACCCCTTTGGCAACCATCAGTTTGTTTTCTACATCTGTGAGTCTGTTTTTTTTTTACTATATACATTCATTTGTATTATTTTTTTTAGATTCCATGTATAAGTGATATATATCATACATTATTTGTCTTTCTATGTCTGATTTATTTCACTTCACACATTAGCCTCTAAGGCTATCCATGTTGCTTCAAATGGCAAAATTCTGTTCTTTTGTGTGTGTGTGTGTGTGTGAGACTGCGTAGTATTCCAGTGTGGGCCTCCCAGGTGGCACTAGTAGTAAAGAACCTGCCTGCCAATGCAGGAGATATTAAAAATGTGGGTTTGATTTCTGGGTTTGGAAGATCCTCTGGACTAGGAAATGGCAACCCACTCCAGTATTCTTGCCTGGAGAATCTCATGGAGAGAGGAGCCTTGCATGTTAGAGTCCATGGACTCATCAAGAGTTGGAAATGGTTGAAGTGACTTAGCATGCATGCAGTATTCCACTGCATATATGTACATCTTCTTTATCCATTCATCTCTTGATGGGCATTTGAGTTGCTTCCATATCTTGACAATTGTAAATAACTCTGCTATGAATAGTTGGGTGCATATAATTTTCTGAATTAGTATTTTCATACAAATTGGGTATATAACCATGGGTATATAACCATGGGTATATAACCATGAGTGGAACTGCCAGATCATATGGTAGTTTTATTTTTAGTCTTTTGAAGACCCTACATACTGCTTTCCATAGTGGCTGTACCAATTTACATCCTCAACACCAACATTTTTATTCGTGTTCTTTTTCATAATAGCCATTCTGACAGGTATGAAGTGATAGCCCGTTTTGAATTAGGTACTTTTCTTGAATCAGTTAAGAATAAGATAAATATGATATAATTACTGACTCTCATCCAGCTACCTCTTTACCTAATCTGAGTTTCCTCAGAACTCACTAGGACCCCAAGGAAGCAGCCTCATTTAAAGACTAAGGGATATGCATTAAGGCAGGCATAGTAAGTTTATGAATCACAGGAGAGAGAGAGAGAGCATAATGACTCCTTACACCTGCCATCATGGGGTTCAGGATGAAGAAAAAGAAAATCTCCACATTCATATTTTAATATTTTCCTAGTGACACATACAGCTTAATTAGCTGTCATAATATACCTAGATTAAAGTCTTACAAATGAGTCCATTATTAGGCTTGCCTATGAACTATAGACAAGCAGCAGCAACTTGACATCATGACAAAGTTTGGGGGGAGAGAAAGAAGGTTGTTATCTTAACCCATGTTTTCTTTATTCCTCTCTTCCTGCTACACCTCTTACTGCCCCTTTTCACTTTTGGTCCAACTATTTTCCCAGTTTTCTTGTTTCAACCAGTTTTGTGCTATCGTTCACATGTTTTGGTCACAAAATGTTTCAGAATATTTATAATGGTTCTGAAATAATTGTTCACATTCAGATAGTGTAATCCAGCCTCATTCTACCTCACAATTTGTCTGGATTGGAGGGTTCTTTTTTGCCAGGATACTGGGCCTTGAAAAGGTGAAAGGCAGTATTATAAAGACAGTGTCTGAAATGTGTTCAAGTTATTGACAATTCAGAACTTCCACTGCTACTACCTAATAAAAGGCATCTTGCCATTTGCAAATATATCACAGAATCAATTTAGAGTCTGTCATTTTGCTTGTGCCTTGCTCATTACTGAGCTCACTCTGCCAGAGGGAGATATTCTTGGATTCCTGAAATGTAAAGAATTGAGGCAAAGGAGTTGGAGTTTTCCATTCAATGGGTATGGAGAATTGAAATTTTTTTTCAGTGGGTTAACATGACAAAGTCTGTTGCAATTTCTTACCTTTGCCCCCAGGTTGAATATACTAGGACTCAATCCTGTTACCTCATGGTAGCAGGCCTAGCTGCTGTTGCTATCTAAAATCTCTGTTACAATCCATTTGTCATCAAGAAGCTTTGGAGTGATAAAGCAGTTTATGATTTTTTCCCTTTCAATACAATAGGCTCAGAATTGTATTATCTGTTAAATTACTATAGAGAATTATGTGGTACTTTAGAGCCAATGATTTCCAAATATTCAATTACAGCTAAGTGATTTCTTTGGCATTTTTCTGTATATTTATTTATACTGAAAACATATTTTATATATTTACTTACAGGTGGTGCTAATGGTAAAGACTTGCCTGCCAATTCAGGAGATGTAAGAGATGCAGGTCAATTCCTTGGTCAGAAAGATCCCCTGGGCATGGCAAACCAATCCAGTATTCTTGCCTGGAGAATTCCATGGACAGAGGACACTGGTTGGCTAAGGTCCATAGTGTCTCAAAGAGTCTTACATGGCTGAAGTGACTTAGCACACATGCATGTACCTACTTGTGCGTTTATTTATTTAATGATAAAAGTGATCAAGTTCAAGGGGACAAGATGTACAGGGTTCTTTACCTGGAAATGGCCTAGAGGCCTTTTGTGCTATCTGATAAAATCCTGGCCCTGTTGAACAGAGAAGGGAACCTATTCAAGCAGAAGGGAAATTTCTCCAAAAATATGAACATGCAAAATTTTTTTTTGATGTACTGCAGATAAATGGACCGTGATAACCTTCTAGTATGCCTGAAAGGTTGCTCATAGGTGAATGGCAATAAACAGCTCTTGCTGTCAACACATCTCATATGCTATCTTGAGCTCTTCCAAGTGAAATTACACCATAGTCAAGGTTCATGGGGAAATATAGGGAGTCAGATTTTGAACCAGTTAAACTGGTGTCACATTATCCTTAGCAGTGATTTCACTTTATTCACAGAGAGTAAGATTAACTTACTCTTCCTAATGGACCTGGCTTCCTTGGTGGCTCAGATGATAAAGAGTCCACCTGCAATGCAGGAGACTTGGGTTCAATCCCTGGGTCAGGAAGATCCCCTGGGGAAGGGAATGGCTACCCACTCCAGTATTCTTGCATGGAGAATTCCACAGAGAAGCCTGGTGGGTTACCATCCATGGAGTCACAAAGAGTCAGATATGACTGAGCAACTAACACTTTTTTTCTTCAAGATAAACTTATATAGCAATGAATAAGTCAACTTTTTAAGGTTAAAAATGTAATATTTACCCCAGACAAGTTATACATTGGATTTACTAGCTGCTGACCACTCCCTCAACACAACCCCAACCCAACTGCAGGAAATTATATGAACTGAAATCCAGGCTGATATTTAAGCAGCTGTTGATAGGACTGAGTAAAATTCCACACATCTGCAACTGCTGAAACAGGAAGATGGAGAATACTTTGGCTGCCTTTAGATAAATGCAAGTGAGTCCAAAAAACCAAGTTGACCTATTACCTCATGATGTCTAATGATAAGGGTATTAACATTTATCCATCACTTACTGTATACCAGAAGGTTTATATTATTTGCATTTAACTCTTACAAAAGCCCTGTGAAGGAGGAAAGAATTAACATTGTTATTTTATAAATGAGAAAACGGAAGCTTCTCAGAGAGTTTAACTTGCTCAAATGCACATTGCCTATTACCATGATGCTAAGTCAATATGTTCAGGCCACATATGGAAATTTTAATAGAGGGGAGAGACGTGTGTGTGTGTGTGTAAAAGTGAACAGTACTTTCCTAAGTAACTAAGAACAAATTGCTACTTCAATGTTTTTCTCTTATCTTCATGTAATTTCCCCTTCATTTACAGTCTTTTGTGCTAGTGTTCTGTTCAGTTTGTCTTTGGAACTTTCTTAATTTCTTTTCAGAGACAATAGAGGCCTTCATTTTAACCCATTCACACTAACATAATGCTGAATCCTCCAGCTCTAAGAAAGCCTAGAAAAGATTCTTGCCCATGCTTGCTGCTTGAAACAGGTCATCTGCAGAAACTCTTCATTGATTCAACTTTAGGAACCCACTATATTTCCAGTCTATAGGTTAAATAACCATTTATTGTTTAAATATGTTTATAAATGACAGACACTTTTTTCCCACAAAATCACCTATGATGTCAGAGTTCTAACTGGTTAACTGAGATATAACCTGACTTTTATTATGACTCATTGTTCTTGTCCTTTTTTTTTAAGCCAATATCTTGTTTTCAATAGTCATTCTTCATGTCTATCATCATCATCATCATCCTACAAGGGGAGCTAACAAATGAGTTTTTGATAATAGGTGTCTATCTCTATACCCTGCACACTGTTTCCTAACACACTATTCATCAACATCCTGGGTTAATTTCTCAAAATGAATCATCACCTCTTATCACGTCAAATCCAGGCTCCTCTACAAGGCTTTCAAGGACTTCCATAATCTTGCTCCACCATACCTCAGCAGCCATACCTAGCATTACGCACAGCACCTGGCATGCTTACTATCCCAATATAGGCAAGGTTTCCTTGCTTTCTGCCTCTCTAAATTCCGCATTTATAGGCTCATACCATTAAAAAAACATTTTTTCTTTATGTTTTGTGGACCCAGCCAGAATTTGTCCTCCTGAAAGCAGGCTTTCAGGATGTTACATCTACTGCCATACCATACCCATAACACAGTGCCAGGTATGCAACAAGGAATCACTAGATCCTTGCCACTTGATTCCAAATACATACATACATATATATATATGTATGTATATATTTCCTTTGGGGAATTTAGAACACAGATTTATAGAGTTTATACTTGGAAATGGCTGGGAGAAGATAGACTCGGTTTTCATCTAAGTTTGTTACATTTTACTCATTGCCTTTAATATACTCCTCTGCCAGAGCCAGTCTGCTTTAATTATTCCTGGGCATTCTTTTGGGAATTCCACTGAGTTACCAAAGGAACATGAAATCTAAGTACATTCAAGTGATGTAATTGCTATTGGCCTTTGTATCAAACACAGGTAAAGGTTGAATTTTTTTCTTTCTTAACATTAACTTTAATCAAAGTGTACAAATGAGCTAAACCTAAGCAAACCTGGGTCTCTAAGTAGGACTGGAATTCTGTAGCATAATCTACTTGGAAGCATGGTTCACATATGTGATAACATTGTGTGCTTTCAGCATTTCTTGACCAATCGTATAAAACTGCCTTACGTTTTTCCCAGTACTTTACAGGTTATAAAATATTTCATGTCTATTATTTTGTTTTATCTGTGTAATAAAACTATAAAGCAGGTATTACCTCCCTTTTATGTAAGGTGAAACAAATTCAGGATAAGAGAAGTTAAGAAATCTACCCAAGGTCTTGAGCTAGGAGGAGAAAGAAACAAGGCCTAAACCCAGGTACAGAGAAGTTGGTCAGGGAAGGGACAGTACAGCGAGTGCAAGGGGTGCCTGGTAACTCAACTGAACATCAACTATGTACTAGGTAGTGTCAGATGATACAAATATGAACCACAACCCTACCCTAAAGGCACATAAATGTGTGAGAAATTTATATAAAGGCTAGACAACTGTTAGGTAAAAGAAAACTAAGTCCCAAAGTCTTCACACCTAAAGCTTCTTTTCCTACAATTCTGTTGCAAGGGTCCAGTTCCCACTTACCACCTTCTGTGTCTTCTCCCTTTAGTGCTCAGAGGCCACTTTCTGGAATAGCTACAAAGTAGATTCTCCTGAAGTCCTATGGTTTTCCAGAGAAAGAATAAAAGCACATTAGTTGGAAAGGAATATTGGGAGACGTTGCTAGGGTCTCATGCAGAGACAACTGAATCAAGAAGTTATGGAGTAACCATATGAGAGCATGAACTTTGCATTTTGGTCCATTGCCAAATATACAATGGGTGTTGAACAGCAATGCTCAGCTGGATGAAGCACAAGTTGGAATCAAGACTGCCAGGAGAAATATCAATAACCTCAGATATACAGATGACATCACCCTAATGGCAGAAAGCAAAGAGGAACTAGAAAGTCTCTTGATGAAGGTAAAAGAAGAGAGTGAAAAAGCTGGTTTAAAACTCAACATTCAGGGCTTCCCTGGTGGTCCAGTGGGTAGAGGGTCTGCCTTGCAGTGTGGGGGGTACCGGTTCAATCCCTGGCCCAGGAGGATCCCGCATGCTGTGGAGTGGCTGGGCTGGTGTGTCTAATTGCCAGCCAGCGCTCTGGAGTGCATGCGCCCAGAGCCAGTGCTCTGCAGCAAAGGGCCACTGCAGTGGGAGGCCCACATGAGCCAGGGAGTGAAGACGGATGAAAATAAATAAATAATAATAAAAAGGAAACAATAAAGGAGGCCAAAAATTTAAAAAAAAAGAAAGAAAAACAACTCAACATTCAAAAAACTAGCATCATGGCATATGGTCCCATCACTTCATGGCAAATAGATGGGGAAACAACGGAAGCAGCAACAGACTGTCTTGGGCTCCAAACTCACTGCAGACGGTGAGTGCAGCCATGAAATTAAAAGATGCTTGCTCCTTGGAAGAAGAGCTATGACAAACCTAGTCAATGTATTAAAAAGCAGAGATATCACTTTATGGACAAAGGTCTGTATTAGTCAAAGCTATGTTTTTTTCTAGTAGCCATGTATGGATGTGAGAGTTGGGCCATAAAAAAGGTTAGGCACTGAAGAACTGATGCCTTTTAACTATGGTGTCAGAGAAGACTCTTGAAAGTCCCTTGGACAGAAAAGGGATCAAATCAGTCAATCCTAAAGGAAATCAACCCTGAATATTCATTGGAAGGACTGATACTGAAGTGCCAATACTTTGGCCACCTGATGCAAAGAGATGACTCATTGGAAAAGACCCTGGTGCTGGGAAAAACAAAAGGTGTAAGGAGAAGGGAACAGAGGGTGAGATGGTTGGATGACAACACCAACTCAATGGACATGAGTTTGAGCAAGCTCCAGGAGATGGTGAAGGACAGGGAAGCCTGGAGTGCTGCAGCCTGCGGGGTCGCAAAGAGTTAGACACAACTGAGGGACTGAACTCACTGACCTGACTGAACAGCAAAGAACTTTCCTGGTGACTCAGATGGTTAAGAATCTGCCTACAATGCAGGAGACATAGGTTCAATTCCTGAGTCATAAGATCCCCTGGAGAAGGAAATGACAACCCACTACAGTATTCTTGCCTGAAGAATTCCATGGACAGAGGAGCCTGGTGGGCTACAGTCCATGGGGTTGCAAAGAGTCAGACATGACTGAGCAACTAACAAAAAGTATGTTTGGAAGAAGGAGTCAAAGGATCAGTACACCTGAGAAACAGGTAGAGGAGGAGAAAAGGGATAGAGAACAAGAGAGAAGCTTCAGGTTTGCTGTATATGAAATTTATATTAAGATTCACCCTCTTACCAGGATATAGTGTAGCTCTGTTAGTGGAGGCCAGTGGATTATTGATACTCATCCTTGAGGTCATGGTAGGGACAACTGAGCATTTAGTAAGTCTTCACAATATAGGGAACCAACGAAATGACAGGAACGTCTGAAAATCTATAAAGTGGAACAGTAGGTAAGAACTTGAGTGTCCTGAACCAAAATGGTGACTAAATGACAGTATTGTTGTTGTTTAGTCGCTAAGTCATCTCTGACTCTTTTGCCAACCCTAAGGACTGTAGCCTGCCAGGTTCCTCTTGTCCACAGGATTCTCCAGGCAAAAATGCTGGAGTGGGCTACCATTTCCTTTTCCAGGGAATCTTCTCAACCCAGACATCAAACCATGTGTCCTGCATTTCAGGTGGATCCTTTACTGCTGAGACACTAAGGAAGCCTCTTCTCTGCTAAATTCAGAGATAAAAAGGTTAAGGGAAGGGAGGGTGTCTTAACAATGCACCTCTCCCTCAGTAGCTCTATTTCCTTTGAATTCTTCTAATTTACTATGCCAGAGAGAGGTTTCTAAGAGCTGGCAGCATCTCCAGGGAAGGCAAAATCCTTATTACCATGACAAAGAATTCTTAAGTTCTTTCAAACTAGGAAGAGGGCTTCTTCTGAGCTTTGGTTTTTGGAAATTTGGCAACTAACATGCTATTTAGTAATTTAGAATATTTTAATAAAATATATTTCATATTCAGAGTTGAATAAGCCAGGAGGCAGGAAGCGACATCATTTCTAAATCCAAAAGTGTTCGCAAAAACTAGAAAACTCTAAGTCTCCCTAATACAGACCATTCCTCCATATGAGGCCACCTACATGGGCCTTATTGCCTACCATATCACGTCCCAACACTTCTACATGGCTCTCAAGACCTGCCTCTAAACAATTCCTGCTGCCCTGTTTATTAGGTTTGGCCTCATTACTCCACAGATCATCCTCTTCCTCCTTTCTTCCGATGTGCTGTCACTGCTAGCTCTACCTGGAATACCCTCTCCTCTACCTATCACCCAGTGAAATTATACTCTTATATCAAAGTTCACCTCCTCCTTAAAGTCTTTCCCGACTATTAAGACTTCGCTGATGTCCCTCATTTCTAAAGAGTAAATATGATCTGCAGTAAGGACAAGGGAAGAAGGTTGATGGAGAATTTAAAATACTACTAAAAGATTAGGAGAAATTTTAAACTCAAGTTCCACATCTGCTAGTAAATAGTGTAAATGACTTTGGCAATGTTATCTAAGCTTCAAGTATTTTTGTTTTACTCTATTTCTACTCCATTATTGTTGTTTAGTCGCTAAGTCATCTCTGACTCTTTGCCAACCCTAAGGACTGTAGCCTGCCAGGTTCCTCTTGTCCACAGGATTCTCCAGGCAAAAATGCTGGAGTGGGCTACCATTTCCTTTTCCAGGGAATCTTCTCAACCCAGACATCAAACCATGTGTCCTGCATTTCAGGTGGATCCTTTACTGCTGAGACACTAAGGAAGCCTCTTCTCTGCTAAATTCAGAGATAAAAAGGTTAAGGGAAGGGAGGGTGTCTTAACAATGCACCTCTCCCTCAGTAGCTCTATTTCCTTTGAATTCTTCTAATTTACTATGCCAGAGAGAGGTTTCTAAGAGCTGGCAGCATCTCCAGGGAAGGCAAAATCCTTATTACCATGACAAAGAATTCTTAAGTTCTTTCAAACTAGGAAGAGGGCTTCTTCTGAGCTTTGGTTTTTGGAAATTTGGCAACTAACATGCTATTTAGTAATTTAGAATATTTTAATAAAATATATTTCATATTCAGAGTTGAATAAGCCAGGAGGCAGGAAGCGACATCATTTCTAAATCCAAAAGTGTTCGCAAAAACTAGAAAACTCTAAGTCTCCCTAATACAGACCATTCCTCCATATGAGGCCACCTACATGGGCCTTATTGCCTACCATATCACGTCCCAACACTTCTACATGGCTCTCAAGACCTGCCTCTAAACAATTCCTGCTGCCCTGTTTATTAGGTTTGGCCTCATTACTCCACAGATCATCCTCTTCCTCCTTTCTTCCGATGTGCTGTCACTGCTAGCTCTACCTGGAATACCCTCTCCTCTACCTATCACCCAGTGAAATTATACTCTTATATCAAAGTTCACCTCCTCCTTAAAGTCTTTCCCGACTATTAAGACTTCGCTGATGTCCCTCATTTCTAAAGAGTAAATATGATCTGCAGTAAGGACAAGGGAAGAAGGTTGATGGAGAATTTAAAATACTACTAAAAGATTAGGAGAAATTTTAAACTCAAGTTCCACATCTGCTAGTAAATAGTGTAAATGACTTTGGCAATGTTATCTAAGCTTCAAGTATTTTTGTTTTACTCTATTTCTACTCCATTATTGGTTACTTGTCTACCCCATGCTTATGTTTAAATCCTATCTTAATCTTGCCATTAAGGATTTTGCAGTTTATTAAATGAGATATGTAAATAAATAATTAGAAGTAAAACTAGGAAAAGCAGTTAAATATTAAGAGATCATCATAGAAAGTTCCTCAAGAGGTTGTAGGAACTTTAAATTTCCCTATGTAGAAAACAGAATTGGAACTTGCACTTGGAGCATGAACAAAGGTATTCTAAGGATCAAAAACTATGTAGTGAAGAGTTAGGAAACAATACATAGGAAAATGCCATCCAAATGCAAGGGCCAGTAGTATTTTAACTGGGGTGAGGGTAGGAGATGCTGTTCTAAGGAATGATAAAGTGGAGTAACAAGTGCTTCGATCCCTAATTTCTTTCAGTACAACCTGCCAAATATTTTCTTCAGAGGAAGCAATGGGCTCCCTTGATGTCCGGGCTGCCCTTTTCTGCCAGCACACAAAAGAGCCTACATTACACTGTAGTACATGAAAACTTTCCAGAGCCATTTGGGGCAGGGGACTCAGAAAAAGCCTCAAATAATGCTCAGGAACTCTGGCAGCAGACAGCCAGTTTGAGGAGAACCACTGCTATGTCTCATGTACCTCCAAGATAAAGGGTAAAAGAACATCCCAGCAATATGAATGAGCTGGTTTTCATCTTATATGCAGAATAAAGGGAACTGCCTCAGGCCCCACTGTTAAGCAGTTGGTGGGTGGCACCGCAGCAGCTACATAGGCATAAAGCAGAAGAGCAGCCTGACAGCAGCTAAAATGCAATAATATCGACTCCTTCACCAAAGTTCCAGCAGGAGGCTTGTGGTCCATCTGTAAGACCCACCCTCCTCCAAATGGTTCTCCAGTCTATTTGATTGGCGCCACCAACTGGGTTCAGATAATACAGACTATCCCTTGCTAAATCCTTTCAGCAATTTTCTGCATGTGTGTGCCTCCTCAAGATGACCCTCCTTTCTCCCCCTCTACAGAAGTCAGTATTCTAATTCTAATTTCTAAGTTTCATCTCCAGTCTTTTCCTTTATCCTCAAAGGGCATTTATGTGGGGGTGGGGTGGAAAAACTGGGTTTGGCTGCCCATCTTGTCCAGTATTTAGCTCACCATGGTATTTCGACAGTATTCAGGCTCATATAAATTCACCTCGATCCAATTCAGACACAGATTCACTGTTAGTATAAGTTATCATATTATCAAGTTCAGACTTTGGCTGGCTCTTAGGAACTGAGGTCTTAGAATGTTCCCTATGCTACTTGCTGATTAGGGCACTGTGTATGCTTGAAGTCTTGAGCCACATTGTACCAGCTTGTATGGACAGTTTATGTAAAAAATGTAATTTATGGGGAACATCTGCTTTCCTTCTTTGAGGTGGCAGCGCGGGGAGTGTGTGGGGGGGTGGGGGCATGCAGTCCTCAGGTTTCAGTAACCGCAATCAGCACTTCAGTTATCCAATTAAAAAAAAAACCTGGATTTTTAGGCTCAAGAAAACTCCCTGACAGAAAACATTTTGCATGTGTTTCTGCAGTTCATTGATGTGGGGCTTAGTATGTCCTGTGTGACTCCACTGGGAGAGGACTCTTGGAAGCTTATATCTGGTACCCCCCAGCTTGGGCCTGATGTAGTTTTCCTTTACTGATCCTGCATTTTATCCCTTTGCTGTAATGAACTGTAGCCTGACTATAATACTTCTGAGTCCTGCAAATCCTTCTAATCTAGGAGTGAACTTGGAGTTCACCAATACAGTTTTACAATGTAACTTCCATTTTACATAATAAGGAAAGTTCTGGAGAAATCAAAAGTTCTAAAATATTGAAGGCATAAAGCAGAAGAGCAGCCTGACAGCAGCTAAAATGCAATAATATCGACTCCTTCACCAAAGTTCCAGCAGGAGGCTTGTGGTCCATCTGTAAGACCCACCCTCCTCCAAATGGTTCTCCAGTCTATTTGATTGGCGCCACCAACTGGGTTCAGATAATACAGACTATCCCTTGCTAAATCCTTTCAGCAATTTTCTGCATGTGTGTGCCTCCTCAAGATGACCCTCCTTTCTCCCCCTCTACAGAAGTCAGTATTCTAATTCTAATTTCTAAGTTTCATCTCCAGTCTTTTCCTTTATCCTCAAAGGGCATTTATGTGGGGGTGGGGTGGAAAAACTGGGTTTGGCTGCCCATCTTGTCCAGTATTTAGCTCACCATGGTATTTCGACAGTATTCAGGCTCATATAAATTCACCTCGATCCAATTCAGACACAGATTCACTGTTAGTATAAGTTATCATATTATCAAGTTCAGACTTTGGCTGGCTCTTAGGAACTGAGGTCTTAGAATGTTCCCTATGCTACTTGCTGATTAGGGCACTGTGTATGCTTGAAGTCTTGAGCCACATTGTACCAGCTTGTATGGACAGTTTATGTAAAAAATGTAATTTATGGGGAACATCTGCTTTCCTTCTTTGAGGTGGCAGCGCGGGGAGTGTGTGGGGGGGTGGGGGCATGCAGTCCTCAGGTTTCAGTAACCGCAATCAGCACTTCAGTTATCCAATTAAAAAAAAAACCTGGATTTTTAGGCTCAAGAAAACTCCCTGACAGAAAACATTTTGCATGTGTTTCTGCAGTTCATTGATGTGGGGCTTAGTATGTCCTGTGTGACTCCACTGGGAGAGGACTCTTGGAAGCTTATATCTGGTACCCCCCAGCTTGGGCCTGATGTAGTTTTCCTTTACTGATCCTGCATTTTATCCCTTTGCTGTAATGAACTGTAGCCTGACTATAATACTTCTGAGTCCTGCAAATCCTTCTAATCTAGGAGTGAACTTGGAGTTCACCAATACAGTTTTACAATGTAACTTCCATTTTACATAATAAGGAAACTGAGTTCTGGAGAAATCAAAAGATTTCCTCAAGAGAGAAGTTATTGCTTGAGTTGAAACTAGAAAATAACTCTCTCCAAATCTCAAGCTTTTGCTACTTCACTAAACTGCTCCCTCAATAAATTCTGTTGAGTTTGAAAGGGTAAATAAAATAGTGTCAAGTCTCTTCCAGCTCTGACAGCCTATAACTGTATGTCCAGAAGCCTACATTATAAAAAAGCCTACATAAAAAAAGGAAGAAGTATAACTTTTAAAATTGAAAGTTTATTCAAGTCATCTCTCTCTATCCTCATTTTGCACACTTCATTTCTGTCCTAGAGGGTCTGGGGCTCTACTGACATTCCACAACAATCCATGGGCAAGAAAAATATTATACTTTAAAAAATGACTAGTTCTTCTATGCATGCTTTTCTCCTGACATTCTGTGTAATACTTGATAAATAAAACTATACATACGGATTTGAGGGGCTGGATTTGTTCAGTATCATTATTAGGGTAAGAATAGAAGGGAAAGTTTATAGCCATCTCTGACGTGCAACATAATGTTGCCTTGCTCTAAATTTGCAAAGGACCTACACACCTGTGTAGTTTGTCTCACTAACTATACTTATGTGTTCTGTAAATGGTGGGGGAGGAGATTGTGCCTAGGTAGAATAATAGATAAAACTTATGAAATAAATCTCCTTTCATGAAGATGTTGTTAAGGATTTTTTTTTTTTGGTCATGCAGTGTGGCTTGTGGGATCTTAGTTCTCCAATCAGGGATAGAACAAGAGCTCCTGGCAGGGAAAGCTCAGAATCCTAACCACTGGACTGCCAGAGAGTTCCCCCACCCTTTTGTGAAATTTAGTATTTATAAAATATGTTATATGTTTTAAAGAGAACATTAAAATAAATGAATAAACTAGGCTGCAACCTTGCTTTTATCCCCAATATTAAAATATCACTCGGTGAGTTTCAAGACCCCCAGCTTGGGCCTGATGTAGTTTTCCTTTACTGATCCTGCATTTTATCCCTTTGCTGTAATGAGCTGTAGCCTGACTATAATACTTCTGAGTCCTGCAAATCCTTCTAATCTAGGAGTGAACTTGGAGTTCACCAATACAGTTTTACAATGTAACTTCCATTTTACATAATAAGGAAACTGAGTTCTGGAGAAATCAAAAGATTTCCTCAAGAGAGAAGTTATTGCTTGAGTTGAAACTAGAAAATAACTCTCTCCAAATCTCAAGCTTTTGCTACTTCACTAAACTGCTCCCTCAATAAATTCTGTTGAGTTTGAAAGGGTAAATAAAATAGTGTCAAGTCTCTTCCAGCTCTGACAGCCTATAACTGTATGTCCAGAAGCCTACATTATAAAAAAGCCTACATAAAAAAAGGAAGAAGTATAACTTTTAAAATTGAAAGTTTATTCAAGTCATCTCTCTCTATCCTCATTTTGCACACTTCATTTCTGTCCTAGAGGGTCTGGGGCTCTACTGACATTCCACAACAATCCATGGGCAAGAAAAATATTATACTTTAAAAAATGACTAGTTCTTCTATGCATGCTTTTCTCCTGACATTCTGTGTAATACTTGATAAATAAAACTATACATACGGATTTGAGGGGCTGGATTTGTTCAGTATCATTATTAGGGTAAGAATAGAAGGGAAAGTTTATAGCCATCTCTGACGTGCAACATAATGTTGCCTTGCTCTAAATTTGCAAAGGACCTACACACCTGTGTAGTTTGTCTCACTAACTATACTTATGTGTTCTGTAAATGGTGGGGGAGGAGATTGTGCCTAGGTAGAATAATAGATAAAACTTATGAAATAAATCTCCTTTCATGAAGATGTTGTTAAGGATTTTTTTTTTTTGGTCATGCAGTGTGGCTTGTGGGATCTTAGTTCTCCAATCAGGGATAGAACAAGAGCTCCTGGCAGGGAAAGCTCAGAATCCTAACCACTGGACTGCCAGAGAGTTCCCCCACCCTTTTGTGAAATTTAGTATTTATAAAATATGTTATATGTTTTAAAGAGAACATTAAAATAAATGAATAAACTAGGCTGCAACCTTGCTTTTATCCCCAATATTAAAATATCACTCGGTGAGTTTCAAGACCCTGGGCTAAGCTTTGCTTTGCCGTGCTGTGCAAAACTTTCCACTGAGAAGGAAAAATGGGAAGACACCCACCTGTATAACAGTCAATCTTTGTCTTTAGCAATAGCTTCCTAAAGGGTCTTTCTGCTCTGATTTTGTCATTGGCAAGTTCATTTTCATTATAATGTTTGGGGATTCTCACAGATTTATATCACTCAGAAATGAAGCTTGTTTATCTATGTGGAGACATTACTTATACAGTGTGGAGGATACAATTTGACTTGTCCAAAGATAGAAAATACCTCTGAGAAAGCGCTAAGGACAGTTAAACACATGAAGATTACTTTTAATCATATTCAGAAGGGAATACTTGGCGAGAAAGGAGGAAGAGGCAGCTCAATCACTTATAAAAATATTTTCAGGTACAGACTGACACACAGCATCTCATATTTGTTAATAAAATTGGACTCTACAAGACAAAAGATAGATCACTTGCTCAAATCAGAAAGCTCCAGTTTTGGGCTTCCCTAGTGGTCCAGTGGGTAAAGAGTCCACCTTGCAGTGTGAGGGGCGCCAGTTCAATCCCTGGCCTGGGAAAATCCACCATGCAGCGGAGTGGCTGGACTGGTGTGTCCAACTACCAGCCAGCACTCTGGAGCGCATGCGCCCAGAGCCGGTGCTCTGCAACAAGAGAGGCCACTGAAATACGAGGCCCACAAGGGCCAAAGAACAAAGATGGGTGAAAATAAATAAATGAATGACCAATAATAGAGGCCAAAATTTAAAAAAAAATCCAAATGAAACCCCAAACAGTAATATCTACTGAATATGCCAGTGTTTACTTGGTAAACTGAAGCAATATGCATTTTGTGAGGATAAGGAAGCTATATTAGCTCAATCTGGAATCAAGCTGATGTATTTTCTTTTCTTTTTTTCCAAGTTGTATTTTCTACAACTGCTAAAAGTAAAAGTTAAAAATACTAGGTCACTTGAAGAACTCATTATCTACCTTTCTTGATGCAGGAAAAACAGATTGTATCTTCAAGACTGATTTTTATTTTACTTTATTTTCTTTTGAAAAATATTTATTTATTTTTATATTTTATTCCTTTATTATTTACTTGGCTGTTTCAGGTTTTAGGTGCAGTACATGAGATCTTCATCGCATCATCTGGGTCCTTTTTCTGCAGCACACACACTCTCTAGCTGTGGCATGCAGGTTCAGTAGTTGCAGCACAAGGACTTTCTAGTTGCAGTGTGTAGGTTTAGTTGCTCTGTTGCATGTGGCATCTTAGTTCCCTGACCAGGGATTGAACCCACATCCCTGTATTGTAAGACACTCTTAAGCACTGAACCAACGTGTGGAGGATACAATTTGACTTGTCCAAAGATAGAAAATACCTCTGAGAAAGCGCTAAGGACAGTTAAACACATGAAGATTACTTTTAATCATATTCAGAAGGGAATACTTGGCGAGAAAGGAGGAAGAGGCAGCTCAATCACTTATAAAAATATTTTCAGGTACAGACTGACACACAGCATCTCATATTTGTTAATAAAATTGGACTCTACAAGACAAAAGATAGATCACTTGCTCAAATCAGAAAGCTCCAGTTTTGGGCTTCCCTAGTGGTCCAGTGGGTAAAGAGTCCACCTTGCAGTGTGAGGGGCGCCAGTTCAATCCCTGGCCTGGGAAAATCCACCATGCAGCGGAGTGGCTGGACTGGTGTGTCCAACTACCAGCCAGCACTCTGGAGCGCATGCGCCCAGAGCCGGTGCTCTGCAACAAGAGAGGCCACTGAAATACGAGGCCCACAAGGGCCAAAGAACAAAGATGGGTGAAAATAAATAAATGAATGACCAATAATAGAGGCCAAAATTTAAAAAAAAATCCAAATGAAACCCCAAACAGTAATATCTACTGAATATGCCAGTGTTTACTTGGTAAACTGAAGCAATATGCATTTTGTGAGGATAAGGAAGCTATATTAGCTCAATCTGGAATCAAGCTGATGTATTTTCTTTTCTTTTTTTCCAAGTTGTATTTTCTACAACTGCTAAAAGTAAAAGTTAAAAATACTAGGTCACTTGAAGAACTCATTATCTACCTTTCTTGATGCAGGAAAAACAGATTGTATCTTCAAGACTGATTTTTATTTTACTTTATTTTCTTTTGAAAAATATTTATTTATTTTTATATTTTATTCCTTTATTATTTACTTGGCTGTTTCAGGTTTTAGGTGCAGTACATGAGATCTTCATCGCATCATCTGGGATCTTTTGTTGCAGCACACAGACTCTCTAGCTGTGGCATGCAGGTTCAGTAGTTGCAGCACAAGGACTTTCTAGTTGCAGTGTGTAGGTTTAGTTGCTCTGTTGCATGTGGCATCTTAGTTCCCTGACCAGGGATTGAACCCACATCCCCTGTATTGTAAGACACTCTTAAGCACTGAACCAACAGGGGAGTCTCCTGTTTATTTATTTGCACTGGATCTTATGTGTGGCATGTGAACTCAGTTACAGCATGTGGAATTTAGTTCCCTCACCAGGGATTGAACCCAGGTCTGCAGAGGGAGCTTGGCGCTCTAGTCCTTGGACCACCAGGGAAGTCCCCAAGACTGATTTTTAAATGTATGATACCACCTAATATGTGTAGCATTTTATATTCTGTCTAATCTGATTACAAAATTTTAATAATTCATATTTGTGTGATAAATTTATAATATACTTATATATTACATATTGTTTATCTTATGCTGATCCCTAGCAGCAGCTCTAACTGTGAATGGGTAGGTGTTATTCTCATTTTACAAATGTGATGGATAGGAGGTAGGAGAGGCTGAGCACTATATAGTTGGCAGTAGAATCCAGGCAGCAATGTTCCAAGCTTCCTTTGCTTTGTAGAGAGGTCAGTGGCGCTAGAGATAAAGAATCTGCCTGCTAATGCAGGAGACACAAAACACAGGGGTTTGATCCCTAGGTTGGGAAGAACCCTTGGAGTAGGAAAGGGCACACCACTCCAGTATTCTTGCCTAGAAAATTCCATGGACAGAAGAGCCTGGCGGGCTGCAGTCCATGGGGTTGCAAAGAGTTGGACATGACTGAGCTCACACATGCAAACAGCAAAGGCCACAAACATAATGAGATGCTGCATACTCCATTCCATGTCAAAACTCTTACCTAACCAACGTTTATTAATCACACAAATTAATTTGTTGGAATGCTTGCCAGCGTGAGACCCAAGCCTAACTTAGTAGGGAGATATATTTTAGGAGCTAGAAGGCTCAAATATCCCTTTACCAAGAAGAGGAGAAGATGATACAATTATAACAGTCTCCCAGAAACGTCCAAAGATTTCTTACTCCCACGGGGCTAGCAAGTACCCTGCCATCTAGTGGTCATTTGTAGAAATTTCACCTTTCTGGTAGCCATGGGAGAAAACATCCTTTGCATACACCATAGGGAATATGGAATTTTAGATATTCCATAGGCAATATAGTATGAAAGTGGCCACTATTCCAATCAAGCTCAGAAGCAGTTACCCACTGTTCCATACACACATTCTCCAGTCATACTTCCTGGAAAGAGGTTGAACTAAAAATATTTTATTCTTAGCAGCAAATGCACAACAAGGTATATATCCAAGTGAACTTATCTCCACACAAAAACCTGCAAGTGATCTGCACGTGATGTTTATAGAAACTTTATTCATAATTTCTAAAAGCTATAATCAAGATTTCTTTTAATAATAGAATGGATAAACATCTTTACAATGGAATATTATCTGATGATAAAGAGGAGCTATTTAAAAGAACTATTTGAAAGAACTACTGCCATGTGTGACAACATGGATAAGCCTTAAATGCATTTAGCTAAGAGACAGAAGGCACACATAAAGGCTACACACTATATGATTATATGCATATTACACTCTGGAAAAGGTAAAACCATTGGGATGGAATTCTCATCAGTAGATTCCAGTGTTGGAAAAAGAGAGGGCTAGTTAATAAAGAATCCACCTACAATGCGGGAGACCCGTGTTTGATCCCTGGTCCAGCAGAGCGGCTGGACCAATGTGTCCAACTACTGAGCCAGCACTCTGGAGTGCACGCACCCAGAGCTGGTGCTCTGCAATGAGAGAGGCCACTGCAATGGGTGGCCCACACAGGCCAAAGAACAAAGATGGAAATAAATCAAAGACCAATAAAAATGCCCCCCCCCAAAGTATCCTCAAGAAAAAGAAATGCAAGAAGGCACAATGATTGTCTGAGGAGGCTTTACAAACAGCTGAGGAAACAAGAGAAGTGAAAGGCAAGGGGGAAAGGCAAAGATATACCCAACTGAATGCAGAGTTCCAGAGAATAGAGAGATAGAAGGCCTTCTTAAGAGAAGAGTGCAAAGAAACAGAGAAAAAAACACTCAAATGGGAAAGACTAGAGATCTCTTCAAGAAAATTGGAGATTTCAAAGGAATATTTCATACAGATATGGGCACCATAAAGGACAGAAATATTGAGGACCTAACAGAAGCAGAAGAGAGTAGGAAGAGGTGGCAAGAATACACAGAAGAACCACACAAA
Source organism: Tragulus kanchil (assembly GCA_022376925.1). Lineage (NCBI taxonomy): Eukaryota > Metazoa > Chordata > Mammalia > Artiodactyla > Tragulidae > Tragulus > Tragulus kanchil. The sequence continues at coordinate 66,670,695 of JAIOJX010000001.1, read as the reverse complement.
AATGATCTCAATGATCTAGATAACAATGATGATGTTGTCGTTCACCTGGAGCTGGACATCCTGGAGTGTGAAGTCAAGTAGGACTTTAGGAAGCATTACTACAAACAAAACTAGTGGAGGTGATGGAATGCCAGCTGACCTATTTCAAATCCTAAAAGATGATGCTGTCAAAGTGCTGCACTCAATATGTCAGCAAATTTGGAAAGCCTAGCAGTGGCCACAGGAATGGAAAAGATCAATTTTCATTCCAATCCTAAAGAAGAGAACTGCCAATGAATGCTCAAACTAACATACAATTGCACTCATTTCACATGTTAGTAAGATTATGTCAAAATCCTTCAAGCAGGGCGTCCTCATTACATGAACCAAGAACTTCCAGAAGCACAAGATATATTTTGAAGAGACAAAAGAGCCAAAGATAAAATTATCAACATTCATTGGATCATGGAGAAAGCAAAGGAGTTCCAGAAAAACATCTACTTCTGCTTCACTGACTATACTAAATGAAGCCTTTGACTGTGTGGATTACAATAAACTAGAAAATTCTTAAAGCAATGGGAACACCAGACCACTTTATCTCCTGAGAAGACCTTTGGGCTTGTTAAGAAGTAACAGAACCAGACATGGAACAACTGACTTGTTCAAAATTTGGAAAGTGGCATGAAAAGGCTGTATATTATCACTTTGCTTATTTAAATCCTATGCAGAGTACATCATTTGAAATGCCAGGCTGGATGAATCACAAGCTGGAATCAATATTATTGGGAGAAATAGGGGCTTTCCTGGTGGTCCAGTGGGTAAGTACACTGCCTTGCAGTGCAAGGGGCGCTGGTTCGATCCCTGGCCTGGGAAGATCCCACGTGCTGTGGAGCGACTGGACCAATATGTCCGACTACCAAGCCAGAACTCTGGAGTGCATATGCCTAGAGCCAGTGCTCTGTGACAAGTAAGGCCACTGCGATGGGAGGCCCACACAGGCCAAAGAACAAAGATAGATAAAAATATATAAATGAAAGACCAATGGAAGTGGCCAAAAAAAAAAAATCTTAAAAAAAAAAGATTATTGGGAGAAATATCATCAACCTCAGATATGTAGATAATACCACTTTAAAGGTAGAAAGTGAAGAGAAACTAAAGAGCCTCTTGAGAGAGGGTGAAAAGGAGAGTGAAAAAGCTGGCTTAAAACTCAGCATTCAAATTGCTAAGATCATGGCATCCGGTCCCATCATTTCATGGCAAACAGAAGGGGAAAAAATGGAAGAAGTGACAGATTTTATTTTCTGGGCTCCAAAATCACTGCAGATGGTAACTGCAGCTATGAAATTAAAAGACACTTATTCCTTGGAAGAAAAGCTATGACAAACCTAAACAGTGTATTAAAAAGCAGAGACATCACTTTGTTTACAAAAGTTCAGATACTCAAAGCTTGGTTTTTCCAATAGTCATATATGGAAGTGACATTTGGACCCATAAAGAAGGCTAAGCACCAAAGAATTGATGCTTTCGAATGTGGTGCTGGAGAAGACTCTTGAGAGTCCCTTGTACTGCAAGGAGATCAAACCAATCAATCCTAAAGAAATTCAACCCTGAAATAGTCATTGGAAGGACTGGTGTTGAAGCTGAAGCTTTAATACTGTGGCCACCTGATGTGAAGAAACAACTCATTAGAAAAGATCCTGATGCTGAGAAGGACTGAGGGCAAAAGGAGAAAGGGTCAGCAGAGAATGAGATATTTAGATAGCATCACTGACTCAATGGACACAAATCTGAGCAAACTCCAGGAGATAGTGAGGGACAGAGGAGCTCAGCATGTATAGTCCATGGATTCACAAAAAGTCAGACAAGACTTAATGACTAAACAACATAACATAATATCAACAAAATGTATTACTAGTAAATATCACTGCTTAAGTTTGGTCACTTTGTTAACATAGTGTTAGTCATTTTTGTTCAAAGTAATGTTCCTTTTTTTGTTGTTTTTGGCCTTAACATTCTCTATTCCCTGGAAGTACCTCATTAAGTTTAGGTCCCACTGAAGCTTGTCTTTCAGGAAGGGAGAGTATCTACACATATTACTTGGAATCATTGATAAGGAATATCTGTATCTTTTTGCATTTATTATTTCATTTATATATTTATGAACTCCCATATGTTTATTTTATACTTTGAGTTTTAATCCAGTACTACCTCATTTATCTTGTTCCTCAAAATTGTCACAGCTTTACCCATCAGGAATTCTCTGAGTTTGGCTCCTGTGGCCCTTTGAAATACCCCTTCATGTTATCTTTTTAGTACTGCCTATTTTCTGGTACTAAAAGATACTTCAGGCTCATCTGGTATTCCATAACCCTAGAATTTGCCATTTCTTTAAAGAACCCTAGTTCCTTTTATTGAAAATTTGTATTTATAAATGAAGGTATGGTCTTTTTTAAGAAAGAACAAAGCTTGGAAGTGTCATGGCCTCTGACTTCAAACTATACTGCAAAGCTACAGTAATCCAAATGCTATGGTACTGGGACAAAAACAGACATAAATCAATGTAATAGAATAGAGAGCCCAGCAATAAACCCAGGCTGATACAGTCAATGAATATATGATGAAAGCGGCAGGAATATATAATATATATATACACCTGTATATATGAATATATAATATGTATACATATGTGCATATATAAGTATGTATATGTGATATAATGTGTATATATGTATATATGTTATAATTATCTTCAGTAAAAGGTATTGGAAAACTTGACAGCTATATTATACAAACTGGACTACGTTCTCACATTACACAAAATAAATTCAAACTAGATTGAAGATTTAAATGTAAGACTTGAAACCGTAAATCTCCTACAAGAAACATAGGACATTCTTTAACATTAATATTAGCAATAGTTTTTTAATCTGTTTCCTCAGGTGAAGGAAACAAAAACAAAACTAAATGGGACTAGATCAAACTAAAAATATTTTGCACAATGAAGGAAACAATCAAGAAAATGAAACAGCAGCCTAATGAATGGGAGAAGATAGTTGTAAATGATATCTCTCATAAAGGGTTAATATCCAAAATATACAAGGAACTCACTCAACTATATAAAAATAAATAAAACAAGTCACTCATTTAAGAAAAATGGGTAGAGGACTCAAATAGACATTTTTTTCAAAGAAGACATACAGATGAAATAAAAATTAAAAAAAAAAAGACATACAGATGGCCAAGATGATTTGATGCTCAACATCACCAATCACCAGGAAATGCAAATCTAAGCCACACTGAAATATCACCACACACCTGTCAGATCGACTATTATCAAAAAGACAGTAAATAACAAATATTGATGAAAGTGTGGAGAAAAGTATACCCTTGTGCACCATTGGTAGGATTATAGGTTGTTGCAGTAAAAGATACTTCAGGCTCATCTGGTATTCCATAACCCTAGAATTTGCCATTTCTTTAAAGAACCCTAGTTCCTTTTATTGAAAATTTGTATTTATAAATGAAGGTATGGTCTTTTTTAAGAAAGAACAAAGCTTGGAAGTGTCATGGCCTCTGACTTCAAACTATACTGCAAAGCTACAGTAATCCAAATGCTATGGTACTGGGACAAAAACAGACATAAATCAATGTAATAGAATAGAGAGCCCAGCAATAAACCCAGGCTGATACAGTCAATGAATATATGATGAAAGCGGCAGGAATATATAATATATATATACACCTGTATATATGAATATATAATATGTATACATATGTGCATATATAAGTATGTATATGTGATATAATGTGTATATATGTATATATGTTATAATTATCTTCAGTAAAAGGTATTGGAAAACTTGACAGCTATATTATACAAACTGGACTACGTTCTCACATTACACAAAATAAATTCAAACTAGATTGAAGATTTAAATGTAAGACTTGAAACCGTAAATCTCCTACAAGAAACATAGGACATTCTTTAACATTAATATTAGCAATAGTTTTTTAATCTGTTTCCTCAGGTGAAGGAAACAAAAACAAAACTAAATGGGACTAGATCAAACTAAAAATATTTTGCACAATGAAGGAAACAATCAAGAAAATGAAACAGCAGCCTAATGAATGGGAGAAGATAGTTGTAAATGATATCTCTCATAAAGGGTTAATATCCAAAATATACAAGGAACTCACTCAACTATATAAAAATAAATAAAACAAGTCACTCATTTAAGAAAAATGGGTAGAGGACTCAAATAGACATTTTTTTCAAAGAAGACATACAGATGAAATAAAAATTAAAAAAAAAAAGACATACAGATGGCCAAGATGATTTGATGCTCAACATCACCAATCACCAGGAAATGCAAATCTAAGCCACACTGAAATATCACCACACACCTGTCAGATCGACTATTATCAAAAAGACAGTAAATAACAAATATTGATGAAAGTGTGGAGAAAAGTATACCCTTGTGCACCATTGGTAGGATTATAGGTTGTTGCAGTGATATTGGAAAACAGTATGGGATTTCCTCAAAAAATAAAAAAAAATAGAGCAGTCATATGATCCAGTGATTTCACTTCTAGGTATTTACCTCAAGATAACAAAAACACTAATTCAGAAAGATACATGTACACCAGTGTTTATAGTAGCATTACTTATATTAGTCAGAGTATGGACCCAACCCAAATGTTAATCAATAGATGAATGAATAAAGGATGTATTGTGGTGGTATATTTTCCTGTTGTTCAGTCACTAAGTCGTGTCTGACACTTTGCAATTCCATGAACTGCAGCACACCATGCGTCCCTGTTTTTCACTGTCTCAAAGTTTGCTCAAACTCATGTCCATTGAGTCAGTGATGCCATCCATCCAACCATCTCATCCTCTGTCAACCCCTTCTCTGCCTGCCTTCAATCCTTCCTAGCATCAGAGTCTGTTCCAGTAAGTTAGCTCTTCACATCAGGTGGCCAAGGTATTAGAGCTTCAGCTTCATCATCAGTCCTTCCAATGAATAGTCAAGGTTGGTTTCCTTTAGGCTTGACTGGTTTGATCTCCTCGCAGCCCAAGGGATTTTCAAGAGTTTTTTCCAGCACCACAGTTCAAAAGCATCAGTTCTTCAGTGTTCAACCTTCTTTATGTTCCAACTCTCACATCCGTATATAATTACTGGAAAAGCCATAGCTTCAACTGTGTGGACCTTTGTCAACAAAGTGATGTCTCTGCTTTTGAATATGCTGTCTAGGTTTGTCATAGCTTTTCTTCCAAGGAGCAAGTGTCTTTTAATTTCATGACCACAGACACCATCTGCAGCGATTTTGAGTGCAATAAAATGAAGTCTGTCACTTCTTCCACTTTTTCCTCATCTATTTGCCATGAAGTGATGGAACCAGGTGCTATGATCTTAGTTTTTTGAATGTTGAGTTTTAAGTCAGCTTTTTTACTCTCTTCTTTCACTTTCATCAGGAAGCTCTTCAGTTTCTCGTCTACCAAAACAAACACTGTCAGATCGACTATTATCAAAAAGACAGTAAATAACAAATATTGATGAAAGTGTGGAGAAAAGTATACCCTTGTGCACCATTGGTAGGATTATAGGTTGTTGCAGTGATATTGGAAAACAGTATGGGATTTCCTCAAAAAATAAAAAAAAATAGAGCAGTCATATGATCCAGTGATTTCACTTCTAGGTATTTACCTCAAGATAACAAAAACACTAATTCAGAAAGATACATGTACACCAGTGTTTATAGTAGCATTACTTATATTAGTCAGAGTATGGACCCAACCCAAATGTTAATCAATAGATGAATGAATAAAGGATGTATTGTGGTGGTATATTTTCCTGTTGTTCAGTCACTAAGTCGTGTCTGACACTTTGCAATTCCATGAACTGCAGCACACCATGCGTCCCTGTTTTTCACTGTCTCAAAGTTTGCTCAAACTCATGTCCATTGAGTCAGTGATGCCATCCATCCAACCATCTCATCCTCTGTCAACCCCTTCTCTGCCTGCCTTCAATCCTTCCTAGCATCAGAGTCTGTTCCAGTAAGTTAGCTCTTCACATCAGGTGGCCAAGGTATTAGAGCTTCAGCTTCATCATCAGTCCTTCCAATGAATAGTCAAGGTTGGTTTCCTTTAGGCTTGACTGGTTTGATCTCCTCGCAGCCCAAGGGATTTTCAAGAGTTTTTTCCAGCACCACAGTTCAAAAGCATCAGTTCTTCAGTGTTCAACCTTCTTTATGTTCCAACTCTCACATCCGTATATAATTACTGGAAAAGCCATAGCTTCAACTGTGTGGACCTTTGTCAACAAAGTGATGTCTCTGCTTTTGAATATGCTGTCTAGGTTTGTCATAGCTTTTCTTCCAAGGAGCAAGTGTCTTTTAATTTCATGACCACAGACACCATCTGCAGCGATTTTGGAGTGCAATAAAATGAAGTCTGTCACTTCTTCCACTTTTTCCTCATCTATTTGCCATGAAGTGATGGAACCAGGTGCTATGATCTTAGTTTTTTGAATGTTGAGTTTTAAGTCAGCTTTTTTACTCTCTTCTTTCACTTTCATCAGGAAGCTCTTCAGTTTCTCGTCTCTTTCTGCCATTAAAGTGATATTATCTGCATATCTGAGGTTGTTGATATTTCTCCTGGCAATCTTGATTCCAGATTGTGAGTCATCCAGCCTGGCATTTGGCATGATGTACTCTGCATATAAGTTAAACAAGCAGGGTGACAACATACAGCCTTGAGGTACTCCTTTCACAGTTTTGAACCAGTCCATTGTTCTGTGTCCAGTCCTAACTGTTGCTTCTTGTCCTGCATCGGGTTTCTCAAGAGATAGATAATGTGGTGTGGCATTCCTATCTCTAAGAATTTTCCACAGTTTGTTATGATTCACACAGTCAAAGAATTTAATGTAGTCAATGAAGCAGAAGAAGATGTTTTTCTGGAATTCCCTTGTTTTTTTCTGTGTTCCAGCAGATGTTGGCAATTTGATCTCTCATACCTCTGCCTTTTCTTAATCCAATCTGTAAATCTAGAAGTTCTCAGTTCATGTACTGTTGAAGCTTGAAGGATTTGGGGCATAATCTTGCTAGCATGTAAAATGAGCACAATTGTATGGTAATTTGAACATTCTCTGGCATTGCCTTTCTTTGGGATTGAATGGAAACTGTCCTTTTCCATTCCGTTGCCCACTGCTGAGTTTTCCAAATTTGATGGCATATTCAATGCAGTATATACACACACACACACACACACCACACACACACACACAGGAATGTTACTCAGGCATAACAAAGAGCAAAAACTAAGCATCCCATAGTTACTGGAAAAGCCATAGCTTCAACTGTGTGGACCTTTGTCAACAAAGTGATGTCTCTGCTTTTGAATATGCTGTCTAGGTTTGTCATAGCTTTTCTTCCAAGGAGCAAGTGTCTTTTAATTTCATGACCACAGACACCATCTGCAGCGATTTTGAGTGCAATAAAATGAAGTCTGTCACTTCTTCCACTTTTTCCTCATCTATTTGCCATGAAGTGATGGAACCAGGTGCTATGATCTTAGTTTTTTGAATGTTGAGTTTTAAGTCAGCTTTTTTACTCTCTTCTTTCACTTTCATCAGGAAGCTCTTCAGTTTCTCGTCTCTTTCTGCCATTAAAGTGATATTATCTGCATATCTGAGGTTGTTGATATTTCTCCTGGCAATCTTGATTCCAGATTGTGAGTCATCCAGCCTGGCATTTGGCATGATGTACTCTGCATATAAGTTAAACAAGCAGGGTGACAACATACAGCCTTGAGGTACTCCTTTCACAGTTTTGAACCAGTCCATTGTTCTGTGTCCAGTCCTAACTGTTGCTTCTTGTCCTGCATCGGGTTTCTCAAGAGATAGATAATGTGGTGTGGCATTCCTATCTCTAAGAATTTTCCACAGTTTGTTATGATTCACACAGTCAAAGAATTTAATGTAGTCAATGAAGCAGAAGAAGATGTTTTTCTGGAATTCCCTTGTTTTTTTCTGTGTTCCAGCAGATGTTGGCAATTTGATCTCTCATACCTCTGCCTTTTCTTAATCCAATCTGTAAATCTAGAAGTTCTCAGTTCATGTACTGTTGAAGCTTGAAGGATTTGGGGCATAATCTTGCTAGCATGTAAAATGAGCACAATTGTATGGTAATTTGAACATTCTCTGGCATTGCCTTTCTTTGGGATTGAATGGAAACTGTCCTTTTCCATTCCGTTGCCCACTGCTGAGTTTTCCAAATTTGATGGCATATTCAATGCAGTATATACACACACACACACACACACCCACACACACACACACACAGGAATGTTACTCAGGCATAACAAAGAGCAAAAACTAAGCATCCCATAGTTAAAGCAATCTACCATGCATTGAAACCAATGTGAGTTCAATTGGATAAGAAACTACTCTAAACAATGCATTTCCCCTTATATTATTGATGTCACAAATTGCATATTTTAAATCTTATTGAAAATATTATTAAAGAGTGGAGTTACAAATTAAAAATTACAAAAATACTGGCTTCTACTTTTGCCTGTTACTTGGAGCAGGGCATGGCAACCCTCTCTAGTATTCTTGTCTGGAGAATCTCATGGACAGGGGAGCTTGGCAGTCTGCAATCCATGGGGTTGCAAAGAGTTGGACATGACTGAAGTGACTTAGCATGCATGCATGTGTTAACTTTGCTACAGGTCTTTATGTCTTCATATGATTCTGATTTACTTTGAGTTTTTTCTTCCCAAGCCACAGATAGAACTGGCGTCCCTTGCACTGCAAGCCAGTGTCCTTACCCACTGGACCACCAGGGAAGCCCTTGGGGATGGTTTTGATTGCTGCCTCCTGTAAAATGTTACGAACCTCTATCCATAGTTCTTCAGGCACTCTGTCTACCAGATCTAATCCCTCGAATCTATTTGTCACCTCCACTGTACAAGCGTAAAGGATTTCATTTAGGTTATACCTAAATTGCCTAATGGTTTTCCCTGGATTTTCATCAATTGAAGCTTGAGTTTTGCAGTAATAAGCTGATGATCTGAGCCACAGTCAGCTCATGGTCTTATTTTTTCTGACTGTACAGAGCTTCTCCATCTTCAACTGCAAAGAATATAATCAATCTGATTTTTGTATTGACCATCTGGAGATGTCTATGTGTAGAATCACATCTCTTGTGTTGTTGGAAAAGGGTGTTTGCTATGACCAGTGTGTTCTCTTGACAAAACTCCTGTTAGTCTTTGCCCTGCTTCATTTTGTACTCCAAAGCCAAACTTGCCTGTTACTCCAGGTATCTCTTGACTTCCTACATTTGTATTCCAATATTCTATGAAGAAAAGGACATCTTTTTTGGTGTTAGTTCTAGAAGTTCTAGTTGCAAGTCTTCATAGAACCAGTCAACTTCAGCTTCTTTGGCATTAGTGGTTGGGGCATAGAGTTGGATTATTGTGATGGTGAATGATTTGCTTTGGAAATGAACTGAGATTATTCTGTTCTGTTTGAGATTGCACCCAAGTAGTGCATTTCGGACTCTTATGTTCACTACTCTATTTCTTCTAAGGGATTCTTGCCTATAGTTGTAGACATAATGGTCATCTGAATCAAATGCACCCATGCTTGTCCATTTTAGCTCACTGATGTCTAAGATATTGATGTTCAATCTTATCATCTCCTGCTTGACAACATTCAGTTTACCTTGATTCATGGACCCAATTCCAGGTTACTATGCAATATTGTTCTTTACAGCATAGGACTTTATTTTCATCATCAGACACATTCACAATTGAGCAACATTTTTGTTTTGGCCACTTGCTTCATTCTTCTTGGAGCCAGTAGTAATTGTCCTACACTCTTCTCCAGTAGCATGTTAGACACTTCCCAACCTGGAGGACTTATCTTTCTGTCATATCTTTTTGTCTGTTCCCACATGGAATTCTCATGGCATGAATACTGGAGTGGTTTGCCATTTCCTCTTCCAGTGAGCCATGTTGGTCAGAACACTTCATTATGACCCATCTGTCTTGGGTGGCCCTGTATGACCTGGCTCATAGTCTCATTGAGTTATGCAAGCCCCTTCACCACGACAAGGTTGTGATCCATGAAAAGTGATATTATGTACCTCCTTGATAAAATGTGATGAAAATGGCACCTTACTTCTGTAGTAGTCTTCTCCAAAAGGGCTTCCCTAGTGGCTCATTGGTAAAAACTTTGCCTGCCAATTCAGGCAATGCAAGTTCAATTCCTGGGTTAAGAAGATCCCCTGGAGAAGGAAATGGCGACCCATCCAGTATTTCTGCCTAGGAAATACCATGGACAGCACAGTCTGGTGCACTATAGTCCATGGGGTTGCAAAAAAGTTGGACATGACTTAGTCACTAAAAACAGTAATAACAGTCCTCTCCAAAACCAACAACCCCAGTGTGATCATGAGAAAAACATCAGACTAACACAAATTGAGAGACATCCTGCAAAGCATCTAACCTCTACTCTATAAAAAATGTTACAGTTATGAAAATAAAGGAGAAATTGAGAAACTGTCAGAGACCAGAGAAGACTAAGGGTGCATGATGATTAAACACAATGTTGCAAATTGAACTGGATCCTAATCCTTTTAAAAAGGACATTAATAGGAAAATGGGTGATATCTGAGTGAAGTCTGGAGTTTAGTTAATAGTAATACAACAATGCAAAAATTTTTTAAATTAGAGGATAATTACATTACAATATTGTAATGGTTTTGCCATACATCAACATGAATCGTCATTAGGTATACATATGCCCCCTTCCTCTTGAACTCTCAAACTGCTTTCCTCTCCATCCCACTCCTCTAGGTTGTCACAAAGCATTGGCTTTGGGTTCTTTCTGTCATGCATCTAACTCCCACTGGCTATCTATTTTACATATGGTAATGCATATGTTTCAATGCTAGTTTCTCATATCACCCCACTCTCTCCTACCACAACTGTATTCAAAATGTCTGTGTCTCCTTTCCTGCCTGCAAGTAAAATTGTCAGTACTATCTTTAAAGACTCCATAGATATGCATTGATACAATATTTGATTTTCTTTCTGACATACTTCCCTCTGTATAATAGGCTCTAGGTTCATCAACCTCATGAGAACCTACTCAAATGCATTCCTTTCTCTAGCTGAGTTATATTCCATTGTGTATATGTGTCACAACTACCTTATCTATTCATCTGACAATGGACATCCAGGTGGCTTCCATGTCCTAGCTATTGTAAATAGGTCAGCAATGAACACTGGGATACATGTGTGCTTTTCAAATATGGTTTTCTCAGAGTATACACCCAATAGTGGGTTGCTAGATTGTATAGTAGCTATATTCTTAGTTTTTTTAAAGAATGTGCATACTGTTCTTCATAGTGGCCATATAAATTTGAATTCCTACTAACAGTATAAGAGGGTTCCCTTTTCTCCACACCCACTCCAGCATTTATTGTTTGTAGACTTTTTGATGATGGCCATTTTGATTGGTGTGAGATGATACCTCATTGTGATTTTGATTTACATTTCTCTAATAATGAGTGATGTTGAGCATCTTTCCATGTGTTTATGAGCCATCTGTATGACTTTTTTTGAGAAAGAAGAAAATGTCTGTTTGGGTCTTCAGCCCACTTTTCGATTGGGTTTTTCTAGTATTGAGCTACATGAGGTACTTGTGTATTTTAGAGATTAATCCTTTGTCAGATGTTTCACTTGCTATTAATTTCAGGACTTGCACTTTCTTAGTTTAGTTAATAGTAATACAACAATGCAAAAATTTTTAAATTAGAGGATAATTACATTACAATATTGTAATGGTTTTGCCATACATCAACATGAATCGTCATTAGGTATACATATGCCCCCTTCCTCTTGAACTCTCAAACTGCTTTCCTCTCCATCCCACTCCTCTAGGTTGTCACAAAGCATTGGCTTTGGGTTCTTTCTGTCATGCATCTAACTCCCACTGGCTATCTATTTTACATATGGTAATGCATATGTTTCAATGCTAGTTTCTCATATCACCCCACTCTCTCCTACCACAACTGTATTCAAAATGTCTGTGTCTCCTTTCCTGCCTGCAAGTAAAATTGTCAGTACTATCTTTAAAGACTCCATAGATATGCATTGATACAATATTTGATTTTCTTTCTGACATACTTCCCTCTGTATAATAGGCTCTAGGTTCATCAACCTCATGAGAACCTACTCAAATGCATTCCTTTCTCTAGCTGAGTTATATTCCATTGTGTATATGTGTCACAACTACCTTATCTATTCATCTGACAATGGACATCCAGGTGGCTTCCATGTCCTAGCTATTGTAAATAGGTCAGCAATGAACACTGGGATACATGTGTGCTTTTCAAATATGGTTTTCTCAGAGTATACACCCAATAGTGGGTTGCTAGATTGTATAGTAGCTATATTCTTAGTTTTTTTAAAGAATGTGCATACTGTTCTTCATAGTGGCCATATAAATTTGAATTCCTACTAACAGTATAAGAGGGTTCCCTTTTCTCCACACCCACTCCAGCATTTATTGTTTGTAGACTTTTTGATGATGGCCATTTTGATTGGTGTGAGATGATACCTCATTGTGATTTTGATTTACATTTCTCTAATAATGAGTGATGTTGAGCATCTTTCCATGTGTTTATGAGCCATCTGTATGACTTTTTTTGAGAAAGAAGAAAATGTCTGTTTGGGTCTTCAGCCCACTTTTCGATTGGGTTTTTCTAGTATTGAGCTACATGAGGTACTTGTGTATTTTAGAGATTAATCCTTTGTCAGATGTTTCACTTGCTATTAATTTCAAGCACTCTTAGGCTTGTCTTTTCACCTTGCTTATAGTTTCCTTTGTTGTGCAAAAGCTTTTAAGTTTAATTTGGTCCCATTTGTTTATTTTTGTTTTTATTTTCATTATTCTAGGATGTGGGTTATAGAGGATCTTGCTGTGTTTTATGTAAGAGAATGTTCTGCCTATATTTTCCTCTAAGAGCTTTATCATTTCAGGACTTACATTTAAAATTTAATCCATTTTGAGTTTATTCTTGTGTATGGTGTTAGGAAGTGTTTAAATTTCATTCTTTTACACATAGTTGACAGTTTCCCATCACCACTTGTTGAAGAGGCTGCCTTTTCTCCATTGGATATTTCTGCCTCTTTTGTCAAAGATAAGGTACCCATAGGTGCATGGATTTACCTCAGGATTTTCTTTTTTTTTTTTCCCATTGCTCTATATTTGTGTTCCTTTACCATACTGTCTTGAAGACTGTATCTTTGTAATATAGTCAGAAGTGGGGAAGGTTAGTTCTTCCATTCTGCTTTCTTTCTTTTTTTTTTAGGGGGTGCGGGTTGGGGAGGGATGGGGGTGGGCGGGCCACTTCTATTGGTCTTTCATTTTGTCTATTTCCATCCATCTTTGTTCTTTGGCCTGTGTGGGCCTCCCATCACAGTGGCCTCTGTTCTCGCAGAGCACCAGCTCTGGGAGTATGCATTCCAGACCTCTGGCTTGGTAATTGCACACATGGGTCCAGCTGCTCTGCGGCACGTGGCATCTTCCCACGCCAGGGATCAAACCGGTACCCCTTGCACTGCAAAGCGGTGTCCTTACCCACTGGACCATCAGGGAAGCCCCATTCTGCTTTCTAAAGATTGCTTTGGCTATTCAGGGTCTTCTGTGTTTCCATACAAATTGTGAAATTACTTGTTCTAGTTTTGTGAAAAATAACCGTTGTTAGTTTGAGAGGGATTGAATTGAATCTATAGATTGCTTTGGGTAATATAGTAATTTTCACTATATTGATTGTTCCAATCCAAGAACAGGGTATATATCTCCATTCTTTGTGTCATCTTCAATTTCTTTCATCATTGTATTATATTTTTCTGCATACAGGGCTTTTCTCTCTTTAGGCAAATTTTTTCCTATGTATTTTATTATTTTTATGCAATGATGAATGAGAATGTTTCCTTAATTTCACACTCTGATTTTTCATTGTTCGTGTATAGGAATGCAAGGGATTTCTATGTATCAATTTCATATACTATAACTTTCTTATATTTATTTATTTATTAGGTCTAGTAACATTCTAATCATGTCATCTGCAGAATAGCTAGTTTTAGTACTTCCTTTCCAATCTAAATTCCTTTTATTTCTTTTTCTTCTCTGATTGCTGTGTCTAGGGCTTCCAAAATTATGTTGAATGACAGTGGTGAGAATGGAAAACCTTGTCTTATTTCTGAATTTAGAGGAAATGCTTTCAGTTTTTCACCATTGAGAATAATGTTTACTGTGGGTTTGTTGTTTGCGACCTTTATTATGTTGAGGTGTGTTTCTTCTATGACTACTTTCTGGAATGTTTTATCATAAGCGGGTGCTTCATTTTATTGAAAGCTCTCTCTCCAGCTATTGAAATGATCATGTGGATTTTATCTTTCAGTTTTTTTTTTAAATATAGTGAATAACATTGATTTATTTGTGTAAATTGAAGAATCCTTACCCCCCTGGGATAAAGCCCACTTGACTATGACATATGATATTTTTAATGTGTTGTTAGATTCTGTTTGCTAGAATTTATTGAGGATTTTTGCATCTATGCTCATCAGTGATATTGACCTGTTTTTTTTTTTTTTTTTTGGCATCTTTGTCTGGCTTTGATATCAGGGTGATGGTGGCCTCATATAATGAGTTTGGGAAGTTTCCTTCTGCAATTTTCTGGAAGAGTTTGAGAAGGATAGATGTTAGCTCTTCTCTAAACTTCTGTTAGAATTCACCTGTGAAGCCATCTGGCCCTGGGCTTTTATTTGTTTTTTTTTTTTTTTTATCACAGTTTCAATTTCCATTCTTGTGACTGATCTGTTCATATTTTCTATCTCTTCCCAGTTCAGTTTTGGAAGGCTATGTTTTTGTAAGAATTTGTCCATTTCTTCCAAGTTGGCCATTTTATTGCCGTATGGTTGCTCACAGTAGCCCCTATGACCCTCTGTATTTCTGTGCTGTCTGTTGTAACTTCTTTTTAGTTTCCAATTTTATTGATCTGAGTCTCCTCCCTTGATGTCTTGATGAGTCTGTCTAATGGTTTGTCAATTTTTTATCTTTCAAAGAACAAGCTTTTAGTTTTATTGATCTTTGCTACAGTCTCCTTCATTTCTTTCTGCTCTGATCTTTTTTTATTTCTTTCCTTCTACGAGCTTTGAGGTTTTTTGTTCTTTTTCTAGTTGCTTTATTTGTAAGGTTAGGTTATTTATTTGATGTCTGTCTTGTTTCTTGAGCTAGGCTTGTATTGCCATAAACTTCCCTCTTGGCACTGCTTTTACTGCATACCATAGGTTTTGACTTGTCATGTCTTTATTATCAGTTGTTTCTAGGAATATTTTTATTTTCATTTTGATTTCTTCAGTGATCTGTTGGTTATTCAGAAGTGTATTGTTTAGCCTCCATGTGTTTGTGCTTTTTTAGTTTTTCCCTGTAGTTAATATCTGATCTTACAGTGTTAAGAAAAAATGCTTGAAATTGAAATGATTTCAATTTTTAAAAAAACTTACCACGACCTGATTTGTGGCTCAGCATGTGATCTGCATCGGAGAATGTTCCATGCAGATCTGAGAAAAAATTGACAT
Source organism: Tragulus kanchil (assembly GCA_022376925.1). NCBI lineage: Eukaryota > Metazoa > Chordata > Mammalia > Artiodactyla > Tragulidae > Tragulus > Tragulus kanchil. The sequence goes on along the minus strand of JAIOJX010000001.1, from coordinate 66,655,061 downwards.
CTATTGTTTTTGGATGAAATGCCCTGTGGATATCAATTAGCGCCAAGTGGTCCATTGCATTGTTTAAAGTTTGTATTTCCTTATCAATTTTCTGTCTGGATGATCTGTCTATTGGTGTACATGGCGTATGAAAGTCACCTGCTATTATCGTGTTACTGTTTAATTCTCTTGTAATAATTGTTAGTATTTGCCTTATGTATTGAGGTGGTCCTATGTTGGGTGCATATATATTATAATTGTTACATCCTCTTCTTAGATTGATCATTATGTAGTGGCCTTCTCTGTCTCTTGTAATGGTCTTTATTTTCAAGTCTATTTCATCTGATATTAGCATTGTTAATTTCACTTTCTTTTGATTTTGATTTGCATGGAATATCTTTTTCCAGCACTTCACTTTCAGTCTGTATGTGTCCTTAGGTTTGAGGTGGGTCTATTGTAGACAGCATATGTAGGGGGGACTTGTTTTTGTATCCATTCATCCAATTTGTGTCTTCTGGTTGGAGCATTTAGCTCTTTTACATTTAAGGGAAGTATTGATAAGTATGATCATGTTACCTGTTACTTTATCATTTGGGTTTATTTTTTAATTGTTTTCTACAGAGTTTTGTTGTTTACTACCACACATCAACCTGAATCCACCATAGGTATACATATGTCCCCCCCACTCCCAAACCTCTTTCCCATCTCCCTCCCCAGCCTTTTCTGTGATTCCTGTCTAGGGAAGTTCATTTAACATTTTTTGAAGAGCTCATTTGGTCCTTCTAATTCTCTTAGCTTTTGCTTGTCTGTAAAGCTTTTGATTTCTCCTTCGAATCTGAATAACATCCTCATTGTATAGTGTAATCTTGGTTGAAGGTTTTTTCCTCTCATTACTTTAAGTATAGATTGCCTTTCCCCTCTGTCTTGCAGAGTTTCTGTTGAAAGATCAGCTGTTAGCCTTATAGGGATCTCCTTGTACGTTATTTGTTGCTTTTCTCTTGGTGCTTTTAATATTTGTTCTTTGAGTTTAATTTTTTTTTTAGTTTGATTAATGTGTGTCTTAGCATTGTTTTCTTTTTTCCCCATCATGCCTCTTTCTTAAATTTATGTTTATTTTTCATCCATCTTTTATTCTGTGGCATGTGTGGGCCTCCTATTGCAGTGGCCTCTCCAGAGCACTGGCTCACAATTGGACACACTGGTCCAGCCGCTCCACAGCATGTGGGATCTTCCTGGGCCAGGAATCGAACCAGTGCTCCATTGCACTGCAAAGCAGACTCCCTAACCACTGGACCACCAGCTAAGATCCTTCTCAGCACGTTTATTCTTGGGTATATCTTGTATGGGACTCTCTGGGCTTCCTGGACTTGAGTGGCTATTTCCTCCCCCATTTTAGGGAATTTTTCAACTATAATTTCAAATATTTTCTCATGCCCTTCTCTTCTGTCTTTTTTTTCTGGGACACCTATGATTTGACTGTTGTGGTGTTTAATGTTGTCCCAGAGGTCTCTGAAGATGTCCTAATTTATTTTTATTCTTTTCTCTTTGTTATTCTCTACTGCAATTATTTCCACAATTCTGCCTTCCAACTCACTCATCCATTCTTCTGCCTCAATTACTCTACTGTTGGTTCCTTCTAGTGTATTTTTTTTTATTATTTATTTATTTATTTATTTTTGTACATGTATGTTCCCAGATCAATCAGATGCATATCCCTTGACCCTCCCCCCACCCAGGTTCCCCCCCCTCTAGTGTATTTTTAATCTCTGTTATTGCCTTGTTCATTGTTCATTCTTTAATTTTTCTAGGTCTTTGTTAAACATTTCTTCCTTCTTCTCAATCCTTGTCTCCAGTCTATTTATCCATGTTTCCATTTTGTTTTCAAGGTTTTGGATCATCTTTACCATCATTATTCTGAATTTTTTTTCCAGTAGACTCTTTATTTCCTCCTCACTTGTTCGGTCTGGTGGGTTTTTACCTTATTACCTGCTGCATATTTCTCTGTTTATTCAATTTATTTAGTTTACTGTGCTTGGAATTTCCTTTCTGCAAGTTGGAAGGCCATGGTTCCTCTTAATTGTGGATTTATCCTCCCATGGATGAGGTTGGACCAGTGTCTTGTGAAGGTTTCCTGCTTGGGAAAACTTCCTGTGTTCTAGTGGATGAAACTGGATCTTATGTTTCCAAAAGGCAGTGCTGTGTCCAGCAGTGAGTTCTGGGATGTATGTATGGGTTTGGTATGGTTTTGGCAGTCTGTCTGATAATGTGCAGCACTGTGTTTCTGTTTTGTTGAAGCACTGGTATGGGGCATCCAGGCACTGAGCTTGCTGGCCTCTGGTTGGGCTTGGTTTTGGTGCTGAGATGGGGACCTCTGGGAAGACTCTTGCCTATTAGTGTTTCCTGTGATCAGCAGTTATCTGTTGGCTCAAAGTCTTAAGCTCAAGTCTCCTATCTCAGGGGTTCAGGCTCAACCCCTACTGTAGTCAACAACCTCACAAGCCACACAATGAAGAAGGCAAGACTCTTGGTGAAAGCAACATTCAGAAGCTCAGAACACCCAATGAGACTTATACCAAAGTCCGGTAATATTTCTAGCAAGGTTTCTGGACCTGTTGTGAGCAGTGTGGGGTCAGTTCAGTCTCAGATCTGGCTTTATTCCAACCTGTACTTGCTCTTAAAGTTCACAGTTGCCCCCATAGTCCACAGTCTGTTTCCTGTCTGGACATGAGGGGGTGAAGGCTAAGGCTCATTAGGGTCACTTTCTCTCTTGTGCTGAGGAGAAGGAAGGATATGGCAGGCACAACTGGAATGTATGAATAACTGCCTGGGGCCATAGCAATCTGTTGGATGTTACAGTTTGAGGCACCATTGTGAGTTCCCCAGAGGAAAAGGTCCCAATCTGTGGGTCCTTAGAAAGAGCTCAGCTGTTTAAGCAATGTGGGGGCAGTAACCCATGCCTGCTCAAAGTCTGGTGGTAATTGCCACCTGTGGGGATGGGACCATATCAGCAGTGTTTTGTCTGCTGCCTCAGACTTTGGCTGTGGCAGTCACGTCTAATTCGACAGTTGTGTGAAAGTAGCCCTCTCAGCATAACCACATGGCCACCAGCTCCCAGCCTCTCCCTGGGATCCTTGCTGGAGCCTTGGCACCACATCCCTGCCCTCTGATGCAGGCCAAAGCTTACTAGCCATTTCTCCCAGCTATGCGGCCCCACCCTTTGGTCCAGAGGGTGAGGCTTGTGAGCTGCTTACCAGCTGAGAGTGTTGTTCGGCAGCAGCAGTGATTTCTGTGGTGAATTTTCTGTGTTTTGCCCCCTGAGCCCCCGTTGTTGCCCAGCACTCTGAGGTTCCATAGCTCCCCATTAGCCTGGCCTGTGAGGGGATTTCCTAGTGTGTGGAAACTTTACCTCCTTCACAACTCCCTACCTCATGTGAAGCACAAGTCCCTGTCCTAAAATCCGTTGTCTCTTTTCATGTCTTTGTCTTTTGTTCTACTTCATTCTAAGGAGATTGGCTTGCCATTTTGGAGGTTGGTGTCTTCTGTTGTTTAGAAGTTGTTCTGTAGTTCCAAATTCTGATGAATTTTTTTATGTATCTTTGGGGAGGCACATAATCTCCCCATCTTACTCTTCCACCATCTTCTTCCATCTCTCTAATGTAAGTTTTGGTAAATAGTGGTTTAAGATAATAGCATTAGCAGAAACTGGGTGAGGAGTGTATGAGAACTCCCTGTACTATTTGTGCAACTTTTCTGTAAATATAAAATTAATTCAAAATAAAGTTTTAAAGTTAAACCACATGGAGTATGTGAAAATGTTCAGAGACACACAGTATTAGTTTAAATATACATACCAGTCAGATTCCTCCTTAACATACAACTATGGAGGAATAAGAGCTTTCTGAAGGCAAAAGTCCATCATTATCTTACTGTGTGAACTTAAGGAAGTTCCTTTTTTCAACTTGGGGCTTGAAATTTCCATCTGTACCATGAAGGGTTAAAACAGATGGTCTCCAAAGGCCTTTTCAGATCTACCCATTTTGAGCTCTTTTTTAACTGCATGAAAGGCAGGAACAAAGCCTACAAGTTTCTCTTGAGTTTACTTCACAATGCCAGCTGTTTTACCAAACACAAGCTCAAAGCAGAATGAACTTCCACACAACTTCTAATCACCAGCAATTCAAGAGAAAGTGATTCAGTAAGAAGTAGGGTGAAACTGTACATAAGCCTCCTTCCAGGCTAGAGTTCTGTGTTCTACAAGAAATGAGGGCAATGTGAAGTCATCTATAGGTAGAGCTGTTTTTTTTTTTTTTTGAGCTGTTTTTTTTAAAGGGAGAATAACCCAAAACTTGTATTTCTATGGCTAAAATACATGTTGCATCTTGTTGAGCCATAGCGACTCAACCACAAGGGGTAAGAAAAGCACATTGACAGTAAACCAAAGTGCCTTCAAAATATCATTCTTCCTGCTCTAGATATAGAGAGGTAATATTTGAAAGCAAGTGATGCCTACTTCCCAGAAGAGAGTTGGGGCCACTCAGGGCAATCATAATATCATTACTCCCTGGTCTTAAATGCTCTTCATCAGTCCAGACTCTTCAAGGAAATAACACCTGACTCCCAACAACCAGAATGTGCTAGTTTTAGATCTTGACATTACTTCAACGACTTTGTAGGAAAGAGATGGCTGAAAACTATATGCACCTTCACTTTCAAAGATAGCAACTTTGAGTTATATACTCACACACAGTACACCAACCTTAAAACTAAACGGCCATATTACCATTTTATAAAAAATTTAAACTGTCAAAAGTCTTCCTAGCCCATTCTAGACTGACTACAGCCTAAAGGAAGATTAAATATAATAAAGGTGGAAAATAAACCTAAAATTCAATGGAGATTTGCAAATCTTATCAACCTGTAAGAGAAGTAAGAAGTGCCTCACTTGGAAAGGAACACAAGGCTATTTTGCCACCACCACATTTAGCTGTGCTTAAATGTAATAGCAGCTTTTACATTTCATTCTTCCCTTAATCAGCACTTTCAAGAAGCCCAACTGCCAGCATGACAGACAACCTGAGAAATGCTGGGTTTTGTCTGAAATTCATGGCTTTGAAGTAAAAGGGGCTTTCCGCAGAAGGTGCTAACTTAGACCAGCATCTTGCTTTCTTCTTTGCATTTAAATAATTTTTGTAAAGATCAAGGGGGACATTTGGGCCCAGTTACTATAATTTTCATACTAGGTTAAAAAAAATAATAACCTCTTTGCCCAGTACATTTGCTGCCAACACTGAAGCTCCAGTTAGATGGCAATAGAGTATAGGCTTTTAAATTTTAATTTCTACAATTTTGCCCACAAAGAAACAAAATTATGGTTATTCCTTCTAGTGCAATATTCTTATTGACGCTAACATAAAATACATAGTCTCACAGCCAGTATTTGATAATGCAGCAGTCACAGGGCAAACGGAATAATAGAGAAAATGAAAAATCAGAGAGAAAGTTGTATGGGAGAGAAAATCAAAGAAAAGGAAAAGTGGAGAATCAAAATGGAAAGATGGAAAGAAGAAAGGGAATAAAATTATTGAAGAAAAACAGGAAAAAAAGAAGTAAAGGTAAAAGCTGATAGCGAGATAATAAAGCAATGAAGAAAAGCCTCAAATTGCCACTGCATTTTATATTTATTGAGTAGTGATACTATAGAACTAAGAATATTTGTTGCTGAGTGTGAATTAGATTGGATTCCAACTGTTATTTGTGTATTGAGACAGATTTTCACAAAGGCCTCAGTGAAGGCCTGGCTCTCCTTCACAATAAGTCCACTGACTCATTTTCCAACCAGCTATAGGATTTTATTAGACCATGGACTTAATGGTCCAAATTCATGCTGGTTTTAGAGCTTCCAACAGAAAATGCTTCTTATCTCTCATGGAATTATAGATCAAGTGCCCCTCTCTCCTCTTTCTATTTACCCCACTGGCTAGTAGCACATACTTGTGAACACATGTGCATGTACATGCACACACACACGCATACACACTTCCTCAAATCTGGGGATTTAGCTGGCCCAAATCAATAATGAACTCCCCAAACCCAGTAAAAGAGCATTATATATTGATAAAAGAATCTATTCATCAAGAAAATATAATTATAAATATGTACAAACATAAGATCTGAACCCCAAAATATATGAAGTAAAAACTGACAATTGAAGTGAGAAATACATAGTTACATAATAGCATTAGGAGGCTTCAATATCCCACTTTTAATAATGGATATAACAACTAAACAGAAGAAGAAGAAATAGAAGATTTGAACAAAGCCATAAATCCTTAAGACCTAACAAAAATGCAGAGAACACTAGACCCAACAACAGCAGAACACACATTTTTCTCAAGTGCACATGGAACACTTTTCAAGCTAGGCTATATGTTAGGCCATAAAACAAGTCTTGATAAACTCAAAAAGATTAAAATAATACAAAGTATCTTTTCCAAAATAGAAATCAAAAATACAAAACTAGAAACTCGCAAAAGTAGATATTAAACAACATGTGCTTTAAATATCAATAAAACAAAAAATAAGTCATAATAGAAATTAAAAAATACTTTGAGATGAAAAAAAACCCACAACATGACAAAAGTTATGGGATACAGTGAAAATAGTGCTTATAGTGTGACTTACAGCTATATATGTCTATATGTAAAAAGGAGAAAAATTTCAAATCAAATTTATAACTTAAGGAGCTAGAAAAAGAATAGCAAACTAAGCCCAAAGAGAGTACAATGAAAGAAGTAATAAAGATTAGAATTCAGGTAAATAAAACAGAGAATAGAAAAATAAAATCAATGAAATTATAAAGTGTTTCTTTGAAAATATCAACAATATTTACAAACCATTGGCTAGACTGATGAGGAAAAAAGAAGATAAGATTCAAAATACTAAAATCAGAAATGAGGGTAGAGACATTACTACCAGCCTTAACAGATATAAAAAGCATATTTACTCAGCCATAAAAAGAAATGCATTTGAGTCAGTCCTAATGAGGTGGATGAACCTAGAGCCTATTATACATAGGGAAGTAAGTCAGAAAGAGAAAGATAAATATTGTATACTAACACATAATATGGAATCTGGAAAGATGGTACCGATAAATGTATATGCAGAGCAGCAATGGAGAAACAAACATAGAGGATGAACTTAAGGACATTGAGGGCAGGGACAAACAGGTGAGATGTATGGAAAGAGTAACATGGAAACTTACATTACTATATGTAAAATAGACAACCAATGTGAATCTGCTGTATAACTAAGGGAACTTACACAGGGGCTCTGTAACAACCTACAGGGGTGGGATGGGGAGGGAAGTTCAGGTGGGAGGGGACATGTGCATACCTATAGCTGATTCAGGTTTATGTGTGGAAGTAAACAACAAAACTCTGTAAAAGTAAAATAAATAAATAAAAAGCATTATAAGAAGTATTATGAATAATTATATGCCAACAGAGTAAGTAAGCTATATAAAATGGACCAATTCCTAGAAACACACAAACTACCAAAATTGACTCAAGTGGAAATAGAATATCTGAACAGAACTTCAACAAGAAAAGAGATCAGATCAGTAATCAAAACCCTCCTAAAAGAAAATTCAGCTTCACTGCTGAATTCTATCAAACATTTAGAGAAGAACACCAATCATCCTCAAACTCTTCCAAAAATGGAAGAGGAGGGAACATTTGCTAATTCATTCTATGAGGCCAGCATAGATACGAAGACCAAAGCTATCAAAGGAAAACTGCAGATCAATATTGCTTATAAATATAGCTGCAAAGATCTTCAAGCAAACACAATCCATCTGCATATTAAAAGGATTATACACCATGATCAAGTGGGACTTATCCCAGGAATGAAAGTGTGGTTCAATATATAAAAATCCATCAACATAACAGTAATAGAATGAAGGAAAGAAACATCACATGAACATCTCAATGGATGTCAAAAAATCATTTGGCAAAATCCAAAAAATTTTGTGATAAAAACACTCAACAAAGTAATAATAGGAGAGAATTTCTTCAATATAGTAAAGGACATGTATGAAAAATCCATAGTAAGTACCAAACTCCATGGTGAGAGACCAAAGGCTCCCCCACTAAGATCGGAATAAGATGAGAATGTCCACCGCACGTTCGTGGGGAACCTGGTGCTAAACCATTCGTAGACGACCTGCTTCTAAAAAAAAAAAAAAAGATGAGAATGTCCACTTTCACAATTCTATTCAACATTGTACTAAAACTTTTAGCCTGAGAAATTAGGTAAGAAAAAAAAGGCAGCCAAATTGCAAAGGTGGAAGTAAAACTATCTCTATTGATAGAAGACAAAACTGTTACATAGAAAATCCTAAAAAATCTTCCAAAACACCAATAGAGTTAATGAACAAATTCAGGAAAGTTGCAGGATACAAAATCAATACACAAACATCAGCTGTATTCTTAATAAGCAATTATAAAAGGAAATTAAGAAACAAATTTCATGTTAATTAATTGTATTTGTTGCATACATACATGCATTGTAAAATTATTTTAGTGTATTTAAGATTTTGCACTTATTAGTGTTTCAAGAGATTTTCATTCTGTCATTGTTACATAGAAAAAATTCTATCCTTTGCATAGACTACAGTATGTTTATTCCTTTATAACATAACAGTTAACTTGTTGCCAATTTTTAAAATCAGGACACTGTGATGCACAGTGATGCATTTCATTTACAATAATATCAAAAAGAACAAAATACTTATGACTGAAGTTAACCAAGGAAGTTCAAGATTTATACACTGAAAACTACAAAACACCATAGAAAGAAATTAAATAAGATCTAAGTAAATAGAAAGGTAGTCTGTATTCATGTATGGGAAGACTTTATATTGTTAAGATGCCAATACTGAAAAGATCTACAGAACCAACACAATCCTTGTTAAAATCTGAGGGACCTTTTTGCAGAAATAAAGAAGCAATTCTTTTTTAAAATTTTTAAATTTAATAAATTAAAAAGTTTATTTTTAATTGAAGGATAATTGCTTTACAGAATTTTGTTGTTTTCTGCTAAATATCAACATGAATCAGCTATACGTATACATGTCCCCTCTCTCTAGAAAAGCTGATTTAAACTTCATATGTAATAGTAAGGGACACAGAATAGCCAAAATGATATTTAAAAAGAATGACAAACTTGGAGGATTCATACTTTCCAATTTCTAAACTTAACTGCAAAGCAGTAGTGATGCTGGCATGGGGAAAGAAATATACGTTAATGGAATATAACTTACATTTCAGAAATAAACTCATAGATCTACAGTTAGAGTTCATCAAGGGTGCTGAGGCCATTCAGTGAGGGAAGAATAGTCTCTTCAACAAATGTTGCTGGGACAACTGGATAGTCACACGCAGGAGAATGAAGATATACACTTATCTCACATCATATAAAATTTTTAATTAAAATGGATCAAAAACTTAAATGTAACAGTTAAACCTATAAAACTCTTAGATGAAAACCATAGGCGTAAATCTTCATGATCTTGGGTTTGACATTGGTTTCTTAGATAACACCAAAAGCATAAGCAACAAAAGGAAAATGAGTACATTGGATTTCATCAAACTTAAAGACTTTTGTAACTCAATGGGCACTATCAAGAAAGTGAGAATACAATCCACAAAATGGGAGGAAATATATGAAAATCAAGTATCAAGTCTAGTATTCAGATTATATTAAGCACTCTTAAAACTAAACAACAAAATGACAAACAATCTTGGGCAAAGGACCTGAATAGACATTTTTCCAAAGAAGAGACACAAATGGTCAAAAAGCAAATAAAAAGATGCTCTATGTCATTATTCATAAGAAGAACGCAAATCAAAACTACAATGAGATACCACTTCACATCCACTAGGATGGCTATAATTTTTTTAAAAATGAAAATAGCACGCGTTGCTGATGATAGAAAAATTGGAATACTGACACAATGCTGGTGGGAATGTAAAATGCTCTAGTCTCTAAAGGAAACAGTTTGGTGGTTCCTCAAAAAATTAGATATAGAACTACCAAATAATCCTGCAATTCCACTCTGAGGTATACACTGAAAAGAATTAAAAGCAGTGCTCAGATTAAAAAATTGTACATGAGGGCTTCCCCTGGTGGTCCAGTGGGTAAGGACACCGCCTTGCAGTGCAAGGGGCGCCGGTTCGAGCCCTGGCCTGGGAAGATCCCACGTGCCGCGGAGCGGCTGGACTGATGTGTCCAATTACCGCGCCAGAGCTCTGGAGCGCATGCGCCCAGAGCCGGCGCTCTGCAACAACAGAGGCCACCATGATGGGAGGCCCACAGGAGCCAAAGAACAAAGACGGATGAACATAGAGAAAGACCAATAGAAGTGGCCCGCCTGCTCCCCTCCCTCCCCAACCCGACCCCCGCCCAAAATAAATAAATAAATAAATCTTTAAAAAAAAAAAAATTGTACATGAATATTCATAGAAGCACTAGTCACAATAGCCAAAGGGCAAAAATAACCCTGATGTCATCAATTAATGAATGAATATGCCATTATGGTTTATCCATTCAGTGAGATATCATTTAACCACAAAAATGGACGAAGTACTTATACAAACTTTAACATGAATAACCTTGAAAACTATCCTGTTAAAGTGAAATGTTTGTTGTTGTTTAGTCACTTTGTGTCCTACTCTTTGTGATCCCATGGACTGTAGCCCACCAGGCTCTTCTGTCCATGGGATTTCCCAGGCAAGAATACTGGAGTGGCTTGGCATTTCCTGCTCCAAGGGATATTCCCAACCCAGGGATCTTCTCAACACAGGGACCCACTGTACCGCTAGGGAAGCCCTAAGTGAAAGAGGTCAGCCACAAAAGACCATTTGTTGTATGATTCTACCAATATAAAATATTGGGAATAGAGAAATCCATGGAGACAGAAAGCATATTAGTGGTTGCCAGGAGCTGAGGGGAAGGAGAAATAAGGTGTGACTGCTTAATGGGTATGGGGTTTCATTTTGGGGTGACAAAAATGTCTAGAACTAGAAAGTGCTGATGGCTGTACATTATGAATGTTTGTACTAAATACCACTGAACCATATATTTTAAAATGCTGGATTTTATGCCATATTAATTTTGCCTCAACTTTTAAAAAACAGTGAAAAATTCAGCTTTTAAAAGTTTTCACAGGTTACTAAATTTCAGGAAAGAGTCTGGAATGAAATTCCCCTTGCTTATATTGCTTACTAGACTCAAAACCAATTAAGCAAATTGTTACAGATTAAAATGTTGGAGAGGACTTGCCTAATGGTCCAATAGTTAAAGAGTCTGCCTTGCAGTGCAAGAGATACCGGTTCGATCTCTGGCCCAGATAGATCCCACATACCATGGAGTGGCTGGACTGCTGTGTGTCCAATTAAGAGCCAGTGCTCTGGAGCACATGTGCCCAGAGCCAATGCTCTACAGTGAGAGAGGAAACTGCAATGGGAGGCCCACACATGTCAAAGAAGAAAAAGATGGATGAAAATAAATATAAATAAAAGAGACATGATGGGGAAAAAGAAAAAAAAATTGTTTAAAAAATGTAGGAGAAAAAGTCCTGAATTGGGAGTGAGGAGGACTGACTCCAAGTTCTCAGCCTAGTTTGCCACTAATTTGCAGGTGACCTTGATAAAATCCCTTCTTCCTGGCCAGCAGTTTCTCCTTCTGTAAAATGAGAGTGTATGTGGAGGAGATGGGCTTAATGATCTTTAAGATCTTTTTATCATGAACAATTTGATTGCAAGTGAAATATTTGTTCACTGAAAGCAATACCCCAAGTGCTCTGAGAACTTTCACAATTGTAAGGCTATTATTAGCTTTTCTAAAAACTTGAAAAAAATTCCTCATTATGTTCTTATTTGCTTATTAAAATTATAAACAATGAAAATCACTTTTCTTGTACAGTTCTATGAGTTTTGATAAACACACAGTGATATACCACTACCACAGCAATTAAGATACGGAACAGTTCCATCACCTAAGAAATTGCTTTGTGTTCTCCCTTTGGAAGCAATCCCAATCCCTGATCTATTTTCTGTCCCTACAGATTTGTCTTTTTCAGACTATCTCATCCTTTTAATAGCTGCAAAATCTTATTTCAAAGATACATCATATAGTAGAATTTATTTAGCTGATCCCCTGCTAATGAGCATTTCAATTGTTTCCAATATTTAGTTTCAAAGGCTTTCAGATACTGAGCACTTACTCTGTGCCAGGCCCCAGGCTATTAAAAAGGAAAGAAGTCTGGAATGAAATTCCCCTTGCTTATATTGCTTACTAGACTCAAAACCAATTAAGCAAATTGTTACAGATTAAAATGTTGGAGAGGACTTGCCTAATGGTCCAATAGTTAAAGAGTCTGCCTTGCAGTGCAAGAGATACCGGTTCGATCTCTGGCCCAGATAGATCCCACATACCATGGAGTGGCTGGACTGCTGTGTGTCCAATTAAGAGCCAGTGCTCTGGAGCACATGTGCCCAGAGCCAATGCTCTACAGTGAGAGAGGAAACTGCAATGGGAGGCCCACACATGTCAAAGAAGAAAAAGATGGATGAAAATAAATATAAATAAAAGAGACATGATGGGGAAAAAGAAAAAAAAATTGTTTAAAAAATGTAGGAGAAAAAGTCCTGAATTGGGAGTGAGGAGGACTGACTCCAAGTTCTCAGCCTAGTTTGCCACTAATTTGCAGGTGACCTTGATAAAATCCCTTCTTCCTGGCCAGCAGTTTCTCCTTCTGTAAAATGAGAGTGTATGTGGAGGAGATGGGCTTAATGATCTTTAAGATTTTTTTATCATGAACAATTTGATTGCAAGTGAAATATTTGTTCACTGAAAGCAATACCCCAAGTGCTCTGAGAACTTTCACAATTGTAAGGCTATTATTAGCTTTTCTAAAAACTTGAAAAAAATTCCTCATTATGTTCTTATTTGCTTATTAAAATTATAAACAATGAAAATCACTTTTCTTGTACAGTTCTATGAGTTTTGATAAACACACAGTGATATACCACTACCACAGCAATTAAGATACGGAACAGTTCCATCACCTAAGAAATTGCTTTGTGTTCTCCCTTTGGAAGCAATCCCAATCCCTGATCTATTTTCTGTCCCTACAGATTTGTCTTTTTCAGACTATCTCATCCTTTTAATAGCTGCAAAATCTTATTTCAAAGATACATCATATAGTAGAATTTATTTAGCTGATCCCCTGCTAATGAGCATTTCAATTGTTTCCAATATTTAGTTTCAAAGGCTTTCAGATACTGAGCACTTACTCTGTGCCAGGCCCCAGGCTATTAATAAATTTCTTTGATCCATTCCTGTTTATAATCCTCCCAATAATGTTGCAAGGTACCTGCAATTAACTCTGTTTTTCTAAAAAAAAAACCAAAAAACAAAAAACAACAAACCCCATTTCATCAGAAGTTAAATAACTTGTCTGAATCATACAGCTAATACACAGCAGAGAAAGAGTTCAAACTCAAATCTAAGACACTCTCCTCAATCTCATTAGTACCTCCCCACACCCTGACAGGTAAGTAAGGCCAGTACTATCATTCTTTGAAGGTAAATAATATTTTAACATAGTTTTTCTTCTTTTTTATGAGTCAATGTTGATACATGATTAACTGAAGTCCATAGTTCACATTAGGGTTCACTCTCTGTTGTACATTCTATGGGTTTTGGAAAACATATAACAATATGGATTCACCATTACAGTATTATACAGAGTAGTTTCACTGCCCTAAAAATCCCCTGTGCTCCACCTGTTCATTTTTCCCTCCCTCCCTTTGAATTTCTGGCAGTCACTGATCTTCTTACTATTTCCATCGTTTTTACTTTTCCAGAATCTCATATAGTTAGAATACTAGAGCATGCAGTCTTTCCAGGTTGACTTCTTTCACCTAGCAATATTCATTTAAGAGGTTTTCTGCGGCATTTATGAGTCTTCCTTATAGACCAATGAGCAAATCTCAGGCAACCAGCTTGCATAAATGTCATGGGAAAGATTTCTTCTTTGAAAGTACCAAATAGTCACATTAAGAGTCTTACTTTCCTCCCTCTAGTATTCTCCATAGGAGTTCCTTTTATTTTTTAATTGATATTCAGGAATTTTCATGGCTTGATAGCTCATTTTCTTTTATTGTTGAATAACACTCTACTGTGTGGATGTACAATTGTGTGTTTATTCTTCACCTACTGAGGGGCATCTTGGTTGCTTCTAAGTTTTGGCAATTATAAATGAATTTGCTATAAACACTTGTGTGCAAGTTTTTGTGTGGAAATAAGTTTTCAGTTCACTTTGATAAATACAAAGCACCACAATTACTGGATCATATGGGAAGAATATGTTTACTTTTCAAACATTTATTTATTTATTTATTTATTTATTTATCTTTTTGGGGGGTGGGGTGGGGAGGCAGGGGGGCGGGCGGGCCACGTCTATTGGTCTTTCATTTGTCTATTTTCATCCGTCTTTGTTCTTTGGCTCCTGTGGGCCTCCCATCACGGTGGCCTCTGTCGTCGCAGAGCGCTGGTTCTGGGCGCATGAGCTCCGGCTCGGTAATTGGACACATCGGTCCAGCTGCTTCGTGGCACATGGGATCCTCCCAAGCCACAGATCGAACTGGCGCCCTTTGCACTGTAAGGCGGTGTCTTTACCCACTGGACCACCAGGGAAGCCCATGTTTACTTTTATAAGAGACTGTCAAATTGTCTTCCAAAGTGGTTGTGCTATTATTCAACACCATCAGCAATGAATTCTTGTTCCACATCCTAGCCAGCATTTGGTGGTGTCAGTGTTTTGGATTTTTGCCATTCTAAAAGGTGTTTCTATTATATACTGGTATCTCATTGCTGTTGTTTTTTAAAAGCTGATTTTTTTAGTAGTAGGAAATACATATCCAAAAATTTGCCATCTAAACAATTTTAGTGCATTCCATAGTATCAAGTATATTTATATTGTTGTGAAACATCTCCAGAACCCTCTTGCAGAACTGAAACTCTATGTACATTAAACAACAAGTTATTTTTGCTTCCATCCCCTAGCCCCTGGCAACTATCATTCTATTTTGTATATCTATGAATTTGACTATGGTAGATATTTCATGTAATTGCACTTATATATAGTATCTGCCTTTTTATGACTGGCTTATTTCACTTAATATAATGCCTTCAAGGTTCATCAATGTTATAACATATGATGGGATTTCCTTACTTTTTATATGCTGCATAGTATTCCATTGCATGTATATACCACATTTTATTTATTCATCCATTGATGGACATTTGGGTTACTTCTACCTCTTGGATATTGTGAATAGTACTGTTCTGAACATAGACGTGAACACTGATGTTTTATTTTCCAGTTCCCTCATGACATAAGATATTTGGCATCTTCTCATATGCTTATTTGCCATTGGTATATATCTTGTTCAGATCTTTTTACCTGTTTTTAATTTAAGTTCTTTGTTTTCTTATTGTTTAGCTTTTAAAGCTCTTTGTATATATTTTAGACAGTGGTCCTTCAACAGAAAACATTTCTTTCCAGTTCATGGTTTGTCTTTTTATTCTTTTGATAGTGTCTTCCATAAAGCAGAAGTCCTAAGTTTTAATAAAGCTCAACTTACTAACTTTCCTTTAATGGTTCATGATTTTGGTGTTTTATCTAAAAAACTATCACCAATGTCACCTAAATTTTATCCTTTGTCTTCATCTAGAAGTTTAATATTTTGCATTTTAAGTTTTGATCTATGACACATTTTGAGTTAATTTTTGAAAAAGATGTAATGTCTGTGTCTAGACTGACTTTTTTTGCACATGGATGTCCAATTGTCCCACCAGCAGTTGCTTGAAAGACTATTCTTTCTCTATTGAATTGCAGCTGCTCTTTTGTAAAAGATCAGCTGGCTATATTTGTGTATATTCTGTCCTACTCATTCATTTGTGTATTCTTTTGCCAATACCACACTGTCTTGACTACTGTAACTTTTTAGTAAGTCATAACGTTGATTAGTGTCAGTCTTTCACTTTGTTCTTCTCCTTCAAAAATGTGTTGACTGTTCTGTGTCTTTTACCATTCCCTACAAACTTTAGAGTGTTTGTTGATATCACCAAATAACTTACTGGGATTTGAGTGAAATTGGGTTAACTCTATACATCAAGTTGGGAAGAACCAGCATCATGATAAGAGTGAGACTTTTTGCCCATACACATGAAATATCTCTCCATTTATTTAGATCTTTGATTTCTTTTTTTAAAAAAAATTCTTTATTTTAGAGGTTTTACAGAGTTTTGTTGTTCACAGACATGTATGTTCCCAGGTCAGTTGTATGCATATCCCTGGTCCCCACCCCCCCAGTTCCCCCCATCCCACCCCTCCGGACCATCGCCCCATGCCATTGTAAACACTCCTATTCCTTTAGCACAATGACAATAGCTATCTTTTCCACACATGACAATATAGGTTTCCATGTTACTGTCTCCATGCCTCCCCCTCCCTAGTTCTTCCCCACAATGTCCCTATGTCTATGCTCTGTCTTTTTTTCCATGAGTTCCCTGCGTGTGTTATCAAGACCGTGCTACTCGATTCCATATATGTGTGTTAGTATGCTGTATTTGTCTTTCTCTTTTTGACTTACTTCACTTTTTATGATAGGTTCTAGAGCCAGCCACTTCATTAGGATTAAGTCTTCTGCATTTCTTTTAACAGCTGAGTAGTATTCCATTGTATATATGTACCAGAGCTTCTGGATCCATTCATTTGTCGATGGACATCTAGGTTGCTTCCATGTTCTGGCTATTGTATAGAGAGCTGCAATGAACATTGGGGTACAGGTGCTTCTTTCAGTTTTGATTTCATCAGGATATAAGCCTAATAGTGGGATTGCTGGGTCATAGGGTGCTTCTATTTTTAGTTTTTTAAGGAATCTCCATACTGTCTTCCATAGAGGCTGTATCAATTTACATTCCCACCAGCAATGCAAGAGGGTTCCCTTTTCGCTGCACCCTCTCCAGCATTTATTGTCTGCAGATTTTTTGAAGATGGCCATTCTGACGGGTGTGAGGTGATATCTCATTGTAGTTTTAATTTGCATTTCTCTAATAATAAGCGAGCTTGAGCATCGTTTCATGTGCTTTTGGGCCATCTGTATGTCCTCTTTGGAGAGGCGTCTCTTTAGATTTTTTTCCCATTTTTAGATTGGATTGTTCGTTTTTTCCTGTGCTGAGCTGTCTGAGTTGCTTGTAGATTTTGGAGATTAATTCTTTGTCTGTTGTTTCATTTGGTATGATTTTCTCCCACTCTGTGGGGTGTCTGTTCAGCTTTTTAGTAATTTCTTTTGCTGTACAAAAACTTTTAAGTTTCATGAGGTCCCACGTGTTCATTTTTCTTTTCAGTTCTGCTATTTTAGTAGGTGGGTCAGAGAAGATCTTGCTTTGATTGATGTCCTTGAGGGTTTTTTTTTTTTTCTCTTTTTTTTTTTTAATTTTATTTTTATTCTTTATTTTAAAGGTTTTACAGAGTTTTGTTGTTCATATACATGTATGTTCCCAGATCAGTCATATGCATATCCCTGGTCCCCACCCACCCAGATCCCCCCATCCCACCCCTCCAGACCTTTGCCCCAAGCCATTGTAAGCACTCCTATTCCCTTAGCACTGTGACACTAGCTATCTTTTCCACACATAACACTATAGGTTTCCTTGTTACTTCCTCCATGCTTCCCCCTCCCTATTTATTCGCCACGATGTCCCTATGTCTATGCTCTGTCTTTTTTTTCATGAGTTCCCTGTGTGTGATATCAAGACCATCCTACTAGATTCCATATATGTGTGTTAGTATACTGTATTTGTCTTTCTCTTTTTGACTTACTTCACTTTTTATGATAGGTTCTAGAGTCAGCCACTTCATTAGGATTAAGTCTTCTGCATTTCTTTTAACAGCTGAGTAGTATTCCATTGTATATATGTACCAGAGCTTCTGGATCCATTCATTCGTCGATGGACATCTAGGTTGCTTCCATGTTTTGGCTATTGTATAGAGAGCTGCAATGAACATTGGGGTACAGGTGCTTTTTTCAGTTTTGATTTCATCAGGATATAAGCCTAATAGTGGGATTGCTGGGTCATAGGGTGCTTCTATTTTTAGTTTTTTAAGAAATCTCCAGACTGTCTTCCATAGAGGCTGTATCAATTTACATTCCCACCAGCAATGCAAAAGGGTTCCCTTTTCTCCGCACCCTCTCCAGCATTTATTGCCTGCAGATTTTTTGAAGATGGCCATTCTGACGGGTGTGAGGTGATATCTCATTGTAGTTTTAATTTGCATTTCTCTAATAATAAGCGAGCTTGAGCATCGTTTCATGTGCTTTTGGGCCATCTGTATGTCCTCTTTGGAGAGGCGTCTCTTTAGGTCTTTTTCCCATTTTTTGATTGGGTTGTTCGTTTTCCCTGTGCTGAGTTGTCTGAGTTGCTTGTAGATTTTGGAGATTAATTCTTTGTCTGTTGTTTCATTTGGTATGATTTTCTCCCACTCTGTGGGGTGTCTGTTGAGCTTTTTTGTAATTTCTTTTGCTGTACAAAAGCTTTTAAGTTTCATGAGGTCCCATATGTTCATTTTTCTTTTCAGTTCTGCTATTTTAGTTGGTGGGTCAGAGAAGATCTTGCTTTGATTGATGTCCTTGAGGGTTTTGCCTATATTCTCCTCTAAGAGTTTGATGGTTTCTGGTCTTACATTTAGGTCTTTAATCCATTTTGAGTTGATCTTAGTGTACGGTATTAGGGAATGTTCCAACTTTATTTTTTTGCCATGTAGCTGTCCAATTCTCCCAGCACCACTTGTTGAAGAGGCTGTCTTTGTCCCACTTTATAGTTTCACCTCCTTTGTCAAAAATAAGGTACCCATAGGTTGGTGGGCTTATCTCTGGGTTCTCAATCTTGTTCCATTAGTCTATATTTCTGTTTTTGTGCCAGTACCATACTGTCTTGATGACTGTTGCTGATCTTTGATTTCTTTCATCAGATCTTTATTTTCCTCACATGGACCATAATTTTACATATTGTACACATTTTGTTAGGTTTATACATAAGTATTTCATTTTTTGGTGCTAATGTAAGTTGTACTGTGTTTTAAATTTCAAGTTCTAGCTTTTTATCACTAGTAGGTAAGAAAGCAATTAATAACCTTGTATTCCATATGACCAATCTGGGATTATACATATGTGTAAACAGCAAAACTCTGTAAAAATAAAAAGTAAAAGTAAAAAAAATCAAAAAACAGAAAACATTAAAAAAAAATAACCTTGTATCCTATAGCTATGCTATAATCACTCATTATTTCCAAGAGGGTTTTTTGTCATTGTTGCTTCTTTGGGATTTTCTACAGAAACAATCAGGTCATCTGTGAACAAAGATAGTTTTATTTCTTCCTTCTTAATACCTTTTATTTCCCTTTTCTTGTCTTACTGCATTATGTAGAACTTTCCAGTAAAATGTTTTATAGAAGTGGTAAGAGTATACATGCTTGTCTTGTTTCCCATCTTAGCAGGAAAACATCTACTTTGTCACTATTAGCTGTGATGTTAGCTTCAGGTTTTTGGTAGTTGTTAATTCTTACCTTATGAAAAGTTTTTATCAAAAAACAGTGTTAAATTTGTCAAATGCTTTTTCATCACTTATTGTGATCATATAATTTTTCTTTAGCCTGTTCATGGATGTTCTAGCCTGTGATGGAGTACATTAATTGTTTAAAATACTGAAAAAGCCTTGCATGCTTGGAATAAATCCTAGTTGGTTGCGTTGTATACATTATTGGTTGGTTCTTTGTATACATTATTGGATTGATTTGGTAATATTTTTGAGGATTTCTCATCTATCTCCATGAGAGATACTGGTATATATAGATTTCCTTTCTTGGTCTTTGGTTTTTGTATTAGGATAATACTGGCCTTATAAAATGGTTTAGTAAATACGCCCTCTACTTCAATTTTCTGGAAGAGAAATGTCTGTTCAAACCCACCAGTGAACCAATATGGTCCTGGTGCTTTCTTCTTAAGATGGTAAATTACTGATTTTATTTCTTCAATAGATATATAGGCTCTATTACTGTTTACATATGGCATTCCTAGGCTCTTTAATCTCTAAACAGAGATGACCCCCTTAAATGAAACTAGAAAAGAGCTTTCTTGTTGTTGGAGGAGGGAATACATATTTCTGCCTTCAAGAAAAAGTTCTAACACTTCTCAGTCACATATGGAACATTATATCTACTAGGAATAAAAAGCAAAAATAAAAGTCATAATGTAATTAAAATTGTAGGACCATTCCTGTGCTCAGATGGGGCAAAGGCAACTGTTCACTTAAGGGTGTATGACTTGGAACCTATGAAACATGGAACTCCGTTTCAGAAGAAAACTGAACAGAAAATCATCAGAAAAGTCATAGATCTGAATTTACATTATTTTTCTTTATTTAGGAACCTTCAGAAGGGATCCCCGCTGTTGCTTCTTTGGGATTTTCTACAGAAACAATCAGGTCATCTGTGAACAAAGATAGTTTTATTTCTTCCTTCTTAATACCTTTTATTTCCCTTTTCTTGTCTTACTGCATTATGTAGAACTTTCCAGTAAAATGTTTTATAGAAGTGGTAAGAGTATACATGCTTGTCTTGTTTCCCATCTTAGCAGGAAAACATCTACTTTGTCACTATTAGCTGTGATGTTAGCTTCAGGTTTTTGGTAGTTGTTAATTCTTACCTTATGAAAAGTTTTTATCAAAAAACAGTGTTAAATTTGTCAAATGCTTTTTCATCACTTATTGTGATCATATAATTTTTCTTTAGCCTGTTCATGGATGTTCTAGCCTGTGATGGAGTACATTAATTGTTTAAAATACTGAAAAAGCCTTGCATGCTTGGAATAAATCCTAGTTGGTTGCGTTGTATACATTATTGGTTGGTTCTTTGTATACATTATTGGATTGATTTGGTAATATTTTTGAGGATTTCTCATCTATCTCCATGAGAGATACTGGTATATATAGATTTCCTTTCTTGGTCTTTGGTTTTTGTATTAGGATAATACTGGCCTTATAAAATGGTTTAGTAAATACGCCCTCTACTTCAATTTTCTGGAAGAGAAATGTCTGTTCAAACCCACCAGTGAACCAATATGGTCCTGGTGCTTTCTTCTTAA
The DNA here is from genome assembly GCA_022376925.1 of Tragulus kanchil. NCBI lineage: Eukaryota > Metazoa > Chordata > Mammalia > Artiodactyla > Tragulidae > Tragulus > Tragulus kanchil. Next base: position 66,633,810 of record JAIOJX010000001.1, on the reverse strand, counting down.
GATGGTAAATTACTGATTTTATTTCTTCAATAGATATATAGGCTCTATTACTGTTTACATATGGCATTCCTAGGCTCTTTAATCTCTAAACAGAGATGACCCCCTTAAATGAAACTAGAAAAGAGCTTTCTTGTTGTTGGAGGAGGGAATACATATTTCTGCCTTCAAGAAAAAGTTCTAACACTTCTCAGTCACATATGGAACATTATATCTACTAGGAATAAAAAGCAAAAATAAAAGTCATAATGTAATTAAAATTGTAGGACCATTCCTGTGCTCAGATGGGGCAAAGGCAACTGTTCACTTAAGGGTGTATGACTTGGAACCTATGAAACATGGAACTCCGTTTCAGAAGAAAACTGAACAGAAAATCATCAGAAAAGTCATAGATCTGAATTTACATTATTTTTCTTTATTTATGGAACCTTCAGAGGAGCTGGTCATCCCCCAGCTTAACAGCTTAATAGTCTAAAATATTTCAACCAGAAAATTTCAGCCAACACTGGATCAATGAACACTAATCAGAGGCATTAGTTCAGTGGTCTCATTTAACAGATAAAGAAACTGATTCATATAAAACACTGTAGCTTGAACTCAGGTTTCTTGATGTCCAATCCATTGTTCTTTCTATTGTACTATAATACACACTACTTTTGCAGCACCCCCTCAATATCCATACCCACAATGCCTAAGTTTCAAGACTTTCCAGTACCAATAACACATGCAGACTTTATCACACTGTAGGAACTCATTGTTTGAAGGAGCAGAAATAAGAGAGTGGAACCCAGGAAACACAAGGTCAATTTGGTGGAACTGGACTTTAAACAGGATTACAAAATAATTCTATGAGAGGAGTCTCTATCAAGAGGAAGGAAGAGGGCTTCCTTTGTGGTCCAGTGGGTAAGGACACAGCCTTGCAGTGCAAGGGGTGCCGGTTCAATCCATGGCCTGGGAAGATTCCATGTACCACAGAGCACCTGGACTGATGCGTCCAACTACTGAGCTGGAGCTCTGGAGTGCATGTGCCCAGAGCCGGTGCTCTACAGTGCAGAGGCGACTGCCATGGGAGGCCCACATGGGCCAAAGAAAAAAGATAGATGAAAATAGATAAATGAAAGACCAATAGAAGTGCCCCCCCCCCAAGAAAAAGAGGAAGGAAGAAAGAAAATATATCAACATCACTTTGGCATTTTTGAAAAGAAGAAAAATTCATTGTGTTTTCTTCTCTAGACAGAAAAAGATAGTGAGTGCCAAGTTATAAACTGAATCATCCTTGTACTACTTGAAAGCTGCATTCCTTTGTAATTAGGATTTTTAAGAAAATTATGATTACAAAAAGCTCATCTCAAGGATGAGGCCTTTTTATTCATTTTAATTTTTAATAAATGCTAGACTTCAAGGATAAAATGTGGAGAGATGTAGAGGTGGAGGCTTTCTAGTGGGTTTACACTAAATAACATACATTAGTACATAGATTACTGTTCTTACTTAATCTTGTGCCAGTTATATCACTCTAACTTTAAAACCTTTGCAATATGGTCTACCATAGCTTTGGCATAAACAGATCGAAGTAAAAGTAACCTAAGCTCTAGTTCTGGAGGAGTATGACACAGTGAAAAGAGCACTGAATTGAGCATCAGGAGCTCTGCATTGTAGTCCTATCTAGGACATTATTATATTACCTTAGGCAATTTGTATCTCCTCTAGGCTTTAGTTTTCATATGTGTAAAATTGTCCTAACAACTTCTAAGGATCATTGTGAAGATCAAATGGAATAACACAAATGAAGTTTATAGACTGCTCTACAAATTAGAAGTGACATAATACCTCAGCAGAGCAACCTCATTTACTTCTTCCAAAATTCTATGACCAAACTGGAGTCAAAGGGCTGTAATACAAAGTCCAAGGATTGCTCATAACAGCTACTATTTATTGAGTACTTATAACATGGCAATCACTGAACTTAATGTACCTTATCTTGCATAATATTTATAGCATTTAATATTAACAACTGAGACTTTCAAGATGGCAGAGGAACAAGACAGAAAGATCACCTTCCTCCTAGCACAAATTCATCAAAAATTGGTCTTCAAGTGGAACAACCCCTACAGAAGACCTTCTGAATGCTCCAGACTTCCAAAAAGGCAGCCAATCTCCTCAGAATGAGGCAAGGAAAAGATAAAGTTTAAAAATAGAGACAAAGGATTTGGGATGGGGACCTGTGCCCCTAAGGAGGGAATCCCAAATGAGGAAAAGTTTCACACATTCAGAAAACCCTCTTGGGCATTTTGAAAAGAAGAAAAATTCATTGTGTTTTCTTCTACTAGTGAGTGCCAAGTTATAAACTGAATCATCCTTGTACTACTTGAAAGCTGCATTCCTTTGTAATTAGGATTTTTAAGAAAATTATGATTACAAAAGCTCATCTCAAGGATGAGGCCTTTTATTCTTTTTAAATTTTTTAATAAATGCTAGACTTCAAGGATAAAATGTGGAGAGATGTAGAGGTGGAGGCTTTCTAGTGGGTTTACACTAAATAACATACATTAGTACATAGATTACTGTTCTTACTTAATCTTGTGCCAGTTATATCACTCTAACTTTAAAACCTTTGCAATATGGTCTACCATAGCTTTGGCATAAACAGATCGAAGTAAAAGTAACCTAAGCTCTAGTTCTGGAGGAGTATGACACAGTGAAAAGAGCACTGAATTGAGCATCAGGAGCTCTGCATTGTAGTCCTATCTAGGACATTATTATATTACCTTAGGCAATTTGTATCTCCTCTAGGCTTTAGTTTTCATATGTGTAAAATTGTCCTAACAACTTCTAAGGATCATTGTGAAGATCAAATGGAATAACACAAATGAAGTTTATAGACTGCTCTACAAATTAGAAGTGACATAATACCTCAGCAGAGCAACCTCATTTACTTCTTCCAAAATTCTATGACCAAACTGGAGTCAAAGGGCTGTAATACAAAGTCCAAGGATTGCTCATAACAGCTACTATTTATTGAGTACTTATAACATGGCAATCACTGAACTTAATGTACCTTATCTTGCATAATATTTATAGCATTTAATATTAACAACTGAGACTTTCAAGATGGCAGAGGAACAAGACAGAAAGATCACCTTCCTCCTAGCACAAATTCATCAAAAATTGGTCTTCAAGTGGAACAACCCCTACAGAAGACCTTCTGAATGCTCCAGACTTCCAAAAAGGCAGCCAATCTCCTCAGAATGAGGCAAGGAAAAAGATAAAGTTTAAAAAAATAGAGACAAAGGATTTGGGATGGGGACCTGTGCCCCTAAGGAGGGAATCCCAAATGAGGAAAAGTTTCCACACATTCAGAAAACCCCTCTTGGGCAGAGAAGGAGAGAGCTTCAGAACCACAGAGGTGAATATCCCCCAACAGGTGCTTGGAAAGAAAAATGGAGATAATTCATCACAGAGATGTTAATAGCACTTCTCAGCCAAGAAGCGGCATACAAGCCCACCACAGCCAATAGGGGCTGGGGGCTGAGGCTCAGGCTACCGGGATTAGACCCCAGGGAGAGAACCAGGGTTGACTGCCATGAATATATTCTGTAGGGGCTAGTACAACACAGCTGAGGGAGCCCAGAGAAAAGCCTGGGCTTGCCTGAGAAGCAAGAGATCATTGTTGCAGGGATCCTCTAAGCTTTGCTGGATCACAGATGACAGGGCCCTGCCTTTCTGAATGCAGTAAGTGGGATGATTCAGCTGCGGTCTGCAATTCCAGAGGTAGAAAAGCCAACACAACTGCAGTTTGCGATACCAGAGGGGGAACATGAGCCACTTGGGTTCCAGGGCCTGCCTGGGTGTAAGAGGTGGAGGCCAGGAGGTTAGTAAGGTTCCAATCCTAGTGGTCACAGCTGGCACCAAGCTGTGAGTGGGCATGGGTCACTGCCTACATCTTCCTGGGAACCTGAGAAGCTTGACTATGCCAAGGGACCCACAACCTGGGGCCAACCTCCCTGTGGAAGCACACAGCCCACCTCAGGCTGTGGTAACTTCCTGCAGGTCATTGCAGTGGCGGGCACTCCCCACACACCCCAACTGTCTCTGCCATACTCATCTCTCTCTCCATCCCAATTAAGCAAGTGAGCCCCAATAAACTGCTACTTTTGCACCCTCCTGTCTGGGCAGAGAACAGACAGAGGAGGGTGGCCTACAAGCAGAGGCAGGGCCAAAACCAAAGAGAACACCAAGGGCTGTGTGAGCAAAGAAGAGAAGGAGAAACGGCAGGTGCAGTGGATTAAATCTCCAGAATAGCTTGAGACTATGGACTTTAGGGGCAGTTGTGGATTTTGGGAGCAAGTACAAGCTGGAGTAAGGCAAAATCTGAGTCTGAGCTTACCCCACCCACTCTGCCAACAACAGGTCCTTCCTAGAAATATCAGACTTTCTGAGTAGGCAGATTGACTGGAGCTCACTGTGTGGAGAGGACAAGGAATCATAAGGATATTCTTCTTACTAACACTCTCTATGTATTTTTCTTTTTTTTCATATTCTTATAATGTTGCTCTTTCTGTATTATTACTTTGATTTTTATGTTTTATAACCTACTTTTCCCTTTTTAAAAATATCTTATTTTTAAATAAATTCATTTTGTTTCCTATATTTACAATACTCTTTAGTTACATTGCATTTTTTCCATGTTTTTGATTTTGTGTTGTTTGTCTTGTTATAATTTGTGTATTTGTCTTTTTTTAGTATTCACTTTCACTTGTGGGTTTCTTTTTTGGCTTAATTGCTCTCTTTCTTTTTCACTCCTGTTTTTCTCCTTTTTCTCTTTTTTATCTCTTCTTTTCTCTTTGTAAGTGTACGAGTTTATTTGACTTTTCTGGGCTGTTGAGTGCTGTTTTCACCATTAGTCTTGGGGTCTTGCTTCTGTGCTATGTGGTCTGTGAAGTCAGTGCTATAGTAAGGGGTCAGACATGAACCCTCAAGGTGGGAGACCTCTGTCTAGGACTTTGGATCACCAGAGATCTTCTAAACCCATGGAACATTAATCAGAGAGAGTTCTCCTAAAGGCTCTCATCTCAACACTAAGACCAAGCCCCCTCCAGAGGTAAGCAAGTTCCCATGCCAGATGCCTCATGCAAAATCTTCAGTAAAACAGGAACACAAACCTGCCTATTAGCAGAAAGGCTGTCCAAAGCCATATCAAGCCCATAGAAACCAAAAAACACATGACTGGCAACTGCACTGCCCTTCAATAAGACAAGATCCAGCTCCATCCACCAGAGCACAAGCACAAGTTCCCCTCAACCCCTCCCAACCAGGAAGTTTTCACAAGGTGCTGGTCCAACTCCACCCACAAGGGGCAGACTCCACCATTAAGAGGAAATATGACCTTCCAGCCTGCAGAAAGGAGACCTCAAAACACAGTAAATTAAATACAATGAAAAGACAGAAAAACATGCATCAGATGAAGGAACAAGATAAACATCCACAAGACTAAACAAATGAAAAGCAAATAGGCAATCTACCTAAAAAAGAATTCACAATAATGATAGTAAAGATGATTCAAAATCTTCTAAATTAAATGGAGGTACAGATAAATAGACTGGAGGCATGGATCGAGAGAATACAAGAAATGCTTAATAAAGATCTAGAAGAAATAAAGAATAGAAAATCGCCAATGATCAACACAGTAACTGAGATTAAAAATGCACTAGAAGGAATCAATAGCAGAGTAACTGAGGCAGTAAAATGGATAAATGAGCTGGAAGATAGAATGGTGGAAATAATTGAAGCAGAGCAGAAAAAAGAAAACAAAAGAAATAAGGACAGTCTCAGAGACTTCTGGGACAACACAAAGCACACTAACTTTTGAATTATAGGGGTCTCAGAAAAGAAGAAAAAAAAGAAAGGGTATGAGAAAATATTTGATGAGACTACACTCAAAAATTTCCCTAACATGGGAAAGGAAATAGCCACCCAAGTCCAGGAAGCCCATAGAGTCCCATACAAGATAAATCAAAGGAGAAACATGCCAAGACAGATATTATTCAAACTAATGCATGTTAAATGCAGTGAACAAATGTAAAAAACAGTAAGGGAGGGAACTCCCTGGTGGTCCAGTGGCTAATACTCTGTGCTCCCAATGCAGGGGGCCCAGGTTCAATCCCTGGTCAAAGAACTAGATCCCACATGCTACAAATGAGATGCAATGCAGCCAAATAAATATACATTTTGAACAACAATAACAACAAAAAGAAAAACAGTAAGGCAAAAACAACAAATAACATACTAGAGGACCTCCATAGGGTAAACAGGTGATTTTTCAGCAGAAGCTTTGCAGGCCAGAAGGGAGTGGCAAATACTTAAAGTGATGAGAGGAAAAAACCTACAACCAAGATTATTCTACCCAACAAAGATCTCACTCAGATTCAAAGGAGAAAACAAAAGCTTTAGAGACAATGAAAAGACAGAAAAACATGCATCAGATGAAGGAACAAGATAAACATCCACAAGACTAAACAAATGAAAAGCAAATAGGCAATCTACCTAAAAAAGAATTCACAATAATGATAGTAAAGATGATTCAAAATCTTCTAAATTAAATGGAGGTACAGATAAATAGACTGGAGGCATGGATCGAGAGAATACAAGAAATGCTTAATAAAGATCTAGAAGAAATAAAGAATAGAAAATCGCCAATGATCAACACAGTAACTGAGATTAAAAATGCACTAGAAGGAATCAATAGCAGAGTAACTGAGGCAGTAAAATGGATAAATGAGCTGGAAGATAGAATGGTGGAAATAATTGAAGCAGAGCAGAAAAAAGAAAACAAAAGAAATAAGGACAGTCTCAGAGACTTCTGGGACAACACAAAGCACACTAACTTTTGAATTATAGGGGTCTCAAAAAAGAAGAAAAAAAAGAAAGGGTATGAGAAAATATTTGATGAGACTACACTCAAAAATTTCCCTAACATGGGAAAGGAAATAGCCACCCAAGTCCAGGAAGCCCATAGAGTCCCATACAAGATAAATCAAAGGAGAAACATGCCAAGACAGATATTATTCAAACTAATGCATGTTAAATGCAGTGAACAAATGTAAAAAACAGTAAGGGAGGGAACTCCCTGGTGGTCCAGTGGCTAATACTCTGTGCTCCCAATGCAGGGGGCCCAGGTTCAATCCCTGGTCAAAGAACTAGATCCCACATGCTACAAATGAGATGCAATGCAGCCAAATAAATATACATTTTGAACAACAATAACAACAAAAAGAAAAACAGTAAGGCAAAAACAACAAATAACATACTAGAGGACCTCCATAGGGTAAACAGGTGATTTTTCAGCAGAAGCTTTGCAGGCCAGAAGGGAGTGGCAAATACTTAAAGTGATGAGAGGAAAAAACCTACAACCAAGATTATTCTACCCAACAAAGATCTCACTCAGATTCAAAGGAGAAAACAAAAGCTTTAGAGACAAGAAAAAGTGAACAGAATTCAGCATCACCAAATTAACTTTACAACAAATGCTAAAGGAACTTCTCTAGACAGGAAACACTAGAAAAAGAAAAGGCCTACAAAAGCAAACCCCAAGAAATAAAGCAAATGGTAATAGACTGAAAGTGAAGGTCTGAGAAAAGATATTCCATGCAAATGGAAATCAAAAGAAAGCAGGGGAACAAGCACTCAATCAAATAAAATAGGCTGTAAATAAAGAACACTACAACAGACAAGGAAGGACACTAGTTAATGATAAAGGGATCAATCCAAGAAGATATAACAATCATAAATATATACCCCCCCCAAAATACAGGCACTTCAGTACCTAAGGCTAGCAACTATTAAAGGGGAAATTGACAATAGCATAGTAATAGTGAGCGACTTTAACATCCCACTCACACCAATGGACAAATCATTCAGACAGAAGGTTAATAAGGGAACATAAGCTTTAAATGATACAAATGACTCACAAAGACAAAAGGGAGAAGACACAAATCATTAAAATGAAAAAGAAAAAGTTACAATATACAACACAGGAATGCAAATGATCATAAGAGACTACTACCAGCAACTATATGCCAATGAAATGGACAATCTCAAAGAAATGAACAAATTCTTACAAAAGTATAACCTTCTAAAACTGAACCAGGACGAAATAGAAAACATGAATAGTCAAATCACAAGCACAGAATTCAAAACTGTAATAAAAAATCTCCCAATAAACAAATGCTTAAGGCCAGATGGCTTCACAGGTGAATTTTACCAAAAGTTTAAAGAGCTAACACCTATCCTGTTCAAACTCTTCAGAAGGTTGCAGAGGAAGAAAAACTCCCAAACTCCTTCTATGAGACTACCATCACCTTGATACCAAAACCAGACAAAGATACCAAAAAAATAAAATTACAGGCCAACATTACTGTTGAACATAGATGCAAAAATCCTCAATGAATTCTAGCAAACAGAATACAACAGCACGTTAAAAGGTCATACATCATGATCAAATGGGATTTATCCCAAGAATGAAAGTATTCTTAAATATACAGATCTATCAATGTGGTTTACCATATTAACAAACTAAAAGATAAAAAGCATATGATCATGTCAACAGATGCAGAGAAAGTTTTTGACAAAATTCAATGCCCATTTATGATTAAAAAATCTCCAGAAGGTAAAAATAGAGGAATATACTTCAACATAATAAAGGACACATGACAAATATACTTCAAACATTATTCTCAACAACGAAACACTGAATGTATTTTCTCTAATATCAGGAGCAAGACAGGGTACCTACTCTCACCAACCACTATCATTCTACTCTCACTACTATCGTTCTACTCTCACCACTAGCATAGTTTTCAAAGTCTTAGTCATAAAAATAAAAGAATAAAAAGGAAACCCAGTTAGGAAAAGAAGTAAAACTCTCAGTGTTTGCAAATGATATGATACTATACATAGAAAACCCTAAAGATGCCACCAAAAAATTACTAGAGCTAATCAATGAATATAGGAAAGTCACAAGATACAAAATCAATACACAGAAATCCCTTGCATTCTTACACACTTACAATGAAAAATCAGAAAGAGAAATTAAGAAAACATTCCCATTCACCATCACAACAAAAAAATATCTGGGAATAAACCTACCTAAAGAAACAAAAGACCTATGTGCAGAAAAATATGACACTGACGAAAGAAATCAAAAATGACATAAACAGATGGAGAGATATACCATGTTTGTGTCTTGGAAGAATCAATACTGTGACAATGACTATACTACCAAAAGCAACCTACAGGGTCAATGCAATCCCTATGAAACTACCAATGGTGTTTTTCACAAAACTAGAACAAAAAAAAAGCTCAATTCATATGGAAACACAAAAGACCCTTGATAACCAAAGCAGTCTTGAGAAAGAAGAATGGAACTGGAAAAATCAACCTTCCTGACTTCAGACTGTACTACAAAGTTATAATAATCAAGACAGGATGGTACTGGCATAGTAACAGAAATATGGACCAATGGAACAAGATATAGAACCTAGAGAAACCACACATCTATGGATTAAAAGGTCATACATCATGATCAAATGGGATTTATCCCAAGAATGAAAGTATTCTTAAATATACAGATCTATCAATGTGGTTTACCATATTAACAAACTAAAAGATAAAAAGCATATGATCATGTCAACAGATGCAGAGAAAGTTTTTGACAAAATTCAATGCCCATTTATGATTAAAAAATCTCCAGAAGGTAAAAATAGAGGAATATACTTCAACATAATAAAGGACACATGACAAATATACTTCAAACATTATTCTCAACAACGAAACACTGAATGTATTTTCTCTAATATCAGGAGCAAGACAGGGTACCTACTCTCACCAACCACTATCATTCTACTCTCACTACTATCGTTCTACTCTCACCACTAGCATAGTTTTCAAAGTCTTAGTCATAAAAATAAAAGAATAAAAAGGAAACCCAGTTAGGAAAAGAAGTAAAACTCTCAGTGTTTGCAAATGATATGATACTATACATAGAAAACCCTAAAGATGCCACCAAAAAATTACTAGAGCTAATCAATGAATATAGGAAAGTCACAAGATACAAAATCAATACACAGAAATCCCTTGCATTCTTACACACTTACAATGAAAAATCAGAAAGAGAAATTAAGAAAACATTCCCATTCACCATCACAACAAAAAAATATCTGGGAATAAACCTACCTAAAGAAACAAAAGACCTATGTGCAGAAAAATATGACACTGACGAAAGAAATCAAAAATGACATAAACAGATGGAGAGATATACCATGTTTGTGTCTTGGAAGAATCAATACTGTGACAATGACTATACTACCAAAAGCAACCTACAGGGTCAATGCAATCCCTATGAAACTACCAATGGTGTTTTTCACAAAACTAGAACAAAAAAAAAGCTCAATTCATATGGAAACACAAAAGACCCTTGATAACCAAAGCAGTCTTGAGAAAGAAGAATGGAACTGGAAAAATCAACCTTCCTGACTTCAGACTGTACTACAAAGTTATAGTCATCAAGACAGGATGGTACTGGCATAAAAACAGAAATACAGACCAATGGAACAAGATATAGAACCTAGAGAAAAACCCACACATCTATGGACACCTTATCTTTGACAAAGGAGGCAAGAATACACAAGGGAGAAAAGACAGTCTCTTCGACAAGAGGTTCTGGGAAAACTGGACAGCTACATGCAAAAGAATGAAACTAGAATACCTTCTAACATCATACACAAAAATAAACTCAAAATGGATTACATTTTAAATGCAATGCCAGAAATAATAATGCTCTTAGAGGCAAACATAGGCAGAACACTCCTTGACATAGATCACAGCAAGATCCTCTATGACCCACCTCCTAGAGGAATGGAAACAAAAACAAAAATAAGAAAATTGGACTTAATGAAACTTAAAAGCTTTTGCACAGCAAAGGAAACTATAAACAAGGCGAAAAGACAACCCTCAGAATGGGAGAAAATTATAGGCAACGAAATAACTGACAAAGGATTAGTCTCCAAAATATACAAGCAGCTCAATACCAGGAAAACAAACAACCCAATCAAAAAGTGGGCAGAAGACCTCGAGAAACATTGCTCCAAGGAAGACATACAGATAGCTAATAAACACATGAAAAGATGCTCAGTAGCGCTCATTGTTAGAGAAATGCAAATCAAAACTACAATGAAGTTATCACCTCACACTGGTCAGAATGGCCATCATTTAAAAATCTACAAACAATGAATACTGAAAAGGGTGCAGAGAAAAGGGAACTCTCTTGCGCTGTTAGTGGGAATGTAAATTGATACAGCCACTATGGAGGACAGAATGGAGATCCCGGTGGTCCAGTGAGTAAGGACACCACCTTGCAGTGCAAGGGGCGCTGGTTCGATCCCTGGCCTGGGAAGATCGCACGTGCTGCAGAGCGGCTGGACCGATGTGTCCAATTACCGAGTCAGAGCTCTGGAGCACATGCGCCCAGAGCCGGCGCTCTGTGACAACAGAGGCCACTGCAATGGGAGGCCCACACAGGCCAAAGAACAAAGATGGATGAAAATAGATAAATGAAAGACCAATAGAAATGGCCCACCTGCCCCCCTCCCTCCCTAACCCGCCCCCTGCAACAAAAAATTTTTAAAAAAATTAGGAATCAAACAATATGACCCAACAATCCCACTCTTGGGCATATACCCTAAGGAAATCATAACTGAAAAAGCACATGTACTCCCAATGTTCACTGCAGCATTATTTGCTATAATTAGGACATGGAAGCAACCTAGATGTCCATTGATAGATGAATGGATGAAGAAGCTGTGGTACATATGTACAATGGAATATTACTCAGCCATAAAAAGGGAACATATCTGAGTCAGTTCTAATGTGGTGGATGAACATGGAGTCTATTATACAGAGTCAAGTAAGTCAGAAAGAGAAAAATAAACATTGCATATTAACCTATATGTGTATATATATATATATATATGGAATCTGGAAAATGGTAGTAATGAACCTATTTGCTGGGTAGCAATTAGAGACTTTCACATAGGAAACAGACTTTTGGACATGGTGGGTGAAGGAGAGGGTCGGATGAATTGAGAGGGTGACATTGAAACATATACGTTACCATATTTAAAACAGCCAGTGGGAATTTGCTGTATGATGCAGGGAACCCAAACCTGGTGCTCTGTGACAACCTAGAGGGGTGGGATGGAGTGGCAGATGGGAGAGAGGTTCAGGAGAGAGAGGATACACACACACACACACACACACACACACACATACACACACATCTATGGCTGATTCATGTTGATGTATGGCAGTAACCAACACAATATTGTAAAGCAATTATCCTCCAATTAAAAATAAATAACTTTTTAAAAGATGATGATCCAGAAGAAAAGAGCCTAGGAAAGGAAAACAAAAAGTCACGTTAAAAAAAAGGAGAAGGGAATTTTCAAAAGAAATGTATTGTCAAAAACTTAAATGTCATGTAGAAATAGCATAAATATAAATGAAATATGCATAAACATTGATATGTATACAAATTGAAAGCAAAAAATTATATATTGCATTTTCTTCTAAATTAAATCTATCAGTAATAAATGTATTGTCAATTACACAAGAGAAATTACTATTACTTGTATCCTACAAAGGAGAATAATGAGGCACATTAATGAAGCAGCAACATAGCTATGGTCCCAGAGTAAGTATAAGAAAGAAGAATGCAGCAAGTGACAAAGGCTTACTGTATAGCACAGGGAACTATAGTCAATATCTTATTATAACCTGTAATAGAAAATAATTTCAAAAATAATATATGTGTATATGCATAACAATCACAAAAACAGAATTCTACTTTTTGAAATTTAGTAATATTTATCTTTTTGCCAGTTTTTCTAAATGTCCTATGAAAATCTAATAAATAAGATACAAAACTTTCAATATATTTGTATAGGATATAAGATGAATATAAATTAATATAAATACAAATCTATTATATTTAAATTCTTAATGACATTGTTCAAGATGCTCCTATTTTTATTCTTTCTGCACTTGATAAAATGTTCTCAGAGAAGTGTTAATATGTCTCACTATGATTACATATTTTTTATTTTCCCTTATATTTCTTCTGATTTTTGCTTTATGTATCTTTGTTTCTTTGTTGTTAAGTGTCTAATGGTTTATGATGTCTATCTTCTTTGTGAATTATACCTTCTATCATTAAAAATACTCATCTTTGTTCCATTTAAAAATTTAAAAAAATCGTATGGTTACTAGGGGAGAAAAGGGGAGAGGGATAAATTGGGAGATTTTGGCTGACACATTCACACTACTATATATTAAAGGACCTACTGTATATCATAGGGAAATATACTGAATACACTGTAATGACCTATATGGGAAAAGAATCTAAAAAAGAGTGAATATATGTATATGTATAACTGATTCACTTTGTTGTACAGCAGAAACTAATATAAATGGTAAATCAACTATACTCCAATAAAAAAAATTAATAAAAAATCTGCCTGCAATGCAGAAGACCCGGGTTCCACCCCTGGATTGGGAGAAAGAAAAAGAAAGAGGAATTCAAAGTTAGTTTTGCTCAAATCCTTAAGATATATTAATTAACCTCCATATAGTCAAGACTACGAAAAGGCTTGCTCTAATTGTGTATATGAACAATACACTTAAGATCCCTCAATCTGGCATTCGTGGTCTTCCAAGATAAGGCTTACCTAGTTTATCTTTACAGTGTCATCTCCCAATATGACTGCCCCTTTCATTTATCCCTTTCCTTCCATATATCATGTGTAGTTCATGTGCCATGGGATTGGCTCCTTCCCTTAAGTGCATTAAGAAAGTATTCTACTTGAGGGCTTCCCCTGGTGGTCCAGTGGGTAAGGACACCGCCTTGCAGTGCAAGGGGCGCCGGTTCGAGCCCTGGCCTGGGAGGATCCCACGTGCCGCGGAGTGGCTGGACTGATGTGTCCAATCACCGAGCCGGAGCTCTGGAGCGCATGCGCCCAGAGCCGGCACTCTGCAACAACAGACGCCACCGCGGTGGGAGACCCACAGGAGCCAAAGAACAAGATGGATGAAAATAGAGAAATGAAAGACCAATAGAAGTGGCCCGCCCACTCCCCTCTCTCCCCAACCCGACCCTCGCCCAAAGTAAATAAATAAATAAATCTTTAAAAAAAAAAGCACTTTAATACACTTTAAAAAAAAAAAGAAAGTATTCTACTTGAAATACAAGCTGTCTGCATGTCAGGGTCTCATTATTAATAACATTACCCTATGTCTGGTGTTAAAAACTACAATTTACATATTTAGCATAGTAAACTTATATAGATAAATCCAAACACTCAACCAGTTTCATGTATTCACTTACAGCTCTATCCCTTAGGTAGTAGCAGTTTTAGCATAGCCTAGATTGAGGAGACTAGCAGTCAGAGGTAAGATTGTTTGAGTTCATATGCTGTCAGCAAAAGTCATTGAATCCTCTCAGCAAGGTAGGTAGTGTAACCTAGCCATAACTCTGAGCCTGTAAGCTAGTTAGACTCTTTGCACCCACCTCTGCCTCTCTCCACAAACTTGGAGGGGAAACTAGCAGTATCATACAATCAGTTTCCCACTTTCTTGGCTACCCACAGCACAGTAACAGGATTATCAGCTTCCTCATAGGGTTCCAGGATGCTAAACTCCTGAGAAGAAAGCCTCTGTGTTCCTTGGCCTTGCTTTCCAGGCATTAAGAAAAATCTGTAAAGGAGCTGGGTTGATATGATAAATTCCCATCTGAACATGAAAATCAGCTCTTAAAAAAGTCCCTTTGCACTTCCAGATAAGGCTTACCTAGTTTATCTTTACAGTGTCATCTCCCAATATGACTGCCCTTTCATTTATCCCTTTCCTTCCATATATCATGTGTAGTTCATGTGCCATGGGATTGGCTCCTTCCCTTAAGTGCATTAAGAAAGTATTCTACTTGAGGGCTTCCCCTGGTGGTCCAGTGGGTAAGGACACCGCCTTGCAGTGCAAGGGGCGCCGGTTCGATCCCTGGTCTGGGAGGATCCCACGTGCCGCGGAGCGGCTGGACTGATGTGTCCAATCACCGAGCCGTAGCTCTGGAGCGCATGCGCCCAGAGCCGGCACTCTGCAACAACAGACGCCACCGCGGTGGGAGGCCCACAGGAGCCAAAGAACAAAGACGGATGAAAATAGAGAAATGAAAGACCAATAGAAGTGGCCCGCCCACTCCCCTCTCTCCCCAACCCGACCCTCGCCCAAAGTAAATAAATAAATAAATCTTTAAAAAAAAAAGCACTTTAATACACTTTAAAAAAAAGAAAGTATTCTACTTGAAATACAAGCTGTCTGCATGTCAGGGTCTCATTATTAATAACATTACCCTATGTCTGGTGTTAAAAACTACAATTTACATATTTAGCATAGTAAACTTATATAGATAAATCCAAACACTCAACCAGTTTCATGTATTCACTTACAGCTCTATCCCTTAGGTAGTAGCAGTTTTAGCATAGCCTAGATTGAGGAGACTAGCAGTCAGAGGTAAGATTGTTTGAGTTCATATGCTGTCAGCAAAAGTCATTGAATCCTCTCAGCAAGGTAGGTAGTGTAACCTAGCCATAACTCTGAGCCTGTAAGCTAGTTAGACTCTTTGCACCCACCTCTGCCTCTCTCCACAAACTTGGAGGGGAAACTAGCAGTATCATACAATCAGTTTCCCACTTTCTTGGCTACCCACAGCACAGTAACAGGATTATCAGCTTCCTCATAGGGTTCCAGGATGCTAAACTCCTGAGAAGAAAGCCTCTGTGTTCCTTGGCCTTGCTTTCCAGGCATTAAGAAAAATCTGTAAAGGAGCTGGGTTGATATGATAAATTCCCATCTGAACATAAGAGAAGGAAAACTCTAGCTTCAAAGAAAACATTTATGTGATTCAATTAATCCCTCTCCTTTCAACTAAATGTCTAAATCATAATTTGCTGAAAAACATGCTGCTATGATTTAGTGAAGATTAGGCAGAGTTCAGAATTGGACCCTGGGAATAATTAGGAGGTAGAGTTTCATGCTGTCAGTATTTCTAGCATTCTGCCTCAGTAAATAGTGACTATTCACTATTATTAATTCTATTCACTATTTTTAATAATCAGTAACAATACTTCATTTGGCACATGCAATTTGCACAAAGGATAAAACAACATTCAAGCTTAAGTAAAACTTGCATCCCCTTACACCAAATTAATAAGTATTTTCTGTAGCTCAATAGCTGCTTTTAAAATATATATTTAAGTAAACTTCTTTGCTAGCTCCTTAAAACAGATCTTTACCAAGTTATTTAGAATCGTTAACCTTCACTGTGTTTAATATTTCATATTCTTTTGACAAGTAATGAATTAACATATCATATCCTTTATAAAGTGCCAAATCAAGCTCTCTTTATCTTCATTTAAGAAACTGATTAGGTAAATAAAAAATAAATGAATGAACAAATAAAAAGAAACTAATCAGCTAAATATTACATAGGGCAATATGACACCAAGAGGAGGAGAGAAAGGCTAAAGAAGATCAGAGTTAGGGCTATAAGAGACAGAACAACTCTCAGGAGGACAAGAAATAGATTTAATAAAAGTTGAGAGTAAAAGCAAGTCAAAGGGAAGAAGGTAAGACTAGAGAAAGATATGTAAAGGTAAAGAGTTTCATGAAAAGCTTATCATTATTTCCTATTTTTTCAGAAACACAGAGCTAAATTGCTTGCCCAAGGTCATGAAACAGGCAAAACTAGGACCACAGGCCACTTTGAGGTAAGTATTTTGACTCTAAGTGGAGCACAACTGTAGCTTTCTCTCCTGGTGTGGTTGATCTCTGGTGGCTGAGTTAGGAAAACGTATTCTTCATGAACAAATCACAAGTCTAAGTGCAACTTTGTTTTTTAATCCCAGAGAATATTGGCCTACCTATTTATGTTCTTCATACTTTAGTTCCTCCTGCTGTCAAACAGCAATCATAACAACAGGCCCAAAATTCTCATGGATGATATGAGACTAAAGAAGAGAGGTGAGAAAACACTTAGAATTCTTTAATTCAGTTGAGATTGTTTAAGCAGCTGCAATAATTAGATAGCACAGCGTTAATTAAACAGAAAGACAGAAAGCAGTCTCCACAGTACTCTGCATTAAATTCAAATTTTAAATAAAAGAAAAAGCAAAATGAAAGGCAGATGGCTAAAATAACATGCTGGGAAAAACTAATGCTGTCAATAACTATTCTCAGGGTCCCTCCTTTAGACAAAGCACTTTTTAATCAAGTGCTGCCCACAGGTGCCACCAGAGATCAGAGAAACTCTATGCATTCTAGGGACAAGTTCTATAAACTTTGACAATGGGTGGGGTTAAACCAGTGTTCTAGACAAAACAACAGAGTCTTATGAAAGCATCTAGGTAAGAATATGTACATATATGAATATAATCACACATACATTTAGAATTTCTAAATTGATTTGTCATAAAGAGAGATTTATTGTCATCCCTGTAGCATATCTCAACAAGATGAACAATGTGTTACCTGTTCTTACTCCAAGGAAATGGTATTGCTAGAACATTGACATATTGTATTTAATCACCGCAACCAACAGCCGAGGCAGAAATTATTGTCCTATTTTTGTGGGTAGGGAAACAAGTTTAATTGGCAGACCCATATGGAAAATCCAAGAACCTACCATTAATCAGTCAGATCCCTTCATTTTACAGCTAAGTAAACATTTCAACTTTGAATCCTTCATGATTACACATGAACAGTATCTCTGGGAACAACTCTAAAAGATATATAAAGTCATCTTGCTGATGTAAGTCTACGTTTAACAGTACTGTAGTGGAATTCAAAGTGTTATAGAGGTTCACAGTAGTATACGAATCCAGACTTTAATATTCTGAAAGACTTATTCTACTTCAATAATTAGCCATGTGCCAGGTCTCATGCTATTTACTGGTCGGGAGTGGGAGCAGACAAAAGAGGTATAGTCCCTGTCCCTGGGGATACTCTGGTTTTTCTGGGAATACTGTATCTGATGCATGTGAAACAAACATTTGACAATAATACAAGGTAGATTATATAATTGATACAAACCAATTAGTCAACAATATATGACTGAATATATAATTGTTATGAAACAATTACAGAACAACTGAGGCTAAAAATATAATTGGCTTCTGCCAATTTAACTCCATGTTGGTTTATTAATGACACCCCATACATTTTTGTGTTGTCATGGACCCTCAGGTCCAAATTACTTGCTTTTATTTCTAGATAAAGTGGGCTGAGCTGTTCCAGTCCCCACTGTCAATGAGCTGCCTCACATTTCCAGAGAAGGTACAGATCTTTCTATCAATGGCATGAATTACGTCAATTTAAATTACTAATCAGAAAGAGTCAATTTAATCAATATTTCTATGATGAATGCATACTTCTTTGATTCAATCTTAATACATATTTCTTTACAACTCAGACGCAGGATTTATTTTTAGAAAATATGTAGGTATACAATTAAAGCAGTGATTTATTATTACTTTTTAAGGTTAATTTTCAGCTTCATCATGACTCTGAATGATGAACTTTTTATTTTATGTATCAAAGTGAACTGAAATAAATCCTATCATGATCACTTGGAAATATCCAGAATTAAGGCCACTATCTTAGTTTCAAAGGCATGATCATTTCAAGGTTTCAAATCTGAGTGACTGGGAACCATTCCTATACCTTAATCTATTGGAGTTACCAAATCTAATCTTTACCATGCTTTTGCAGTGCTAATAGTGGCCAATGATAGGTCCTGTTGCCTCACAGTTGGGTTAAGGCAAGAGCTTTCTAGATATTCTCCCTGCCTCTAAAACATGTTCTACACTGCTAGCAAAACATTCTCTTGAAAAATATCCCTTTGCACATGTCTTGTCTTCCCATTCAAAAACCATCAGTAATTCCCCACTTCTCACAGTGACTTTAACTTGGTATTAAGGACCGTCATGATCTGAACCTAGTGCATGTCAACATCCTCAACCACTACATCTTAATATGAAATTCTTGCCCCCAAAACAATTGTCATACTTACTACCTCCCCCAGGTGACAGTATTTCCATTTCTGTCTCTGCATCTTAACACTATTCACTGACAGCATAGAGAATTCCATTCTTTTCATTGATTCCAGATTTCCTTCACTATCATGTTCAAGACTTATCTTTTTCAAAAAGTTTTCTTCAATACCTTAGCTCACAATGACATCTTTCTTACTTTTAAAACTTTTTTTCCAGATTTATTGAGATATAATTGATATATAATATTGTGGAAGTTTAAAGTGCTCAACATGTTGATTTAATGCACTTATTAATATATATTTTGAAAGGATTACCATAGTAGCATTAATTAATACTTTCAAAAACTCACACAACTAACATTTTCTTTATTTTAAAAATCATGAAAGTATGCTAATACATTTACAGGAGACTTGGAGCATAACAAAATTACATATAGTTTACTATATATTACAACTATTTTTAAGTAAATAAAGATTTTTAGCTGGAGTTTCATTATCAAACTCTCAAAAATGGATAGAATGAATAAACAGAAAAGTAGACAGATGCAGTAGACCTGAAAAGCACTAAGAAACATTTCAACATAATTAAGATTTATACAATTTTCACACAACAGCAGGATACAAATTCTATTTAAGTTCCCATAGACTATATTCAGGAGACACTGTAACATATCCTGGGACATAAAACAAGGCACAAAAATTTCATGTTCTAAAAGTACTGAAATCATACAGAGTCTATTCTCTTATCACTGTGGAATTATGTTATGAATCAACATCAAAAGATATTTCAAAATAACCCACATATTTTCAAGTGTAATGTGACATTTACTGAGAGAGATCTTTGACTCAGCCATTTGAAAGCCTCAATAAAGTTAAAACACTGAAGAAACACAGAGGGTGATTGCAAAGAAGAAAGCATTTAAGTGAGAAACCTTTCACAGTTGGGTTAAGGCAAGAGCTTTCTAGATATTCTCCTGCCTCTAAAACATGTTCTACACTGCTAGCAAAACATTCTCTTGAAAAATATCCCTTTGATCGAAAAGTAATTCCCCACTTCTCACAGTGACTTTAACTTGGTATTAAGGACCGTCATGATCTGAACCTAGTGCATGTCAACATCCTCAACCACTACATCTTAATATGAAATTCTTGCCCCCAAAACAATTGTCATACTTACTACCTCCCCCAGGTGACAGTATTTCCATTTCTGTCTCTGCATCTTAACACTATTCACTGACAGCATAGAGAATTCCATTCTTTTCATTGATTCCAGATTTCCTTCACTATCATGTTCAAGACTTATCTTTTTCAAAAAGTTTTCTTCAATACCTTAGCTCACAATGACATCTTTCTTACTTTTAAAACTTTTTTTCCAGATTTATTGAGATATAATTGATATATAATATTGTGGAAGTTTAAAGTGCTCAACATGTTGATTTAATGCACTTATTAATATATATTTTGAAAGGATTACCATAGTAGCATTAATTAATACTTTCAAAAACTCACACAACTAACATTTTCTTTATTTTAAAAATCATGAAAGTATGCTAATACATTTACAG
Source organism: Tragulus kanchil (assembly GCA_022376925.1). Lineage (NCBI taxonomy): Eukaryota > Metazoa > Chordata > Mammalia > Artiodactyla > Tragulidae > Tragulus > Tragulus kanchil. The sequence continues at coordinate 66,613,098 of JAIOJX010000001.1, read as the reverse complement.
GAGACTTGGAGCATAACAAAATTACATATAGTTTACTATATATTACAACTATTTTTAAGTAAATAAAGATTTTTAGCTGGAGTTTCATTATCAAACTCTCAAAAATGGATAGAATGAATAAACAGAAAAGTAGACAGATGCAGTAGACCTGAAAAGCACTAAGAAACATTTCAACATAATTAAGATTTATACAATTTTCACACAACAGCAGGATACAAATTCTATTTAAGTTCCCATAGACTATATTCAGGAGACACTGTAACATATCCTGGGACATAAAACAAGGCACAAAAATTTCATGTTCTAAAAGTACTGAAATCATACAGAGTCTATTCTCTTATCACTGTGGAATTATGTTATGAATCAACATCAAAAGATATTTCAAAATAACCCACATATTTTCAAGTGTAATGTGACATTTACTGAGAGAGATCTTTGACTCAGCCATTTGAAAGCCTCAATAAAGTTAAAACACTGAAGAAACACAGAGGGTGATTGCAAAGAAGAAAGCATTTAAGTGAGAAATTCTATCAAAATGAGAAATTAACATCAAGGATACTTTAAAAAACCAATGTATTTAGAAATTAAAATGATGAATGTTATCTAAGAAACCATAATAAGGAAAATTAGAAACTATTTGTAACAGAATAAAAATGAAAAGAGAGTTCATCAATTTGTTGCATACAGCTGAAGCTGCTCAATGCAACTAAATAAAATGTGGAAATTTGAATAAGGTATGAAAACTAATAATGTACACAAGCATAAAATTTTTGTGAAATATGAACAAAATCCTTAGTGATACTGCATCACTTGTTAATTTCCTGTTTTTTTTATTTTTTATTTTACAACATAGTATTTCTCTGTTGATGCTTTTGAACTGTGGTGCTAAAGAAGACTCTTAAGAGTCTCTTGGACAGCAAGGAGATCAAATCAGTCAGTCCTAAAGGAAATCAACCCTGAATATTCATTGGAAGGACTAATGGTAAAGCTGAAACTCCAATACTTTGGCTACCTGATGCGAAGAGCTGACTGATTGGAAAACACCCTGATTCTAGGAAAGACTGAAGGCAGGAGGAGAAGGGGACGACAGAGGATAAGATGATTGGATGGCATCATTGACTCAATGAACATGAGTTTGAGCAATCTCCAGAGATGGTGAAGGACAGGGAAGCCTGGAGTGCTACAGTCCATGGGGTCACAAAGAATTGGACATGACTGAGCGACTGAACAAAAAGAACAAATTTCTTTATTCTTAGAATTGGATTAAAAGTTGAAAACCACATTCAAAATTTTTTAAAAAATCACTAACCAGCTTTTTAGGCTTTTAGTAGTAATACCAGATGTCAGAATAAATGGAAATATATCAAAGTTTTGAATGAATATAAATTAGAAATCTAGCATCTATTCATACTTAGTCAAACAAATTTTTGGCTAATCAAAAATTCATGTTTTCTAAAATACATATAATATTATACATGCTATACACACACACACACACACACACACACACACACACACACACACAGACCCTTTTCTACTACACTTGAAAAACGCTCAAGAAGAACAATAACAATGAAAAAGATGGAGAGATTGGGAAACAAAATAAATGAAATCAGTGTACCGAATAGAAAATAGAAAATGTGAAACAAACTAGGTAAAAGTAAAAGATTATCATATTTTTAAACATGGTTGCTCATTAGAATCACATCTGGAGATTTGGAGAAAAAAATAATACATAGGCATTTGTATTTCTCAAAAATATTCCAAGATAATTATAATGTGAATCTGGATTTTAAAAAGTGATTACAGATTTTTATATCAAATGGTAGTTTAAGCAATTTAGATTTCTATTATTGTCTATTAACCAATCACAATACAACAGTATTAAGCAAATAATAGTTACCTAATCACAATAGTAAAAGGTGTTTATCAGTTTTCACAGTCAATAGCCAGAAAAAAATTAAAGATAATTACAATTTCGAGCCATAATGGAAACACATTTAACCTAACAATATAAAATAATTACATACAATGTGGAGGTTATGTAGAGTGATGTGGTAAGTGGGCGGGCATACATGAATATACTTTCTTTTTTATTTTATTTATTAATTTTTTAGCAGAATTTTGTTGTTTAATGCCACACATCAACCTGAATCCACCCTAGGTATACATATGTCCCTCCCAACCTCCTTCATCTCCCTCCCCATCCCACTCCTACAGGTCACCACAGAGCCCCATTTGAGATCCCCTAGTCCTACAGCATATTCCCCTTCTTCACCCCAATGTCCATAAGACTGTTCTCCATGTCTGTCTCTCCACTGCTGCTCTGTATATTCATTTATCAGCACCATCTTTCTAGATTCCATATATATGTGTCAGTATACAATATTTATTTTTCTTTCTCTGACATACTTCACTCTGTATAATAGGTTCAGATTCATCCACCTTATTAGAACTGATTCAAATACATTTCTTTTAATGGCTGAGTAATATTCCATTGTATATATGTACCACAGCTTCTTTATCCATTCCTCTGTCAATGGACATCTAGTTACTTCCATGTTCTAGCTATTGTAAATAGTGCTGCAATGAACAATGTGGTTTCTGGTCTTACAGTTAGCTCTTTAAACCATTTTGAGTTTATCCTTGTGTGTCGTGTTAAGTAGTGCTCCAACTTCATTCTTTTTTTTTTTTTAACTGAATTTTTTTTTTTTTTAAGAAAGCACTTTTTTTTTTTTGCCTCTAAGTCATTGTTTATTTTTCATCCATCTTTATTCTTTGGTATGTGTAGGCCCCCCATCACAGTGGCCTCTCCCATTGCAGAGCACTGGCTCCGGGCACATGCACCCCAGAGCGCTGGCCCATAATTGAACACACCAGCTCAGTCATTCCTCAGCACGTGGGACCTTCCCAGGCCAGGGATCAAACCGGGGCCCCCCGCACTGCATGGTAGACTCTACATCCACTGGACCACCAGCGAAGCCCTAACTGAAGTTTTTTGAGTAAATATGATTACTTAGGAAGACAACAGAACGAGAAGAGAAGAGGACCTCAAATAGAAAACTCTGGACTATAACATTTAATAGAAGAGAAGCCAGTAAAGGAGACGAAGAGCTGAAAGAAGAAACACAGGAGAGTCTAGCATCATGGAAGAGAAGAGCACAGTGCTGGGTAAAACACTGCTGAGATATCAGGAAGAGGAAGAGGAAAATGCAATTCTCTGTTCAAGAAATGTGACTGGGAAGGGAAAGGATGACTGAAGTGCATTTTAAGTGCTGAAGAGCAAGTGTAGATGAAGGGATTGAATGTAAGCGTGTAGATTAATAATACTACAAGATCTTTGAAAATGTAGAGGAGACTGGATCTAGAGAACAGGTGGAGAGATTGGTCCTGGAGAAAGAATGAACCCTTCTTTATTCTAACAAGGAATAAAGACATATGGGTGGAGATGTAGATATGTCTGCAGGTTTGGTAGTGTAGTAGTTCCTGCTCAATTCTTGGTCAAGCAGGAAATAAGATCACCTGTTCAGCTCAAGGGGAAGAGGAATTTAAAAGGAGTCAGGGTCTGAGGAGGGCAAACATTGGAAAGTTGTTGGAATGAGTAGTGTTGACTAGAGCTATGTAATTTGTAAGGTGCTACTGAAAACCCAGCTGGGGTAGCTGATCATAAATTCTAAGTACCAGTCTGGTTATGTGTTTTTTTTAAACCAATTTTTTGTCAATCTGTCGGTTTCTGGTTTCTTACAGTTAGCTCTTTAAACCATTTTGAGTTTATCCTTGTGTGTCGTGTTAAGTAGTGCTCCAACTTCATTCTTTTTTTTTTTTTAACTGAATTTTTTTTTTAAGAAAGCACTTTTTTTTTTTTGCCTCTAAGTCATTGTTTATTTTTCATCCATCTTTATTCTTTGGTATGTGTAGGCCCCCCATCACAGTGGCCTCTCCCATTGCAGAGCACTGGCTCCGGGCACATGCACCCCAGAGCGCTGGCCCATAATTGAACACACCAGCTCAGTCATTCCTCAGCACGTGGGACCTTCCCAGGCCAGGGATCAAACCGGGGCCCCCCGCACTGCATGGTAGACTCTACATCCACTGGACCACCAGCGAAGCCCTAACTGAAGTTTTTTGAGTAAATATGATTACTTAGGAAGACAACAGAACGAGAAGAGAAGAGGACCTCAAATAGAAAACTCTGGACTATAACATTTAATAGAAGAGAAGCCAGTAAAGGAGACGAAGAGCTGAAAGAAGAAACACAGGAGAGTCTAGCATCATGGAAGAGAAGAGCACAGTGCTGGGTAAAAACATGCTGAGATATCAGGAAGAGGAAGAGGAAAATGCAATTCTCTGTTCAAGAAATGTGACTGGGAAGGGAAAGGATGACTGAAGTGCATTTTAAGTGCTGAAGAGCAAGTGTAGATGAAGGGATTGAATGTAAGCGTGTAGATTAATAATACTACAAGATCTTTGAAAATGTAGAGGAGACTGGATCTAGAGAACAGGTGGAGAGATTGGTCCTGGAGAAAGAATGAACCCTTCTTTATTCTAACAAGGAATAAAGACATATGGGTGGAGATGTAGATATGTCTGCAGGTTTGGTAGTGTAGTAGTTCCTGCTCAATTCTTGGTCAAGCAGGAAATAAGATCACCTGTTCAGCTCAAGGGGAAGAGGAATTTAAAAGGAGTCAGGGTCTGAGGAGGGCAAACATTGGAAAGTTGTTGGAATGAGTAGTGTTGACTAGAGCTATGTAATTTGTAAGGTGCTACTGAAAACCCAGCTGGGGTAGCTGATCATAAATTTCTCTAAGTACCAGTCTGGTTATGTGAATTTCTCCAGCTGTGATTGAAATAGATATGTAAAAGAATAATGGCAAGAAACTAAAACAACAGACTGTGGAATCTTAGCTGGGGAGAAAGGAAAGGAAACAGTAAACAGGGATACCGGAAAGGAAGAAGAAAAGGATCAGTACTCTGAGTGAAACTGAAAAACATGTACAGGTTGTTTGGCAGCTCTAATCTTTCTTTTTTCTTTTTTAAATATACTCTTCCAGGAACACACATATTTGAAGTTCATAAACTCTCAAGGTTCAAGGATTTGAAATCTTCTGTCAGGTTCATGTTAGAGTGAAATAATAACCAGGCTGTTGGTGTTCATTAATGCAGGGTAATATTTCTAACTCTCATCCCAGGCACTTTGTAGGATTGTTCCTACCCCTTTCTTTTGAAACTGGGTTAAGGGAGGGGCCGTGAAATGTAAGCAAAATGACAGGAATTGCTTCCAGACATAAGCAATTATAGGCAGCACAATTCATCACTTCTTTTACCAGCCTCCAATGTTTCAGATGGTGGCTGCTCTATCCACCAGGGTCCTAAAATGACAAAGACACAGAGCAATGCCTCAAGGCAACCCATAAAGGGCATACTGAATAAGTGATCAATTTTATGCAACATAAGAAGGATGCAGAGAGATTCCCAGGTGGCATTAGTGGTAAAGAACCTGCCTGCCAAAGCAGGAGACATAAGAGACGCGAGTTGGATTCCTAGGTCGGCAAGATCCCCTGGAGGAGGAAATGGCAACTCAAGTATCCCTGCCTGGGAAATTCCATGAACAGAGGTGCCTGGTGGGTTACAGTTCATAGGGTCCCAAAGAATCAGATACAAATGAACACAAGAGGGTTCAGATAAAGGACCTAGAAAGGGAACACAAGAAGAAGAGATGGGTAGGGAAATCAAGGCAAACCCGGAAAGTATGAGAGCAAGTCTCCTCCCTACTCACCATATCCAGCCCTTAAGGCATAGCTATTTGCAAAAAAAAATTTCTAACCAGAACCGTGTAAGTTGTATGTAGGTGCTACTGAAAACCCAGCTGGGGTAGCTGATCATAAATTTCTCTAAGTACCAGTCTGGTTATGTGAATTTCTCCAGCTGTGATTGAAATAGATATGTAAAGAATAATGGCAAGAAACTAAAACAACAGACTGTGGAATCTTAGCTGGGGAGAAAGGAAAGGAAACAGTAAACAGGGATACCGGAAAGGAAGAAGAAAAGGATCAGTACTCTGAGTGAAACTGAAAAACATGTACAGGTTGTTTGGCAGCTCTAATCTTTCTTTTTTCTTTTTTAAATATACTCTTCCAGGAACACACATATTTGAAGTTCATAAACTCTCAAGGTTCAAGGATTTGAAATCTTCTGTCAGGTTCATGTTAGAGTGAAATAATAACCAGGCTGTTGGTGTTCATTAATGCAGGGTAATATTTCTAACTCTCATCCCAGGCACTTTGTAGGATTGTTCCTACCCCTTTCTTTTGAAACTGGGTTAAGGGAGGGGCCGTGAAATGTAAGCAAAATGACAGGAATTGCTTCCAGACATAAGCAATTATAGGCAGCACAATTCATCACTTCTTTTACCAGCCTCCAATGTTTCAGATGGTGGCTGCTCTATCCACCAGGGTCCTAAAATGACAAAGACACAGAGCAATGCCTCAAGGCAACCCATAAAGGGCATACTGAATAAGTGATCAATTTTATGCAACATAAGAAGGATGCAGAGAGATTCCCAGGTGGCATTAGTGGTAAAGAACCTGCCTGCCAAAGCAGGAGACATAAGAGACGCGAGTTGGATTCCTAGGTCGGCAAGATCCCCTGGAGGAGGAAATGGCAACTCAAGTATCCCTGCCTGGGAAATTCCATGAACAGAGGTGCCTGGTGGGTTACAGTTCATAGGGTCCCAAAGAATCAGATACAAATGAACACAAGAGGGTTCAGATAAAGGACCTAGAAAGGGAACACAAGAAGAAGAGATGGGTAGGGAAATCAAGGCAAACCCGGAAAGTATGAGAGCAAGTCTCCTCCCTACTCACCATATCCAGCCCTTAAGGCATTGCTATTTGCACATCTCACTAAACCCTAAACTTGAAATAAAAATAAAAGAGTTTCTCCACAAGTTTCTCACCAACTTCATTCTTTAACATGTTTTCTCAACACCATTTATTGAAGATACTGTCTTTGCCCCATTGTATATTCTTGCCTCCTTTGTCAAAAATAAGGTACCCATAAGTGCACGGGGTTTATCTCTGGGCTATCTTGTTCCATTGGTCTATATTTCTGTTTTTGCGCCAGTACCACAGTGTCTTGATGACTGTCGCTTTGTAGTATAGACTGAAGTCAGGAAGGTTGATTCCTCCAGTGCCATTCTTTTTTCTCAAGACTGCTTTGGCCATCTGTGTTTCAATACGAATTGTGATATTTTTTATTCTAGTTCTGTGAAACATGCAATTGGTAATTTGATAGGGATCATATTGAATCTGTAGATTACTTTTGGTAGTATAGTCATTTTTAAGATATCGATTCTTCAAACCCAAGGACATGGGATATCGCTCCATCTGTGCATGTCATCTTTGATTTCTTTCATTAGTGCCTTATAATTTTCTGCATACATGCACATACTTTCATTCACCCAGATAGTTTATGTCTTTTGGTTGGTGCACTTAAACCATTTACAGTTAAGATAATTATTTATATGTATACTCCTATTACCATTTTTAAAATTGTTTTGGGTTCACTTTGTGTAGGTCTTTTCCTTCCCTTGTGTTTCCAGGCTAGAGAAGTTCCTTTATCATTTGTTATAAAGCTGGTTTGGTGGCATTGGATTCTCTTAACTTTTGCTTATCTGGAAAGCTTTTGATTATTCTGTCACATCTAAATGAGAGTTGCCTAGAATATTCTTGGTTGTAAGTTCTTCCCTTTCATCACTTTCCATTTCCTTCTGGAATGATGGACTGGTTCCAAATTGCGAAAGGAGTATGTTAAGGCTGTATATTGTCACCCTGCTTATTTAACTTCTATGCAGAGTACATCATGCGAAATGCCAGTCTGAATGAAGCACAAGCTAGAATCAAGATTGCTGGGAGAAATACCAATAACCTCAGATATACAGATGACATCAACCTTATGGCAGAAAGTGACGAGGAACTAAAGAGCCTCTTGATGAAGGTGAAAAATGAGAGTGAAAAAGCTGGCTTAAAACTCAACATTGATAAAACTAAGATCATGGCATGCAGCCCCATTACTACATGGCAAATAGATGGGGAAACAATGGAAACAGTGACAGACTTTATTTTCTTGGGCTCCAAAGTCACTGCAGACAGTGGCTACATCCATAAAATTAAGACACTTGCTCTGTGGAAGAAAGCTATGACAAACCTAGTCAGCATATTAAAAAGCAGAGACATCACTTTGCAGACAAAGGTCCATATAGTTAAATCTATGGTTTTCCCAGTAGTCATGTATGGATGTGAGAGCTGGACCATAAAGAAGGCTGAGCACCAAAGAATTGATGCCTTTGAATTGCGGTACTGGAGAAGACTCTGGAGAGTCCCTTGGATTGCAAGGAGAGTAAGTCAGTCAACCCTAAAGGAAATCAACCCTGAATATTCATTGGAAGGACTGATGCTGAAGTTGAATATCCAATACTTTGGCCACCTGATGCAAAGAGATGACTCATTGGAAAAGACTCTGATGCTGGGAAAAATAGAAGGCAAAGGAGAAGTGGATGACAGAGGACTAGATGGTTGGATGGCATCACCAACTCAATAGACATGAGTTTGACCAGGCTCTGGAAGATGGTGAGGGACAGAGAAGACTCATGCTGCAGTCCATGGCATCGCAAAGAGTTAGACATGACTGAGCAACTGAACTGAACTGATTCACTTCTGGCTTGTAGAGTTTCTGCTAAGAAATCAGCTGATAACCTTATGGGAGTTCCCTTGCTTGTTAATTGTCATGCTTCCCTTGTTGCTTTTAATATTTTCTGTTCATCCTTAATTTTTGTCATTTTGGTTACTATGTGTCTCAGTGTGTTCCTCCATGGGTTTATCCTGGCTAGGATTCTCTACACTTCCTGGACTTGGTTGACCATATTTCCTTGCCCATGTTTGGGAATTTTCAGATATACAAGCCAGTCTGAATGAAGCACAAGCTAGAATCAAGATTGCTGGGAGAAATACCAATAACCTCAGATATACAGATGACATCAACCTTATGGCAGAAAGTGACGAGGAACTAAAGAGCCTCTTGATGAAGGTGAAAAATGAGAGTGAAAAAGCTGGCTTAAAACTCAACATTGATAAAACTAAGATCATGGCATGCAGCCCCATTACTACATGGCAAATAGATGGGGAAACAATGGAAACAGTGACAGACTTTATTTTCTTGGGCTCCAAAGTCACTGCAGACAGTGGCTACATCCATAAAATTAAGACACTTGCTCTGTGGAAGAAAGCTATGACAAACCTAGTCAGCATATTAAAAAGCAGAGACATCACTTTGCAGACAAAGGTCCATATAGTTAAATCTATGGTTTTCCCAGTAGTCATGTATGGATGTGAGAGCTGGACCATAAAGAAGGCTGAGCACCAAAGAATTGATGCCTTTGAATTGCGGTACTGGAGAAGACTCTGGAGAGTCCCTTGGATTGCAAGGAGAGTAAGTCAGTCAACCCTAAAGGAAATCAACCCTGAATATTCATTGGAAGGACTGATGCTGAAGTTGAATATCCAATACTTTGGCCACCTGATGCAAAGAGATGACTCATTGGAAAAGACTCTGATGCGGGGAAAAAATAGAAGGCAAAGGAGAAGTGGATGACAGAGGACTAGATGGTTGGATGGCATCACCAACTCAATAGACATGAGTTTGACCAGGCTCTGGAAGATGGTGAGGGACAGAGAAGACTCATGCTGCAGTCCATGGCATCGCAAAGAGTTAGACATGACTGAGCAACTGAACTGAACTGATTCACTTCTGGCTTGTAGAGTTTCTGCTAAGAAATCAGCTGATAACCTTATGGGAGTTCCCTTGCTTGTTAATTGTCATGCTTCCCTTGTTGCTTTTAATATTTTCTGTTCATCCTTAATTTTTGTCATTTTGGTTACTATGTGTCTCAGTGTGTTCCTCCATGGGTTTATCCTGGCTAGGATTCTCTACACTTCCTGGACTTGGTTGACCATATTTCCTTGCCCATGTTTGGGAATTTTCCAGCTATTATTTCTTCAGACATTATCTTGGTTCCTTTCTCTCTTCTCATCCTGGGACCCTTATAATGCGAATGGTGATGCATTTAATATTGTCCCAGAGCTCTCTTAATTTGTCTTAATTTTTTCATTCTTTTTTCTATATTCTGTTTTGTGGCATTGATTTCCACCATTCTGTCTTCATTCAATAGCTAGTTGCGATTTTGTTGCTCTTGTGGGAGGAGATGAGCACACGTCATTCTATTCCACCATACTACCATTTGTATATGTGTATGTGGTGAGAACATTTAAGATCTACTCTCTTAGCAAAATTCCAGTGTATAATACAATACCATTACCATGCTTTACATTAGATTTCCAGAACTTATTCATTTATAACTGGAATTTTTATCCTTTGACAAACATCTTCTCATTCTCCCTACCATTTGCCCCACATCCAGCTCTTCAAAATCACCTTCTACCCTGTTTTATGAGTTTTACCTTTGTTTAGATTCCACATATAAGTGAGATCAAACAATATTTGTCTTTGGCTGACTTACTTCACTGAGTATAATGCCCTCAAGTCTACCCATGTTGTTCCAAATGGCAGGAATCCTGGATGGTTCAGCAGGTAAATAATCCTCCTGCAATGCAGGAGACATAGGGAACATGGGTTTGATCCCTGGGTCGGGAAGATTCCCTGGCAGAGGAAATAGCAACCCACTACAGTATTCTTTTCTGGGGAATTCCACAGACAGAGAAGCCCTGATGGGCTACAGTCCATAGGGTCACAAAGAATTGAACATGATTCATTGACTAACACACACAAACACACACACACACACAACATCTTCTGTATTCATCAGTGTTAACAGACACACATTGTTCCTATATCTTTGCTATTGTGAATGTTTCAGTGACCATGGGCAGATAGATATCTCTTCAAGATTTTAATTTTATGTCAGATTTTATCTGATTTATCTCCTTTGGATATTCACCCAGAAGTGTGATTGCTGGATTAAAGGGCAGTTCTATTTTTAATTTTTTTCAGGAACTTCCATACTGTTTTCCATAGTGGTTAAACCAATTTACTTTCCCACCAACAGTGAACACGGGTTCCTTTATTTCCACAGCTTCACCAACTATTATTTCTTGTCTTTTTGATGATAGCTATTCTAACAGGTGTCAGGTGACATTTCATTGTGGCTTTGATTTCCATGTTCCTGATGATTAGTTATGTTGGGCATAATTTCATGTATCTATTGGTCATTTGTACATCTCTGGGAAAATGTCTATTCAATTCTTTTGCCCATTTTTAAATTGGGTTCTAGTTTTTACTAGTGAATTCTGTCAGTGCATTATACATTTGGGGGATTAACCCCTTATCAGATATCAGTTCAGTTCAGTTGCTCTGTCATGTCTGACTCTTTGCAATCCCATGGACTGCAGCATGCCAGGCTTCCCTGACCTTCACCATCTTCTGGAACCTGCTCAAACTCATGTCCATTGACTTAGTGATGCCATCCAACCATCTCATCCTCTGTCGTCCCCTTCTCCTTCTGTCTTCTACTTTTCCCAGCATCAGGGTCTTTTCCAATGAGTCATTTCTTCACATCAGGTGGCCAAAGTATTGGATATTCAGCTTCAGCATCAGTACTTCCAGATATATGATTTGCAAATATCTTCTTATCAGACATATGACTTGAAAATATCTTCTCCCATTCCATAGATTGACTTTTCATTTTGATGATCATTTCTCACCAAAACAATGAGCATTTATGATATCTTTATTTAGAGCTAAATTATCTACATGTTAAGTTAAGTGAACATATCTTTCAAACTTAAAAATATAAGGCAAAGGCTTTTTTAAAAAGATATTCAAGGGCTTTCATGGTGGTCCAGTGTGTAAGGACACCGACTTGCAGTGCAAGGGGCGCTGGTTCAATCCTTGGCCTGGGAAGATTCCACGTGCTGAGGAGCGGCTGGACCGATGTGTCCAATTACCAAGCCAGAGCTCTGAAGCACATGCGCCCAGAGCTGGTGCTCTGTGACAACAGAGGCTACTGCGATGGGAGGCCCAAACGGGTCAAAGAACAAAGATGGATGAAAAATAGATAAATGAAAGACCAATAGAAGTGGCCCACCCGCCTCTCTCCTTCTCCAACCCGCCACTCCTCCAAAAAGATATTCAAGCCCCATCAATATGAAGAGAAACTAAAATATTAGTTTTTTAGCTAATTTTTCAGCCACTTCCTTTATAGACTGGAAAAGATGAATTCCTGCTTTTTAATTCCCAAATGATTTATTCTATTTAAAATTAATAGATAATGAATGAATAAGCAAATAATTTTTCTTCAATAAAACTGGAAGGAAAAATATATTTGTTCTGGAGAATAATGTAAGCAATCTGAAATCGTTTGCAGAGAAGCTATTTATGTTAGAGATACAATAATACAAACACCAAAATGAGAAAGTGCTCTGGACATGTTTGCTTGTCGTATATAATCTGTAATTTGAAGACAAATTCTGTCAAAATATAATCAGGTTCATTCTTTCCAATGTTACCTTTTGTATCCAAATATGGAGTACCTCAAATGGCTCATTTACCTTAAAAGGGCTCTTATAAACATCTAACTTATTTTCACTCAGTATCTAATACCTACCTGCTCAATTAAACAGCAGCTATCCTAGGTCCACTACAACTACTAATGCAGTTTTAAAGATAAAATGTCATGCAGATGATCCTTCCCACTCACATTATAATTACTTGCCTAATTCCTTTTCTTTTAATTTTTATTTTACTTTTTACTTTTATAGAGTTTTGTTGTTTACAGATATGTATGATCCCAGATTAGTCATATGTATAATTTCTTAGGCTTGATTTTATATCTTTCAGACTCAGATAGGCAAATAGCTATACAGATATTGATATGTGACTTCTAGTGACTACTTTTTGAACATGTTCACAAAGTACTAGAGGTAGACAGGTACTTTGATAAACTTTTTGGTCAAGAATGATTATAAAACAGGTGGTCATATGCTGGTAAAAGTTTAACTACCATTTTAAGGTGTGAAGAGGACTGATTTGTTGCCTTTGTTGATTTCCACAGAACAAATACCACTATCCTACATAGCTAATTTCAAGCTACCAATCACTGTACATAAACTTGTCACTGAAAATAAGCTTGGAGTTGGGAAGCAATGTGCACAACTGGTTGTCATGAACTGATGCAAGCCAACTCCAACACATCACTGGATACCAGCTGGAAATAAATTAGAACAAGTCCCTCTCCACCCTATTCAACTCCCTTGGGAACGAAAATTATTCCCAAGACATTCTGTCTTGTTTCCTTCATGGGTAGACAACACAAGCGGGAGACTAAAACAAAGATATATCTCATACAATTGGTGCATGTAGTTTAATTATGTGGTGAAGAAAACAGTATGTCCCATACTACATTTTTAGTGAGGAGACAAGATTAGAGAAAAAACCACAAAGACAATGATGAAAACAGGAGTTGGAGACAGATTTAAGTTACTTGAATCTTTCAACTTGTAAAAGAGAATGTTGTAGAGAAAGAAGGTAGGTGGGTTTGTATAAAGAAAAATCATTCTTTAATAGAAGAGGTTTTGAACCTGTTTTGAAGAAGATAAAAGGAGGAGGAGAAGCATAACTAGCTAATAATCTCCAGTAAGGACAGAAAAAGAGAATATGGCTTAAACTGCAGAGGAAAGTATTTGAGGTACTATGTTGAAAGATATGGCAGAGTGGTTGTAGGAATATAGTATGCACCACACAAATTTCCAAGTACTACATCATTTCAAAGACTCCTATTCTGTTGCTGTGCTCCAGGTATCCAATAAAAGTTGAAACAGTCATGCTGATAATCATATAATTGACTATATAAATAACCAACTCACTCTAGGCTTTCCAGAGTAGGAAAGGAGGGAATTCCCTGGTGCTGCAGTAGTTAGGACTTCCTGATTTCACTGCCATGGCACAGGTTCAATCCCTGGTTGGGAAACTAAGATCCCTCAAGCAGCATAGCATGGGGAAAAAAAGTATATAAAAAAAAGACTAGGAAAGGAATGGAAGTCTAGATTGGTATTATCATAAAATTAATGCTACCAACCTTCTAAGGACTGATCTTGTTGCTATAAAACAGGTGGTCATATGCTGGTAAAAGTTTAACTACCATTTTAAGGTGTGAAGAGGACTGATTTGTTGCCTTTGTTGATTTCCACAGAACAAATACCACTATCCTACATAGCTAATTTCAAGCTACCAATCACTGTACATAAACTTGTCACTGAAAATAAGCTTGGAGTTGGGAAGCAATGTGCACAACTGGTTGTCATGAACTGATGCAAGCCAACTCCAACACATCACTGGATACCAGCTGGAAATAAATTAGAACAAGTCCCTCTCCACCCTATTCAACTCCCTTGGGAACGAAAATTATTCCCAAGACATTCTGTCTTGTTTCCTTCATGGGTAGACAACACAAGCGGGAGACTAAAACAAAGATATATCTCATACAATTGGTGCATGTAGTTTAATTATGTGGTGAAGAAAACAGTATGTCCCATACTACATTTTTAGTGAGGAGACAAGATTAGAGAAAAAACCACAAAGACAATGATGAAAACAGGAGTTGGAGACAGATTTAAGTTACTTGAATCTTTCAACTTGTAAAAGAGAATGTTGTAGAGAAAGAAGGTAGGTGGGTTTGTATAAAGAAAAATCATTCTTTAATAGAAGAGGTTTTGAACCTGTTTTGAAGAAGATAAAAGGAGGAGGAGAAGCATAACTAGCTAATAATCTCCAGTAAGGACAGAAAAAGAGAATATGGCTTAAACTGCAGAGGAAAGTATTTGAGGTACTATGTTGAAAGATATGGCAGAGTGGTTGTAGGAATATAGTATGCACCACACAAATTTCCAAGTACTACATCATTTCAAAGACTCCTATTCTGTTGCTGTGCTCCAGGTATCCAATAAAAGTTGAAACAGTCATGCTGATAATCATATAATTGACTATATAAATAACCAACTCACTCTAGGCTTTCCAGAGTAGGAAAGGAGGGAATTCCCTGGTGCTGCAGTAGTTAGGACTTCCTGATTTCACTGCCATGGCACAGGTTCAATCCCTGGTTGGGAAACTAAGATCCCTCAAGCAGCATAGCATGGGGAAAAAAAGTATATAAAAAAAAGACTAGGAAAGGAATGGAAGTCTAGATTGGTATTATCATAAAATTAATGCTACCAACCTTCTGTGTAATTCAGGCCAGTCTCTTGTTTATTGATATATGATTTCCTCACCAAAATAGTTTAAATAATAGCAACACCCTCCATCTCACAGATAAATAGCTTATGATTTTAGTGATTTTCTTGCCTATCAGGCAATTGTGAAGTGGAAAATTAACCTGAAGTCATTTAGGGCAACAAACAACTGTAGGAAACCACTGTTACGTTAAGGTTTTTGTCATCCTGGCCTCACAAAGAAGCATAAAATCTTATCTTTACCATAGTCGCTGAAATTTCCCCCCATGTAATCTTCTCTTTCCTCATCAGTGCCATGGAGCCAATAGCCAACAATCCCCATTAAGGGCAATATTTTCTCCTATGCATCTAAAACTAAAACAGCTCATGATTTACAACACCTGAACATACTGAGAATCCATGCTGCACAATTATCTAGGAAAGGCAACACATGATAGGTTTAGACAGGACAGAAATTAATTTTCTCCCAATATTATAAACATTCCAATAGTCCTGTATGCCATCAAACACAAGAACTGTCTTTTTAATCTCCCTTACACTGACCAGAAGGTGTACTTGTTGGAAGGACTGATGCTGAAGCTGAAGCTCCAGCATTTTGTTCATCTGATGCGAACAGCCAACTCATTGGAAAATGCCCTGATGCTGGGAAAGATTGAGGGCAGAGGGAGAAGAAGGGCATCAGAGGATGAGATGACTGGATGGCATCACTGATGCAATGGAAATGAACTTGGACAAACTTCAAGAGATGGTGACAGAAAGGCCTGGTGTACTGCAGTCCATGTGGTTGCAGAGAATCAGATATGACTGGGTGACTGAAGAACAACAACTCACTGACCAGATTCTCATTTTGGCTACCTAAGACGGAAGTATTAATATCTATCAATCACATCCTTACACAAAGGGACTATACAATTGTAACTTTTCTGTTTCCTGCTTTTGTCACATTTCACAGTTCAGCCAATCCAACACAAAGGTAATGAACAGAAGAAAAATTTCTTCACTTTTTTCTTGCCCTCTTTCTTCCTACTATTCCTGCATTTTGTCAAAAGTACTCTCCATTTTACATTACTTTTTACCACTTTACAAAGCTAAAAATGCAAACATGAAAGAAGAGTTGTGAATTACTGGGAAGAAACAAAACAAAAGTAACAGTGCAGGTCTGAAAATGAGAGGACCAGGTTATCAGAGTAGTTATCCATGGGGACAATGATTACATGCAAATATCCACTCATTTTTTTATAAGAGGAAGGTAAATCATTATTGGGAACATAATAAAATGTGTAAATGAGATACTAAAAGGAAAAATAAATCTTGAGCTCATGAGAAAGCCACAAGTGATTTCTTATTTAAATGGCACAGCACACAGTTATAGTCTATAAATATGTATATACATGTATGTTTTTCAAATAATTGGTGAAAAAGAAGAAAGTAGTAATCACTGTAGATGAAGAAGTAATCAAAACAGGTCCCCAAACCCTCTTGCACTGTTGGTGGGAATGTAAATTGATACAACCACTATGGGAGACAGTATGGAGACTTCTTAAAAAACTAGGAACAAAACCACCATATGATGCAGCAATCCCACTACTAGGCATATACCTGAGGAAACCAAAAATGAAAAGAACACATGTACCCTATTGTTCACTGCGGCACTATTTACGATTTATAGCTAAAACTTGGAAGCAACCTACATGTCCATTGACAGATGAATGGATAAAGAATCTGTGGTACATACAGACAATGAAATATTACTCAGTCATAAAAAGGGATGCATCAGAATCAGTTCTAATGAGCTACTATAGAGAATGAAGTAAGTCAGAGAGAGAGAGATAAATATGGTATACTGACACATATATATGGAATCTAGAATGATGGTACTGATGAATTTATTTGCAGAGCAGCAATGGAGAAACAGAGGACATACTTATGGACACTAAGGGGAGGGATGAGTGGGCGAAAGAGTAACATGGAAATTTACATTACCATATGCAAAATAGACAACCAATGGGAATTTGCTGTAGGACTAAGGGAATTCAAACAAGGGCTCTGTTGAGGGGTGGGATGGAGGGAGATGGGAGTGAAGTTCTAGAGGGACAGAGCATATGTAAACAACAAAACTCTGTAAAGCTGCTATTCTTCAATTAAAAAAATAAATCTTAAATCTTTGCAGTATTTTTTTTTAAAAAAAGGTCCCAAATAGCAAATTTCATGAATTTACAAGCCTTGGACCTGTAAGTAAAACTAGTTTCAGTCCATCAGATATATAGAGAATAGACTTATGGACACTGGTGGCGGGGAGGGAGGAGTGGATGAGAAGTCTGGAAAAAGTAACATGGAAACCTACACTACCATATATAAAAAAGACAACCACTGTGAATATGCTGAAAGACTAAGGGAGCTTACATGGGGGCTACACAACAACCTGGAGGGGTGGGATGGGGAGGGACTGGGAGAGGGGTTCAGGTGGGAGGGGTCAAGGGTATACCTAGGACTGACTTGGATTTATGCACAGCTGTAAACAACAAGACTCTTCAAAAGTAAAATAAAAATAATTATTTAAAAAACACTATTTTCAGGGCTTCCCCTGGTGGTCCAGTGGATAAGGACACCGCCTTGCAGTGCAAGGGGCGCCGGTTCGAGCCCTGGCCTGGGAAGATCCCACGTGCCACGGAGCAGCTGGACTGATGTGTCCAATCACTGAGCTGGAGCTCTGGAGTGCATGCGCCCAGAGCCGCTGCTCTGCAACGACAGATGCCACCGCGATGGGAGGCCCACAGGAGCCAAAGAATGAAGACGAATGAAAATAGAGAAATGAAAGACCAATAGCAGTGGCCTGCCCACTCCCCTCCCTCCCCAACCCGACCCCTGCCCAAAGCAAATAAATAAATAAATTTAAAAAAAAAAAAAACACTATTTTCAGTCCAGAATAAACTGGAATCTGAGTAAAAATAAATTTTAATTAAAAATAATAAAAATGGAACCTAGAAAACCCTGGTGCTTTGATGTAGGTGCATATATGTATGCACAATGTGATAAAACCTGTATAAGGATGACAGTCCCTATAATCTGGGTAATAACTCACCAGATTAAATACGGAGAAAGCAAAGACCAATAGAACTAAAGGAAAATCTTATCATACTAGACATCAAGTTAAACATAAAATTTGTTTAAAACAATAAAATCAGGGTTTCCCTGGTGGTCCAGTGGGTAAGGACACTGCCTTGCAGTGCAAGGGGCGCTGGTTTGATCCCTGGCCTGGGAAGATCCCACGTGCCGAGGAGCGACTGGACCCACGTGTCCAATTACTGAGCTGGAGCTCTGGAGCGCATGCGCCCAGAGCTGGTGCTCTGTGACAAGAGAGACCACTGTGATGGGAGGCCCACACAGGCCAAAAAACAAAGATGGATGAAAAATAGATAAATGAAAGACCAGTGGAAGTGGTCTGCCCGCCCCTCTCCCTCCCCAACACCCCTCCACACACACACAAAAAAAGAATATGCAAAGACTGAGAACTCAATAAAAAAAAAAAATTAAAAAAATAAAATCAAAGTGGAGTAATTTTACCTTAGATTTGTTTTTCAAAGCACATTTTGAAAACATGTAATAATATCTTTTGATTAACGTGTTATTATGCTCCCAGTGAAGCTTTCTCTATATCTGAAACAGTCATGCGCAATGGTCAATTTGCCAATAGGTTGTTCCTTGGATAGCTGCTATTAATAACACATGGTAACAGTTCATGGGTGTACTTTGAAAGCTTTAGACACTGTATGCAACTTTTGTTCTGCTTCAGAATCCTTACTTTTCTTTATTGGATTGTTAAGACTCTGCCTTAAGCTCTCAGTCACGTAGAAACTGAAGAATCTCCCCACCAAACTGCATCTTACCATAACTGGGTATAAAGAAAACAGGCTTTATACATCATTTAGTATCATCCTCACATATAATTATGATATAAAGAGAATATGGACTGCAAAAATTTAATTAAAAACCTGCAAATATGCACCAGTATGAGCCTAAATTTTTAATTCTTCTGTGCAGGTTTGTAATACAATTCTAGTAACCTGCTCAATCCTTACTTGGGATATAAATAATTGTCCTCCTTTCCTTGAAGGGATGCAATCTGTTGTCATTACGAACTAAGTCCAGTTGTCATTAAAAATAATTATCTGGGAAAAATAAACATGTATCCTCTACCCGGTGACAATCTCACTGAGTTATTACAGTTCACTCATCTCTCCTGAGCATATTGTGCCATTTAGAATGGTTAACACAATTACCCTCATGTTATTCTGTATTTCTCTTAACCTAATTAGTCTAAAGTTAGGTGGTGCAAGGAGGTGGGATCCTGTTCATCCCTGCATCCCCCGCAGGGCTTTTTGCATAGTAAGTGTTCAATGCCATTTAAGAATAACCCTTTGGGTCCTCTCCTAGAGATCTGTGAGAAGAATCTCAGTCCCGGACTCTTCTTTGGGCAGTATCACTGAAGAAGCCTTCTAACTATACCTCTGTAGCATTTTTCATTGCTCTATCTAGGATTTTAAATTACCAGTATTAATGAAAGCTCTCAAAACTTAGGGGTCCCATTTTGGGTTTTCAATACTTTTCCCCCATCTCCTAAGTCTCCTTCCTTCCCACACCACTTACCTCAAAACAACAAAGAATAGCTGCTTGCAGCAAACCTCCTCAACTCCCCTGGCGAGCCTCATGAACGCCTAATACAGGCGGGCTAGAGAGGAGAGACTGAGGAGATTTCTCATTCACAGATGACTTGCCTGATTTCTCTTTAAGTGAGCATAACCAACTTTGGGTACTGATATAAACCAAAATAATTTCTCTATACTTTTGGCTGTAACTATGTCAAAGTTCCAAAACATTTTGGAAGAGAATAAATTGATAGTTATTAGATCTGTGATTCAGCTCAGTATTCAACAAGCATTTTCAGAATGGCTCCTATGTACAAGATGAGATAAGAAGGAATACAAACACAAGAGACTAGGATACCACCTTAACTGTATCTGGTAATACATCCTGCACCATTTTTTCTGAAACATCAGCTGGACATGAATTTTAAATAAGCCATGGATTGCTCTGATTGCTTACAAGTGTGCAGATATAACAATTGGGGTAGTCAAATAAATTAATAAATTCCACCAGGGCAAAAAAAAATGAGACTAGTAACCTGCTCATCTACTGGGAAAACCTTTTTAAGGGTCCAGTTTTTCATTAAAATAATTATCTGGGAAAAATAACCATGTATCCTCTACCCGGTGACAATCTCACTGAGTTATTACAGTTCACTCATCTCTCCTGAGCATATTGTGCCATTTAGAATGGTTAACACAATTACCCTCATGTTATTCTGTATTTCTCTTAACCTAATTAGTCTAAAGTTAGGTGGTGCAAGGAGGTGGGATCCTGTTCATCCCTGCATCCCCCGCAGGGCTTTTTGCATAGTAAGTGTTCAATGCCATTTAAGAATAACCCTTTGGGTCCTCTCCTAGAGATCTGTGAGAAGAATCTCAGTCCCGGACTCTTCTTTGGGCAGTATCACTGAAGAAGCCTTCTAACTATACCTCTGTAGCATTTTTCATTGCTCTATCTAGGATTTTAAATTACCAGTATTAATGAAAGCTCTCAAAACTTAGGGGTCCCATTTTGGGTTTTCAATACTTTTCCCCCATCTCCTAAGTCTCCTTCCTTCCCACACCACTTACCTCAAAACAACAAAGAATAGCTGCTTGCAGCAAACCTCCTCAACTCCTGGCGAGCCTCATGAACGCCTAATACAGGCGGGCTAGAGGGGAGAGACTGAGGAGATTTCTCATTCACAGATGACTTGCCTGATTTCTCTTTAAGTGAGCATAACCAACTTTGGGTACTGATATAAACCAAAATAATTTCTCTATACTTTTGGCTGTAACTATGTCAAAGTTCCAAAACATTTTGGAAGAGAATAAATTGATAGTTATTAGATCTGTGATTCAGCTCAGTATTCAACAAGCATTTTCAGAATGGCTCCTATGTACAAGATGAGATAAGAAGGAATACAAACACAAGAGACTAGGATACCACCTTAACTGTATCTGGTAATACATCCTGCACCATTTTTTCTGAAACATCAGCTGGACATGAATTTTAAATAAGCCATGGATTGCTCTGATTGCTTACAAGTGTGCAGATATAACAATTGGGGTAGTCAAATAAATTAATAAATTCCACCAGGGCAGTTATTTGTAAAGATAATAAATGGTAATCTGTTATTAACTATTATTAACTATCAAGTAACTAACTGCCCCCTGGCTACAGAAAATAGGATCCCTGAATTAGATTTTAATTAGATCTTATTTATTAAAGTATTAATATCTACTATATGTATGACTTGATAATTGATGCTGAAGGGGAGAAATTACAAGGAGAAGTAGATAAATAAGGATGATCCAATCATAATTTTACCGGTATAATATACAGGACACCCCCTTTGCTCTTCCACGAATATGCTATGCCTTACTTCTCTCCTTCAGAAAATGGACAATCCCTGTAAGAATACACATGGATCAAAAGTGAAAAAATAAAACCGCTGCATGCAAAACCAAAGCAAACAAACAAAAATAAAACCCAGGCAAATTCTCAGCTGAGACACTGTTCAAATAATTCACATTCTCCCCCCTTGTTTGGGGTAAATGCTAGAAACCCCAATAAAGAGATTCAAGCATGAGAGTATACAACAAATATAGATCAAGAGCTCACGGCATTTTTTAAAAAATTTCTTTCTTTCTCAAGGTATATTGAAGGGGTGGAGGAATGAAGGAGATACTGAGCAAGAGAGGAAGGACAAGTGAAGATGTTAAGCATATGGGACTATATGGCCAGCTAGCTAAGAAATTAATCCAGTTTTACTGTTTCCAGTATACACGGTGCTATTACAACATTATACCAACTCACTTGTGATGTAATTCAAGAATTCAAGTGGACAATATACTTGACCATTAACAAAAACTGAGTTTCTTCTTAAATGTGACTCATAATTTGCCTCAAAACCAAACAATTCAAAGGGGAAAAAAATACACAAAATCCCCTAAACCCTAATTATTACCTTCTTTCTGAAAACAATTCCAATTAGCAGCTCCCAAAAATGGTACAGGGTTTCCCAGGTGGCTCAGTGGTAGAGAATTTGCCTGACAATGCAGGAGAAAGGAGTTTAATCCCTGGGACAGGAAGATCCCCTGGAGAAGGAAATGGCAACCCACTCCAGTATTCTTGCCTGGAAAATCCCATGGAAGGAGGAGCCTGGCGAGCTACAGTCCAGGGGGTCACAAAAGAGTCTGACACGACTTAGTGACTAAATAAACAAGAACAGTGTAACAGAAGAGGAGGCACCAAGATTATTTCATTTCGCAACTGAATCTTTATGCACAAGTTGTTGAGAAGATTCTTTACTCATAGAGAATTAGTTATACCATCTAAGGTTTCCTTAATATGTTTTCAGAAATCTTGCCTTGAGAATTTTCAAATACAAACAATTAGCACCACTGTAATTAGCATCTTCTTTCCCAATGCTAGAGACTCTATTTGCCAAAGTAATTGATTCTCCTCCCAGCCACCTTCAATTGCTTCAGCTGCTAGCTTCATAGTCCTATATTTATAGGGTAAAACCATTTTCAATTTTTCTTTTTTTAAATGGAAGACTAGCTGATTTGCAATACTAAATTTCATATGTATAGCATTCTTGTCATTGTTGTCATTGTTGTTTAGTCTTGTCTGACTCTTGGCGACCCCATGGACTGCAGCACGCCAGGCTTCATGTCCTTCACCATCTCCCAGAGTTTTCTCGAACTCATGTGCATTGTGACAATGATGCCATCCAATCATCTCATCCTCTGTCACTACCTTCTCCTGCCTCAAATCTTTCCCAGCATCAGGGTATTGTTCAGTGAGTCGTCTCTTTGCATCAGGTGGCCAAAGTATTGGAGCTTCAGCTTCAGCATCAGTGCTTCCAATAAATGTTCAGGATTAATTTTCTTTAAGATTGACTGGCTTGATTTCCTTGCAATCCAGGGCACTCTAAAGAGTCTTCAACAGGGACATAATTTGAGAACATCAATTCTTTGGCACTCAGATTTCTTTACGGTCAAACTCTCACATCTGTACATGGTGACTAGAAAACCATTTCTGTCCTTTATTATGCATGCCTTTGCATGAAATGTTCCCTTGGTATCTCTAATTTTCTTGAAGAGCTCTCTAGTCTTTCCCATTTTATTGTTTTCCTGTATTTCTTTGCATTAACCATTTAGGAAGGTTTTCTTATCTCTCCTTGTATTTCTTTGCATTCAGATGGGTATATTTTCCCCCTTTTTTTTTTTTGTTGGCACCCCACTCCAGTACTCTTGCCTGGAGAATCCCATTGACAGAGGAGCCTGGTGGGCTACAGTCCAGGGGGTCACAAAGAGTCTGACACGATTTAGTTACTAAATAAACAAGAACAGTGTAACAGAGGAGGCACCAAGATTATTTCATTTCGCAACTGAATCTTTATGCACAAGTTGTTGAGAAGATTCTTTACTCATAGAGAATTAGTTATACCATCTAAGGTTTCCTTAATATGTTTTCAGAAATCTTGCCTTGAGAATTTTCAAATACAAACAATTAGCACCACTGTAATTAGCATCTTCTTTCCCAATGCTAGAGACTCTATTTGCCAAAGTAATTGATTCTCCTCCCAGCCACCTTCAATTGCTTCAGCTGCTAGCTTCATAGTCCTATATTTATAGGGTAAAACCATTTTCAATTTTTCTTTTTTTAAATGGAAGACTAGCTGATTTGCAATACTAAATTTCATATGTATAGCATTCTTGTCATTGTTGTCATTGTTGTTTAGTCTTGTCTGACTCTTGGCGACCCCATGGACTGCAGCACGCCAGGCTTCATGTCCTTCACCATCTCCCAGAGTTTTCTCGAACTCATGTGCATTGTGACAATGATGCCATCCAATCATCTCATCCTCTGTCACTACCTTCTCCTGCCTCAAATCTTTCCCAGCATCAGGGTATTGTTCAGTGAGTCGTCTCTTTGCATCAGGTGGCCAAAGTATTGGAGCTTCAGCTTCAGCATCAGTGCTTCCAATAAATGTTCAGGATTAATTTTCTTTAAGATTGACTGGCTTGATTTCCTTGCAATCCAGGGCACTCTAAAGAGTCTTCAACAGGGACATAATTTGAGAACATCAATTCTTTGGCACTCAGATTTCTTTACGGTCAAACTCTCACATCTGTACATGGTGACTAGAAAACCATTTCTGTCCTTTATTATGCATGCCTTTGCATGAAATGTTCCCTTGGTATCTCTAATTTTCTTGAAGAGCTCTCTAGTCTTTCCCATTTTATTGTTTTCCTGTATTTCTTTGCATTAACCATTTAGGAAGGTTTTCTTATCTCTCCTTGCTATTCTCTGGAACTCTGCATTCAGATGGGTATATTCTCCTTTACCTTTCACTTTTCTTCTTTTCTCAGCTATTTGTAAGGTCTCCTCAGACAACCATTTTGCCTTCTTGCATTTCTTTTTCTTGGGGATGGTTTTGATCACTGCCTCCTGTACAATGTTTTGAATCTTTGCCCATAGTTCTTCAGGCACTTTTTCTGTCAGACCTAATCCCTTGAATCTATTTGTTACTTCCACTATATAATCATAAGGGATCTGAAATTAGGTCATATGTGAATGGCCTAGTGGTTTTCCTCACTTTCTTCAATTCAAGTCTGAATTTTGCAACAAGGAACTGATTATCTTAGCCACAGTCA
Organism: Tragulus kanchil; assembly: GCA_022376925.1. Classification (NCBI taxonomy): domain Eukaryota; kingdom Metazoa; phylum Chordata; class Mammalia; order Artiodactyla; family Tragulidae; genus Tragulus; species Tragulus kanchil. The sequence continues at coordinate 66,588,008 of JAIOJX010000001.1, read as the reverse complement.
GCTCAAGGTCTTGTTTTTGCTGACTGTATAGAGCTCCTTTGACTGTCAAGAATATAATCAATCTGATTTCTTTATTGATCATATGGTGATGTCCATGCGTAAAGTCATCTCTTGTGTTGTTGGAAAAGGCTGTTTGCTATGACCAATGCATTCTCTTGACAAAACTCAGCCTTTGCCCTGCTTCATTTGTATTCCAAGGCTAAACTTGCCTGTTACTCCAGGTACCTCCTGACTTCCTACATTTGCATTCCAAGCCCTTATGACGAAAACAACATCTTTTTCGGTGCTATTTCTAGAAGGTCTTATAGGTCTTCATAAAACCATTCAACTTCAGCTTCTTTGGCATCAGTGGTTGGGACATAGACTTGGATTACTATTATGTTGCATGGCCATTCTGTTGTTTTTGAGATTGCACTGAAGTACCGCATTTCAGACTCTTGTTGACTATAAAGGCTACTCCATTTCTTCTAAGTGTTTCTTACCCACAGTAGTAGATATAATGGTCATCTGAATTAAATTTGCCCATGCCTGTACATTTTATTTTTTATTTTTCTTTTTTGCTTTTACAGAGTTTTGCTGTTTACAGATATGTATAATCCCAGATCAGTCATATGTATATCCCATCCACCCCCATCCCACCCCTCCAGGCCATCGCATACCCCCGTGTAAGATCCTTTAATCCACAGTGCATTGACAATAGTTATCTCTCTTACATATGCTAGATGCCTGTACATTTTAGTTCACTGATTCCTTAGATGTCAATGTTCACTCTTACCATCTCCTGCTCGAACACGTTCAATTTACTTTGATTCATGGACCTAATATTTGAAGTTCCTATGCAATATTTTTCTTTACAGCATTGGACTTTACTTTCACCACCAAACATATCCACAACTGAGCATCATTTCTGCTTTGGCCCAGCTGCTTCATTCTTTCTGGAGCTATTAGTAATTGCCCCCTGCTCTCCCCCAGTAGCATATTGGACCCTCCAACTAGGGAGCTCATCTACCAGTGTCGTATCTTTTCGTCTTTTCATACTGTTCATGGGGTTCTCCTGGCAAGAATACTGGAGTGGTTTGCCATTTCCTCCTCAAGTGGGTCATGTTTGGTCAGACCTCTCCACTGTGCTTCATCCATCTCGGGTGGTCCTGCACAGCTTGACTCATAACTTCATTGAGTTATGCAAGCCCCTTCACCATGACAAAGCTGTGATCCATGAAGGGAGTGTATAGCCTACTGATTCAGTATTTTTACAAATCATAGTCCACTCAAGTTATTACAAGATAACAGTATAATTCCCTGTGCTATATAATACATCCTTGTTGCTTGTCTATTTTATATATAATAGGTTGTATCTCTTAATCCCACATTCCTATTATGCCCCTCCCCACTTTGTTAGCCACTTGGGTTTTTTTATATCTGTTTTGCATATACATTAATTTGTATTTTTTTAGACTCCATATAAAAGTTATATCATATAGTATTTGTCTTTCTCTGCCTAACTGATTTCAGTAGGCATAATATACTCTAGGTCCACCAACATTGTTGCAAATAGAAGAATTTCTTTTTTTATGGCTAAGTAATATTCCAAAATACTACATCTTTCTTAATCATTTATCTGTTGGAAACCATCTTCAATTTTATCTATCACTATTTTCCCTTCTCCCCTTAAAACAAGCACCATTATCCAGGCAGAGAGAACAAACAATAAGCATATACATTACTATACAAGGGAGTCAAAAGTTCCCTCATCTCACTTAAGGGATGTATTTCATTCTGTTTTCTGTCTATCCAAATTCTCCTTGAATTTTAAGGCCCAGTGTAAGTTCCACCTCCATCACAAAACCTTCTCAAGATCATACTAGCCTATGGAGACTCTGGTTATGGACTATTTCTTGAGTTCTCTGTACCACTCATTTCTCCCTTATCATATATTATACAGTATTATTATCTGTTTTGAGAATATCCTGTCTAGAAATTCTGACATATTAGGATAACAGGATCTGAGAGTGTTTGGCCTGGAAGAGAGACATTTCAGGAGCACATTGAGTAAATATACTTTTAAATAACTGAGGCTTTGTCACATGGAATAATTAAAAATTAATCTTTGTTGTAATCCATTGTTATTGCTGTTGTTGTTCAGTTGTTAGGTCAGGTCCGACTCTTTGTAATCCCATGAACTGCAGCATGCCAGGCTTCCCTGCCCTTCACTATCTCCTGGAGTTTGGTCAAACTCATGTAACCTATAAACCTACACAACTGTGCACAAAACGTGACATACAATAAGATAAATTAATCTTTGTTGTTCCAGAAGGTAGATTTTGGAGGGCTACACAAGCAAGTTGTAAACATTTATCATATACTTCATATACTTACTATGCTTTATATCTTGCCTCTTTACAGGAGAATTTTCTAGCAATATAACTGGATAAAAGTGGAATAGTATGTTTTACAGAGTAATCAGCTCTTTTCATCAGAACTGTTAGAAATCAGGAGCCCATGAGAGTGGATGAAGGATGAGGGGATGAAACCAGAAGATTCAAAATGTCCCATTTCAATGCCAGTGTTATGTGAAATATGCCCATGAGGTAAGAAAGGAAGTCCAAGCACATGCGTACATATGTATTTCTGTTTCAAAGAGATCACCCTAGAAAACTTGAACTTGGTTTCAAATGATAAAGCTGCTCCACTCTCAAAGGATAAGGACCTGTCACCTTAGGGTATACTTTAAACAACACGCTGCAGGCTCTGAAGACAATCTCTAGGGAGAAGCTCCCAAAACACTCTTAAGCAATGACAGTTTTGTGACCCAAAGTGACCAATTTATGTTTAAGATGTTGCTTTTTAAAGAAACAATAAGCATATACATTACTATACAAGGGAGTCAAAGTTCCCTCATCTCACTTAAGGGATGTATTTCATTCTGTTTTCTGTCTATCCAAATTCTCCTTGAATTTTAAGGCCCAGTGTAAGTTCCACCTCCATCACAAAACCTTCTCAAGATCATACTAGCCTATGGAGACTCTGGTTATGGACTATTTCTTGAGTTCTCTGTACCACTCATTTCTCCCTTATCATATATTATACAGTATTATTATCTGTTTTGAGAATATCCTGTCTAGAAATTCTGACATATTAGGATAACAGGATCTGAGAGTGTTTGGCCTGGAAGAGAGACATTTCAGGAGCACATTGAGTAAATATACTTTTAAATAACTGAGGCTTTGTCACATGGAATAATTAAAAATTAATCTTTGTTGTAATCCATTGTTATTGCTGTTGTTGTTCAGTTGTTAGGTCAGGTCCGACTCTTTGTAATCCCATGAACTGCAGCATGCCAGGCTTCCCTGCCCTTCACTATCTCCTGGAGTTTGGTCAAACTCATGTAACCTATAAACCTACACAACTGTGCACAAAACGTGACATACAATAAGATAAATTAATCTTTGTTGTTCCAGAAGGTAGATTTTGGAGGGCTACACAAGCAAGTTGTAAACATTTATCATATACTTCATATACTTACTATGCTTTATATCTTGCCTCTTTACAGGAGAATTTTCTAGCAATATAACTGGATAAAAGTGGAATAGTATGTTTTACAGAGTAATCAGCTCTTTTCATCAGAACTGTTAGAAATCAGGAGCCCATGAGAGTGGATGAAGGATGAGGGGATGAAACCAGAAGATTCAAAATGTCCCATTTCAATGCCAGTGTTATGTGAAATATGCCCATGAGGTAAGAAAGGAAGTCCAAGCACATGCGTACATATGTATTTCTGTTTCAAAGAGATCACCCTAGAAAACTTGAACTTGGTTTCAAATGATAAAGCTGCTCCACTCTCAAAGGATAAGGACCTGTCACCTTAGGGTATACTTTAAACAACACGCTGCAGGCTCTGAAGACAATCTCTAGGGAGAAGCTCCCAAAACACTCTTAAGCAATGACAGTTTTGTGAAGATAATGCTTCCTAAAGTGACCAATTTAGAAGGGGAAATATGCATTTGCATATGTTACTGTTGCTTTTTTAAAGAAATTTTTATTTCAAAAATTCTTTTAATGACCTCCTGATACTTTGTTTTTATTTTCCACACTATTTTAATTAATTAATTTGCTGCACTGGGTCTTTGTTGCTGTGCGTGGGCTTTCTCTAGTTCTCTCTGCATAGGGGCTACTCTCTAGTTGCAGTGTGACAGTTTCTCAGTGCAGTGGATTCTCTTGTTGCATAGCACAGGTCAAGGCACATGCACTTCTGTAGCTGTGGCCAGTGGGCTTAGTAGTTGTGGCTTGGGGGCTCTAGAACGCAGGCTCAATAGTTGTGGTGCACGGCCTCAGTTGCTCCACAGCACGTGAGATCTTCCTGAATCAAGAATCAAGCCTGTGTCTCCTGCATTGGCAGGCATACTCCTCTCCACTGAGCCACCAGGGAAGCCCAATTTGCTAGACTTTTAGCAGTAATACGAGATGCCAAAATATGTGGAACTATATCAAAGTTTTGACTGAATATAAATTAGAAATCTAGCATTATATACATACTAATTCAAACAAGTGGAATCAAGATGTCATAAATTTCATTGCTAGGCAAACTTCATATATTCTATAAAATATAATATATATGCTATATATATATATATATACACATGTTTGTATATATATATATATATATATATATATATACACACACACATATACACACACAAAAGCTTTCCTACTATGCTCAATAAAGGCTTGAGAGAAGACAAAACAACAAAAAAGAGAGAAATGGGAAAACATAAACTAAATGAAATGGAAACATTGAATAGGAAAGAGATAAAGTGAAACAAACTAGATAAAAGTAAAAGGTCATCATATAGTCAAACTGTGTTTAAACATGGCTGCTCATTAGAAACATGTCTGGAGCTTTGGGGGAAAAAAGAAGTATTTGGCATTTATTTGAAGTATTTGATTAATTCTTTTATGCATCTGGATTTTAAAAGTAGTCACAAGTTTTTCTGCTAAATGGGTATACTAAAAGTACTCTAGTCCGAGAAGCTCCCAAAACACTCTTAAGCAATGACAGTTTGTGAAGATAATGCTTCCTAAAGTGACCAATTTAGAAGAAATATGCATTTGCATATGTTACTGTTGCTTTTAAAGAAATTTTATTTCAAAATTCTTTTAATGACCTCCTGATACTTTGTTTTTATTTTCCACACTATTTTAATTAATTAATTTGCTGCACTGGGTCTTTGTTGCTGTGCGTGGGCTTTCTCTAGTTCTCTCTGCATAGGGGCTACTCTCTAGTTGCAGTGTGACAGTTTCTCAGTGCAGTGGATTCTCTTGTTGCATAGCACAGGTCAAGGCACATGCACTTCTGTAGCTGTGGCCAGTGGGCTTAGTAGTTGTGGCTTGGGGGCTCTAGAACGCAGGCTCAATAGTTGTGGTGCACGGCCTCAGTTGCTCCACAGCACGTGAGATCTTCCTGAATCAAGAATCAAGCCTGTGTCTCCTGCATTGGCAGGCATACTCCTCTCCACTGAGCCACCAGGGAAGCCCAATTTGCTAGACTTTTAGCAGTAATACGAGATGCCAAAATATGTGGAACTATATCAAAGTTTTGACTGAATATAAATTAGAAATCTAGCATTATATACATACTAATTCAAACAAGTGGAATCAAGATGTCATAAATTTCATTGCTAGGCAAACTTCATATATTCTATAAAATATAATATATATGCTATATATATATATATATACACATGTTTGTATATATATATATATATATATATATATATATACACACACACATATACACACACAAAAGCTTTCCTACTATGCTCAATAAAGGCTTGAGAGAAGACAAAACAACAAAAAAGAGAGAAATGGGAAAACATAAACTAAATGAAATGGAAACATTGAATAGGAAAGAGATAAAGTGAAACAAACTAGATAAAAGTAAAAGGTCATCATATAGTCAAACTGTGTTTAAACATGGCTGCTCATTAGAAACATGTCTGGAGCTTTGGGGGAAAAAAGAAGTATTTGGCATTTATTTGAAGTATTTGATTAATTCTTTTATGCATCTGGATTTTAAAAAGTAGTCACAAGTTTTTCTGCTAAATGGTACTTTCACTGATATAGAATTCTATTATGTTCAGTTGACCAACCATGATATAACAGTATTAAGTAAATAATAGTTACATAATCACAACAGTAAGAGATCCATCAGTTTTCACAATCAATAGCCAGACCAAAAAAAGACAATTATAGTTGTGAGCCAAAATGGAAAATGTGTGTAATCTTAACAATATAGAACTATTACATAAAATGTGTGTGTGGGGGTGGTTAAGAGTGATGTGGTAATGTGGATGTGCATGCACGCACATACTTTCATGCACCCAGCCATTCTATGTCTTGTGGTTGGTGCATTTAATCCATTTACAGTTAAGGCGATTACTGATATGTATGACCCTATTACCATTTTCTTAATTGTTTTGTGTTCATTTTGTGTAGGTCTTTCCCTTCTCTTGTGTTTCCTGCCTAGAGAAGTTCCTTTAGTATTTGTTGTAAAGCTGGTTTCGTGGTGCTGAATTCTCTTAACTTCTGCGTGTCTGGAAAGCTTTGGGTTCCTCTGTCAAATCTGGATGAGAGTCTTGCTGGGTAGAGCACTCTTGGTTGTGGGTCCTTCCCTTTCATCCCTTTAAATATGTTATGCCATTCCCTTCTGGCCTGTAGTAGTTCTCTTGAGAAATCAACTGATAACCTGATGGGAGCTCCCTTGTTTGTTTCTCCCTTGGAGATCCCCTGTCATGTTTCTCTTGTTGCTTTTAATATTTTATGTTGGTCTTTATTTTTCGTGACTTTGATTCCAATGTGTCTCGGTGTGTTCCTCCTTGGGTTTATCCTGCCTGGGACTCTGCACTTTCTGGACTTGGTTGACTATTTCCTTTCCCATGTTAGGGAAGTTTACAGTGATTATCTCTTCAAACATTTTCTTGGGTCCCTTCTCTCTCTCATCTCCTTCTGGGACTCATATAATGTGAATGTTGGTGCATTTAATGTTGTCCCTAAGGTTTCTTACGCTATCTTCATATTTTTCTCATTATTTTATCTATATTCAGTTCTGTGGCAGTGATTTTCACCAGTCTGTCCTCCAGGCCATTCATCTGTGCTTCTGCCTCAGTTACTCTGCTACTGATTCTTTCTAGTGTATTTTTCATGTCTGTTTGTTCTTTTGTTCTTCTAGTCTTTGGCAAACATTTCTTGCATCTTCTCAATCGTATCCATTCTTTTTCTGAGACACTGGATCATCTTCATTATTCTGAATTATTTTTCCTGAAGGCTGCCTATCTCTACTTCATTTAGTTGTTTTTCTGCAGATTGGATCCTTTGTGGTTCAGACAGTAAAGAATCTGCCTGCAATGTGGGAGACCCAGGTTCAGTCCCCAGGTTGGGAAGATCCCTCTGGAAAAGGAAATGGCAACCTACTCTAGTATTCTTGACTGGAGAATTCCATGGACACAGGAGACTGGCTACAATTCATGGGGTCGCAAAGAGTTGGACATGACTGAGTGACTAACACTTTGAACTCCTGGTGTTTTAGCTTGTCCCTTCATCTATGACAAAATCCTCTGCTTTTTCTTCCTGGTTAACTTTCTGTGATGTGGTTCTCATTCTAGCCATTGCAGTATTGTGGTTCTTCTTACTTCTTCTGTCTGCCCTCTGATGGAGGAGGCTAAGAGGCTTCTATGAGCTTCTTGATAGGAGAGACTGATGGGAAAAACTAGGTCTTGCTCTGGTAGGCAAGGCTATGCTCAGTAAAGCTTTAATCCAATTATCTGCTGATGGATGGGGTTGTGCTCCCTCTCCTTTGGTTGTTTGGTCTGATGTGACCCAGCCTTGGTGTCTATGGGTCCTATGGTAGGATCAATGTTGACCTCCAAGAGGAACTACGCCAGGGGCCCTTTCCAGGACTGCTGCCACCAGTGCCTCTATCCCTTTGGGGAGCCACTGCCAAACCATGCCTCTGCAAGTAGATCTGCTTCAGTCTCTTGTGGGTCACTGCTCCTTTCTCCTGGTCCTGGTTCACATATGACTTTTTCTGTGCCCTCCAACAGTGGAATCTCTGGGTTGGGAAGATCTATCAAAGTCCCGTAATCAAATTTCCCCCAGTTCTGTGAAAGTCCTGTAATCAAATCCTACTGATCTTCAAAATAAGATTCCCTGGGGATTCCCAGTCCCTTTGCCAATCTCCAGGCTGGGAAACCTCACGTGAGGCTCAGAACCTTCACAACAGTGGGGGAATGAGGGAGTTCCTTTGGTATTACTGTTCTCCAGACTGTGGGCTTCCCACCTGGCATGCATGAGATTTGATTTTACTGTGCTTGTGCCCTCTCCTACCATCTGATTGCAGTTTCTTCATCTTTGGAAGTGGGGTATCTTTTTTGATGGGTTCCTGTTTCCTCCTGTTTCTGGTTGTTCAACAGCTAGTTGTGATTTTGGTGCTCTCACAGAAGGGGATGAGTGTACAACCTTCTACTCTGCAAGGTAGATTCTTAACCACTGGATCATCAGGGAAACCCCTTGATTACTTTATAATCATAGCCCATATACCTTGTCTCTTTACCTCAATTACAAATGCTTCTTGGCAAAGACACTTTTCAAGGTGGCAGCATTTACAGTCTGTTAACATCCTATTAGACCTTAAAAGGCATCCATGTCAACTGAAGGTTATGAGTTAATTAGTAGCAGTAACAATAGTAATAGTAATAAGAATAACACAATACAAAATTAAAATTAGAGTACATATTTTGGATAAGATATTTGCTGAGCATATATATTCATCTCATACATTAAATGGCTCTTTAGTGTACTGAATGGTCAGGCAACTCAGAGGCTTAACTAACACCTCCCATTCCTCTAACTGAAATGCTCAGTTTTAAGGCTGAATTATCCCTTTGCCTTTATTCACTAATGTCTAGTCTGGACTCCTTATTTACCAATTTTATTCTGCATTCCCATAGACAGAAGCCCTTCCTTCTGAATAACATTCAAAGACTAGGATTATTCTGTGTATCTTATTTTTCCCCTGTGGTTAAAAGTGTCTTTACTTATTTAAAAATGATAATTACCATTAGGGAACTACTGGTTGGGAATGTAATTAATACAAATGACCTACTCCCCCATGATAAACAAACCAAATTCAAGTTAGTGGACAAAGAATTCAGATGCTTTATATTGGTCCCATGTTTGTAAAATAACATGGACTTGAACCACATTAATAATTGCACTAGCTTCATCTAGCTGCTATAACAAGTTACCACAAATACAGTGCCATAAAACAACAACAATTTATTCTCTGATAGTTCAAGAGGCCAGAAGTCTAAAATCAAGGTGACACCAGGGCACACTCTCCTTTGGAGGCTCCAGAGGAGAGTTCATTCCTTGCAGTTTCTGGTGGCTGATGCCATTCCTTGGCTTACGGCTGCATCTTTCTCTGTTCCATCTTCACATTCTTCACATGTCTCTTTTCTTCTATGTACTTGTGCTATCTTCCCTTGCTTCATTCTTGTAAGGACACATGCGATAGCATTTTAGAGCCCATCCAGATAATCCAGGGTGATAGCCTCATTTTGAGATCCTTAACTTAATTGTATCTACAAAGACTATCTTTTTTTTTTTTTTTCAAATAAGGCAACTTTAACAAGGTTCTGGGGATTAGGACTATTATTAATAAATGATCTTCTTGAGGGCTACCATTTAACCCACTATAATGATCAATCCTTAAAAAATAAACACTTAACATTTCATAAAAAGTTCAAAATAGCTAAAAAAAACTAATAAGGAAGTTTCTGATTAAAAATATAAACCTGAACATTAAAAAAAAATAATAGCAGACCTTCCTTGGTGGCTCAAATGGTAAAGAATCTGCCTGCAATGCAGAAGGGCCATGTTTGATCCCTGGGCTGGGAAGATCCCCTGGAGAAGGAAATGGCTACCCACTCCAGTATTCGTGCCTGGAGAATTCCATGGGCAGAGGAGCCTGGTGAGCCACAGTCTTTAGTGTTGCCAAGAGTCAGACACGACTGAGCAACTAAGCACAGGACAGTAGTTGTTAATATGCTTACCAGGACTTTAGATATATTACTTGAATATACAAATGGGTACAAATTGCATCTTTTCAGCTACATCTGCCTATAAAGATAGTACAACTAACAGTGTCAACATTTCAAAACAATAAATATAAGCCTATAAAACTATAAATTTTCAATATACTATTATCCTGAGAATAAAAGATGCTAGGCATAAGTATGGAAAACAGGAAGAAGGCAAGGCATCTTTGATACAGAGTTATCTTTAAAAATAACTGATACACTCATCTATTTGGGATTTAAGGTGGGGTGCCTTCAACCCACCTTGATGATTATGACTCACTAGTACTAATACTTCTATTCCACAGTTCTAACTAATATAGGCACTCATTTTTTTGAATATTCAAGAAACACAAGAATGTGCTAAATGATATAGAGCAGTGTTCTTAAAACTGTGGCCTGTATCATGAAGATTTTTTAGTGAATAATGAAGTAGTGGTAGCTTCAAGGGAATCCACTGGAAGATCTTAAACATCCGTCTGTATTCGTTCATTAATCTGAACTGCCTGAGAATATGAAAAAGAGAAGTCTCCTTTAATCATGGGCCCTTCCCCATTTTTACTAAAGAAATGTATCCTTCTTGATTATTCTGAATCATAAGATGTGCAAAATCCCATAGTATAAAAACCTCCAGGGTACTAAATAAAGAAATAATTCCAAATATTGCTGTAGATGTTTAAAAAAGTCAATTATTCTATTAACTGGGTAACACATACTTTTTGCAGGACATCTACTTCTTCACTTTGAGCAAAATGAAAGGAGGACATTCAGTTTATAAATCATTAAAATAATTTTTGGTAATAGACCATTATAATTTGTGGCTAATAACTTGAAAGGAGATCAAGTAATTGGGCAACATGGATAAATAAAATTCCCATTCCATGATCAAAATTATAATCATTTCTATCTTTTTAAAAATATGGAAAGATATAAATATTCCCAAAAGTCCAGTATTCGTGCCTGGAGAATTCCATGGGCAGAGGAGCCTGGTGAGCCACAGTCTTTAGTGTTGCCAAGAGTCAGACACGACTGAGCAACTAAGCACAGGACAGTAGTTGTTAATATGCTTACCAGGACTTTAGATATATTACTTGAATATACAAATGGGTACAAATTGCATCTTTTCAGCTACATCTGCCTATAAAGATAGTACAACTAACAGTGTCAACATTTCAAAACAATAAATATAAGCCTATAAAACTATAAATTTTCAATATACTATTATCCTGAGAATAAAAGATGCTAGGCATAAGTATGGAAAACAGGAAGAAGGCAAGGCATCTTTGATACAGAGTTATCTTTAAAAATAACTGATACACTCATCTATTTGGGATTTAAGGTGGGGTGCCTTCAACCCACCTTGATGATTATGACTCACTAGTACTAATACTTCTATTCCACAGTTCTAACTAATATAGGCACTCATTTTTTTGAATATTCAAGAAACACAAGAATGTGCTAAATGATATAGAGCAGTGTTCTTAAAACTGTGGCCTGTATCATGAAGATTTTTTAGTGAATAATGAAGTAGTGGTAGCTTCAAGGGAATCCACTGGAAGATCTTAAACATCCGTCTGTATTCGTTCATTAATCTGAACTGCCTGAGAATATGAAAAAGAAGTCTCCTTTAATCATGGGCCCTTCCCCATTTTACTAAAGAAATGTGTCCTTCTTGATTATTCTGAATCATAAGATGTGCAAAATCCCATAGTATAAAAACCTCCAGGGTACTAAATAAAGAAATAATTCCAAATATTGCTGTAGATGTTTAAAAAAGTCAATTATTCTATTAACTGGGTAACACATACTTTTTGCAGGACATCTACTTCTTCACTTTGAGCAAAATGAAAGGAGGACATTCAGTTTATAAATCATTAAAATAATTTTTGGTAATAGACCATTATAATTTGTGGCTAATAACTTGAAAGGAGATCAAGTAATTGGGCAACATGGATAAATAAAATTCCCATTCCATGATCAAAATTATAATCATTTCTATCTTTTTAAAAATATGGAGAAAACTGATACTAAACCTGTCATACTCTGGCAACAATTAATATTGATCCATAGGTATATCAATTTATATTAAAAGTCCTATCCATTTTATTGATATGTATTTGCTATAAAAGTTTAATAATTTTAATGGAGACTCTTCCAGAAGACTGTTTCTTTTTTTGGCCTCTTTTACTGGATTTTTATTTATTCTCATCCATCTTTATTCTTTGACCTGTGTGGGCCTCCCATCACAGTGGCCTCTCTCCTTGCAGAGCACCGGCTCTGGGCATACATGCTCCAGAGAGCTCACTCGCAATTGGACACACAGGTCCAGCTGCTCCACGGCACGTGGGATCTTCCAGGGCCAGGGATAGACCGGTGCCCTTTGCACTGCAAGGCAGACTCTTTACCCACTGGACCACTAGGGAAGCCCTTCCAGAAGACTTTTAACCCTTATGGATTTACGGCTTCAGGGAAAAAAATTCAAGTATATACATGTATACATATAATTCAAAACAGCTTGTGATATATAGTACCTTGAGAGGTAAAAGGGCTATAGACCCTTAGACAAACAAGATCATTGTTTACCTCATCAATGAAAGCTTCATGGAAATATAGTTCTTTTTTTTTTTTCAATACGATTCAGTTATTTAACATTTAAGCATTTATCATTTAGCACCTACTGGATCATGGCACCATTGCTTAGTGCCACGTAAGCTTTCAAAATGAACAACACAAGGTCTCTGTCTTCTCAAAGTGTGTAGTTTGGTTAAGTAGGATAAGAATGGTAAAGATTTCATTAGTCAGAGGTGAAAGATGAGTAGTTCACAGTTGGATAGAATAGTATGGACCAGGGGAGAGGGGAAGAGGCAGAAATGGGCAAGAACATAATAAATGAAGAATGAGACAACTAAAAGCATGATATCTAATATTTACCCATTTAAAAGTGCTATAAAATTAAAAGGTTTCAAATTGAAGTGCCTAACCCCTTCATTTCATTTCAGTCACTCAGCCGTGTCCAACTTTTGTGATCTCATGGACTGTAGCACATCAGGCTTCCCTGTCCTTCACCATCTCTCAGAGCTTGCTCAAACTCATGTCCATTGAGTCGGTGATGCCATTCAACCATTTTGTCCTCAGTCATCCCTTAATTCCTTAAATCTCTAAAATACAACAGATACAGTGCTGAAAAACACTAAGTTAAAGGATTCAACTTTGTATTGAATAAAGTAAAATTAGGTAATGATTAAAATTAGTTTTAAAAGGCATTTTTAATGTGAGCAATTTTTTTTTTATTTATTCTCATCCATCTTTATTCTTTGACCTGTGTGGGCCTCCCATCACAGTGGCCTCTCTCATTGCAGAGCACCAGCTCTGGGCGTACGGGTTCCAGAGTGCTGTCTTATAATCGGACGCACTGGTCCAGCTGCTCGATGACACGTGGGATCTTCCAGGGCCAGGGATAGACCGGTGCCCTTTGCACTGCAAGGCAGACTCTTTACCCACTGGACCACTAGGGAAGCCCTTCCAGAAGACTTTTAACCCTTATGGATTTACGGCTTCAGGGAAAAAAATTCAAGTATATACATGTATACATATAATTCAAAACAGCTTGTGATATATAGTACCTTGAGAGGTAAAAGGGCTATAGACCCTTAGACAAACAAGATCATTGTTTACCTCATCAATGAAAGCTTCATGGAAATATAGTTCTTTTTTTTTTTTCAATACGATTCAGTTATTTAACATTTAAGCATTTATCATTTAGCACCTACTGGATCATGGCACCATTGCTTAGTGCCACGTAAGCTTTCAAAATGAACAACACAAGGTCTCTGTCTTCTCAAAGTGTGTAGTTTGGTTAAGTAGGATAAGAATGGTAAAGATTTCATTAGTCAGAGGTGAAAGATGAGTAGTTCACAGTTGGATAGAATAGTATGGACCAGGGGAGAGGGGAAGAGGCAGAAATGGGCAAGAACATAATAAATGAAGAATGAGACAACTAAAAGCATGATATCTAATATTTACCCATTTAAAAGTGCTATAAAATTAAAAGGTTTCAAATTGAAGTGCCTAACCCCTTCATTTCATTTCAGTCACTCAGCCGTGTCCAACTTTTGTGATCTCATGGACTGTAGCACATCAGGCTTCCCTGTCCTTCACCATCTCTCAGAGCTTGCTCAAACTCATGTCCATTGAGTCGGTGATGCCATTCAACCATTTTGTCCTCAGTCATCCCTTAATTCCTTAAATCTCTAAAATACAACAGATACAGTGCTGAAAAACACTAAGTTAAAGGATTCAACTTTGTATTGAATAAAGTAAAATTAGGTAATGATTAAAATTAGTTTTAAAAGGCATTTTTAATAGGTTCTAGATTCATCCACCTCATTAGGATTGATTCAAATGCATTTCTTTTTATGACTAAGAAATATTCCATTGTATATATGTATTACAGCTTCTTTATCCATTCATTTGTTGATGGACATCTAGGCTGTTTCCATGTTCTAGCTATTGTAAATAGTGCTGCAATGGACATTGGGGTACATGTGTCTTTAAATTTTGATTTCTTCACGTATATGCCTAATAGTGAGATTGCTGGGTCATATGGTGGTTCTATTTCTAGTTGTTTAAGGAATCTCCATATTGTCTCCCATATTGGCTGTATCAATTTACATCCCCACAAACAGTGCAAGAGTGTTCCCTTTTCTCCATATCCTTCCCAGCATTTATTGTCTGTATATATTTTTCTCATTAATTTTTAATTTTTTAAAATATTTTTACAGAGTTTTGTTGTTCACATACATGTATGTTCCCAGATCAGTCATATGCATATCTCTGGCACCCTCCCCCTCCTACCCCCACCCAGTCCCCTGCATCCCACCCCTCCAGGATGTCACACCATGCCCTTGCAGGATCTCCCATTCCCACAGCACAACGACAATAGCTATCTTTTTCACATATGATAGTGTAGGTTTCCAGGTTACTTCCTCTATGCCTCCCACCCACTGTTCATTCCCCTCAATGTCCGTATGTCTGTTTTCTTTGTCTGTTTTTCCATTGCTTCACTGTGTGTGTTATCATTACCATCTTACTAGATTCTGTATATGTGTGTTAGTATACTGTATTTGTCTTTCTCTTTTTGAATTACTTCACTTTTTATGATAGGTTCTAGATCCAGCCGCCTCACTAGGACTGATTCTTCTGCATTTCTTTTTACAGTTGAGAAGTACTCCATTGTATATATGTACCAGAGCTTTTTTATCCATTCATTTGTCGATGGACATCTAGGCTGCTTCCATGTTCTAGCTATTGTATACAGAGCTGCAATGAACACTGGGGTACAGGTGTCTTTAAATTTTGATTTCTTCACGTATATGCCTAATAGTGAGATTGCTGGGTCATATGGTGGTTCTATTTCTAGTTGTTTAAGGAATCTCCATATTGTCTCCCATATTGGCTGTATCAATTTACATCCCCACAAACAGTGCAAGAGTGTTCCCTTTTCTCCATATCCTTCCCAGCATTTATTGTCTGTATATATTTTTCTCATTAATTTTTAATTTTTTAAAATATTTTTACAGAGTTTTGTTGTTCACATACATGTATGTTCCCAGATCAGTCATATGCATATCTCTGGCACCCTCCCCCTCCTACCCCCACCCAGTCCCCTGCATCCCACCCCTCCAGGATGTCACACCATGCCCTTGCAGGATCTCCCATTCCCACAGCACAACGACAATAGCTATCTTTTTCACATATGATAGTGTAGGTTTCCAGGTTACTTCCTCTATGCCTCCCACCCACTGTTCATTCCCCTCAATGTCCGTATGTCTGTTTTCTTTGTCTGTTTTTCCATTGCTTCACTGTGTGTGTTATCATTACCATCTTACTAGATTCTGTATATGTGTGTTAGTATACTGTATTTGTCTTTCTCTTTTTGAATTACTTCACTTTTTATGATAGGTTCTAGATCCAGCCGCCTCACTAGGACTGATTCTTCTGCATTTCTTTTTACAGTTGAGAAGTACTCCATTGTATATATGTACCAGAGCTTTTTTATCCATTCATTTGTCGATGGACATCTAGGCTGCTTCCATGTTCTAGCTATTGTATACAGAGCTGCAATGAACACTGGGGTACAGGTGCCTCTTTCAGTTTTGATTTCATCACAGTATAAGCCTAAGAGTGGGATCACTGAGTCATATGGTTTTTCTATTTTTAGTTTTTTAAGGAATCTTCATACTGTCTTCCATAGAGGCTGTATCAGTTTACATTCCCACCAGCAATGCCAGAGTGTTCCCTTTTCTCCTCACCCTCTCCAGCATTTATTGTCTGTATATTGTTTGATGATGGCCATTCTGACGGGTGTGAGGTGGTATCTCATCGTAGTTTTGATTTGCATTTCTCTATTAATGAGTGACGTTGAGCATCTTTTCATGTGTTTTATTGGCCATGTGTATGTCTCCTTTGGAGAGATGTCTGGGTCTTGTCCCCATTTTTTGTTTGGGTTGTTTGGGGGTTTTTTTGGTGTTGAGTTGTATGAGCTGCTTGTATATTTTGGAAATCAATTATTTGTCTAGAATCTATTATACAAAATGAAGTAAGTCAGAAAGAAAAGGATATAGTATACTAACACATACATATGGAATGTAGAAAGATGGTATTGATAAAATATGCAGAGCAGCAATAGAAAACCAGACATAGAGAATAGACTTATGGACATTGAGGGGAGGGTGGAGTGGGTGAGAGGTATGGAAAGAGTAACATGGAAACCTGCAATACCATATGTAAAAGAGAACTGTTGTGGATATGCTGTAAGACTAAGGGAACTAACATGGGGGCTATGCAACAACCTGAAGGGGTGAGATGGGATGGGAGGTGGGAGGAAGGTTCAGGTAGGAGGGGTCAAGTGTATACCTATGACTAATTTGGGTTGATGTATAGCAGTAAACAACAAAACTCTGTAAAATAAAAATAAATTAATTAAAAATAGGGGCTGAATAGAAAAGATATAAAAAGTATTCAAAGAATGAGTTTTAATATCAAAAGTACAAAATTAGAATTTAGTTTTCTCCCTCTGTTAAAAGGACAAAGTAATTTTGGATTATTGGTCTGCTCTTAATAAGAAACCATGAAAGGCATTCTTTAATCTTCTGGATAATCTACTGGGAAAGCAAAAATTTTGTGTCTTATCAAAATAAAAAATAAAATAAAGGCATTTTTGTACAAATAAAAAATAGACAAATTATAACCAGACTTTTACTGGTTAAGATAATTTAGGAAGGGACAGGTAGGCTATGATACCACAGGTAAGTATATTATAGAAGTCTCCAGACCCAAGTCATAAATGTGTGTGCACACTGGGGGGGAAGCAGGTAAGACAATGAAGGGTGGAAAAAACATCAGGAAGGAGGGATAGGTAACACAGCACTGGCAAAGGGTCTAGTATTTTGTCCACTAGAAGATAACCACTTGAAATTAATATTTGGGAAGTGGAATATTCAAAAAGGTAACTGAGGGCCAAAGGAATGAAAGCAGAAAGACCTCTCTCATAGACTTTCCCATCATGACAGATTTTTTTTATTTTTAGGAAAGCTATGAGACATTCATAACACTAATTGATTTTCACAAAGAAATGCATAGATGAGGTTTCTTTGGGAAATGCCTGCTACATTTTGTCTTGGAAAAAAAAAGATCTTTGCTAGTGCACCTGGGCTCCTTCATACAAATTTTAATTAACAATGTCTCTTGAAAGGAAAGCTCACTGTGGTCCCCAGCTATTTTGTGAAGCTCCTCACTAAGGTATGCTGTGACAAATTAAACCTGAGCAAATCGTATCTGTCATGTGTTTAGTATCAAAGGAATAGCAATCAGAAGAAGAAGGAGACAGGTTTGAGATATTAAACTAAAAGAGAAGCAGGAGAATTCCATTGACTGGGAAAATTCTCAGAATATACCTGAATCCTTATGGCTACATACTTCTCTCTTTTGGGGGTGGGAGTTTTCAGAATGAAGAAGAAATGGAGAGTTTTCTAGGCCACTATTTACGCTGATCTTTTGAATATATCCTGGAAAATAGGGGCTGAATAGAAAAGATATAAAAAGTATTCAAAGAATGAGTTTTAATATCAAAAGTACAAAATTAGAATTTAGTTTTCTCCCTCTGTTAAAAGGACAAAGTAATTTTGGATTATTGGTCTGCTCTTAATAAGAAACCATGAAAGGCATTCTTTAATCTTCTGGATAATCTACTGGGAAAGCAAAAATTTTGTGTCTTATCAAAATAAAAAATAAAATAAAGGCATTTTTGTACAAATAAAAAATAGACAAATTATAACCAGACTTTTACTGGTTAAGATAATTTAGGAAGGGACAGGTAGGCTATGATACCACAGGTAAGTATATTATAGAAGTCTCCAGACCCAAGTCATAAATGTGTGTGCACACTGGGGGGGAAGCAGGTAAGACAATGAAGGGTGGAAAAAACATCAGGAAGGAGGGATAGGTAACACAGCACTGGCAAAGGGTCTAGTATTTTGTCCACTAGAAGATAACCACTTGAAATTAATATTTGGGAAGTGGAATATTCAAAAAGGTAACTGAGGGCCAAAGGAATGAAAGCAGAAAGACCTCTCTCATAGACTTTCCCATCATGACAGATTTTTTTTATTTTTAGGAAAGCTATGAGACATTCATAACACTAATTGATTTTCACAAAGAAATGCATAGATGAGGTTTCTTTGGGAAATGCCTGCTACATTTTGTCTTGGAAAAAAAAAGATCTTTGCTAGTGCACCTGGGCTCCTTCATACAAATTTTAATTAACAATGTCTCTTGAAAGGAAAGCTCACTGTGGTCCCCAGCTATTTTGTGAAGCTCCTCACTAAGGTATGCTGTGACAAATTAAACCTGAGCAAATCGTATCTGTCATGTGTTTAGTATCAAAGGAATAGCAATCAGAAGAAGAAGGAGACAGGTTTGAGATATTAAACTAAAAAAGAGAAGCAGGAGAATTCCATTGACTGGGAAAATTCTCAGAATATACCTGAATCCTTATGGCTACATACTTCTCTCTTTTGGGGAGTGGGAGTTTTCAGAATGAAGAAGAAATGGAGAGTTTTCTAGGCCACTATTTACGCTGATCTTTTGAAATATTATTCCTGGAAAAATTACTGTGACTCTTCTCTCTTATGAACTTGCAAACAAATAGTGGGATCCATTTAAGAGACTAACAAGATATAACAAATGAATATAGTACATGAATCTAGAATGGATCCTGAATTAGAAAAAAAAGTAATGGATTTTATTGGGTCAATTGACAAAATAGGAATACAGATGATCAAGTATTATATCAATGTTAAATTTACTGAGTATGATAACTGTATCATGATTATTTAAGAGAATTTTTGTTATTCTTTGGAAGCATACACTAAAATAGTTAGGTTGAGGTGACATGATGTATGCAAGCTATTCTAAAATGGTAAAAGATTGTACACACACAAACACACACACAAGAAAAGTGATAAATCAAGTGAGGGAAAATATTACAAATAGATAAATCTGGATAAACGGTATACAGGTATTCTTTGCATTATTTTTGCAAAATTTCTATAAACCTGAAATTATTGAAAAGGACTATATACTTCTCCATCAACAACAGAAAACTCAAATTATACTTTTAGGAATTCAGAGTAACATCAGCAGGAATGATGGAGTAAAGATCTCAGAAAAGTCCCTCTTTCATCCAACCAATGAGGTCACTGGCAAATACTGTCTTAATTAAGATTTTTGGAACTCTGGAAATTAACCAGAAGTTTGCAGCAATCCAGGAAGAATTCTTTAAAAAATTAAAAATAATAGAGTTACCACATGATTCTGAAATCCCACTCCTGGGTGTGTGTGTGTGTGTCCAGAGAAAACTATAATTCAAAAAGATACATGCACTCTATGTTCACTGCAGCACTATTTACAACAGCCAAGCCATGGAAGCAACCTAAATGTTCATCAACAGATGAATGGGTAAAGAGATTACATAGTTTTTAAACTTTCCCTATTTCCATCCCCATCCCACCCCCAACTCCAAACTAGCCTTAAAAACACAATTGTAGGGCTTCCCCTGGTGGTCCAGTGGGTAAGGACACCGCCCTACAGTGCAAGGGGCGCCAGTTCGATCCCTGGCCTGGGAAGATCCCACGTGCCGCGGAGCGGCTGGACTGATGTGTCCAATCACCGAGCCGGAGCTCTGGAGCGCATGTGCCCAGAGCCGGTGCTCTGCAACAACAGAGGCCACCGCAATGGGAGGCCCACACGGGCCAAAGAACAAAGACGGATGAAAATAGATAAATGAAGACCAATAGAAGTGGCCCGCCCGTCCCCCTGTCCCCCTCCCTCTCCACCCCACACTCCAAAAAGAGAAAAAAAAAAAAAACACAATTGTAGTGAAAACCAGCAGTCACAGTAGAGGGTAGAATGGGACTAGAGCTTCTTCAAAGCTCCATTTTCAGGTAATTATCATTATTTAACTTGTTGGTTCCCTAGAATATCCCACTCACATGGCTTGTTTTTTATTTGAGTGGACAACGATTGAGCTGACCAAGATCTCTCCCTGTACAAATGTCCTTTTCCCCAGGAGCATTTGTTGAAAACAATCAGAAGCAATTGTTTAACATCCTAGTTGTCTGAGGCAATGGATAACAGATGGGGCAAACAATAGGCTAACCAAAAAAGCTTAAAAGGAAAAGCTGGGGAAATATCTATGGGGGTCTGAAAAACTCTAAGATATTCCTGAGAATCTCAGTGGCCATATTCATGTGTAGAACTGTGATCATGCCCAGGGCTATGTGGATGCTCAGGAAATACCTGAGAAGGGTCTAAGCTCTCACCTTTGGCTGACCCTGAAGCTCTATGTGCTTAGTTGCTCAGTTGTGTCTAACTCTTGGCGACCCCATGGACTGTAGCCAGCCAGGCTCCTCTGTACAGGGATTTTCCAAGCAAGAATACTGGAGTGGGTTTCCACGCCCTCCTCCATGGTATCTTCCCAACCCAGGGATCAAACCCAGGTCTCCTTCATTACAGGCAGATTCTTTACCTTCTGAGCCACCAGAAAAGCCCAAGGCTCTACACGAGCAGGAAGTGAAGGTTATGGTAAAGATGTCAACTACCTGAATGAGTCTTGAAGACATGCCTCCCACAAACATACATACAGTGCCCCTTAGCAAAGACTAAGAGATTTACTGGTTCCAAGTAGCAACCTAGATGTCCATCAACAGATGAATGGATAAAGAAGTCATGGTACATATATACAATGGAATATTATTCAACCATAAAAATGAATGAAGCTGAGTCAGTTATAGTGATGTGGATGAACCTAGAGCCTATCATACAGAGTGGAGTATATCAGAAAAAGACAAACAAATATTGTATATTAACACATATATATGGAATCTAGAAAATGGTACTGTTGAACCTATTTGCTGGGGAGTAATAGAGACATAGACAAAGAGAACAAACTTGTGGGCCCAGTGGGGTAAGAAGAGGGTTCTTCTTATCAAAGAATAGCATTGATATATATATAAACATATAACCATATGTAAAGTAGATAGCCAATAGGAAGCTGCTATAAAGCACAGGGAGCTCAGCTCAGGGCTCTGTGATGACCTAGAGGGATGGGATGGCAGGTGTGGGAGGAAGACTCAAGAGAGAGGGGATGTATGTATACAATGGCTGATTCACATTGTTGAACATCCTAGTTGTCTGAGGCAATGGATAACAGATGGGGCAAACAATAGGCTAACCAAAAAAGCTTAAAAGGAAAAGCTGGGGAAATATCTATGGGGGTCTGAAAAACTCTAAGATATTCCTGAGAATCTCAGTGGCCATATTCATGTGTAGAACTGTGATCATGCCCAGGGCTATGTGGATGCTCAGGAAATACCTGAGAAGGGTCTAAGCTCTCACCTTTGGCTGACCCTGAAGCTCTATGTGCTTAGTTGCTCAGTTGTGTCTAACTCTTGGCGACCCCATGGACTGTAGCCAGCCAGGCTCCTCTGTACAGGGATTTTCCAAGCAAGAATACTGGAGTGGGTTTCCACGCCCTCCTCCATGGTATCTTCCCAACCCAGGGATCAAACCCAGGTCTCCTTCATTACAGGCAGATTCTTTACCTTCTGAGCCACCAGAAAAGCCCAAGGCTCTACACGAGCAGGAAGTGAAGGTTATGGTAAAGATGTCAACTACCTGAATGAGTCTTGAAGACATGCCTCCCACAAACATACATACAGTGCCCCTTAGCAAAGACTAAGAGATTTACTGGTTCCAAGTAGCAACCTAGATGTCCATCAACAGATGAATGGATAAAGAAGTCATGGTACATATATACAATGGAATATTATTCAACCATAAAAATGAATGAAGCTGAGTCAGTTATAGTGATGTGGATGAACCTAGAGCCTATCATACAGAGTGGAGTATATCAGAAAAAGACAAACAAATATTGTATATTAACACATATATATGGAATCTAGAAAATGGTACTGTTGAACCTATTTGCTGGGGAGTAATAGAGACATAGACAAAGAGAACAAACTTGTGGGCCCAGTGGGGTAAGAAGAGGGTTCTTCTTATCAAAGAATAGCATTGATATATATATAAACATATAACCATATGTAAAGTAGATAGCCAATAGGAAGCTGCTATAAAGCACAGGGAGCTCAGCTCAGGGCTCTGTGATGACCTAGAGGGATGGGATGGCAGGTGTGGGAGGAAGACTCAAGAGAGAGGGGATGTATGTATACAATGGCTGATTCACATTGTTGTACAACAGAAACTAACATTGTAAAGCAATTATATTCAATTAATTTTTTTTTTTAAAAAGAAAAATCATTAGCTGAGCATTAAGCTAGTCATTCAGAGACTTAAGTGGCCAAGTACAAAAAAAGAATACAGACTCTACAGATTAATTCAACAACCACAACAAAGGAGCAGGAGGTAGCAGAGGATCTGATTTCCAGATACACCACTGTATTATTTAAAACATCCCATTTCTGCTTGAGGACCTTGGGGACTTTGGGAAAGTACACACTGCCATGTTTGAAATGCATATCCAACAAAAATCTATTGTATAGCATATGGAAATCTGCTTAATGTTTCATACCAGCCTGGATGGGGAGAGATTGGGAGAGAATGAATACATGCATATTTATGGTTAAGCCCCTACACTGTTCACCTGAAACTATCACAAAATTGTTAATCGACTATACCCCAATAAAAATGCTTTTGGTGTAAAAAAATAAAGAGATGTCAGCATTATTCTGGGAAAAAAATAAAACATCCAGTTTCAACATCAGAAAACATTACCAGATAGGCAAAAGCCAAGAAAACTGCCCCATACCCAGGATAAAAACAAAAGCAATCAATAGAAACTGTTCTTGAGGCATCTCAAATATTGAATTTACTAAACTTTAAATTGGCTATTATAACTGTTTTTCATGAGCCAAAAGTAAATAGTATCTAAAGAACTAAAAGAAAATATGAACAATATCTCACCAAATGGAGAATATCAATAGAGACATAAAAATTATAAAATGAGGGCTTCCCTGGTGGTCCAGTTGGTGGGGAGTCTGCCTTGCAATCTAGAAAATGGATTTCCTATTTGCTGGGGTAAGAAAAGACAAAGGCTTGTGGGCCCAGTGGGGTAAGAAGAGGGTTCTTCTTATCAAAGAATAGCATTGATATATATATAAACATATAACCATATGTAAAGTAGATAGCCAATAGGAAGCTGCTATAAAGCACAGGGAGCTCAGCTCAGGGCTCTGTGATGACCTAGAGGGATGGGATGGCAGGTGTGGGAGGAAGACTCAAGAGAGAGGGGATGTATGTATACAATGGCTGATTCACATTGTTGTACAACAGAAACTAACATTGTAAAGCAATTATATTCAATTAATTTTTTTTTTTAAAAAGAAAAATCATTAGCTGAGCATTAAGCTAGTCATTCAGAGACTTAAGTGGCCAAGTACAAAAAAAGAATACAGACTCTACAGATTAATTCAACAACCACAACAAAGGAGCAGGAGGTAGCAGAGGATCTGATTTCCAGATACACCACTGTATTATTTAAAACATCCCATTTCTGCTTGAGGACCTTGGGGACTTTGGGAAAGTACACACTGCCATGTTTGAAATGCATATCCAACAAAAATCTATTGTATAGCATATGGAAATCTGCTTAATGTTTCATACCAGCCTGGATGGGGAGAGATTGGGAGAGAATGAATACATGCATATTTATGGTTAAGCCCCTACACTGTTCACCTGAAACTATCACAAAATTGTTAATCGACTATACCCCAATAAAAATGCTTTTGGTGTAAAAAAATAAAGAGATGTCAGCATTATTCTGGGAAAAAAATAAAACATCCAGTTTCAACATCAGAAAACATTACCAGATAGGCAAAAGCCAAGAAAACTGCCCCATACCCAGGATAAAAAAAAAAAAGCAATCAATAGAAACTGTTCTTGAGGCATCTCAAATATTGAATTTACTAAACTTTAAATTGGCTATTATAACTGTTTTTCATGAGCCAAAAGTAAATAGTATCTAAAGAACTAAAAGAAAATATGAACAATATCTCACCAAATGGAGAATATCAATAGAGACATAAAAATTATAAAATGAGGGCTTCCCTGGTGGTCCAGTTGGTGGGGAGTCTGCCTTGCAGTGCAAGGGGTACTGGTTTGATTCCTGGCCTGGGAAGATTCTGGGTGCTATGGAGCACTGGTGTGTCCGGTTGTGAGCCAGTGCTCTGGGGCACATGCGCCCAGAGCCAGTGCTCTGCAGTGTGGGAGACCCGCTGCAATGACAGGCCCATGCAGGCTGAAGAACAAAGATAGATGAAAACAAATAAATGAGGGACCAATAAAAGTGGCCAAAATTTTTTAAAAATTTGTAAAAATGAGCCAAATATAAATCCTGGAACTGAAAACTAAAACTGAAGTGGAAAGTTTACTAGAAGAGCAAAATTGTATGTTTGAGCCAGCAGAATAAAGAATCAGTGAATTGAAGATAAGTTAATTTTGACTAGCCTAAGGAAAAGAAAGACAAAAAAATGAAATAAAATGAACAGAGCCTTACAGACCTGAGAGACACCAACATACATGTGATAGGAGTCCCAGAAAAGAGGAGAGTACAAAGTGGGCAGAGAGAAAGTTGAAGAAATACTGGCCAAAATCTTTCCACATTTGATGAAATACATTAATCAACACATCCTAAAAGTTCACAAATCCCAAGTAGGATAGACTCAAAGAGCTCTACATCTAAGCGTATTATACCTATGGTAAATTCATCAGGAATTATTTTATTTAGATGTTGGTATAGAAATGGGAAGAAAGAGGCTATTGAGAATAAAGGAAAGTGAAAAGGAAAAAGAATTTTAGATGACTATTTATTATTTAAAGATCAGGGCTGTAGTATTCAGTATGTGAAAATATCAGGGAAGTAAATTTCAGGAAAGCCATATAAAGAATACACAGTAAAGAACACTCCCACTTCAAGAATGTAGTGGCATTTAGAATGGTGGTCTGATGTTGAGCCATTGCTGAATGCTGTTCATAATATCTGTGGACTACACAACTGAACTATCAGTTGTCCATAGCTATTTCCCTTGCACAAATATTTGATATTTTATCTTCTTTTTAATCCTACTCTGACTTTCCATAGTCTCCTGACATATGCAGGCGAAGCTCATTTTTAAAAATCATATAATAGGGCTTCCCTGGTGGTCCAGTGGGTAAGGACACCGCCTTGCAGTGAAAGGGGCACTGTCTCAATCCCTGGCCTGAGAAGATCCCACGTGCTGCAGAGTGGCTGGACCGATGTGTCCAATTACAGAACTAGAGCTCTGGAGCGCATGCGCCCAGAGTCGGTGCTCTGTGACAACAGAGGCCACTGCAATGGGAGGCCCACACAGGCCAAAGCACAAAGATGGACAAAAATATATAAATGAAAGTCCAATAGAAGTGGCCCGTCTGCTCTTCTCCCTCCCCAACCTGCCATCCCCACCAAAAAAAATTAAAATTAAAATTAAAAATATCATAATAATGTACTTTAAAACTCAACAGAACAGACTTGAAAATCATGTGATACACGGGATTACTTGTACCACTACTTTTATCGTTTGTCATGGATAATAGAGAAACAATCATATATCGATACTCAAATGGATTCTTTTATCACACCTAGAAAATATCTTCAACATTATATATGTGTGTATAAATTCATAAGTATGCACCATTGAACTGTATCATATATGCTAGTGGCTGAAGGCTCAACTACAACTCCTGACCTTCAGGAACTTAAGTGCTTATATTTTAAATGGAAGAGTCTTTATACAAAGAAGACTATGATTAGAGGGCTATCTTATTTTCACGTCACCTTACCTTATACCTTCCCAATGCAGGAACCCCACACAGACTCAGAGGGGGCAGCAAAGGAGGAGGAATGGAAATCAAATGTAACTTCCCAAGGCAGTCCACAAGACTAAACTCCCTCTTCCATCAGAAGAACTCAGAACTCAGCATTGTGCCATCCATGAATTCCATCTGACACAATGAGGATGGCCTAAGAAAAGAGGGAAGGAGGGAAACTGAACAGGACCAGGTTTCCAGGACCTTTTCAACACTTGCCTTTGGTACAATATTTGGTCATTCCCAGAGCCTCATCCCTGTGTTATAAACCTCAGCCTTTTGCACACTGTAGGTAGAGGTTTTACAAGAGTTTGCAATCCCTTCAGGGCCACACTGAAGGAATTCTTATTCCAGTGTTTGTTTCTATTCAAACACTAGCACTGTGGTAAAGCCTAAAAGAATGAGCTTCATTTATTACCTATAACATCAAAATTGAAAAGGTTAATCACCATTAGTCAATGGAAATTAGAAGCAGATATGAAATTTATCACACAAATGAAAGGGCTTTGAATTAAAGTCCACATACAAGATGAAAACCACACACCCAGATGCTCTGGCATCCCTTCTGCACAGCAAATGGCTGCACTCCTTCCGCCAATGTGCACTGCTCTCTCCTTGGATCCTGCATGTTCACAACTGCAGTGCCTGGGTTCGTCACAGTATCTCTTTATGAATAAGACTGCTGGGGAAAAGCCTAGGCAACCATCACAAGTGCCATTCCCCTCAATCTAAGAGAGAGAACCCAATCTATCCTTAAGTCCCAGGAGCACCGCTTAAGACAGCTTCTAGGCACTCCCAGTCAGAAAACTGACAGCAGCACCTGATGCCTGCTTCACAAGTAGGAACTAAGACATATGAAGTCTGGGAATCACTAGAGTCAGAAGTGAGACAGAGACAAAGAGACATATCCAGACAAGCACTGGCAGATGATTCTGGCCCACAGATGTGTGCACTGTACCTACAAAGCAAGAGGATGCCAGTACCTCAAGTAAAGGTCCCCTTAAGTTCACCATGATGTACACTCATTTTTTCACAGTATAGTGATACTACTCAGGTGCTCTAAGAGCCTTTCCTATATTTACTTACATGCATACCCCCCAACATATGCACATGTACATAAACGTGTGTGTTCATGCACATACACACAGAGAAAGAAAGAAAGTATGGGGGAAAAAAGCAGAGACCAAATCAGAACAACTTCCATCAGACCGAGGCTCTTCACCTAGATCAGAGTTTCATAAGCGGCCACTGCTAACATCTTGGGTCAAATAATTCTTTGTCATGAGCAGGGAGAGTTGGTAGAAGTGGCAAGGCTCTCCCATCAACTGCAGAAGGTTTAGAAGTATCCCTGCCCTGTACCCATTAGATGCCACTAGTAACTCCTCCACCTAGTTATGACCAGAAATGTCTTGACACATTGCTGAATGTTCCAAATGGCAAATTTTTCCTTAAAGACCAGCAACGTAAACCAAAAGGGTCTGTTCAGCATGGCTCCAACCAGTGTGCAAACTGCCATATTACAAAAATAGATGCAAGATTAACTAGTCCATCCTTTTAGTAGAGAGTCATGGAGGAGGTCAGAAATTTTAATAACCAGAAGTCCCTTTCAACAAAAAGAAATTATCTTTGCCAACTAGTAATAATCTCCCCTATGACAGTCTAATCTAAGATTGCCTTGGCTTCCTTCTGACAGTTTCCCACATAGTATTCAAGCATCAAGTGGCCCAGTTGGGCCTCTTCACATGTGATTTCCTACCAGATAATTTTCCACATTTGCTCTCTCAGCAAATTTTCATATTTGCCAAGTAAATTCATATATATATATATCCCATTTCCAAAAATAGCAGAAGGAAAGGAATTAGACAAGAGAACTGATGGGCTTCTAGTTCAAGATGATGGAGTAGAAGGATATGCTTTCACCTCCTCCTGAGAGAGCATGAAAATCACAACTAGCTGTTGAACAGCCATTGACAGTCCCATCAAAAGCAGATACCTCATGTCCAAAGACAAAGAAGAAGCTGCAATGAGACAGCAAAATAAAAACATGATAAAATCAAATATCATACCTGCCAGGTGGGTGATCCACAAACTGGAGAACAATACTACCAAAGAAGTTCTCCCACTGTTGTGAAAGTTCTAAGCCTCATGAAGCCTCGGGTCCAACAAAGGGGCTGGGAATCCCCAGGGAATCTGACTTTGAAGGCCAGTAGCATTTCATTACAGGACTTCCAGAGGACTAGGGGAAACAGAGACTCCACTGATGGGGGACACAAACAAAACTGTCTGTATCAGGACCCAGGAAAAAGGATCAGTGATCCATAGGAGACTGAACCAAATCTACCTGCTAGTTTGGGAAAGTCTCCTGTGGAGGTGTGGGTAGGCAGCGGCTCCCCACAGGGATGGAGGCACTGGCAGAAGTAGTCCTGGAAGGTGTCCCTTGGAGGTCATCATTAATCCTAGTATAATGCCCACAGACCCCAGGATTGGATCACCTCAGACCAAATGACTAACAGAGGGAGCACAACCCCACCCATCAGCAGATAATTGGATTAAAGTTTTACTGAGCCTTGCTCACTAGAACAAGACCCAGTTTTTCCCACCATCAGTCTCTCCCTTCAGGAAGCTCATAGAAGCCTCTTAGCCTCCTCTATCAGAGGGCAGACAGAAGAAGCAAGAAGAAACAATCCTGCAGCAGCTAGAATGAAAACCACATTACAGAAAGTTAATCCAAATGTAAAAGCAGAGAGTTACATCACAGACGAAAGGACAAGATAAAACCGCAGGAAAAAAAAAAAAAAAAAACTAAATGAAGTAGAGACAGGCAACCTTCCAGAAAAAGAATTCAGAATAATGATAGTGAAGATGATCCAGTGTCTCAGAAAAAGAATGGATACAACGATTGAGAAGACGCAAGAAACCTAGAGGAGCAAACAAACAGAGGTGAAAAATATACCTAAAAGAATCAATATCAGAACAATTGAAACACAAGAATGGACAAGCAACTGGGAGGACATAATGGTGGAAATCAAGGCTGCAGAACAGAATACAGAAGAAATAACCAAAAAAAATGAAGATAGCATAAGAGATCTTTGGGACAACATTAAATGCACCAACATACACATTATATGAGTCCCAGAAGGAGATGAGAGAGAGAAGGGACCCAAGAAAATGTTTGAAAAGATAATCACTGTAAACTTCCCTAACATGGGAAAGGAAATAGTCAACCAAGTCCAGGAAGTGCAGAGAGTCCCAGGCAGGATAAACTCAAGGAGGAACACACCGAGACACATTGGAATCAAAGTCACGAAAAATAAAGACCAACATAAAATATTAAAAGCAACAAGAGAAACATGACAAGGGATCTCCAAGGGAGAAACAAACAAGGGAGCTCCCATCAGGTTATCAGTTGATTTCTCAAGAGAACTACTACAGGCCAGAAGGGAATGGCATAACATATTTAAAGGGATGAAAGGGAAGGACCCACAACCAAGAGTGCTCTACCCAGCAAGACTCTCATCCAGATTTGACAGAGGAACCCAAAGCTTTCCAGACACGCAGAAGTTAAGAGAATTCAGCACCACGAAACCAGCTTTACAACAAATACTAAAGGAACTTCTCTAGGCAGGAAACACAAGAGAAGGGAAAGACCTACACAAAATGAACACAAAACAATTAAGAAAATGGTAATAGGGTCATACATATCAGTAATTGCCTTAACTGTAAATGGATTAAATGCACCAACCACAAGACATAGAATGGCTGGGTACATGAAAGTATGTGCGTGCATGCACATCCACATTACCACATCACTCTTAACCCCCCCCCACACACACACACATTTTATGCAATAGTCCTATATTGTTAAGATTACACACATTTTCCATTATGGCTTACAACTATAATTGTCTTTTTTTGGTCTGGCTATTGATTGTGAAAACTGATGGATCTCTTACTATTGTGATTATATAACTATTATTTACTTAATACTGTTATATCATGATTGGTCAACTGAACATAATAGAATTCTATATCAATGAAAGTACCATTTAGCAGAAAAACTTGTGACTACTTTTTAAAATCCAGATGCATAAAAGAATTAATCAAATACTTCAAATAAATGCCAAAATACTTCTTTTTTCCCCCAAAGCTCCAGACGTGTTTCTAATGAGCAGCCATGTTTAAAAACAGTCATATGAAGATCCCATTTGCACCAACATACACATTATATGAGTCCCAGAAGGAGATGAGAGAGAAGGGACCCAAGAAAATGTTTGAAAAGATAATCACTGTAAACTTCCCTAACATGGGAAAGGAAATAGTCAACCAAGTCCAGGAAGTGCAGAGAGTCCCAGGCAGGATAAACTCAAGGAGGAACACACCGAGACACATTGGAATCAAAGTCACGAAAAATAAAGACCAACATAAAATATTAAAAGCAACAAGAGAAACATGACAAGGGATCTCCAAGGGAGAAACAAACAAGGGAGCTCCCATCAGGTTATCAGTTGATTTCTCAAGAGAACTACTACAGGCCAGAAGGGAATGGCATAACATATTTAAAGGGATGAAAGGAAGGACCCACAACCAAGAGTGCTCTACCCAGCAAGACTCTCATCCAGATTTGACAGAGGAACCCAAAGCTTTCCAGACACGCAGAAGTTAAGAGAATTCAGCACCACGAAACCAGCTTTACAACAAATACTAAAGGAACTTCTCTAGGCAGGAAACACAAGAGAAGGGAAAGACCTACACAAAATGAACACAAAACAATTAAGAAAATGGTAATAGGGTCATACATATCAGTAATTGCCTTAACTGTAAATGGATTAAATGCACCAACCACAAGACATAGAATGGCTGGGTACATGAAAGTATGTGCGTGCATGCACATCCACATTACCACATCACTCTTAACCCCCCCCCACACACACACATTTTATGCAATAGTCCTATATTGTTAAGATTACACACATTTTCCATTATGGCTTACAACTATAATTGTCTTTTTTTGGTCTGGCTATTGATTGTGAAAACTGATGGATCTCTTACTATTGTGATTATATAACTATTATTTACTTAATACTGTTATATCATGATTGGTCAACTGAACATAATAGAATTCTATATCAATGAAAGTACCATTTAGCAGAAAAACTTGTGACTACTTTTTAAAATCCAGATGCATAAAAGAATTAATCAAATACTTCAAATAAATGCCAAAATACTTCTTTTTTCCCCCAAAGCTCCAGACGTGTTTCTAATGAGCAGCCATGTTTAAAAACAGTTTGACATGATGATTTTTTACTTTTATCTAGTTTGTTTCCCTTTTTTCTATTTCCTATTCAGTGCTCCCATTTCACTTAGTCTATATTTTCTAATTTCTTGTGTCTTTTTGTTGTTGTTTTTGGTTCTTTCTCAAGTCTTTATCAAGTATAGTAGGAAAGCTTTTGCATATATATATATATATACATATATATATACACACATATATAGTATATAATATAATATGCGCATTTTAGAAAATTTATGATATACACCTATATATAGTATATAATATGTGCATTTTAGAAAATTTATGAATTTTTGTCTAGCAATAAAATTCATGACATTTTGATTCCACTCATTTGATTTAGCATGAATAGAATGCTAGGTTTCTAATTTATATTCAGTCAAAACTTTGATATAGTTCTATGCATTTTGGCATTTAGAATTACTGCTAAAAGTCTATGAAATTCATCTTATAATTTTTTAAAAATTGAATGAGGCTAAACTTCTAATTCTGAGAATATAAGGAAATACTATGATTTTAGAAAAAATAGGAAATTAACATGTGATACAGTATTATTAACTAAAATTAAGGTTTTGTTCAAATTTCACACACAGAAAGATTTTTTAAAGAAGTTTATAAATATAAAAATTGACTTAGCTGATTGTTGCCCTTCTCTGTGAATATACTAAAAACCACTGCATACTTTAAATGACTGACTAGTATGTTATGTGATTTATATCTCAAAAAATTCTTTAAAAAAGAACTGATGATGGTTTAATTGTAGTGGAGCTTATATACAAAACCTTACTGGCTCTATTCTCAGTTAGCTGTCTGGTCATGAAATAGAATGGTATAATAATCCATGCTGTGCTTATCTATCGAGGTGTGGAGAAGATCAAATAAGATAATAAATGTGAAAGTACCCTGAAAATATAAAGCATTGTACAATTATGTTTATTATTTCCATTAATTTCCATGTTTGTAAAACTGAGGGGAAGAAATAGGCTCTCACAAGGCAGGATGGGACATTCTAATTCACAAGGCCAAATGGAAAGGCAGAAAAGAAAGGAATGGAATGGGAAAATAACTTATTAGGCATTGAAAATGAAATACACAGTGAGATAGAAGGATGCCAAGTACTAACATCAGATGGTAAAAGATTTCCTTTAGTTGTGTCAAAGATTAAATGGGCATGGGAAGCAAAATTATAAAGGAAACATTGTTTTACTGAAAAGCTTCAAGTCCACTAAATTTCAGAATGCATTCTTTCTCAAACTGCGTGCCCTGGACCACAAGTATTTCTCAAAATATCAGTACAAAAA
This sequence comes from Tragulus kanchil, assembly GCA_022376925.1. Lineage (NCBI taxonomy): Eukaryota > Metazoa > Chordata > Mammalia > Artiodactyla > Tragulidae > Tragulus > Tragulus kanchil. The sequence continues at coordinate 66,554,823 of JAIOJX010000001.1, read as the reverse complement.
GGTGTTTTCAGCAAATGAGTTTCGGAGAAGTTGCATCTAGAGTCACAACATACATGGACAGAAAGACTGGGAAGTCACATAGTAAAGAAATTGTTCTATTTCATTTAATCTATTATATTCCTAACACATTTGACCTGAGAACCCTATCTATCTGTCTGTCTGTCTGTCTGTCTGTCTGTCTCCTCGTCAAGGTCAGATTAAGAAATGTAACACTTAAAGGATTTCAGGATCAAGATGAACTAGAAAGAAAATGAGTCAGTAAGGTGGTTGCTGAGCATACATGTATAAAAATATAAGCCATTATGGCTGACTCATGCTAATATTTGATAGTAAACAACAAAACTCTATAAAGCTATTATCCTTCAATTAAAAAAATAAAAAATACAAGCCAGAATTCTAAAGCCATCTTCCCATAGCACTGATCAAAATTTTCCTGAGGTAGCACATCTAGTTCCAGGCTCCCAAAGTCCGCAAAAAAGAGAGAGCCAGGGCTTCCCCTGGTGGTCCAGTGGGTAAGGACACCACCTTGCAGTGCAAGGGGCGCTGGTTCGATCCCTGGCCTGGGAAGATCCCACGTGCTGTGGAGCAGCTGGACAGATGTGTCGAACTACCGAGCCAGCACTCTGGAGTGCATGCGCCCAGGGCTGGTGTTCCGCAGCAAAAGAGGCCACCGCAATGGGAGGCCCACACAGGCCAAAGAACAAAGATAAATAGATGGAAGACCAATAGAAGTGGCCCCCCCCAAAAAAAAAAAAAAAGAATGACTTGAAAGATTGACATTATGTACACCTCAGAAACAGCAGAGGGGTAACTTAAGAGGGAAAGGGGGGGCAACAAGGGGTGTCCAATGAACTGCCATAGCCAAAGACACACTGCTCTTGAGTCTGCTTTAGTTTTCTTTTCACTTTCTGCCTGCTGCAGGTTCTTTTTAGACTCAATTTTTCTTTCCTTCCACCAAAGATGTACTCAGTTTCTTCCTCTACTCCTCAGCTCACTACACTACTTTCTTGCCCCCCATCTTAGTTGCATGCCAGATGACTTGATCCTATCTTAGGTCTTAGATTCCAGGTATATGCTGCATGTGTGAAAGATATTCCTAACAGAGTGGGTATAAGATATAGTGTTTCATGGTCAGTGTTAAAACTGAATGTCCATCTATCTTTATTAGCCAGGTGTAATTTTATTTTGAGGAGAGAACACAAACTATAGAAGAATAGAAGCCAAGAGAGCAAGAAAATCCAAAATCTACATTTTAGAGCAGTTGGAAATTGGCAACTAGCCTGTAAAAAAGTCCATTAATGGAGCCAAATACAAGTACTCTTAAGAGTCCTAGACAAAAATTAAAAAGGGAAACCCCAATATTAGATAATGTGGCTGTGCCCTAAAATGTATCATTTAAATTATGTACATGTTCACATATTCGTGATAACTAGGTTAGAAAGACATTTCATTCCTTTTCCAAAAATTCTCAACAGAACCTCCAGCCACAAGGACAAACCCACCCCCAGCTGCAACACTTGAGAATTTCCAAACTTGGAAACTAAACGTCCAACTTTTGCAGGCCATATGGCAGAGGGACAGTGACTGAATACTCAGTGGCTAAGTGTGAAACCACAAGAGATGGTGAGAAATGTGGCCACAGCCAGAAGTTTAGGCTTTGACCCTGATTGCCAGACCAGAGAACAGCACAGCAGAGGGGAACAAGCCAAACAGGGGCAAGTCTACACACCAAAACGGCACCTGGCAGTATCCTTTCTGCCAGAGCCACAAAGTAAATAAGGAGAGAGAAAAAAATCCCTTTCTCAAAACAGACCTAGAGTGGGTGTGTGGCTTCAATCTGACAGTCTCATTTTACTTCAGTGCTTTTGGGCAGGGTGGGGAGGAAGAAGGGAAAGAGAGGAGGAGGTGAGAGAAAAAACACAGCCATTTTTGTAATTAAATTTCAGAATCTTTTCATTATGCAGTTTCAATTCATTGAATTTTTTCCCTTCCAGCCTCCTCCTCCTCCTTCTTTAAAACTCTTGCTCCATTCACTACCCACTCCTTCATGAACACACACACACACACACACACACACACACAGTGTTACCTTTGATATGAATCAAAGCAGACAGAGCAGCTCCGCCTCAGTACTTGCCTTTGTAACTAGGGATGTAAACAATATTCAGGAGGCTTTTTTTTTTGGCCTTGAGAAGGGTTTTAAAAATAATGGTGCATTTCCACTTTTACTAAGAAAAAGCTGAAAGGAAACTAAAAGGTTTAATAGGTACAAATATTGTACTTCTTCTATATCAGTAAATAATACCAAAGTGGAAGAATGGCAGTGTGTGGCAACATACTGAATGATGCTATTTCTGGTATTCCTCCAGCAAAAGCCTTTGCGAAGGTTTATGCCGCTAATCACATTAAATTGACCTCTGAAGGCCAGGACATAATGTTCTGTTATTGTTGTGTGTGTGTTTGTTTTACTATTTAATAACTCTCGTTTTAAAGCTTAAATAGGGGGTGATCCAGAAGAAAAAAAAATTCAAAGTTTGACTTGATGAATCTTTCCAGGAAAGAGTATGAGATTTGGGCACAGATGCTTAGGCCTCTGGCCAAAGAGAAATTATTGATGTGGAGCATAAGACTGGGGAGTCTAAGGCTTCTGTTTTGAATTAATCAAGCTGTGTTCTTTAGGTGTTTGATTCAGTTTATTCTACTTTTCCAAAATGGCTCCTGTTGCCCCGCACCTTTTCGAAGCCTAACCTGGAGTGAAGTCGTAAAGAATATAGCACAGAAAGTTACAAGTTCACAAGCTGGGGTCATACAAACCATTTACTCAGGGTCAGCAACACTTGCATGTGAGAGAAAGAAAAAATCACCAGTTATCCTTTCTGCCAGAGCCACAAAGTAAATAAGGAGAGAAAAATCCCTTTCTCAAAACAGACCTAGAGTGGTGTGTGGCTTCAATCTGACAGTCTCATTTTACTTCAGTGCTTTTGGGCAGGGTGGGGAGGAAGAAGGGAAAGAGAGGAGGAGGTGAGAGAAAAAACACAGCCATTTTTGTAATTAAATTTCAGAATCTTTTCATTATGCAGTTTCAATTCATTGAATTTTTTCCCTTCCAGCCTCCTCCTCCTCCTTCTTTAAAACTCTTGCTCCATTCACTACCCACTCCTTCATGAACACACACACACACACACACACACACACACAGTGTTACCTTTGATATGAATCAAAGCAGACAGAGCAGCTCCGCCTCAGTACTTGCCTTTGTAACTAGGGATGTAAACAATATTCAGGAGGCTTTTTTTTTGGCCTTGAGAAGGGTTTTAACAATAATGGTGCATTTCCACTTTTACTAAGAAAAAGCTGAAAGGAAACTAAAAGGTTTAATAGGTACAAATATTGTACTTCTTCTATATCAGTAAATAATACCAAAGTGGAAGAATGGCAGTGTGTGGCAACATACTGAATGATGCTATTTCTGGTATTCCTCCAGCAAAAGCCTTTGCGAAGGTTTATGCCGCTAATCACATTAAATTGACCTCTGAAGGCCAGGACATAATGTTCTGTTATTGTTGTGTGTGTGTTTGTTTTACTATTTAATAACTCTCGTTTTAAAGCTTAAATAGGGGGTGATCCAGAAGAAAAAAAAATTCAAAGTTTGACTTGATGAATCTTTCCAGGAAAGAGTATGAGATTTGGGCACAGATGCTTAGGCCTCTGGCCAAAGAGAAATTATTGATGTGGAGCATAAGACTGGGGAGTCTAAGGCTTCTGTTTTGAATTAATCAAGCTGTGTTCTTTAGGTGTTTGATTCAGTTTATTCTACTTTTCCAAAATGGCTCCTGTTGCCCCGCACCTTTTCGAAGCCTAACCTGGAGTGAAGTCGTAAAGAATATAGCACAGAAAGTTACAAGTTCACAAGCTGGGGTCATACAAACCATTTACTCAGGGTCAGCAACACTTGCATGTACAAGGAGCTATTTTGAGGGAAGTTTTTACTAAGCCGTAAATATGCAGTTTCTTCTCTCTCTGAAATTCTATGAAGCAAAATTAGTTGACTGGACCATAGACCATAAAACCTAATTAGTTCTGTAAGGTTTAATGTTTAAGCCTAACCATCAGTGGACAGCGATACCAAAGACCTTTTCTGAATTCAAAGCTTCCATGCAGAGGGACAAAAGCTAAACATAAGACAGAAATGAATCAATTTTTCTTTTAACTTGGGCACCAGGGGAAAACAAAAACCTGAAGAAGGAAAAGAGAAATTAGTTACACGCCTTCCAGGATTCTACAGGCCTCTGGGGAATTAACCAAAGATCTTACACAAGGTTAATAAAACATCTACATTTTTCTTTCTAGGCACTCAAGCTACTATGCACATAGTCACCATCCTTCCCACAGTCTACCCAAATAGGAGAGGCAGGTATTCTCCACCACCCTAATATACCTTGGAGGCTTTGTCCTCCTGTCAGACTCTCCAGAGTTTTACTATTGAGTGATACAGATGCGTACTGCATAAGCAGAGTTGAAGTGCTGCCTCTAAATCAGCTTTATCAAAGTTCATATCCACAGTACAATGATCAACTTTGCATTTATTTTCCAACATCAGTCACCTCATTTGAATGACATTATTTTAATGACAATAAATGTTGCATGGGCACCATGAAGTGAGAAACATCATCCTGCATTAATACTCCATCTGCCTGCCATCTCCCTAAGTTCCTGAGGTCTGTTTCAAAGCAAGCACAGGAGAATTGATGCCTAATTAAAATCATAGGGGAAATGGAAAGTCAGAGGCAGAATTTAGTTTCTTTTTTAGAATTAAGAGTATTTTTGAGGTGTCAGACTATTCTGTCCACCAGATTTGCTGAGAAGGGAGACGTGGAAGAGGAGAGGGAAAGGGAGGGGATATATATATATATGTATGAGAGTAGGGGTGAGCAAGCAGGAAGAACTAGACAGCTATTTTTTACAGATACTGACTTTTGTATGAAGGAAATATTAGAAAGTAGACTGATTTTTGCCCCTACATTTTTTCTGGTTTTCCCCTACATGTCTAAGTCTAGCACTACTCTGTGTGTGTGTGTGTGTGTGTGTGTGTGTTATTGTTGAAGTATGAAGAAATATTAAGTATTTTCAATGAAATATGATAATATAGAGCTCAAGTATGAAGAAATAGAGTCCAAATAATCCACAAAGCAGACGACTTTACATAAAAAAACTGAGTATGTCTCATTTTATCATTCAAGAAGCTAAGTCACAAGGAAGAAAAGTACTTGGCTTTTTAAAAAGTTTAGTATCTATCTTTGCCATTGAGTTCTAAGTCCTCAGGCTGCAGAAAAAATGTAAGAATAATAATCTTCTTGTTACTCGCCTTCACATATTTTTTACAGACTTACAGCGTTCATCTAAAGAGGGAGATGAGACTTACACAGAGTATCTTATGCCCAGCCTTAAAGTCACAGCTAAGCAAGCCATTTTGTTATATGTGCAACATTATTACACTTAATCTCATGCATTCAACAAACATGGGATAGAGAAGAGATGAGAGAATGAGGAGATACGGCAGCAGTCATGCACATATAATCAGATAACGTCTATGGATGGTGTGGAAGCTCTTCCTCGAATTCTTAACTTGGGATCATCAGATCCTCTGCAGAAATTCTTATCTTCTAAATTTATTCAAAGTTGCCCAAACACCAGGGTCGGTCGGGGCCATGTGAACTTGCAGTCATTACCTGGTTCTGTCATTAGTTTAGATACCCCTATGTAGGGAAGGAGCATATTGATCACATTTACATTGACTAATACTTTAGGGGCAAAGGAGAGTTTAAAAGTTCAAGTTTTCAAAAGACTTTGCTTTTCCTTAAGTAAAAAGAATCAGCAGCATTCATACACCTCAGTCATTTCACCTTAGAACTTCTTTTAGGTAGCAAAGAAGTAAAGTTGATAGGTTCAAATAATGAAAAGCCAGTCGAATCTCCCCTTTTTCTATAGCAGATTCAGTCTCTTAGGCATGCTTCCCAGGTTTCTATATCCTCCCTCCAACTCAGAGATCATAAAATATTAAAGCTAAGAGAACATCCTCACCGACCTCTACTCTTGCAGTAGGTATCTGTGTCTGTACCTACTTACTCCTCACCCCACTTTTTATCATCAGAGTTGAAAAGTCTAGCTCTCAGTCCCTTCGCTGTCCTCTTCCTCTGGGTACTCCCTCTCCTTCAGCCCCGAAATTCAGCCTTTCCCATTTGCCAGCCAATCCTAATACCATCTCCTTCCAAATACTCCTTACTGCAAAATTCAAGCTTAAATTGAAGAAAGTAGGAAAAACCACTAGCCCATTCAGGTACAATTAGTCACTAAGTTGTGTCTGACTCTTTCAGACCCCATAGACTTTAACCTTCCAGACTCTTCTATACTTTAACCTTCTGGACTCCTCTGTCCATGAGATTTCCCAGGCAAGAATACTAGAGTGGGTTGCCATTTCTTTTTTCAGGGATCTTCCCGACCCAGGGATCCAACCCGCATCACCTGCATCTCCTGCATTGATAGGCAAGTTCTTTCCCACTAGTGCCACCTGGGAAGCCCAAATCAAATCCCTTATGATTATACACTGGAAGCAATGAATAGATTTAAGGGGTTAGATCTGGTAGGCAAAGTGCTTGAATAACTATGGATGGAAGCTCATAACATTGTACAGGAGTCAGTGTTCAAAACCATCCCAAAGAAAAAGAAATGCAAGAAGGTAAACTGGTTGCTTGAGGAGGCTTTACAAATAGTTGAGGAAAGAAAAGAAGCAAAACGCAAGGGAGAAAGGAAAAGATATACCCAAATGAATGCAGAGTTCCAGAGACTACAAAGGAGAGAGAAGGCCTTTTTAAATGAACAATGCAACGAAGTAGAGGAAAACAATAGAATGGGAAAGACTAAAGATCTCTTCAAGAAAATTGAGATAGCAAGAAAACATGTCATGCAAGGATGGACACGATAAAGAACACATATGGTAAGGACCTAACAGAACCAGAAGGGATTAAGAACAGGTGAAAGAGCACACAAAAGAACTATACAAGAAAGGTCTTAATGACCCACATAACCACAGTGGTGTGGTCACTCGCCTAGAGCCAGACATCCTAGAGTGTGGAGTCAAGTGGGCCTTAGGAAGCATTACTATGAACAAAGCTAGTGGAGGTGACAGAATTCCACCTGACCTATTTTAAATCCTAAAAGATAATGCTGTTAATGTGCTGTGCTCAATATGTCAGCAAATTTGAAGAACTCAGCAGTGGCCACAGGACTGGAAAAGGTCAGTTTTCAATTCAATACCAAAGAAGAGCAATGCCAAAGAATGTACAAATTACCATACAATTGTGCTCATTTCACATGCTAGCAAAGCTATGCTCAAAATCCATGAAACTAGGTTTCAGCAGGGGTGGCAGAGGATGAAATGGTTAGATACCATCACCAACTCAATGGACATGAATGTGAGCAAACTGTGGGAGGCAGTGAAGGTAAGGGCAGCCTGGCGTGGTACATTTCACAGGGGGTCAAAGAGTTGGACACAACTTAGCGACTGAACAACTTTATTCATTCCATCATGGCCATTAGGTGGTGCTGCAGACAGCTAGCTCTCTCTTCAACTACTGACTCCTTAGCAGCAGGCACTTTGGGTACGTCAACCATTCATCCTGGAGAGTCGTGATCTGAAGTACTCTGTATTCAGCACAATTTCTGGTTTGTGCAAACTGGTTTTACAATTGAGGAGGGCTCAGGTAGAAATAAGGAAAAATGTTCTAGCTTTCTTTTTCTTCACATCAGTTCTAGCCCGCATGACAGGACTTACTATTAATATTTTTCTTTTTTCAGGAAAGAAAAGAAGCAAAAAAGCAAAGAGGGAGAAAGGAAAAGATATACCCAAATGAATGCAGAGTTCCAGAGACTACAAAGGAGAGAGAAGGCCTTTTTAAATGAACAATGCAACGAAGTAGAGGAAAACAATAGAATGGGAAAGACTAAAGATCTCTTCAAGAAAATTGAGATAGCAAGAAAACATGTCATGCAAGGATGGACACGATAAAGAACACATATGGTAAGGACCTAACAGAACCAGAAGGGATTAAGAACAGGTGAAAGAGCACACAAAAGAACTATACAAGAAAGGTCTTAATGACCCACATAACCACAGTGGTGTGGTCACTCGCCTAGAGCCAGACATCCTAGAGTGTGGAGTCAAGTGGGCCTTAGGAAGCATTACTATGAACAAAGCTAGTGGAGGTGACAGAATTCCACCTGACCTATTTTAAATCCTAAAAGATAATGCTGTTAATGTGCTGTGCTCAATATGTCAGCAAATTTGAAGAACTCAGCAGTGGCCACAGGACTGGAAAAGGTCAGTTTTCAATTCAATACCAAAGAAGAGCAATGCCAAAGAATGTACAAATTACCATACAATTGTGCTCATTTCACATGCTAGCAAAGCTATGCTCAAAATCCATGAAACTAGGTTTCAGCAGGGGTGGCAGAGGATGAAATGGTTAGATACCATCACCAACTCAATGGACATGAATGTGAGCAAACTGTGGGAGGCAGTGAAGGTAAGGGCAGCCTGGCGTGGTACATTTCACAGGGGGTCAAAGAGTTGGACACAACTTAGCGACTGAACAACTTTATTCATTCCATCATGGCCATTAGGTGGTGCTGCAGACAGCTAGCTCTCTCTTCAACTACTGACTCCTTAGCAGCAGGCACTTTGGGTACGTCAACCATTCATCCTGGAGAGTCGTGATCTGAAGTACTCTGTATTCAGCACAATTTCTGGTTTGTGCAAACTGGTTTTACAATTGAGGGAGGGCTCAGGTAGAAATAAGGAAAAATGTTCTAGCTTTCTTTTTTCTTCACATCAGTTCTAGCCCGCATGACAGGACTTACTATTAATATCTTCTTGTCTTGATTGTGAATGGACAGAGATATTCCAGGAATAAAAGTTGGTGCCTTTTGCCAAGTCTCCCAGTACAATCTCTGAAACCTCCAAAATAGAAGAGCAGGGACTGGGCACTGGGGTGTGCACGTGTGACAAAATATTGCTGTATAAATTATTTGGGGATTATACACTGTTGGGGATTAGGTGCACCTCAGCACCTTTCCATTAGAATTTGATAGGTGGTGAAAAAGAGACAAATCTAGCTGCTTAACATCTGCAGCAAGCAAGGACAATTAGAAAACATTCAGTTTTGTTCTATTCACACTTCTATTCCCAAACCAACCATATGCTTTCTAGGTTCTGGCTTGGCCACCTAATTGACATGTACTAGCATATAAAAATGATTTTTAAAAAGTATTTCATAAACATTTGCCTTTCAGACTTAGTTTTCATATTTCATTTTATATTAGGAGGCTAAGTTCAAGTCCATATGCAAATATACAGACAATTCAGATTAAGGATGAAGGTCTGACAAATCTTAGCCCACACAGTCAAAGTTTAAACAAAAGTAATGGAGTAAGAGTCAAGAGAGCTGGGTCTAACTCATTTGGTGAATTTGGCAAGCCACCCTCTCTGAGACTTTGTTTTGTGGGTATACAACTACATTCCCTACCTGCTTTACAAAGGGATTCAAAGGGTCAAAGAAACTACTTTCTGAATGCTATGAAAATACTAAGTTGTGCACAAAGCAGAAGCTTCATATTTCCCTTTAGGTCTTCATCCTTACACAGGCTTTATTTAAAGTTGGACACAACTTAGCGACTGAACAACTTTATTCATTCCATCATGGCCATTAGGTGGTGCTGCAGACAGCTAGCTCTCTCTTCAACTACTGACTCCTTAGCAGCAGGCACTTTGGGTACGTCAACCATTCATCCTGGAGAGTCGTGATCTGAAGTACTCTGTATTCAGCACAATTTCTGGTTTGTGCAAACTGGTTTTACAATTGAGGAGGGCTCAGGTAGAAATAAGGAAAAATGTTCTAGCTTTCTTTTTTCTTCACATCAGTTCTAGCCCGCATGACAGGACTTACTATTAATATCTTCTTGTCTTGATTGTGAATGGACAGAGATATTCCAGGAATAAAAGTTGGTGCCTTTTGCCAAGTCTCCCAGTACAATCTCTGAAACCTCCAAAATAGAAGAGCAGGGACTGGGCACTGGGGTGTGCACGTGTGACAAAATATTGCTGTATAAATTATTTGGGGATTATACACTGTTGGGGATTAGGTGCACCTCAGCACCTTTCCATTAGAATTTGATAGGTGGTGAAAAAGAGACAAATCTAGCTGCTTAACATCTGCAGCAAGCAAGGACAATTAGAAAACATTCAGTTTTGTTCTATTCACACTTCTATTCCCAAACCAACCATATGCTTTCTAGGTTCTGGCTTGGCCACCTAATTGACATGTACTAGCATATAAAAATGATTTTTAAAAAGTATTTCATAAACATTTGCCTTTCAGACTTAGTTTTCATATTTCATTTTATATTAGGAGGCTAAGTTCAAGTCCATATGCAAATATACAGACAATTCAGATTAAGGATGAAGGTCTGACAAATCTTAGCCCACACAGTCAAAGTTTAAACAAAAGTAATGGAGTAAGAGTCAAGAGAGCTGGGTCTAACTCATTTGGTGAATTTGGCAAGCCACCCTCTCTGAGACTTTGTTTTGTGGGTATACAACTACATTCCCTACCTGCTTTACAAAGGGATTCAAAGGGTCAAAGAAACTACTTTCTGAATGCTATGAAAATACTAAGTTGTGCACAAAGCAGAAGCTTCATATTTCCCCTTTAGGTCTTCATCCTTACACAGGCTCATTTAGTCATTCAGTGATAAAGCCTGTGTACTAGCTAGTATCACAAATAGATTACAGAAGTGGAACTACTTTTGATTTTTCCAAAAAAAACCTTTTTGTTATACAAATCTTTTTTTCCATGTTGAAATCTCAATTTCCTGACCAGGGATAGAACCTGTGGCCATGGAGACGAAAGCACAAAGTCTTAACCACTGGACCGCCAGGAAACTCCCCCTCTCAAATTTTATAATGCAAAGTTGCGAAGGGTAAGAAGAGTGGGAGGAGGTAGTTCAAATAACTGACAAAATGGAATGTTTCCAGAAGAAAGCAACTAGGAGAGAAAGGAGTCAATAAATCTGTCACATGAGGAATGTCTGAAGGAACGCGTGGGAAATGTTTAGTCTGGAGCAGACTAGAGGTAATGATGACTGTTTCTAGAAATCTGAAGGCCTATCACACACAAGAGAGATTAAGCTTTTTCATGGCAGAAAGCAGAAAAAAAATCAACCAGGCTCAAAATGAAAAAAATTAACCCACAACAATGAAAATATGTCAATGAGGCACAGGAGTCAACTGAAAAAGTTCCCAATGGCCAAAGTCGGAACAATCCGAGAAACAAAATAAATAAAGAAGTATTGGAGTATAACCCAACGTTTAAAATAAATATCCATGAGCCAATACTGATACCAATAAGTGACTGAACAAATGAATGAATAAGAAAACAAGAGAGAATAGAACATTTCCAGTGCATAAAAATTCCAAATAATTTATGTAGACATTCCATCCTCAAGGAAGCGGTGCGAACTACCACAGGCTTAAAGTATAGACTTGCCCAAAGTAATTCCTTCTAAACAGTATATTATGGAAATGAGGAAAAAGTAAATTGACTTTGGAGAAGCCTGACAAACACTACCTCAGCCAGGTGATCAGTGTCAGCATCAGTAGTGATAAATCATGTTGATAGTATGTACCCACGATATGATGTGCTGAGAATAGACCACTTTGCCTCTGTGGTTTTCCTCCTGAAAACACATTATCCCAATCTAATCATGATTTTTAAAAACACCCAACTGAGAGACATTCTACAGAATACCTGACCACGCATCCTCAAAACTGTTAAGGGAGCACTGGCTTTGAGTGCCCTGCATCATACATCAAACTCCCACTGGTCATCTATTTTACATACGGTAATGTATATGTTTCAGTGCTATTCTCTCAAATCATCCTACTGTCTGTTTTCCCCACTGTGCCGAAAAGTGCTGGGGAGAAAGGTGGGAGCGTGCTCAGGAGGGAGGAGACACGTGTACACCTGTGGCCAATTCATACTAATGTATGACAAAAACCATCACAACATTGTAAAGTGATTATCCTCTGATTAAAATAAATAAATAAAGTTTTTAAATTGTTAAGGGGAAGTCTGAGAAGTTGTCATCATCAAGAGGAGCAAAGGAGACATGGTGACTAAATGTAATGTGGTATCCTGGATGGGATACTGGAACAGAAAGAGGATATTATGGGGACACTAGGAAAATTAAAATATAGACTTTAGTCAATAATAATGTCTTAACATTAGTTTGTTAATTGTGACAAATGTGCCATCGTAATGGAAGATATTAATAATAGGGGGAACTGGGTGTCCAGTATATGGGAACTCTCTCTACTTTCATTGCAATTATTCTGTAGATCTAAAACGGTTCTTTAAAAAAAAAAAAAAGGAAAAGCTACAAGAGAACATATTTCAGTTCAATTTAAGAATAGACTTTCTGAAAAAATAAAAGGCATCCAAATTGGAAAGGAAGAAATAAATTTATCTCTGTACACAGATGACATGATCATATATATAGAAAACCCTAAAGATTCCATGAAAAAAGTGCTAGAACTAATAAGCGAATTCAGCAAAGTTTCAAGATACAAAACCAACATGCAAAACTCAGTTCCATTTCTATACACTAAAAATGAACAAGTCAGAAAACATATTATGAAAGTTATCCCATTTACACTAGCATCAGAAAGAATAAAATGTTTATGCATAAACTTAACCAAGGAGAAACTTGCACACTGAAAAGAACAAAATGTTGCTGAAGGACACTAAAAAGACACTAATAAACATAAACAGAAAAATACTCATGTTCATGGATTATAGGACTTAATATTAAGATGTCAAAATCACCCAAAGTAATCTATAGATTCAATTCAATCAAAATCAAAAAAAAAAAAAAACCTAATGACTTTTTTTGAAGAAACAGAAAAAAAAAAAAATCCATCCTAGAATTCATGTGGAACTTCAAATAGCCAAAACAATCTTAAAAAGATTAAGAAAGCTGGCAGCATTTCACTTACATTGCATTGATTGAATCAATACAGTAATTAAAAAATGGTTTTGGAATGAGGACAGACATACAGTTCAATAGAATAGAATAGAGAGCCCAGAAATAAGCTTTTACTATATAATCAAATGATTTTCAAGAAGGGTTCCAAGACCATTCAACAGGAAAAGGGCAGTCTTTTCAACAAATGATGTTGGGAAAACTGGATATCCACATAGAAAGGAATGAAGTTGTACTCTTAGCTTTTACCATATACAAAAATCAACTCAGAATGGACCATAGACCTACATGTAAGAGCTAAAACTATAGAACACACAGAAGAAAACACAGGAGGAAAGCTTCATAATGTTGGATTTGGCAATGATTTCTTAGATATGATAAAAGAAAGCAGGTAAGAGAATTTAAAAAAATAAACTGAACTACATAAACATTGAAAACTTTTGTGGATCAAAAGAAACCATTAACAAAGTGAAAAGAAAATTCATGGAATGGGTGAAAATATTTGCAACTCATATAATCTGAAGAAGTAATAATATCCAGAAATTAAGAACCCCAACAATTTGGCCAATAAGTCCATGAAAATATGTTCAATGTAACTAATCATTAGAAAAATGAACATTAAAACCACAATGATATACCATCTCACAAACATTAGTGTGGCTATCATAAACAGAGACTAACAAATGTTGGCAAAGATATAGATAATTTGAAACTCTTACTATTTGTTGGGAATGTAACATGATTCAGTCGCTATGAAAAACAGTATTGCAGTTCTTAAAAAAAGTAGAATTACTATATTATCTAGCAATTCCATTTCTGGGTATATACTGAAGAGAAATCAGGGTCTCAAAGGAATGTTTGTTCACATAAGCATTATTCAAAATAGCCAAAAAATAAAGCAAGCCAAATGTTCACTGACAGATGAATGGATAAACAAAATGCGATATAACATACAATGGAATATTATTCAACCTTTAAAGGGAAGTAAATCCTGACACATGGTACAACATGGATGAACTCCTGTACAGTGTTATGAACCTTGAAGCTAAGTTAAATGCTAAGTTAAATAAGCTCGTTACAAACAAACAAATGAATACTGTATGATTCCACTTACTAGTCTAATTCGTAGAGACAAAAAGTAGAATGGTGGTCGCCAGGGTCTAGGGAGAGGGGAGAAATGGAGAGTTATGGTTTAATGAATACAGAGTTTCAGTTTTACAAGATGAAAAGAGTCTAGAGATGGATGGTGGTCATGGCTGCATAGCAATGTGGATATACTTAAAACCACAAAACTGTACACTATAAAATGGTTAAGAGGGCACATTTTTGTTATGTGTATTTTGCCACAATTAAAAAGAAGAAAAAGAATGAGCATCTGGCATGGACTGCCTTTGGAGGCAGTTAACTGCCTGTAGATACATCTAGCAAGGTAATCTAGAAAAAAATAATTAATATATCAAGGAAAAAGTATTTAGATGCCTTCTAGTTATTTTCAAGAGGCAAAAGAACATTTGTGGCCAAGATGTCAGTGAGGCTTAATGAGTAAGCATAAATATCCAAGGTGTTAGTGCTTCTAAATGTTGCAATTTGCTGCACATAGCACCAGTGAGGCACAACGTATGCTTGTCTTCTGTTAGCAGGCAGTTAGAAATTATGCAATTGTTGGTTTATCTGGTTCCTTTATACACCTTTCAGTCCCAGAGAATGCTGCTGAAGAAAGTATTACATATGCAATTTATAAACCCGAGAGGCATAACTATCTTACACCTAGCCTTAGAAATAGTCTTGTACACATATCTCTCCCCTAATATAGTTTCCCTGAAATATGGGGATATTTTATTCACCTGCCTCTCCATTATTACTCCTACCACTTCCCTTTGCCCAGCTACAGTCCTATATCATATCTATGAATGATTCTGAACTTCAGACAAATGGAGTGAGAGAGCCCCTTTAATTCTCAGACGTTAAGGGCCTGTCTTAAATATCAAGGTAGTTCCAAACCCCCGTATGTGCCTTTAATGTATATGAAGGTTTCTCTCTGCCTGAATGTTGGGTTGGGATATTAGTTTATACCCCTAGGACTGGAACTTACACAATTGGCTCTCTTGGTTCTTAGGCCTTTGGATTCAGACTGGAAGTACTCCATTGGCTTTACCGGGTCTCCAGTTTGCAGGCAGCATTTTGTGGGACTTCACAGCATCTATAATCACATGAACCAATTACTTATGCTGTGTGTGCCAAACACACACGATTAAGCCTGGCTTTCTGAAGAATCCTGACTAATACAGATTTTGACCAGAAGTCCTCTTCATGACGTCTAAAATATGTGATCATAAGTGAGTCAATGTTATAGGTCAGAAAAGTCATAAGGGAAGCCAAGTACTTATGCTCTTCTATCCATGGAATTCTCCAGGCAAGAATACTAGAGTGAGAAGCCATTTCGTTTTCCAGGGGATCTTCATGACCCAGGGATTGAATCCAGGTCTCCTGCATTGCAGGTAGGTTCTTTACCACCTGAGTCACCAGGGAAGCCCATACAGATACAAACCTATCCCCAACTGGGTGAGTTTTAATTTCAACTCAAAGATTAACTTTCTATTTGGCCAAAGTCTTACTTGCTCACTCTAATGAGTAAGCATAAATATCCAAGGTTAGTGCTTCTAAATGTTGCAATTTGCTGCACATAGCACCAGTGAGGCACAACGTATGCTTGTCTTCTGTTAGCAGGCAGTTAGAAATTATGCAATTGTTGGTTTATCTGGTTCCTTTATACACCTTTCAGTCCCAGAGAATGCTGCTGAAGAAAGTATTACATATGCAATTTATAAACCCGAGAGGCATAACTATCTTACACCTAGCCTTAGAAATAGTCTTGTACACATATCTCTCCCCTAATATAGTTTCCCTGAAATATGGGGATATTTTATTCACCTGCCTCTCCATTATTACTCCTACCACTTCCCTTTGCCCAGCTACAGTCCTATATCATATCTATGAATGATTCTGAACTTCAGACAAATGGAGTGAGAGAGCCCCTTTAATTCTCAGACGTTAAGGGCCTGTCTTAAATATCAAGGTAGTTCCAAACCCCCGTATGTGCCTTTAATGTATATGAAGGTTTCTCTCTGCCTGAATGTTGGGTTGGGATATTAGTTTATACCCCTAGGACTGGAACTTACACAATTGGCTCTCTTGGTTCTTAGGCCTTTGGATTCAGACTGGAAGTACTCCATTGGCTTTACCGGGTCTCCAGTTTGCAGGCAGCATTTTGTGGGACTTCACAGCATCTATAATCACATGAACCAATTACTTATGCTGTGTGTGCCAAACACACACGATTAAGCCTGGCTTTCTGAAGAATCCTGACTAATACAGATTTTGACCAGAAGTCCTCTTCATGACGTCTAAAATATGTGATCATAAGTGAGTCAATGTTATAGGTCAGAAAAGTCATAAGGGAAGCCAAGTACTTATGCTCTTCTATCCATGGAATTCTCCAGGCAAGAATACTAGAGTGAGAAGCCATTTCGTTTTCCAGGGGATCTTCATGACCCAGGGATTGAATCCAGGTCTCCTGCATTGCAGGTAGGTTCTTTACCACCTGAGTCACCAGGGAAGCCCATACAGATACAAACCTATCCCCAACTGGGTGAGTTTTAATTTCAACTCAAAGATTAACTTTCTATTTGGCCAAAGTCTTACTTGCTCACTCAAAGATAGGGAGATGGTAATTAACTAGATCAGTTGTTCCCAACCTGAGGTCCCTGGTCTTAACAGATCACAAAGGTAATCATTGGGATCCTCAAGTCATTTTCAATACTTCAAACCTTTGAAGAAAACAGAGCACTTAACTATCATACAGCTGCTCCAGTTATCTGTATGTGGTGTATGAACACAGAGAAACTACTGTTTAATAAACGTAACTTTTTCAGAAGATAAAAGAGCAACCTCTTCAAAGCACCAAGCCTTATGAAAAAATAAATAAATAAAGGCTTTGGGAGGGCTTGAAAATATTGGGAAGTACTGGTCTCACTGATACATGGCTGAGATCCCTTACAACTCTTACTGGCTTCCACATCTACTTGCCTCTCTTGTCTTTCCAGGTGAAGACTGCAATCTTCACTTAACTGAGACACTGGAAACATGAATAATGAACTTCTTGGTCCGTCACCCTCCTTGGGCCTGAGGACAGCTGTGAAGTTTCTGCAACATCCTGTGTCCCCTACACTCACACCTTCAGACCTGATTTGTTAAGTGGGGGCCTTTGTATAGGCAATAAAAGGCAAGATTTCCCACAGCCAAGCTGGCCAGCATACAGGCAAGTCGGCTGCAGTTTAGATGCAGCAAGTGCCACTTCACATTTCCCAAAGCCTTTGATAGGCGTGGTAGGTTCAGACTCCCACAGAGAAGTTGTCTGCCCAGTTTGAAGGAAATGCTCCTCAGTGCCTAAAGCCACTCCTTGTTATAAAAGCCTCTCAGCTGAAGAATCCTGACTAATACAGATTTTGACCAGAAGTCCTCTTCATGACGTCTAAAATATGTGATCATAAGTGAGTCAATGTTATAGGTCAGAAAAGTCATAAGGGAAGCCAAGTACTTATGCTCTTCTATCCATGGAATTCTCCAGGCAAGAATACTAGAGTGAGAAGCCATTTCGTTTTCCAGGGGATCTTCATGACCCAGGGATTGAATCCAGGTCTCCTGCATTGCAGGTAGGTTCTTTACCACCTGAGTCACCAGGGAAGCCCATACAGATACAAACCTATCCCCAACTGGGTGAGTTTTAATTTCAACTCAAAGATTAACTTTCTATTTGGCCAAAGTCTTACTTGCTCACTCAAAGATAGGGAGATGGTAATTAACTAGATCAGTTGTTCCCAACCTGAGGTCCCTGGTCTTAACAGATCACAAAGGTAATCATTGGGATCCTCAAGTCATTTTCAATACTTCAAACCTTTGAAGAAAACAGAGCACTTAACTATCATACAGCTGCTCCAGTTATCTGTATGTGGTGTATGAACACAGAGAAACTACTGTTTAATAAACGTAACTTTTCAGAAGAAAAAAGAGCAACCTCTTCAAAGCACCAAGCCTTATGAAAAAATAAATAAATAAAGGCTTTGGGAGGGCTTGAAAATATTGGGAAGTACTGGTCTCACTGATACATGGCTGAGATCCCTTACAACTCTTACTGGCTTCCACATCTACTTGCCTCTCTTGTCTTTCCAGGTGAAGACTGCAATCTTCACTTAACTGAGACACTGGAAACATGAATAATGAACTTCTTGGTCCGTCACCCTCCTTGGGCCTGAGGACAGCTGTGAAGTTTCTGCAACATCCTGTGTCCCCTACACTCACACCTTCAGACCTGATTTGTTAAGTGGGGGCCTTTGTATAGGCAATAAAAGGCAAGATTTCCCACAGCCAAGCTGGCCAGCATACAGGCAAGTCGGCTGCAGTTTAGATGCAGCAAGTGCCACTTCACATTTCCCAAAGCCTTTGATAGGCGTGGTAGGTTCAGACTCCCACAGAGAAGTTGTCTGCCCAGTTTGAAGGGGAAATGCTCCTCAGTGCCTAAAGCCACTCCTTGTTATAAAAGCAGCTTTAGCTCTGCAGCTTTTGCTGAGAGGAGGGGAAAGAAGTGGGGAAAGAAGCTCCCTTGAATTGAAATTTGAATCTGGGGGTAAACACAGCTGGGACTTGGTCCAACACTGGTTTCTATGACCTGGAAACAAGAACACCCTATGTCCTAGTAAAATACACATTTGCTAAGTCTCATCCTGCCTATTTCCAAACCTCAATCAACTGCAGAAACAAGTATCTTTTAAAATAAAATCTTTTGGCAGGGGAGAGGGCCCTTTTTAGAGGAATTTGTGTAATTATTTAAATTTAAAATCTTGAACATTTCTAATTCTGCAATCCTCACTAATTTGCAACCATACATTCACTCATGAACACACTCACACACTCACACACACACACACACACTCACTCTCACACACACAAATACACACACACACTGGCCCTGGGCGAGCTCGAAACAGAAATGCAGTTAGCCACTAGTGTGACTCCTGCCTTTCCAGCCCTCTGTGAAAGAATAGAGCCTGTAACTGAAAAACTGAACCTGTCAAGCCCTTCTGAACAACTACTATGAATTGACATCTGGCCCATCTTAAGAAAATCACAGGCAGTAAGGGCAAGTTAGCAATGAACTAAACTTATTAAAACAGAATCACGGTGAGCTTCAGTGGGCTAAGGTCTGACTTTCTAAGACGCAAGACCAGGAATAACTGTGCTTCCATTTCATTTCATTTTACTTGTAACCTCAGCATTCTGTTTTTAGTTATTTATTTATTGCTGTGTAACCTTGAGTGAGTAGTTTAATCTATCAGTGTTTCATTATTTCAAACACACTGAACTGTCTAGAATGATAAACCATAACCTCTCTTCCAGCAGGTTTTGATAGTTGAATGTAGTTTTACATGCACAACAATGAGTGAAACCAAAATTGTACACAACAATTCTAATCGTGTGTGTGTGTGTGTGTAGAGGTGATGTGGCTTAGTCGGAGTGGATCCCTCTCTCACATAAATGCTGAAGAAGTTTTAAACACTATCATCCTGTCTGTGTTCCAGCTTGGAAAAACTGAGCATCTGACCTGCACTCCACAGAACAGGGAAAAAATCACTATCTCTTCCTTGCGGTGGCTTCTCTGAGCTTGGAAGCCTGAGATTTGGCTCCCCATGGGTCTCGGGGGCACCTCCTACCCTTGGTTTGGAGGTGACGGGGGGGGGGGTGTCAGAGTATCACTTTGTCACATTCCAAATTTCTGACCACAATCTGTTATGTATGAATAATCCGGGAGCAGAAACCCTGAAAATGTCAATCTAGGTTTTGCTGTTGTTGTGAAGAAGAAAATATGGTCAAAGGACAAGAACAAAATTGCTTGGGAATATAACACAGTCTTTGTTTCCTTCTCTGTATAAGTCCCTCCCTATGCTGTTGATATTTTAATGGCTATATAACAGAAGTATGCCTTAAAATTGTTTATTGGCAAGACTTCAATGTACAAATCTGTCTTTTGAAAACTGTACATTATGACATTATAATGTTAAGTGGGGGAGGGGGGAAGCAAGATAAGGTACAACCAGAGAAACACTAAAAGGTACAGGAAAAAAGTTGAGAAGGTAACAATATGAAATTGGGCAGTCCTTGATTTCTTCATTTTTACACTCTTGTATTTTCCATGTCTTATTAAAATGGACTGTCTTTATAATAAGCAATTTCACTTTTAGGTTTCTTTTTTCTTTTTTTTCACCATGGAGAGGTTTCATGTACAGGATATGGAGCCAGGCGTCTCAAGTGCAATATTAGATGGACATGTGCCCTTGCTAGGTAATTTTCCTTCTCTGAGCTTGTATTACTCCTTCAAAAAATGAGGTAGGAGACTGACAAGGCAGTATCCTTAGAGACCCTTCCAATTTTGATCTTCAATGTTTTATAGCCAAAATCACTGAGCTGGCTGAGCTGCCTAAAGCTTTTGCAAATTGTTCTCTGGTACTAAGAGCTTGACTCAATTAGTTGGATTCTCCAATTTCCTGTAATGTGATTAGATACTATTTTATAATGAAAAAAAATCGTGAAACAGTAAGGTACATGTAATTGGCTCTATAGTACAGCTAGAGTGGGAAAAAGAAATGGAGAAAGGAAAATGGAATACATCCCTAAACAAGGTGTTGAATGAAGGGAAAGAAAACTAGATGCAAAATAACAATACATTAGGATATGATGCAAATTAAGAAAGACACACAGGACAATTTTATATATTCTCTCTCTCTCTCTCTAGTCACTCAGTTGTGTCCGACTCTTTGTCACCCCATGGACTGTAGCCCACCAGGCTCCTCTGTCCATGGAATTCTCCAGGCAAGATTACTGGAGTGGGTAGTCATTCCCTTCTCCAGGGGATCTTTCCAATCCATGGATTGAACCCAGGTCTCCTGCACTGCAGGCAGATCCTTTACCATCTGAGCCACCAGGGAAGCCCATATGGATATATAAATTATATGAAAGAATACATATCAAATAATCTTGGCCTCTGGCAATGAATGGAGAGGAATATGGGACTGAATCTAACTTGTCTATAATGTATTATTTCTCCCACTGGGAAAAAATCTAAAGCAAACTTTATGTTGGAAATAGTAACAGTTGTTATGCAACATAAATAAGCTCTAGAGATCTGCTATACAACATAATGCCTATAGTTAACAATACTACACCGTACACTTAAAAATTTGTTAAGTGGGTAGACATGTTAAGTGTTCCTACCACAATAAAAAAAATATTAAGTTTGTCAATTCTGACTCAAGATTTAAGTGTGTTTGTTATATTATTGATTCTCAACGTTTTTCAGTATTTTTTCTAACCACTCAAAACAAAACATGTCATTTCTAAAAGTAAAAGGTTTATTATTTTCCATATCTTTCAAAATCTGTGAAATGTTCATGGATTATTTTGATAAATGGTAAATGAACTTAATCTCAAAACTAGGGGAATGGAAATGAGAAAAAAAGTAACAGGACAAAGAAGGGTCACCAAGATGAGATACAGAGAGGCCCTGGGAGTTTCAGGAACTTTTGGCCCAAAAGTAACCAACAAACTCCATAAGCCAAAGATTTAATGAATGGATCTATTGCAAGATTGGGGCTTTGGGGCTTTTTTAATGAAAAATCGTGAAACAGTAAGGTACATGTAATTGGCTCTATAGTACAGCTAGAGTGGGAAAAAGAAATGGAGAAAGGAAAATGGAATACATCCCTAAACAAGGTGTTGAATGAAGGGAAAGAAAACTAGATGCAAAATAACAATACATTAGGATATGATGCAAATTAAGAAAGACACACAGGACAATTTTATATATTCTCTCTCTCTCTCTCTCTCTAGTCACTCAGTTGTGTCCGACTCTTTGTCACCCCATGGACTGTAGCCCACCAGGCTCCTCTGTCCATGGAATTCTCCAGGCAAGATTACTGGAGTGGGTAGTCATTCCCTTCTCCAGGGGATCTTTCCAATCCATGGATTGAACCCAGGTCTCCTGCACTGCAGGCAGATCCTTTACCATCTGAGCCACCAGGGAAGCCCATATGGATATATAAATTATATGAAAGAATACATATCAAATAATCTTGGCCTCTGGCAATGAATGGAGAGGAATATGGGACTGAATCTAACTTGTCTATAATGTATTATTTCTCCCACTGGGAAAAAATCTAAAGCAAACTTTATGTTGGAAATAGTAACAGTTGTTATGCAACATAAATAAGCTCTAGAGATCTGCTATACAACATAATGCCTATAGTTAACAATACTACACCGTACACTTAAAAATTTGTTAAGTGGGTAGACATGTTAAGTGTTCCTACCACAATAAAAAAAATATTAAGTTTGTCAATTCTGACTCAAGATTTAAGTGTGTTTGTTATATTATTGATTCTCAACGTTTTTCAGTATTTTTTCTAACCACTCAAAACAAAACATGTCATTTCTAAAAGTAAAAGGTTTATTATTTTCCATATCTTTCAAAATCTGTGAAATGTTCATGGATTATTTTGATAAATGGTAAATGAACTTAATCTCAAAACTAGGGGAATGGAAATGAGAAAAAAAGTAACAGGACAAAGAAGGGTCACCAAGATGAGATACAGAGAGGCCCTGGGAGTTTCAGGAACTTTTGGCCCAAAAGTAACCAACAAACTCCATAAGCCAAAGATTTAATGAATGGATCTATTGCAAGATTGGGGCTTTGGGGCATTTCACCGACCATCCCTCACCATATGTATTTAAAACCCCACTCTGTTTCATTGATTTGCTCTAGACAGAAACTTCCAGTGAGTCTCCTCCAACTACCTAGCTTTTCAGATTTTCCATCTTGGCTTCCAAGGCGGCTGCTACAACACCACAAATCACCCTCTGCCATCCTTTCTTGAGCCAAACTCCTAGTGATTTCCAGAAATCATATGGGGGATATGACTTTCTGAATTTATTCCCTCACAGTACTCTGCTCATAATATTTCTTAAACTAAATGTCTTACTATAAAAGCTGAACTTGCTGAAGATGAAAGCTTTTATTTTTTCCTCTACTGTCCTTCCCCAAGCTAAATCCCCCTGATAGTCAGAAATGCCATTTTATCCCCCAACTCTGAAGAAATTTCAGTCATCTTGGTTCTTTGCCACATACTGATTGCCAATTTGATCTATTTGCTTTTAACAATTCACCGTCTCCCGATTTCTCCCATGGTCCTTTTATCAGTTCGTTTCCCCCAGCCCTCCTTGCTTTTGATGGGTACCTCACAATACGATGTTTTTGAATGGCTCTTCCTACCCTGACCCTCTGCCACATCTGGGAGCTATAGCTTCTCTTGGCTGATGTCACTGAAGTGCTGGCTCCAGACTTAGCTCTCTAAGGATAGCAATGACCTTGCATAAGCCACACAATATGCCAGGAAAGCAGCTACAGTCAAAGGAGATATCCGTCCTGGGCAACATCAAGTGGAAGGTTGAAGACCCTGCTGATAAGTGAGGAGGGTAGGCTGTGAAGGTGAGGGAGAATTAATTGGAATGAATGAGCACAAGCTTCATGTGTTCAGAAGTGATAGTCCCTCTTACCTCACTATTCAAAAAGACCACTGCCAGGGCAATCTAAGGGAAGGGATCAGGGCTTGGTCTGTAGTAATCACTCTGTCCCTGATTTACAGTGTGGCTTTGGGAAATTCACTTTAAAGTACTCAATTCCCCCATCTGGAAAATGTTACCATCATGGTAACTGTTGCTGTGGGAAAAGATCTTAGAGATTAGCTCTAGACCAAGCCCTCATTTCACAGTTTGAAAACTCTGAGGCCAGGGAAGGGAAGCAACTTGTCCAATGTGGTCTTCAATATTTACCTTTCCTAACTCCATGAGGTTGTTTGTGAGGTCACATGAAATAAAACATAGGAGCCCTTTGAATCCTCTAGAAGAGAGGGGCTATAGAATTCTAAGGTGTTATTTTTGGCAGCTTTAGTGCCTTTTGGTCCTTTAACGTAACTGTCTTCCTGAATGAAGACATACCAATCTCAGTTTTTACTTCCTGAGGATCACTGAACACACAGCTGTCTCTCTCAGCTGGCCATCTCAGCAACAAGCTCAGACAACAGCCCTCTGCCCTATCATCCCCTGCTGCCTCTCCCACCTCAGGCTATCCCAGTGGCTTAAGCACTCCTTCTGTCTGACAGTCTATAAACAGCTGGTAGCCTCAGTGTCCTCCTCTGAGTTCACTGTAGCCAATACCGCCTTACATCGGGTGACACCCAGCATTTCAGTGCCATAAGTAGAACACATGGAGAAGGGAGAAGTCTTCCAGAGGTATCTTGGGAGTGAGATCAGAGCCATGCAGATCACAGAAAAGCTGAGGAAGACCAAAAGGAGAGAGGGCAAAATAAAGAGCATACCTAGGATCACATTTTTTTTTTCACTGCACTCATGCCAAAATGGCTCTTCATTTAAAAGAGTGATTTGAGGGTGTCCCTGTCTAGTATGTGGCCTGGCTGTCTGAGGAAGAACTCTGGATTCTAATGTTCAATAAGCTGAATTTTCAGAAAATAAAGGAACCCCATTCCTGGCATTAGCTGCATCAAATTTAGGCCTCCATTAACCAATGGTGCTCAGTACTGGAAGACATAAAAGTCATACCCGAGGGTCAAATGGTAGAGGCGAGAATCATAAAGGAGAGATTAGTTCACCTACCTGCTTTTCAGAATCGTTCAGTGGTTGGTTAGAAGTGACTTGTCCTTGATGAGTCATAAGCTATTGGGATCACCAATATCATGACATTATCACCTCATCTGGATAACAAACAAGCGGGTCTTTCCATTTATTCAAGTGTTAAATATATGTCCTTGTGGCTACCAAAGCATTATTGAAATAGAGCAAACAGTGGCTTATAGGAAAATGGAGAGATAAATGACAAGGAAGGCTAACTCTAGGCTCTCTTCCCATGTTTGTATAGCAATATCCTGATTCCTTGGCCCCTCTGCTTAACTAGAAACCACTGTTCTCAAAATTAAGTGGTATATTTGCAGTCTCCTTGAGAGACAAAGTAGAAAATTGGGATTCTGGTTGCTCTTAATATATTATCTCCATATCTCTGAGCAACACACCAGGAATTCTCACCTCTTCCCTATAAACGAGGAAGGATCTAGGTGAGCCATGGTCCTGGATTTACAACCTACAACCTTAATCTTATAAAGTATGCCTACCTCTCTCTCTTTGCAGCCAAACTTCCAAACTGCTTCTTCCTCAGATGATTATGTGTTTTTGTTTAGCTTTAAGTCAAACCACATAAATCCGAAAAAACTCACTGTAGCACTGCACAATTCCCTTTTCTTTCACTTATTTACACAAATGGATTGATCATGTCATTTATGAAACATCTTGACATGTCAAGGTCACAGCTTTACACATATAGGATTTCTTATTGGAAAGGGCAATGTGACTTATATACCATATATATAACATACATTCAATAGGCAATTGGTACACCTCTTCCCTTGTTGATATGCAAAGTACATAAGCAGCCCTACACAAACATTCAAAAATGTATTCACAAATATGGAGATCCAATAAGGGAAAATGTTACTGAAATGTTACTTTGCAGGGGGAAATTGAGAACACTGACTCTACATTAAGGACACTCCTACAAATCTAAGCAATGAGAGATCTGAGAAGGCAACAGTTATGCCAGTGCACAAAGAAGCTGTGTAACATGGTCTACTGACTCCCTGGGCCTTGGACAAAAAAGTGCCAACAAGTCAACACAGGGCTCTGTAAAGGACAGAGCTCTTTCACAAATGCTGCTCTCCACCCCTCCCAGCTGGCTAAGCCTCAAGTATCAGAACACAGGGGCCACCAAGATGCCAAATAAGCCCTAGATTCTACAAATCAACTGAATACCCTTTTCATAACCTACTCTCTTCTGTTAATATTTCCTCAATCAATGCTTACTTCAGTCATGGAGATTGCTATGAATAAACAAACTTCTTCCCAATAAGAGAGAATTTCCCTTTAACAAAATAAAGTGGTACATGTCACTCCACCTCTCTTGCAAAGATTGAGAGGAAGAAACTTGTTTAATACTATGGTATGGTTTCTATCAACTCTTCTATGTTGATAATGTCCTTGTACACACATTTCTGTAGCATTCATAGCACCTCAGGCTTTGGAAACAAACACCAGTCACAGACCTCAAATCCAGTAACTATGTCCTTGTTGTATTCTACCTATGCCACAGTATCTCACCCCAAACCTCAATTCTTATAGGACCAACCTCCCTTTATCACCTCTGGTCTTCCTATGACAGTGTCCTATGTATGTACTGTCCAATATGGTAGCCACTAGTCACATATGGTTATTAAGCACTTGAAATGTGACTGAATTCCAACTCCTAGCTAGAAGTAATGAAAGGCCCTGCCCTCCAAGTATAAACAGAGGCTGAGTGGGAGAACCTGAACTTCCACTTCCACCTGGCAGTAACAAAGGCAACACACTCCCTTTCCCTGCTGAAGCAGTGTCAGAAAAAGCTAGCTAAAATGGAAGGTTTGAATAGGATCCAGAGTCTCATAATGTGATACTAAAATGGCCAGGTTTCTGTTAAAAATCACTCATCACACCAAGAATCAGAAATATTTCAAGCTGAATGAAAATTGCAAGCAAATAGATGTCAAAGCTAAAATCACAGAGATATTAGAATTATCTGGCAATGATTTTAAAACAGTCATGATAAAAATGCTTCTACAATAAATTATAAACACTCTTAAAACAAATGAAAAATACAAAGTAATAGCAAAGAAATATAAGATACATGTTTAAGGACTAAGTGGAAATTTTAGAAATTAAAAATACAATAACTAAAACTCTACAAGAATCTCAATATATGGGCTTGAAAACATAATGAAGAGGATTAAGGAAAGAATCAGCTAACTTGATGGCAAAATGATAGAAATTATTCATTCTGAACAACAAGGAAAATTAGACTGAAAAAATGAACAGGGTCTCTGTGGGACCATAAAGAAATATCTAACCTTCCTGTAATTGGAGAAGGCCTGGAACAATAGAATAAAAAAGGCAGGACAGAAAAAGCATTCAAAGAAATAATGGCTGAAAACTTCCCAAACTTGGCAAAAGACATAAACCTACAGATTCAGGAAGTTACGAATATTCCAAACTGAATTACCCAAAGAAATTTGTGCCAAGATACATTATAGTCAAACTTTTGAAAACTACAGACATTATTTTTAAAAAAAACTTGAAAACAGTAAGAAATGATGCCTTACCAACAGGGAAAAAATACATTTGAATGACAGCAAATTTCAGAGCCCATGGAGACCAGAAAAGAGTGGCACGACCCTTGTCAAGTGCTGAAAGAAAAGAACCGGCAATTCAGAATCCTATATGCAGTAAAAATATCCTTCAAGAATGCAGGGGACATCAACAAGTTTAAGATGAAGGAAAACCAAGAGAATCTGTTGCCAACAAACCTGCACTAAAAGAATGACTCTAAACAGAAAGAAAAATATAAAAGTAGGACTCTCGAAATCTCAAGAAGGAAGATAGAATAGCAAAAAGAGTAAAAGTTAGAGTAAATACAACTGACTGCTTCTCCTATTGAATTCTCTCAACTATGGTTGACAGTTGAAGCAAAAATCATGACATTGTCTGATGTAGTTCTAAATAATATGTAAATGAAATATCTAGGACTATAATATTATAAATGAGGGAGGATAAAAAGACTTAAAGAGAGATAAGGTTTATTTAAGCAGGCAAAATAATGATACTAGTAGACTGTGATAAGTTATGCATAGGAACTCTGGAAAACAGTTTTGCCATTTCTTAAAAAACTAAACATACACTTACCATATGACCTGCTAATCACATCCTTGGGCATTTTTCCCAGAGAAATGAAAACATGTTCACACACAAAAAAACTGTACACTGACCTGAACAGCTTTATTTGTACCAGTCCCAAACTGGACACAATAAAATGTTCCTTAGGTAAATGGTTAAACAAACAAGTTCCAAGGTAGCTCAGTGGTAGAGAATCCACCTGTCAATGTAGGAAACATAGGAGACCTGGGTTTGATCCTTGGGTCGGGAAGATCCCTTGGAGAAGGAAATGGCAACCCACTCCAGAATTCATGCCTGGAGAATCCCAGGTACAGAGAAGCCTGGTGGGCTATAGTCTCTGGGGTCATAAAGAGGTAGACATGACTGAGTGACTGACCATGCACACACAATCTGTACAGCTTTCTTTGTAATAGCTGAAAACTGGACACAACCAAAGTGTTCCTAACAGGTAAATGGTTAACAAATATACATTCATACCATGGAATACTGTTCAACAGTATAAAGGAATGTACTGTTTATATGCAAGAAAACTTAGATAGATCTCAAGGGCATTATGCTGAGTGAAAAAAGCAAACCTGAAATGGTCACATAATCCATGACTCTATTTATATAACATTTTTGAAATGAAAAAACTATAGATTAAAAATATATATATTAGTGATTGGCAGGGGTTGGGAACAGAGGGGGTTGGGGTGGGTGAGTGTGACTGTAAAAAACCATAAAGACACAAGACAGATCTTTTTTGGTGATAGAATAGCACTTTATCTTGATTGTGGTAGTGGTACGCAAATCTACACATGTGATAAAATGACACAGAACTAAACAGACTTCTTGTTCGAATATCAAGTTCATGGTTTGGGTTTATGCTATAGTTATGCAACATATAACTATTGGAAAAACCAGGTGAAAGGTTCACAGGACCTCTCTGTCCTTGCAACTTCCTGTGAATCTATCATTTCAAAATGGAAAGAAAAAAATAAAGTTACTAACGACTATAACCTGTGAATATGTCAGGTTATATAGCACAGGGGAATAAAGGTTACAGATGGAATTAAGTTTGCAAATCAACTAACCTTGTGATGGGGAGATAGTCCTGTACTATCCATCCAAGTAGATTCAATGCAATTTCTGAGGTCTTTAAAAGTGGAAGAGAAAGGCAAAAGAGTAAGCTGGCAGAGAAGGAGATGTGACAATGGAAGCAAGAATGAAGTGACACAACATAAGGAATCAATTCACCGTTGCTGACTTTGAGAATGTGTGTGTGGAGTGAGGGTGGGGGTGTCATGAACCAACAAATGTGAGCAGAATCTAGAAGCTGGAAAAGACAAGGAAATGGAGTCTCCCTTACAGCCTCCAGAAAGAAATACAGCCCTGCTCATACCTTGACTTTAGTCCAGTGAGACCCACTTAAGATTATTGACCTTTAGGATTGTAAGATGCTGTTCTAAACCACTGAGTTTTGGGTAATTTGTTACAGTAGCCATAGAAAACTAATACAGTCACCGACTAGGAGTTAAAACTAACCCACTCAAAGATGGACAACTGGTTTTTTTGCAGAGTACATTCAATTCATTAGTCAGAAGTCAATAGCTAAGGACTGTAATCTTGAGTCAGTGGTCAATACACCATGGCTAATGCTATCTGCAAGTTCACATCATCAATGATATCAATAATATTAATCTTGCCTCAAAACTGTGAGGAAAAGAAACATTTTACTCCTTATTAAGTGGGGATAGCAAAGCCAATGTAGAAATAGGAATAGAAGCATTTGTGTCATGGAGATTGGAAATCTTGTATCAATTTAGCCAGAGGTAACTATTTGTCAGGGTATTTCCCGCTGTGTTACAAGAGAGCATTTATACTTATTTTCGAACAGGGAGAATGCAGATATTATAGAAAAAATGCGTTAAATTTAGAAAAAGGGTGGAGTTAATTATAAAGTTGGTAAAAAAAAAAAAAAAAAAAAAAACAAAGAAAGAAAGAAACACCCAGCCAGGAACAAAGCTAATCTTCTATAAGATAGGAGAATCTACTGCATTCTTTTCTCTTCTTCAGTATCTTAGTGCTTAGCATATAGTATATGCTCAATAAATGTCTGCTGAATAGAATTAGAAATGATCGTTAATGAATCCTTTCAGATTTAGAATTCCATTTGCCCTCATACTCTGCCATACTCCAAACTGCTAAGAATAGAGACAATGAGACAGGCAAGAAACATTTATTCATAGATAGGAATACCACATATTCTTACCATTGCAATTGCACAGCACAGATGTGGCATATATTCATGCTTGCAGGGGCTAAGGAGCTTTGCCTTTAATATATGACGTTAAATTTCCAGGATGGCTGATAACAGAAAAGGCCCATGAGTTCCAAGGGTCCTTATGAAAATATCTGGACAACACCTCCCTCTCTGGCTCCAACACCATACTTAACAATCAATGCTAGCAAGAGTTTCCTATTTTTGTCAAGACCATTGGTTAAGAGAGATATATAGAGATAGAGAACTGAAGAGAGAGCAATGGAAGCAAGCAAGCATGAGTGAGCTTTTATGTAATATATTTTATATATTAATAATGAACTTACAGAGGGTGAGTGTTGAATAGAATCTGAAAGTTAACAAATCAAAGATCTGGAGAAACTAGCCCTGACTTGGCTTTGGTGAAAATAGTGATGTCAAAATGAGTTCTAAGTGATTCTTTTTCATAATAAAAAAAAAAGTGCCTGTGAAAAAAAATGCTTATAACAGTAGCTGAGAGCTGTGAGCCACAAGTATACTAATAACAAGCTTTTTTGAAAAAGTAGTTTTCATGTCTTCCATTTCAAGTTACCTTAACCATGACAGCCATACAACAGGAATCCTTGTAACAACTGGGCAAAGGCTAGAGCAGATGTCTTTAACTGACAATGTATGGTTGGACTTCCTGAAAATACATTAAAATGTTGTTTCTTTAAATTAGCACATTTCTTCCCTGGCATTCATCAAATTTTCAAAAGGATTTGTGCCAAAAAAAAAAAAAAAAAGGTTAGGAATCACTCAGACAGTGATGGTCCACTTTTTATACTTCCCTACTTAGTAAAGCTCTTCTTTAGAATGTGTTCCAGTTACTTAGGAAATAGACAGTGGGTTTCTGTCCACACAAGTTGCAGAGACCTAATCTCTGGGTTAATAAATCACATGGATGCCTGAGATGACATGGAAAATATTGGAAAGGAAGATGGGAAGAATTTATTATCACCACAAAATTTAAGTCACTGCACTAGGCAGGAAAGCAAAGATCATTATTGACATTTCAACTCAAATTCACCTGTGGATTTCACCTTTGGGATCATCCTCCTGCCACTCCACCAGGTTCTGGACAGTCTCCCAGCGAGATTTCAGCTGATAGGTATATGTTCAGGAAATGTGGACTCATTTTGATACTGGCCTAAGTAAAGCTCAATGAAGAAGGGGAAGCTTGAAAACATTTGCAAAAGCAACTCTAAATGGCTTCAGATTTTCTTCTTGTCTACATTATTTCTTTTTCCACAGCAGGTCAGATTTGTCCTGTAGGCCATAGTTTCTTTTGACTCTGGTCTTAGATCAATGAAAGCCAATCACAGATACTTAAGACTGGAAGGCAGTTTAAAACGTCATCTTGTCCCATACAGAAAAGACAAGCGGAAAATATATAATATATGTAATATAAATATACATAAATTTCATTCATGCATTTGTATATTTAGCAAAACCAATATTTGGCAAACTATTCTGGACACCAAAGTACCTGTGTACCTCTCAAAACATGTTCTAAAAAGAAACTAACACAACGTTGTAAATCAACTATACTTCAATTAAAAAAAAATTGTTTAAAAAGAAAAATTCAGTGAATTTTGTGCTTCCAGTGCAAGGCCCTGGATTCAATCCCTGGTCAGGGAACTAAGATGCCACATGCTTATTAAGACACCACATAAATAAGTAGTTAAAAAAGAAGAATTCACACCTCGGTACCACCCTCTTTTGTCTGACAACTATTAATACTAATAAAGATCTTTTTGTCTTACAACTATTAATACTAATGAAGATCAGGATAACCTTTCTAAAAATAAATGCCTCCTGATACACTTTAAGTCTATAAACTATTATCACTCTTTCACGAAAGGTCACTTTTCAGCATGCAGACAGCACCTGTTTGTGTGTGCATATGTGTGTATACACACATACAAATGCATTTTGGAGGGATGTCTTTAGACTCAATAGTCTACTTCCATCAAGTCCAAAGCCTGAATCATTTCCCTTATTCCTATCCTCCAAAAAGACTTCTTAGCTAGGAAAAAGACAGACTGAACTAGTTAAGGGATTATGACATCTTCCGAGCTCATTCAAGTTTCACAAATATAACCCTCTCCCCAAATCAAGAAGCACATTTGATTTAAAAGTGACTTACAGTTAGGGTAACCATGGAAAATTTTGTCCAAAATGGGACACCTGAGAGTGAAATAAGTATGCTGGAACAAGAGCTATAAACCACAACATATGGTCACCCTACTTACAGTCCTCCATAGAGGAAATGCTTTAACTTCCTCCAGACATGAATCTCTATGCCTGTTATCAATGGAGGATGGCTTACCACTACTCCAGTAGTAAGGTCCACAGTATAATCTTGTTCTCTAGCCTCTAAACCTCCTCAGGTTAAACAATAGGAGCAATTTCTTGCTTAGGTTGATTGTGTAATACTTAAAATGGGCTACTGAGGGAGAGAGGTATAACTTTTAAATGGGATTTTGGGGTTACTGAGAAAATAAATAATTATATCAAAATCACCCTACTAAAAGATGGAGAAGATGACCTACTGAAGTGCCTTTCAGAAAAATTAAAGAGTGTGTTCATAGTAGTTGGTCCTGAAGACATCAGTCCTTTTTCTACCAGAGAACAAGAGAGCCAAAAACATTGAACCATAGTGTTTAAATGAGACCAAAAGGAGCACATTCCTTAGCAGAGGCCTGAAAACCAGTGGGCAATGAGGGACTGGGTTCACTGCCCACTGTGAGCTTACCTGTAGCTCGCCCAGAAAAGGCCCTACCATCAGTACAAGGCAGCTTCCTCCCCTCCCACCCTCCACTTTTCTGGCTGACCCCACCCACCCCAGACCACATTCCCCAACTTTGATGTGCTTACTGTTGCACCAGGACAGCATTGTTTGAGAAGAGAAGAAAGCTCACCTCTGTCTAAAATGAAATTTTCTGGGAGAGAGCAGAGGTCTGAAGTTAAAGGCAGCCTCAAGTGATGCTGTCTCATCCAGTGCTCTTTGTTTTGTTTCCAAGCAGGCCTGGAGAAGTGGCATGAAGAGCCCAACCAAGTCCTTTGTGTCTAACCTATGACATTGGATTTGAAAAGGTGCTTTCTGGTTGAGAAACTGTCAATTAGGGAGCTAGCTGATGGGCAACTTGTTAGAGGAGGCAATGGGGGGAAAAGGAAGAAAAAAAATTAAAATATCCAACTGTGAAATCTTTACAATAGGAAAAGCAGGAAAGCCAGATGACCTGCTCCATAGTATATCATTTCCCTTCCCTATCATCCACTTTGGTCCTTCTCTCCTTTTGCTTGCTGCAAGCAGGAACACCTAAATCATATTATGTGCCACCAGATAAGTAAGTTCAAAGATAATAGAGTCAAAGGACAATTAGGATCCCCTTTTCTCTCTTTACTAACGATTTGGAGAAAAACAAAGTATTCACTAGAACTAGACTTAAGAACACAGAAACTGCGATCAATGGTTCTTTGGTTAGGCTGGTCCCTCTCCTAAGCAAATACTTCTGTTCTCCACCGTTGATTGTGTCAGAAAGCCATAAGCACGTATGTTTAAAATCCACCCCTTATCACGTTTTTCATCTCTCTTTTCTCACCTCCTAAACACAGGCAACACCACCATATCTTTAACTGGCTCTGCTCACTGGGCAGTTTACAGGTAATCAGACAATTATGAAAAAAAAGGAAAAGGGAAGACAAACAGACAATAAGACAGAAAGCGGCCGTGTGTTGTACTTGTTTGACTTTGGCAACAGGGCGCAATAGGTTTGCGTGTGTGTGTGTGTGTGTGTGTGTGTTTCAAAAAGCAATGATGCATCGAATATTTATTCACTGAACAGGTTGATTTATTTAACAGACTTGACATATGTCAAATTCTACCATGTGCTTACATAATTGTTACCCATTTATCAGAGCTGTTATTTAGCCAAATATTTGTTTTAAAAAGCATTTCCCTTTAAATGACTTTCTCTAGCCCACTGCACAATCAATCCATGGTTCATTTTAATTATGTTATGTTATGTTACATTATGTTAACAACAGCTATTTGATGGAGGTCTCTGAAATCTAATCTTCCAGGGCCATTTCATCTCCACCCAAAATCTATTTCTTCTTCCCCTCACAATAAATTTCTGGTTAAAATCACATCACAGGGAACATTTAAAAAATAGGTACAACGTCCTTTCATGTTCTGCTATTTTACACTCTTGATTTCAAAAAACAATGCAGTTTCTCAACATTCTGCTAAAATCACAGATCTGAATATGATTAACCTAAAAAACTGGCTATAAGGACAAAAGGCTATGATGGTGTGTGTGTGTGTGAGAATGTGTGTCTGAGGGGTGTGGAAAAGCAGTTGGGACAGCTCTGGAAGAGCTAGATGGATAATTAGAATAAGAGAAAGTAAACAGAATCCAATTTTAAGACAAATTTTGTTGAACCACCCTACTCCATCTGAACACATGTGCACAAAGAATTGTATTTTTTTTGACTCAAATCCATTCAATCTATCTAGGTTCTGTAGGAGGCAAAATATTAGAAGGTATTTCCAAGAAATGAAAATATCTAATCACTAGCTGCCATGCCTAGTTTGATTTCCTCTACTGTAAATATGCCATCTGTAAAAGCAAGAGGCTCCTTTTGACCTCCCAGGTCAAGGAGTGTGAGGACCAGGAAAGATAAGGTGTGGGAGACAGGAAGGGAAATTCCACCATCACACAAGTGAATCTCTGACCTAGTAAGCAAATACGTTTTTGTTGTTACTGTTGGGTAAAATGTACAAGTCTTCCAGAAATTAGACACTGTAATAAAAATGTACCAGCCCAAATTTAAATTGCTCACTAGACAGATGGTTAATTATATTCACAGCCACATATTTCACTGGGATAGAGTTTCAGACACTCAGCCAGTTTTATTTGATTAGCCGGTTTCCCAGTTAATATGTAAAATGACAGTTACTTAGGGCTTTTTTGTTCCCTTCTAAAAATATATTTTAAATAAGTGTCAACTCTTCTCAGCCATGAGAATGTCATGGCAGTAAATAAAACATTTGGTCATGTTAACCTATGTGCAAAAGATGTAAAGGAGATTCAACCCTAGAAATCCAAATGGTCTCTTTAGTTTAGAGAAGACCATTGGAACACCCTTTCTCACTGAGCAAAATATTTCAGCAACTATCATCACACTCTGCTCCGCGATCAAAACACCCGAAGAGATATTCAAATCTCAGGTTAAAGTGCTTTAGATGCTTTTTAAAAAGCAGCTGTGGCAGGCCTACACACAGATCATGTCTTTACAGGTAACAGTGTAGAAAATGGAACGTTAGGAAAAGGCCACAGAGCTAAGTATATTGCTGTGCACAGAATTCAACAATATGCTGGGAGCCGAAACCCAGAAGCCAAATACGAAACCCACTTATTCCAAAATGCAAACAGAAGCTCGAAGAAAATCCAATGTGCTGATGTCGAAATGGGGATGCCATTTTTTTTTTTTTTCCCTACTTAGGGAAAAAGACAGAAAACCTTGGGCGGGTTATTCGGTCCCTCGCGGATCAGACAGAAGCAGTCATGCTGAAACCCTTGGATTCCTCAGCAGAACGGCGCCAACTCAGCGGCGCGTTTTCCACACTTTCCCAGAGACTGGCCCCGCTCCCCGTGCGGGCTCGCGGCCTCCCCGCCCCACCGGGTGTGCGAGAGCCGAGTGGACGTGTGCGGAGGGGTGCGGCAGAGCAAAGCGCCAGAAGCCACGCAGGACAGCGTCGATTCGACTGCCATCGAGAGCGGGAAAGGGCCGCGGGCCAATTACGCAAAGGTGATCATGCCGCGTGGGGCTGTGTATGGCTCCCAACTTAGACCTCCCCGCGGCCCGGGTTCGATGGCCAGGGTTCAGGGGCGCTCTGCGGTCGCCAGGGCCGCCCAGCGGGCACCGAAGGCGTCGGAGACGGCGCTTCGCACCTTTGGCCCGGACGCCCGGTCGCGGCCGCCGCGTGGGTTTGCCCGCTCGCCCTGGAGCGGCCAGTATTCCATTCGTGCCCGTTCCCCAGCCAGGATCTATCTCCTGGGCGCCGGCCCGCAAGGAGGCGGCACTCCGCTGGTCCCCGCCGCCCGGCTCTGAGCGCGGCGGCTCCGGCCCGCTCGCCTCCCCTCCCCCTCGCCCCCTCCCCCGGCGCAAGCACACAGGCCTTTCCTAGATTGCAGTGCCTGTCGGGGCTAGCCGGCACCTCTCGCCCTCGCGGCCTCACTCCCTCGTATACAGACAGACACACGCACGCCATTCTCGCACCCGAGGTCCTCCCTTCTGTTTTCCCTTCCTCCTCGAATCGCTCTGCTTCCCCCGATCCGTTCCACCCCCCTGCCGCCGCCACCCCGCGTCCACCGGGAAGCCGGCGAGAAGGCCAGGGGGCTGGGTGGCAGCGCGGGTACTCACCTCCCAGGCCGACTCCCGAGACACACGTCGCCGGCGGACGCAGGCAGCTGGCGCTGGGGCTAGCGCGGCCGCAGTCAAGGCTGGGCTGCTGCCGTCGCCGCAGCTGCTCAAGCTGCCCCCGCCGCCGCCGCTGCTACTGCTGCCGCCGCCGCCGCCGCCTCTGCCCCAGCTCCATGCGCCGGGCCCGCCAGGTGGACGCGCCTCTCTCCCTCAGGCGCCGCCGCCGCGGCGGGGCTCGATGGCTTCAGAGCTGTCAGGTTCTGGCCCTGAAACTCGGCGCCTCAGCGGCCGCCGGCGGCTCCCGGGGTCGGCTCTTCGCGGGCACCGCCGCCCGCTCGGGCTGGGGCTGGCTCACCAACGGGCTGCGCGCGCGGCGCTGGAGCCTGCTGAGTGCGGCGGCGGCGGCAGTCCGCAGGAGGGAGAGAGGAGGGCGGCTGCTACAGTCGCTATCGCTGTGAAAGCTATTGCTAAATGCTGCTACTGTCGCTACTGCTACTGCTGTGGCGGCGGCGGCGGCTGCTGCTGCTGCTGATGCTACTGGTTTTCCTTCCCGGGTTCTCCCCCTGCCTCTTCCCCACGCCTCCTCCCCCCACCCCTTTTCTCCACCTCCTCCTCCTCCCCCTTCTCCTCCCTCGCCGCTTTTCTCAGAGCCTCTGCGGGCGCTGCCTGGTCTCCTCTTCCCCGTGAGCTGCCTCTGCCCATTCAGAAAGGTGCCCAGAGTGGGACTGCCTCGGCTGCCACCATCGCTATTGCCCCTGCCATTGTTTCCTCCAACACGGTTGTTCTTGCTGGACGCGCCCCCCCCCCCTACCTCCCGTCTCCACCACAATCCTCCTTTTTCCTCCTGCGCTCTTTACCCTCTCTACAGTCCCTTCCCATGTGCCCCCTCCCACTTTGTCCGTCTGTCCCTCCCTCCCCTCAGGCGCCCGGGAGCGCGCACTGCGCGGCCACCTGTCATAAAGGGCGCGCACCCCCTTCCCCACCCCCACCCCGCCCCCCATTCTCATTCTTGCAGGCAGTCCACTCCACCGCCTTCTTCCCCGGGCAGACACGCAGCTGGACATCACTCTCCCACGCCTTTTAGGGTAGTTCTCTGTGCAGAGAGGGCGCTCTGAAGTTTGGGGATGAATATTTCAATGGCTTCTCCCAACCAAGCGTCTAACCATTCAACCTCTACCTACCCTTAACTTCAGAGTGTAGGCCCCCAGGAGGGCGGATTGTGTTGCAAGGATTGAATGGAGGGCCATTCCCCAGAGAACTGGCGAGGACTGGGCTTTTTTTGGAATAAAGAAGGACAGAAGGGAACATGAATATGCCTGAAAGGATATAGGATGTGCCTGACTGTTGTCCTAGAGAAATCCCTTAGGTGGTCATTTCCCTTCAGAATTCCTGGGAACCCAATAGGTAAAGCAAGAAATTCAAGAGCAACTTAGAAGGGACCATTCAGCATTCCTGGAGCCCTGAGTGTAGGATTGGGGCCTAAGCCCCTGGGTCACCAGGGCCAACGATGGCAAGGCTAAGTGTTAGAACAGAGATATAAAACTAAGCTACTAAGCTACTTTGTGTACACTTGTTCCTGCAAGCCTTTAAGAAAGCACAGCTTCTCCCTATCTGGCAGGGCCCAATTGCAGATTTATTTGCTGTCCCAGCTGCAAGCTCATTTTGCTGCCAAGACTCAGGCTTTGAGACCTTAACGTCACCCTCAACAGAACCTCTATGGCCTGCCACACAACCCTTCCCCAGAAATAGCACAGGTTTCCCTTTCCCTGGCAAAGCAGGAGAGACAAATGTTCTAGATAACCCACTGCCAGCAAGGTCTGGGTTACTTGTTCAAGTCTGAGGCACTCTCCATGAGTCTTTCTTCCCTGAGCAGTAAAGAGTCTGAGCACAGGGAGCCCCTTTGCAATTCCTTATCTCCATGCCTTGGGTTCTGCCATTCCACCTGCTTGGAACACTCTTGTCCTTTCTTGCTCTCATTTTATAGCTGTGAAACTCATCCATAAGTAATAGCTCATCCTCAAGTAATTGATAATTATTGAGTCCCTACTGTGTGCCAGATGCTATGCTAAGCAATTTACCTGAATTACTTTATTTAAGCCTCACAACAAACACAGTGTTATTTCCATTTTACAGGTGAGAAAATTGAGGCACAAAGAAAGTAGATATACACATCTTGAGAATAAAAACAATTATCTTCTTTATCTGGTATCTGTCAGGCAATGGAGTAAATGTGAAGAAAAATAAGACTTGGCCTCTCAGTTGGTAAAGAATCTTCCTGCAATGCAGGAGATCCTGGTTTGATACCTGGATTGAAAATACTCTCTGGAGAAGGGAGTGGTTACTCACTCTAGTATTCTGGCCTGGAGAATTCCATGGCTTGTCCATAGGGTCACAAAGAGTGGGGCATGACTAAGGGACTTCCGCTAAGAAACCAAACAAGCAATAAAGGTTAAACATATGAAATGCCACCCCACTGTTGGCTGGATCTCAGTGGGCACAATGGATTACTTTTTTCCCGTTGTTGGAACGCATGTTGTTTTCATCTGTATTAACCACATATGCTATTTTTCCTTTTAGAATTAGTCTCTTTTTAGTTACCAGTTCTAATTTGCATCAGTGACCTTGGATCAAAAGGAACACACCCAAAGTTGAACAAGTTAGGTTCATTACCTGTTACAGTGAGGGAGAATACCTACCATAGATGCTATGAGTTGAAGGGTTTCCCCTTCCAAATTCCTATGTTGAAGCCTTAACTACCAAATACCTCGAAATGTATTTGGAGTTGGATCTTTAGAGAGGTGATTAAGTTAAAATGAGGCAGCTAGTGTGAGCCCAAATCCAATATGACCCACGCCCTTAGAAGAGGAGAAAATTTGGACATAAAAAGAAATACTAGGGGCACATGAGTGCAGAGAAAAGACCATGTGCAGACACAGCAAGAAAGCAGCCATCTGCAAGGCAAAGAGAGAAGTCTCAGGAAAACCATATATGCCAGAACCTTGATCTTGGACTTATAGCCACTACAGTACTGTAAGAAAAATTTTTTTAAACCACTCAGTCTGTGGTATTTTGTTATGACATCCCTAGCAGACTAATACAATATGAAACCATGAGAAATCTTCATAAAAGGGTGATAGAAAGGACTTATTACAGGA
Organism: Tragulus kanchil; assembly: GCA_022376925.1. Lineage (NCBI taxonomy): Eukaryota > Metazoa > Chordata > Mammalia > Artiodactyla > Tragulidae > Tragulus > Tragulus kanchil. The sequence goes on along the minus strand of JAIOJX010000001.1, from coordinate 66,514,926 downwards.
TTTTTTGGTTGGGGGAGAGTCTAAGAAAGTAGGGGTTCATTCTGTATTGAATGCTATCAGAAAGCAAGGGTAATTCTATGAATGAGCATCTTAATAAATTTTATCTACAGGAAAGGCAGATTAAAATGAGAATAAATCTTCCATGGGTGGCACAGTGACCTTGTGTTTATCTGTTCTTGGAGGAGGGCATGGCAACCCACTCCAGTATTCTTTCCTGGAGAATCCCATGGACAAAGGAGCCTGGCAGGCTACAGTCCATAGAGCTGCACAGAGTCAGACAGAACTAAAACAACTTAGCACACACACATGCAGGCTAAATTATGAAGTGGCTTTGCTTTCATTCACTGTATCATGTTCTCAGGGTAACATTGTTTGATGTGGGTATTTTGTGAGATTGTTTATGTCCAACAGGAGAACAACATAGTCTATCTGTGAGTGCTAGGCCAGTTTTCAGATGTCAAGGGCTGCTTTTTGTCCTTTCTCATATGTGACTATTTAACATCATTCATTAGTTGTAACTAACTTGGCCTTAGGCAAGATACTTGCCATCTCTGTGCCTCAGTTGTCTAAACTATGCAGAAGGAAAATTAAACACAGGGTAGTTGTGGGAACTTAAGGGAGGAATATGCATAATGTCCTTAGGACAGGGCTTGCCACATAGGCAGCATTCATTGAATATGGGTTATTATCCATTTCTCTCCTCTTCAACAGACCATTTAGCATGAATTATATATAGTTATGTGTTGATTAATTCTCTTTTACTAGACTACAAGTTCCCTGAGGGCAGGGATACTGTCTATTGTCAAAGTAAAAATAGCTAGCTTTCTATGAGTGCTTTCAGTGGGAAAGGCTCTATTGTTAGTTCCAGTTACTCCAAGAAAACTTCAGAGGCCCTATTCCTACCTGTAGGCTAGCCTTGGTGTCCTCTTGTATGCTCCTACAGCACCCATGTTTACCTTAATTATTATGCTTAGAGTATGATATCAACGTATGATATTGATGCTGTCTGCTTACATGTCTTCTTCCCTTTCCAGAATGTTCACTTATAGATGGGAGAATAGGTAATTTTAAAATCTACAAATAAAAATTCTATATAAGCATATCATTTGATATTTTGATATATGTATACATTTTGAAATGATTACCACAATCAAGCTAATTAACACATCCTCATGTAGTTATGATTTTTTTGGGTGTGGTGAGAACACTTAATATCAAATCTCTTAGCAAAATTCATGTATAAAATGCAGTATTATTACAGTGAATACAGTTACTATGCTGTACATTAGATTTCAAGAATGTACTCATCCTGCGTAACTGAAACATTATGCCTTTTGATCAACAACTCCCCATTTCCCCCATACCCACCCTTACCAAACACATTTTTGAGTTCAATGTTTTTAGATTCCACATATAAGTGAGATCATGTAGTATTTGTCTTTCAGTTTCTGGCTTATTTCACTTTGGATAATGTCCTCTGGTTTATCCATATTTTAACAAGTGGCAGGATTTTCTTATTTTGTAAAGTTAAATAATTGTGAATGGATGTGTGTGTGTCCGTGTGTGTGTAATATTTTCTTTATTCAATCGTCCATTTAAAGATATTTAGGGGAAAAAAAGATATTTAGGTTGTTTCCTTTTCTTGGCTATTGTTAATAATGCTGAAATGAACATGGATATCTTCAAGATAAGTATCTTGAAATCAAATACTTGTAACTTTGGTGCCTTTGTCTGACCAAAGTGCCCAGCACAATGGAGGCACTGTGTATACAACATTGATTGAATTTTCACTCAGTTCTTTGCCTTGTCTGAAGTGGAACTCAGGTCAAGGCAACTTTCTTGTCTTAGCTCACACTGTCCCTTTCTCTGAGGTTTTGTTGACTAAAAATGTAACAAAGGATCTCATACATAGTGTTCTCCCTAAAAGATAGATCTAAAGGAGAGAATCATCATAAGACTTCAATGCAAGAAGGTACTTTTTGGAAACAATTTTGTGTGGTTCACTCGCTGAGTCATGTCCCACTGTTTGCGAGCAAAAGAGCTGCAGCACCCCAGGCTTCCCTGTCCTTCTCCAGCTCCCAGAGCTTGCTCAAAGGTATGTCCATTGAGTCAGTGATGCCATCCAACCACCTCATCCTCTGCCTACCCCTTCTTCACCTGCCTTCAATCTTTCCCAGCGTCTAGGTCTTTTCCAATGAGTCATCTCTTCACATCATGTGGCCAAACTATTGGAGCTTCAGCTTCAGCATAAGTCTTTCCAATGAATATTCAGGGTTGATTTCCTTTGGTGTTGACTGGTTTGATCTCCTCACTGTCCAAGGGACTCTCAAGAGTCTTCTCCAGCATCACAGTTCAAAGGCATCAGTTTTTTGGCACTCCACCTTCTTTATGGTCCAAATTTCACATCCATACATGACTGCTGGAAAAACCGTACCTTTGACTATATGGACCTTTGTAGGCAAAGTATTGTCTCTGCTTTTTAATACACTGTGTAGGTTTGTCATAACTTTTATTCCAAGGAGCAGGCATCTTTTAATTCCGTGGATGCAGTCACCATCCACAGTGGTTTTGGAGCCCAAGAAAATGAAGTCTGTAATTGTTTCCATTGTTTACCCATCTGTATGCCATGAAGTGATGGGACCGGATGTCATGATCTTAGTTTTCTGAATGTTGAGTCTTAAGCCAGCTTTTTCACTCTCCCCTTTCACCTTCATCAAGAGGCTCTTTAGTTCCTCTTCACTTTCTGCCATAGGGTTGTTGTTGTCTGCATACTTGAGGTTACTGATATTTCTCCTCACAGTCTTGATTCCAGCATGTGCTTCATCCAGCCCAGCATTTCATATGATGTACTCTGCATAGAAGTTAAATAAGCAGGGTGACAATATACAGCCTTGATGTACTCCTTTCCCAATTTGGAACCAGTCCATTGTTTCATGTCTGTTTCTAACTGTTGCTTCTTATCCTGCATACAGGTTTCTCAGGAGGCAGGTAAGGTGGTCTGGTATTCCAGTCTCTTTAAGAATTTTCCACCGTTTGTTGTGATCCACACACTCAGAGGCTTTAGCATAGTCAGTGGAACAGAGGCTGTTGTTTTTTCTGGAATTCTCTTGTTTTTTCTGTGATACAGTGGATGTTGGCAATTTGATCTATGATTCCTCTGTCTTTTCTAAATCCAGCTTACACATCTAGAATTTCTTGGTTCACATCTTCTTGAAGGCTAGCTTGAAGGATTTTGAGCATTACTTTGCTAGCGTGTGAAATGAGTGCAGTTGTGCAGTGGTTTGAACGGTCTTTGGTATTGCCCTTCTTTGGGATTGGAATGACAACTGATATTTTTCAGTCCTGTGGCCACTTCTGAGTTTTCCAAATTTGCTGGCATATTGAGTGTAGCACTTGAACAGCATTATCTTTTAATATTTGAAATAGCTCAGCTAGAATTCCATCACCTCCACTAGCTTTCTTCTAGTGATGTTTCCTAAGCCCATTTGACTTCACACTCAAGGATGTCTGGCTGTAGGTGAGTGATCACACCATCCTGTTTATCTGAGTCATTAAGACCTTTTTTGTATATTCTTCTGTGTGTTCTTGCCACTTCTTGATATCTTCTGCTTCTGTTATTCCATACTGTTTATGTCCTTTATTGTGCCTATCTTTGCATGAAATGTTCCCTTGGTATCTCTACATTTTCTTGAAGAGATTTCTAGTCCTCCCATTCTATTATTCTATTGTATTCAGAACAACTAGCCCCTGCTATTTAACAGTCAGTTGTAACATATCCATTGGGATGAAGTACAGTAATGAAGGAGCATGAGACCAGGACCTATAGTCTTTTTGCTATTGACAAACTGTGTGATATTCAGCTAATCACTGAACCTCTCTGACCAGTTTCTCAATGGGGAAAATGGAAAGAATAGTCTCTTTATTCACTGGCTAATAGAGCTTTATAACAAAGATGAAAGAGTGTTTTCTGGAGTTTCTCCTTGGAAAAAATAATTAATTCCTCCATCATTTCCATGTTGCATGCTTGGAAGATTCTTAACCTCTGAAACTAGTGTTCCACAATGGCCACAGCCCTTCAGATGTCAAGCAAGTGCAACGAGTATTGTGATTTCTCAGCCTGCCATACTCCCTAAGAGTCCCACAGTTCAGCCTGTTCCCAGTTAAGCAGTGAAGGGACTACAGTGCCTGGAAATTTGGGGTCATAAGATGGCCTTCTGTACTGGAATTGGACCCAGAAAGTTTCTTTCCCTCATGCTCAGAAAAGACATAGGATGCTTTTCAGCTTAAATTTGTGTTCTACCTTAGCCACAGGGATAAAATAAGGTGAGTGACAGAATAACATTATCACAGTATCACATGCATATACAAGGGAGGAAAGTATCATATTATTTTTCATATAATGTACCACCATTGTGCCCATAGACTATATAACAATCATAATAATGGCCTCTGACTGGGACTTTATGGCACCTTTCTCTGGCGAATTCCAAAGAATGGTCCAAAAGAACTCAGGGGGGCCAAATTTGAGATGGCAATGAATTGAAACCAGCATTAGCTGTTGTTCTTGTTTGAGAGGCAGCAACCAGCACATTGAGGGCTCCTGTTAAACATAACAGAACTGACAAATTGCCTCAATATATCCCTCCTTTGTCCTAAACAGCATTAGGAAACTATAGCTTTATCCACCCCAACAATAGACAGATGTGTCCCCCCGTTTTTTTTCTTTCAGCAACCCTAGAAAGGCAAGGGGGTCTTCATTTTATGAGTTATTCAGTTAGTGTCTGGTTGGAACGCTATGTTAGGTCTCAGGAAGAGGAAATAGAGACAACTAAAGGCATAGTCTTTACCTCAAAGGAGCCTAAAGTCTATTAGCCTAAGAATGAGAACAGAAGACAGCAATATGTGTGTGTTCAGTTGCTAACTCGTGTCCAGCTCTTTGTGATCCCATGGACTATAGCATGTCAGGCTTCCCCAACCTTCACTATCTCCCAGAGTTTGCTCAAATTCATGTCCACTGAGTTGGTGATACTATTTAACCATCTCATTCTCTGCCACCTTCTTCTCCTCTTGCCTTCAATCTTTACCACCATCATGGTGTTTTCCAATGAGTTGGTTCTTTGCACCAGGTGGCTAAAGTGTTGGAACTTTAGCACGCTTTTCAGCATTAGACCTTCCAATAAATATTCAGGCTTGATTTCCTTTAGGACTGACTAGTTTGATCCCCTTGCAGTCCAAGGGGCTCTCAAGAGTCTTTCCTAGCACCACAGTTCAAAAGAATCAACACTTTGGCACTTAGCCTTCTTTTTGGTCCAATTCTCACATCCATACATGACTACTGAAAAAAACAGAGCTTTGAATATACGGATCTTTGTCAGCAAAGTGATGTCTTTGCTTTTTACTTTTTCTTAATTTCATTATATACATATTTTATTGAAGTATAGTTGATTTACAATGTTTCAGGTGCACAGCAAGGTGATTCAGTTATACATACACATATATTATTTTTCAGATTATTTTCCATTATGGGTTATCACAGGATATTGACTATAGTTCCCTGTGCTATACAGTAAATCTTTGTTGCTTGTTGCATATCTGTTTTTTAAATTAGAAATCTAGCATTCTGTTCATACTAAGTCAAACAATTGGAGTCAAAATATGATAAATTTTTAGTTGGGAAAAAATTCATAAGTTTTCTAAGATATGTATATTATACATACTATATATATATATGTATATAGAAGTTGTTCTACTGTGCTTAATAAAGGCTTGAGAAAGAACATCAAAAAGACAGAGAAATTGGAAAACATAAACTAAATGAAATGGGAGCACTGAGTATGAAATAGAAAAAGTGAAACAAACTAGATAAAAGTAAAAGATCATCATATGTCCAGTTGTTTTTAAACATGGATGCTCATTAGAAACATATCTGGAGCTTTGGAGAAAAATAGCAGTATCTGGGCATTTGTATTTTTTCAAAAAAATTCCAAAGTACTTCTGATATTCATCTGGATTTTAAAGTGATTATGGGTTTTTCTATTAAATGGTAGTTTTGGTGATATAGAATTCTATTATTTTTCTGTTAACCAATCATGATACAGTGGTATTAAGTAATAGTTACATAATCACAATATTAAATGATGTTTATTAGTTTTCATAATCAATAGCCAGAAAAACAAAAGATAATGACAATTGAAAGCCATGATTACCTTAACATTATAAAATAATTATATATAATTTGGGAGTTCAATCAGGTGAAGGTACACACGTACATGTTCTCATCTGTCCAGCCAGTCTATGTCTTTTGGTTGGTGTATTTAATCCATTTACATTTAAGGTAATTATCAATATATGTGGACTTTCATATGATCCCATTACCATTTTCTTAATTGTTTTGGGTTTATTTTCTATAGGCATTTTCCTTCTCTTATGATTCCTGCCTAGAGAAATTCCTTTAGCATTTGTTGTAAAGCTGGTTTGGTGGTGCTGAAATTTCTTAACTTTTGCTTGTCTGGAAAGCTTTTGATTTCTCTATCAAGTCTGAATGGAAGTCTTTCTAGGTAGAGTATTCTTGGTTGTACATTCTTCCCTTTCATCACTTTAAATATATCATGCCATTCCCTTCTGGTTTGTAGAGTTTCTGTTGAAAAATCAGCTGATAGCCTGATATTTCCCTTGTATGTTATTTGTTGTTTCTCCCTTATTGCTTTTAATATCTTATGTTTAATTTTTGTCAGTTTGATTACTGTGTGTCTCAGTGTGTTCCTTCTTGGGTTTATCCTGCCTGGGATTCTCTGTGCTTCCTGGACTTGGTTAACTCATCCCTTTCCAGTGTTAGGGAAGTTTTCAACTATTATGTCTTCAAATATTTTATCAGGTCCTTTCCCTCTTCTCCTTCTGGGACCCCTATAATATGAATGTTGATGCATTTTATGTTGTCCCAGAGGTCTCTTAGACTGTTTTCATTGTTTTTTCTATATTCTGTTCTGTGGCAGTGATTTCCACCACTCTATCCTCCAGGTCATTTATCTGTTCTTCTGCCTCAATTATTCTGCTATTAATTCCATCTAGAGTATTATTCATCTCTGTTTGTTTGCTCTTTAGTTCTTGTAGGTCTTTTGGAAACATTTCTTGCATCTTTTCCATTGTTTTCCTGGGATCTTGGATCATCTTCACTATCATTATTCTGAATTCTTTTTCTGGAAGGTTGCCTGTTTCCAATTCATTTAGTTGTTTTTCTGGAATTTTATCTTGTCTTTTCATCTGTGATATAACTTTCTGCTTTTTCATCCTAATTAACATTCTGTAACGTGGCTTTTGTTCTAGATGTGGGATTGTGCTTCTTCTTGCTTCTTCTGTCTGCCCTCTGATGGAAGAGACTAAGAGGCTTCTATGAGCCTCTTGATGGGAGGGAATGTCAGTTGGAAAAATTGGGTCTTGCCCAGTAAAGTTTTGCTCAGTAAAACTTTAATCCAATTATCTGCTGATGAGTGGGGTTGCATGCCCTCCCTGTTGGTTGTTTGCCCTGAGGTAACCCAGCCCTGGGGTTGAAAGGGTTATTGCTGACTTCCAAGAGGGCTTAGGCCATGGTAGCCCTTTGAGAACTGCTGCTGCCAGATCCCTCATCCCTTTGGTGAGCCCCTACTGAGCCACACCTCCACAGGAGACCCTTCAACACTTATAGGTAGTTTTGGTTAGTCTCCTGTCAGTCACTGCTCCTTTCCTCTGGGTCTTGGTGCATGCAAGATTTTGTTTATATCTTACAAGACTGGAGTCTCTGTTTTCCCCAGCCCTGTGGAAGTCCTCTAATTAAATCCTGGTCTCCTTCATGGACAGATTCTCTGGGGATTCCCAGGCCCTTTGTCGGATCCCCAGGCTGAGAAGCCTGACGTGGGGCTCAGAACCTTCACAATAGTGGGAGAAATTCTTTGGCATTATCATTCTCCAGTTTGTGGGTCTCCCACTCAGTGGGCATGAGATTTGATTTTATCATGATTGTGCCCCTCCTATTGTCTCACTGCAGCTTTGTCTCTGGATATTGGGTATCTTTTCTGTTGGTTTCCAGCATTCTCCTGTAGATGGTTGTTCAAGAGTCAGTTGTGCTTTTGGTGCTCTCACATGAAGAGTGATGTGTAGGTCCTTTTACTCCTCCATCGTGAATCTTTGCTTTTTAATTTCATGGCTGCATTCACTGTCCACAGTAATTTTGCAGCCCAAGAAAATAAAATCTGCCACTACTGCCACTTTTCCCCCTTCTGTTTGTCATAAAGTGATGGAACTGGATGCCATGATCTTAGTTTTGTTTTGTTTTTTTTTAATGTTCAGTTTCAAGCCTCCTTTTTCACTCTCCTCTTTCAGCTTCATCAAGAGGTTCTTTAGTTCCTCTTCACTTTCTGCCATTAGAGTGGTATCATCTGCATATCTGAGGTTGTTGATATTTTTCCTGGCAATCTTGATTCCAGCTTATGATCCATCCATCCCAGACAGTGCAGAATGAGGGTTGAGAGAGAGATGAGAACAAGTCAAGGCCAATTTAGTCAGGAGACCAAAGGATTTTGAAGGTCCCTCGACATGTGCCAGGTAGGGGTGGCCTTGGGAGAGAAGTAGTACTGCGCTAGGCAGTGAGAAGTATAACACGAGCTGAGGAAGTTCCAAGGAAGAATGGTGAACAATGTGTTTTCGGGAGCCAGTGACATGTTCATCATGGCTTGCTCTAAGGAGAAAACCAAATTTAGATGAGTTGAATGTGTCCAGATTGAGGAGGCTTTGGAACTGTAGGACATTTTACCCTTGAATTCTTGCTCTCTACTTTATATTGAATAAATGTGGAAAATAAAAATTGTGATCACACATTAAGTAGCTGGATGAGGCACTGAACCTTAGTGTTTGGATTATAGCATGACAAATATTGGTGATTTATGATGGACTTTCACTTACATGATGTCATTCATTCGTGACAGTCTATTAAAAAAAAAAACAATGTCCCACTGGCTACATACCCCTCTTTAAGGCCTTACAATGATCAAACAAAACCTGTTGATTGAGTTCATTGTTCTTTGAAGGTAGAGCTGCGTTTTAACATCTGGGCCAACAAATTAAAGTCAAATGAGCAAAGAACTAGTTCCAATAAAGCATGTCTGGAGTTTCCTGCTCCTATTTTCCCAACATGCTCAGATTCCTTGGTTGCTGTGTTCGAAGCCAGCCTAGGACAGCTTCTCCTACTGAGCGCTTTCTCAGGATAAGCCTTTGAAAAATGCTGAAATAGGCTGAGTGACTCAAAGTTAAGGAACTGAGGTCTGGAGAAAACCATTTTCATCTTCAATTGCCAGGTCCTATTGGAGAAGCCCTGGATGAAACCACAGGACAAATGTTTGTGGCCTAGCAGCACTGAGGAGGCCCTAAGTAATGTGGGAGTAGGGGGTGGGTGGGTGGTGAGAAAGAGTCCAGACTTAGGACAGGACCATGGACAGAGATCAGCAGCTCTTTAACCAGAGATCTTTAAACAGATCCCACAGTAAAAAGCAGCCCTCCATCATGTGGCTATGCATATTCTGTGTTCTGTGGATAATGTATGGAATGTGTAATGTGGGTTTTGGGATTCCTTAGGTTGAGTAACATCAGAGTGCCCTGCACAGTGTGATCTCCCTCTCAGGCACAGACTCACAGGCCTTATTTGGTGTGGTAGGTAATAGTAGTGTCAACTGTACACTGTTGAAAATTGCAATGTAGTCTTGTGGTTTGAACAGTAGTCCCAGAGTAAAGAGAAGATCCAGACTGAGCTCAGCTAGCCGTAGAAGCATCTGGTTAAGGGCTTCTTGGACATGGTTCCCTCTTCTCCTTTAAGAAAAGGACGTGAACAAATAATACAGGTAGAGGGAGAGTCAGAGATGGTTACTTTAGGAAGGTAACAGTAGCTCTGGTTGAGGTTGAACCTTGACCTTCCCTGAACTAACCTATCTGGGTCCATTCATATAAGCAATCATGTCAAATCCACAAAGACATTGCACTGGGGATTATGCAGCAAAATGTGTGATCCTAAGTAGATCCTGCCCGGAATGGATGGCATGTTTCAAAAGACTACATACCCCTCTTTAAGGCCTTACAATGATCAAACAAAACCTGTTGATTGAGTTCATTGTTCTTTGAAGGTAGAGCTGCGTTTTAACATCTGGGCCAACAAATTAAAGTCAAATGAGCAAAGAACTAGTTCCAATAAAGCATGTCTGGAGTTTCCTGCTCCTATTTTCCCAACATGCTCAGATTCCTTGGTTGCTGTGTTCGAAGCCAGCCTAGGACAGCTTCTCCTACTGAGCGCTTTCTCAGGATAAGCCTTTGAAAAATGCTGAAATAGGCTGAGTGACTCAAAGTTAAGGAACTGAGGTCTGGAGAAAACCATTTTCATCTTCAATTGCCAGGTCCTATTGGAGAAGCCCTGGATGAAACCACAGGACAAATGTTTGTGGCCTAGCAGCACTGAGGAGGCCCTAAGTAATGTGGGAGTAGGGTGTGGGTGGGTGGTGAGAAAGAGTCCAGACTTAGGACAGGACCATGGACAGAGATCAGCAGCTCTTTAACCAGAGATCTTTAAACAGATCCCACAGTAAAAAGCAGCCCTCCATCATGTGGCTATGCATATTCTGTGTTCTGTGGATAATGTATGGAATGTGTAATGTGGGTTTTGGGATTCCTTAGGTTGAGTAACATCAGAGTGCCCTGCACAGTGTGATCTCCCTCTCAGGCACAGACTCACAGGCCTTATTTGGTGTGGTAGGTAATAGTAGTGTCAACTGTACACTGTTGAAAATTGCAATGTAGTCTTGTGGTTTGAACAGTAGTCCCAGAGTAAAGAGAAGATCCAGACTGAGCTCAGCTAGCCGTAGAAGCATCTGGTTAAGGGCTTCTTGGACATGGTTCCCTCTTCTCCTTTAAGAAAAGGACGTGAACAAATAATACAGGTAGAGGGAGAGTCAGAGATGGTTACTTTAGGAAGGTAACAGTAGCTCTGGTTGAGGTTGAACCTTGACCTTCCCTGAACTAACCTATCTGGGTCCATTCATATAAGCAATCATGTCAAATCCACAAAGACATTGCACTGGGGATTATGCAGCAAAATGTGTGATCCTAAGTAGATCCTGCCCGGAATGGATGGCATGTTTCAAAAGAGTTAAGTGCGGAACAATGCAGGAAAAGAGATGATCCCATCCATCTAATAGAAATGCTCCCAGAGCACCCTCTTTTGCTAAATACAAACCAATCCATTAGCATCTAGGAAATGTGGAGTAAATACACACCCAGAGCAGTCAGTGAGTGCCCTCACCTTTGATTAAAAAAAAAGTATTCTCTCTTGTTACTTCAAATCTTCAATAGTTTCCTAAAGTCTGAGTAATACAATGTCAAAATCTCTAGGCTGATAAAACAGTTCCAGTATCTATCCAGCTCTGTGTAGCTGGCACTGCAACCAGAAGGACATTCTCCATTTAATATGCCCATCTTTGCTCATGCTGTTCCCTCAGCCTGAAATGCTCTTCTGCACTTCATATTGAAATCCTTTAAGGTCATTTAAGTGCCATGTCCTATCTAATGTCATTCTCAGATTCCCTTGTATTACTTTCCTAGGACAGCTGCAACACTTTACCACAAACTTGGTTGTTTAAAACAACATAAGTTCATTATTTCACAGTAGAGGCCCAAAATCCAGAATTGAGATAACAGCATGGCCATTCTCCCTTCAAAGGTCTAGGGGAGGATCTTTTCTTGCTTCTTCCAATTTCTGGTGCTCCTAGAAATGAAAGTCCTTTATTTGTGGCAGCATGACCAATCTCTGCCTCATCTTTATGTAACCTTCTTGCCTGTATCTGTGTATTGCTCACCTTCTTATATGGACACCTATCATTGGATTTAGATCATATCTAGTCAATCCAGGATGATCTCATTGAGAGATATGTCATCACTTAGTTAAATCTGCAAAGACTCTTTCCACATAAATTTACATCCACAGGTGTGAGGGGCTTAGGACTTGGGTATATCTTTTTTGGGGTGTCACTATTCAACCAACTACATCCCCCAAGACTAAATCAATATCCCTTTCTTTTGACCTTACAAAGCATATTCTCCCATATATATCAAGAGGTTTATGAATACAATCCTTCCTCTGTGACCAGAGGGTGAATACTGCAATGCCAGGGACTATGTCTTAAACATCTCTGCAGAATCCATCCTTTATCCCAATGCCTGACATATAGTTGGTGTTCAGTTGGTTATTATTGACATTTTTAAATGGTTGATTTAACTTTTACTTCTGGCATAGTGGGAAGCAGCTGTGAAAGCCAGGCTGGGGGCAATAGTGTACTACCTAACTATCAGAGTAATGATGTAAAATAAATGCCTGCCTCTAGAAAAGTATTGGCTCCCCTATTGTCTGGAGGCAGTTATTACTCCTTGTAGTATTATAATCCAAGCAGCAAAAATTTCTTTAGAATTACCAATTCAAGTTATACTTTCTCCTTTAGCATATTTAACTGACCCACTATGTGCCAAATGCTATGCTAGGTGTGGCATGGAGATACATAATTGCACAAGATATAAGTATTTCCCTTTATGAGTTTAGTGTCTATCCAGAAAGGAAACATATACCCATGTGACATTTACGAGGCCAGATTCAAGCATCTGCAGGTAGGTGTGACTAAAAAACTGCTGCTAAAGACAAGTTAAAGAGTCCATTGTTGTTTTTGTTGTTCAGGTGCTAGATCCCTGTGACCCCATGGACTGCAGCATGCCAGGCTTCCCTGTCCTTCACCATCTCCCAGAGTTTGCTCAAACTCATGTCCATTGAGTTGGTGGTGCCATCCAACCATTTCACCCTCTGTCACCCCCTCCTTCTTATGCCCTCAATCTTTCCCAGAATCAGGGTCTTTCCCACTGAGTTGGCTTTTTGCATCAGGTACCAAAGTATTGGAGTTTCAGCTTTAGCATCAGTTCTTCCAATGAATATTCAGGGTTGATTTCCCTTAGGATTGACTAGTTTGATCTTCTTACTCTCCAGGGGACTCTCAAGCATCTTCTCCAGCACCACAGTTTGAAGGCATTAATTTTTTGGCACTCAGCCTTCTTTATGGTCCAGTTCTCACATCTGTATATGACTACTGGAAACCACAGCTTTGACTATATGAACGTTTTCTGGCCAAGCATTGTCTCTGCTTTTTAATATGCTGTCTAGGTTTGTCATAGCTTTTCTTCCAAGAAACAAGTGTTGTTTAATTTCATGGCTGCAGTCACCGTCTGCAGTGACTTTGGAGCCCAAGAAAATTAAGTCTGTCACTGTTTCCATTGTTTCCATCTATTTGCCATGAAGTGAGGGGACAGGATGCCTTGATCTTAGTTTTTTTAGTGCTTAGTTTTAAGCTATTTTTTTTGCATTCTCCTCTTTCACCCTCATCAAGAGGCTCTTTAGTCCCTCTGGATTTTCTGTCATAAGGGTGGTGTCATCTCCATATCTGAGCTTGTTGAAATTTCTCCCATCAATGTTGATTCCAACTTGTGATTCATCCAGCTTGGCATTTTACATGATATACTCTACATAAAAGTTAAATAAGCAGGGTAACAACATACAGCCTTGATATACTCCTTTCCCAATTTTGAATCACTCCATTGTTCCATGTTCAGTTTTAACTGTTGCTTCTTGGCCTTCATACAGCTTTCTCAGGAGACAGATAAGGTGATCTAGTATTCCTATCTTTTTAAGATTTTTTCACAATTTGTTGTGGTCCACACAGTCAAAGGTTCTAGTGTAGTCAATGAAGCAGAAGTAAATGTTTTTCTGAAATTCCCCTGCTTTTTCTATGATCCAACAGATGTTGGCAATTTGATCTCTGGTTCCTCTGCCTTTTCTAAATCCAGCTTGTACATCTGGAAGTTCTCGATTCACATACTGTTGAAACTTAGCTTGAAGAATTTTTTAAAAAATATTTATTTTTTTTATTGGGCTGTACTGGATCTTATTTGCAGTATGTGGATCTAGCTCCCTGACCAGGGATTGAACCAGGCATCCTGCATTGGGAGCCTGGAGTCTTAGCCACTGGACCTCCAGAGAAGCCCCAGATTGAAGAATTTTGAACTTTACATTGCTATTGTGTGAAAATGTGTATTACAAATATTGGGGTATATGTCCATTCTCACACTGAACTGACAATTCCTATCTCCCTGACAGCAGGAAACTTGCTTCCTTTTCTTTGTCTCTCCATTCTTCAGACAGGGCTAAGCTCTTATATTTTTGGAATAAAATCTGTAAATAAGTGAATGAGCTGAAAATTTTATGCATACTTTTATAACAACCACGGCCCCACAGACGAGTGCTCCTAATAGATGCTTCCTAAGAATAGTTGGTTCTCTCTTGAACGTAGCTTGGTCAACGTGTTTTTTAAAAACCAGTTGAGGTTAGACTAACTGCCAGGCTCTTCATTCAATATGAGGTCACTCTGACCAACCACTGTCTCTACAAGAGGTTCAATTCCATGGTTGGCATGAGCCTGAAGACAGCTCATCACACAGAAGATGTCCTCAAGTCTCCCTGCCTGAAGTCAAGTGGCATAGAGAGGGAGAGGTGGGAGAAGAGGAAACATGAAGAGAAAAAAGGGCAGTAGGGAAGGAAAGAGGAAGGAGACAAGGAGGGAAAGATGAGGTGTGGGGCGGGGAGAAAGCACGAGGAAGGAGAAGATACCAGAAATAAGCAAATGTGCCACTTTGAATCATATGATGGATGTTCTACGTATTAGCTAATTGGTACCATCCTCATGCAAAATAATATCAGTTGAGTTCTAGTCATGCACTCTAACTTTAACAATGAAAACCTATGCTCTTCACACTTTGCGAGAATAGTAGCAAGGTACAGGTGACGTAGGCTCTTGGGGTAAGACAGATACATATTCAAGCCCTGAGCCACGTGACTTTGGGCAAAGACCAACTCTCTGAGGCTTTTTCCTCATCTTTCAGATGAGAAAAATATCTACCTTGTAGGATTAGCTACCATATTATACATAAAGTGCTCGGTAAATAGGAGGTCAACAAACAATAGCTACTATTATTATGTGCTTTCAGGAGGCTGCATAATGAAAAAAACACAGACTTCAGAGACAGATCAAGGTTTGAATCTTATTTTTGCCATTACCAGCTAGATTTCACATCCTTCTTCTGAGAAATTAACTCTATCACCCTTTGAATTGCTACCTAGGCAATACAGTATAAGAGGTAGGAACATGGTCTCTGGAGTTTTAATCCATGCCTATTGTGTAAGCTAACATTTCAGAGTCCTAGTTTACCCATTTCTAAAGTGGGAGGAATAAAAATAGTACCAATTTTCTAGGGTGGTTGTGAGGATTAGATGAGTTAATTTATGTCAACTGCTTAAGATTTTTTCTGGTAGATGCTAAGATCTCACAAAAATTACCTATTGTTATCCTAAAATGCTTTCCACACTCACTGTCTCATTTGTTTCTCACAACATCCTGTGAAAGATATATTCCATTCTCATTTTACAGATAAGGAAACTGAGTTTCAGGCTCAGACTCTTGTGGGTAGTAAATGACAGAGCCCAGACTAAAAGGTATTTTCTCAGTGGCTTTAATGTTTCCCTCTTCTCCTCCACTTTAAACTCTAATATCTTCACTATTTCTCAGTTCTTTTCACTGAATACCGTGCGATGTATCAGGTGTGCCAGGAACTCATTCTGGAAGTGTAATATGGACTCATTCTCTACAGACATACCAATGGGCTTTGAGCCTACTTGTTAGAGGAGACGTGACTTCTGAACATTCACCTATGTATCTATCACCTTTTATGAAAGCTCGAACTACCACTTTCTGCTTTGCAGAAATCATTGAATATTGCCTTCCCCCAGAAATCAGAATTCTCTTTCTGTTCAAGTTGGTTATCCTGCCAACATGCTTTTTACTTTTGTCTGGCCTAATCAGCTAAAATCTAAAGCTCTGAAATATTAATTTCCACAGACACACTTGTAACCCAGCAAAGTTGGCTAAAAGCTCATTTATGCAAAGAAAATTCTAATTCTCTATTGACTTCCATTATAAAGTCATGTTTCCAAGGAAACCCTCCCCACAATACACTGAATCAAAGCTTTTGGTGAAGAAGGGTCAACTGTGCTGTGTTGGCAAGGACTGGGCCAGACTGGGCAGTGTGTGAAATGGTATACATAAAAGCCAAGTAATATATAAATAGAAGATTCTAGTAGTAAAAGTAGTGCAAGCATCCATTCTTGGGCCCACAGTCATTCTTGCCAACTTTCAGTTTCTGTAGGGGCATCCCTACCTTTGATCTTTGTAAACCTTTATAAACTGTACTCTACCCCCATCCACAATACCTACCATGAACACTCCCTTGCCTTGTTCTTTTTTGAACTTCATAGCACTTACCATCTAACATACTAATTATTTTAAATATTTATGGGGTTTCTTGGCCCTTGTCTTATTAGAATATAAAAAACATGATAACATGAAAATTTTTTTTATTGGTCTCACAAAAATTACCTATTGTTATCCTAAAATGCTTTCCACACTCACTGTCTCATTTGTTTCTCACAACATCCTGTGAAAGATATATTCCATTCTCATTTTACAGATAAGGAAACTGAGTTTCAGGCTCAGACTCTTGTGGGTAGTAAATGACAGAGCCCAGACTAAAAGGTATTTTCTCAGTGGCTTTAATGTTTCCCTCTTCTCCTCCACTTTAAACTCTAATATCTTCACTATTTCTCAGTTCTTTTCACTGAATACCGTGCGATGTATCAGGTGTGCCAGGAACTCATTCTGGAAGTGTAATATGGACTCATTCTCTACAGACATACCAATGGGCTTTGAGCCTACTTGTTAGAGGAGACGTGACTTCTGAACATTCACCTATGTATCTATCACCTTTTATGAAAGCTCGAACTACCACTTTCTGCTTTGCAGAAATCATTGAATATTGCCTTCCCCCAGAAATCAGAATTCTCTTTCTGTTCAAGTTGGTTATCCTGCCAACATGCTTTTTACTTTTGTCTGGCCTAATCAGCTAAAATCTAAAGCTCTGAAATATTAATTTCCACAGACACACTTGTAACCCAGCAAAGTTGGCTAAAAGCTCATTTATGCAAAGAAAATTCTAATTCTCTATTGACTTCCATTATAAAGTCATGTTTCCAAGGAAACCCTCCCCACAATACACTGAATCAAAGCTTTTGGTGAAGAAGGGTCAACTGTGCTGTGTTGGCAAGGACTGGGCCAGACTGGGCAGTGTGTGAAATGGTATACATAAAAGCCAAGTAATATATAAATAGAAGATTCTAGTAGTAAAAGTAGTGCAAGCATCCATTCTTGGGCCCACAGTCATTCTTGCCAACTTTCAGTTTCTGTAGGGGCATCCCTACCTTTGATCTTTGTAAACCTTTATAAACTGTACTCTACCCCCATCCACAATACCTACCATGAACACTCCCTTGCCTTGTTCTTTTTTGAACTTCATAGCACTTACCATCTAACATACTAATTATTTTAAATATTTATGGGGTTTCTTGGCCCTTGTCTTATTAGAATATAAAAAACATGATAACATGAAAATTTTTTTTGTCACCATTATATCTGAGCATCTTGAACATCTTGTCTTATACATTGTAGGTGCTCAATAACTATTTTTTCTGTATGATGGTTACCTTTACCTATTTACTTTTACTGACATATAGTTGATCTAAAATGTGGTGCTAGTTTTTGCTGTATAGCAGTGATTCAGTTAGTATACATCCTTTTTCACATTCTTTTCCATTATGGCTTATCACAGGATATTGAATATAGTTCCCTATGCTATACAGTAGTACCTTGTTGTTTATCCATTTTATGAATAATAGCTTGTATCTTCTGATCCCAATTTCCTAATCCGTCCTCATCCGCCTCCTTTGACAACCACAAATCTGTTCTCTATGTTTGTGAGTCTGCAATAATTGCTTGTTGAGCAAAGGAAGGGATGAATGAGTGATCAAATGATGACTATTGCTCACTCTGTATAAAAAATGTCATCTATCTGCCACAGTCCCTCCACAGCCTTTAGACTGCAGCAGATCTATCACTTCCTCAAGGAAGATTTCCTGCTGCCTTAATGTTGGTTTTATCCCCCTATCAAATCTTGTTTTTCCTATAGAGCACAATTGTATTAAATAATAAATTCTATCTTATTTGTTGTCTGTCCCCCTCAAGACAGATGCCATGTGGACATGGATTGCACTGTGTTCACTTCTATATCTTTAGTATCTATAGTAGAACCTGACATATAAGGGATTCTTAGTAAATAAGGTATGAATGACTGGAAATCGTGTTAGTTTTGGGATGGAGCAGAGGGTCTCAATTTAAGCACTCACTGTTTAGCATAGAATTCAGAATGTCTACAGGAGTGGTGGATTAGTGTCTTTAGTGATCTATTTAGATGAGGGATTGAGACTTCTGGGAAAGAATTTAGCCTAAGAAAAAACAGAATGGAAGCTTACAGGGTTGGATGGATAGCATGAGAAAGGTAAAACGGAATAGAACACTAGTTTCATGGTCTACCGCTTAGTTTGCTATTTGGCCCAAGGCTTGGAACACTTAAAGCCTGAGTTTTCAAAAGTGCATGACAGAAGGAAAACCAGTGACAGCTCTTTTGCCAAAAAACAGGGCAGATTTTTAAAACATGAAGTCCCTGCCTTGGGAGATTTCTTGTTAAATATAGTGTAAACATGATGGCATATCCTGGCTTTAAGAAGGCCCATGGTGCAGAAAATAAGGTCTTAACATCAGCTCCCAGTAGTAACACCATCTTTGGCAGACATTGGCTGTGGTGGAAGGGATGGCAGCAGTGGCTGCAGCAGCTCTAGAATATGAGAGGCTTGCAGTTTAAGTGCCCCAAGAAAGAAGAAAATAGTGGAGATAAGCTTCAGCTGAGAGGACTGTGCTTGTGAGCACATTCCTGGCAACATCTAAACACAGTTAGGTTACAGTATTCTAACCCCTGTCTAAACTTACTTTTTAGAATTTATTTTTGCTAAGTCTAAGATATTCTGTTTCTTTTGGTAATAACTGAGGTTCCCTTAACCTCAGCTACCCCAATCATGCCAGCAATTTTCATCAACATTCGCATCTCTCTTTTCCATGTTTTCAACTGGTTATTTTTTATATATAAATATAAAAAACAACAGTTTCATTGAGATATAATTTGCATAACAAAAATTTACCTGTTTTGTTTTGTTTTTGGCTGCATCACACAGCATTTGGGAACTTACTTTCCCAACCAGGGATTGAGCTTGCGTCCCATGCATTGGGAGCATGGAGTCTTAATCACTGGACTTCCAGGAATTCCCTCAACAATTCACCATTTTAAAGTGTACAATTCCATGGTTTTAGTATATTCACAGTGTTGTAAATCAGTTTTAGAACACTATCGTTGCCCACAAAAGAAACATGAAATTCTGTAACCATTATCCTTTTCCCTAGTCTCCCTCCGAGCCTATGCAACCACTCATCTATTTTCTGTCATTACAGATTTGCCTATTCTGAACATTTCATATAGCTAAATGGATCATACAATGTGTGAGTGCCTTCTTTCACTTAGTATAATGTTTTCAAGATTCTTTCATGTTGGACCATGTATCAAAACTTCATTCCTTTTAATTCATAAATAATATTTCATTATATAGATATATAATTTTATCCATTCATCAGTTAATGGACATTCGGGTTTTTCCATTTTGGGGTTACCATGAATCATGTTCCTATAAACATTCCTACTAGCCTTTGTTTTTACACACACATATGTGTGTGTGTGTGTGTGTGTGTGTGTGTGTCTGTAAGTGCAATTTCTGGGTTATATATGGTAATATTTCATCTTTGGATAGCTATCAGACTGTTTTCCAAAGAAGCTGTACCATCTTACATTCCCACCAGCAATGTATGAAGAATCTAATTTCTCTGCATACTCACAACACTTGTTACTTGTCTATCTGATTATAGCTATTCTGTGCTGTGCTGTGCTAAGTCACTTCAGTTGTGTCCAACTCTTTGTGACCCTATGGGCTGTAGCCCACCAGGCTTCTCTGTCCATGGGATTCTCCAGGCAAGAATACTGGAGTGGATTGCCATGCCCTCCTCCAGGGGATCTTCCCCTCCCAGGGATCAAACCCACACCTCTTACATCTGCCACATTGGCGGGCAAGTACTTTACCTCTAGCATCACCTGGGAAGCAAATAGCAATCCTAGAGACTGTGAAATAGTATATAATCATGCTAATGACATTGAACATCTTTTAATGCACTTATTGGTAGCTTGAATATATTCTTTGGAAAAACTTTTATTCAGATACTTTCCCCATTTTTAATTGGGTTATATGACTTTATAATTGTGTCATGAGAGTTCTCTATGTAAAATATCGTTTGCAAGGAATTCCCTCAACAATTCACCATTTTAAAGTGTACAATTCCATGGTTTTAGTATATTCACAGTGTTGTAAATCAGTTTTAGAACACTATCGTTGCCCACAAAAGAAACATGAAATTCTGTAACCATTATCCTTTTCCCTAGTCTCCCTCCGAGCCTATGCAACCACTCATCTATTTTCTGTCATTACAGATTTGCCTATTCTGAACATTTCATATAGCTAAATGGATCATACAATGTGTGAGTGCCTTCTTTCACTTAGTATAATGTTTTCAAGATTCTTTCATGTTGGACCATGTATCAAAACTTCATTCCTTTTAATTCATAAATAATATTTCATTATATAGATATATAATTTTATCCATTCATCAGTTAATGGACATTCGGGTTTTTCCATTTTGGGGTTACCATGAATCATGTTCCTATAAACATTCCTACTAGCCTTTGTTTTTACACACACATATGTGTGTGTGTGTGTGTGTGTGTGTGTGTCTGTAAGTGCAATTTCTGGGTTATATATGGTAATATTTCATCTTTGGATAGCTATCAGACTGTTTTCCAAAGAAGCTGTACCATCTTACATTCCCACCAGCAATGTATGAAGAATCTAATTTCTCTGCATACTCACAACACTTGTTACTTGTCTATCTGATTATAGCTATTCTGTGCTGTGCTGTGCTAAGTCACTTCAGTTGTGTCCAACTCTTTGTGACCCTATGGGCTGTAGCCCACCAGGCTTCTCTGTCCATGGGATTCTCCAGGCAAGAATACTGGAGTGGATTGCCATGCCCTCCTCCAGGGGATCTTCCCCTCCCAGGGATCAAACCCACACCTCTTACATCTGCCACATTGGCGGGCAAGTACTTTACCTCTAGCATCACCTGGGAAGCAAATAGCAATCCTAGAGACTGTGAAATAGTATATAATCATGCTAATGACATTGAACATCTTTTAATGCACTTATTGGTAGCTTGAATATATTCTTTGGAAAAACTTTTATTCAGATACTTTCCCCATTTTTAATTGGGTTATATGACTTTATAATTGTGTCATGAGAGTTCTCTATGTAAAATATGGTTTGCAAGTATTTTCTCTTTCTTTTGGTTTTCCTTTCACTTTCTTTTTTTCCCTTCACTTTCTTAATGATCTCCTTTGAAACACAAAAGATTTTAATTTTGATGAAGTTCAATTTATTTATTTTTTCCATCATCACTTGTGCTTTTGATGTCTGATCTCCGAAACTATTGTCTAAGGTTGTGAAGATTTGTTAATGTCTTCTTCTAAGGGTTTTATAGTTTTAGTGCCTATTTTTAGATCTCTGCTCCACTTTGAGTTAATGTTTTTATATGGTGTAAGGTGGGTGCCAACCTCATTCTTTCATAGGTGGATATCCAAGTTGTCCCAAGTTGCACCATGTGTTAAAAATGCTCTTATTAGCCCCCACCATTCAATTGTCTTGGCACACTTACTGAGAGTCAAGTGAGCATAAATGTTTTTGTTTCTGGACTTTCAAATGTATTCCATAGATCTACATTTCCATCTTTAAGCCACTATCCCATTGTCTTGATTACTGTACCTTTGTACTAAGTTTTAAAATTGCAAAGTGTGAATCCTCCAACTTTGTTCTTTTTCAAGAATGTTTTGGCTATTCTTGGTTCATTGAATTTACATGTGAATTTCATGATCATCTTGTCAATTTTTCCAGAGAATCCAGCTGCAACTTTCATAGGGACCTCTAGAGCAATTTGGAGTTGTGTCTGTGTGGCACTCAGTTGTGCCTGACTCTTTGTGCCCCTGTGTGCCAGGCTTCTCTATCCATGGAATTTTTCAGGCAGGAATACTGCAGGGGGTTGCCATTTCCTTCTCCAGGGGATCTTCCTGACCCACGGATTGAATCTACATCTCTTGTGTCTCCTGCACTGGCAGGCAGGTTCTTTGCCAGCTTTACCTTGAGTAAAACACTTTAGAAAAATTTTTCTCAGCAAATCTATAGGTTTCAAAAATTTACCAAGTACCTTCATACTAGGGCATGTGGCTCTCAACACTCTCATAGAGTGTTCAGTAGTTGGTCTTGGACAAAACTGAAAGAGAGAATCTGACATAAATCTCTAGCCAGGTATGCTTTATAATTGTGTCATGAGAGTTCTCTATGTAAAATATGGTTTGCAAGTATTTTCTCTTTCTTTTGGTTTTCCTTTCACTTTCTTTTTTTCCCTTCACTTTCTTAATGATCTCCTTTGAAACACAAAAGATTTTAATTTTGATGAAGTTCAATTTATTTATTTTTTCCATCATCACTTGTGCTTTTGATGTCTGATCTCCGAAACTATTGTCTAAGGTTGTGAAGATTTGTTAATGTCTTCTTCTAAGGGTTTTATAGTTTTAGTGCCTATTTTTAGATCTCTGCTCCACTTTGAGTTAATGTTTTTATATGGTGTAAGGTGGGTGCCAACCTCATTCTTTCATAGGTGGATATCCAAGTTGTCCCAAGTTGCACCATGTGTTAAAAATGCTCTTATTAGCCCCCACCATTCAATTGTCTTGGCACACTTACTGAGAGTCAAGTGAGCATAAATGTTTTTGTTTCTGGACTTTCAAATGTATTCCATAGATCTACATTTCCATCTTTAAGCCACTATCCCATTGTCTTGATTACTGTACCTTTGTACTAAGTTTTAAAATTGCAAAGTGTGAATCCTCCAACTTTGTTCTTTTTCAAGAATGTTTTGGCTATTCTTGGTTCATTGAATTTACATGTGAATTTCATGATCATCTTGTCAATTTTTCCAGAGAATCCAGCTGCAACTTTCATAGGGACCTCTAGAGCAATTTGGAGTTGTGTCTGTGTGGCACTCAGTTGTGCCTGACTCTTTGTGCCCCTGTGTGCCAGGCTTCTCTATCCATGGAATTTTTCAGGCAGGAATACTGCAGGGGGTTGCCATTTCCTTCTCCAGGGGATCTTCCTGACCCACGGATTGAATCTACATCTCTTGTGTCTCCTGCACTGGCAGGCAGGTTCTTTGCCAGCTTTACCTTGAGTAAAACACTTTAGAAAAATTTTTCTCAGCAAATCTATAGGTTTCAAAAATTTACCAAGTACCTTCATACTAGGGCATGTGGCTCTCAACACTCTCATAGAGTGTTCAGTAGTTGGTCTTGGACAAAACTGAAAGAGAGAATCTGACATAAATCTCTAGCCAGTATCCTGCCATAACACTACCTGGAATATATTTCTGAACTGCATAAATATGCCAACATACCCTCTCTCCCTAGCTATCTTACAGATACTTTGAAATAAATTTATTACCTTCTCTACAATTCCACTCAGTTCCCTAAAAATGTCACTCATCCTTGCCTTTCTTTTTGCCCTCATGCAAATCTATTCTACCTCCAAAATCTCTATTGAATATGCTCCCTGCTTCTCTTTGTTCCTACTGCCGCTGCTCTAGGTCAGACCTTCATTCTGGGCTATTACAGAAACCTCATCAGTTTTGCTACTTTGCTCTTGTTGACCTTTTGTGATTTTCCGTACCACAGCTGGCATGATCTTTTTGAAAAATGTAAGTGTCATCCTATTATTCCCTTGTTTAAAAACCATTAATGGCGTTTCAATGCTAACAGTAAAAGCATCCTTACATCTAGGTTTTCACAACCTATATCTTATCTATCCTTTCAGCGCCTCTTCTCCTTACCACTTAATTCCCACATGTATACCCTCCAGTCATATCAATCGTCTCAAATTTTCCTAATATGCCATGCTTTTGAACATCTTAGTTCATCTCCTTCCCATGCTCTCTGCCTGGTGAACTCCTATTTATCTATCGATCCAGTTCACAAGTCACTTCTTTTGTGAGGACTTCTCAAGGCAGAAGTAGTCAGTTTATTTTCTATGTCGTGTGCAACCCTCTGTTATAAGCACATTATAATTACTTTTTAAAAAACATCTCTGACCTCCCCACTAAACTCAGTGGTGAGAACTGGGTTTAGGTTGGAATCATCTTTACACCCACAGTCTCTAGCACAGCACTTGGTACAAAGCAGGCACTAAGAAAATTGTCATCAACCCTTCAACAATATGGTCTTATTACTGGGGCTTTCAGCAAAGTCACACTGGCAAATGGATAGAAACCTCATAAACACCTAGTTTCAGATGCCCACAGTGATAGATGTAAGTTTTAATACCAAAACGTTTCTTCTACAGATAAAAAGGGAATATTTTTTCCCATTAGACAATTGATTTTTCAGAAGAATTTTGAAAAATATTTTTAAAATATAATATCTCACATATACAAATAGGAAGTTAAAGATGAAAACTGTATTCTTTATAGAAGATACTTTCAGTCTTTTGGATGGAAAGGGACTTTAGTTTTTTTGATTAAGGTTAATTACACACACATAATAATCGTTAAGTAAACTATTTGAGAGTTCATACATCTTATTAAAATAATTATATATATTTTAGCAAAGAAAAAAAAAACAAAATACGTTGTTTTTGTTGAAGTAAAACACCTTAACTCTCTTTTTTAATACGTCTGGCAAAAATAACTCACCAATATTCATGATTAACATGTTGAATAGTACATGACTTGTCTCCCAGTGACCTCACAGGTAGCTGCTTCAATTAGCCATAGCAAATTAAAAAACTCATTACTTCGTTTCCTTATGTAGATGCAAAAATCAATCTGGAAAGAGGAGAAATATGTCATTACTTTAAAGTGTATTAGTGTGTACCTTATAAAATGAAGTCTACATCTACTGCTCAGTTGCAGAACCTGCATTAAGGCGATAGCAAATAACGAGAAAGCACTTTTCCAAGAAAAATGTCAGAGATGTTGTAGTTAATAACCTGATTCATAAGTCAGATAGAGAGCTGGTGTCAATGACCTCTAATTTCCCTTCCATTGCCAATATTTTATAGTTCCATGAAGCAAAGTCTTCCTAGCCTGTGATTTAAATTTATTTACTTTAAATAAAATCTGCTTTACTACAAAGCACATTTGTATGTCTTTCATTACAAAACCAGAGATGGGCTTCCATAATAGGAAAAATTGGGCCCAAATGATAATTTTAAAAGCACACACTCAAAAATGCAGGAAGTCTTTTCAAATGACAGTTAAAAGGGGGAGGGAAAGGCCATTTCCTGACAGAGAATTAATACCAATTCTTAGTACAAATCAAACACTACAAACAGTATCTTGCACTATAACAATTAACATAAGGTCAGAAACTAACTACGTCTAGTAGATATCTTTTTAAAACAGCAAACCATTGATTTATTTTTTCTTTAATTAATATTTTTGAACTGCTTGTAATTTAAAGTTACAATCTTTTTGATACAACTGGGATATAGTTATCTTTAAAAATAATTATCTCATAATTTCTTTTTAGGGTCAATTTTCCCACATGATGCAGATGCAGAAAACATGGAGCAACACTGTGAGAGGAGTATACCATAGTCAAGGTCAGTGGTTCTGGTATCAGTCTTAGGGATTCACATCTCTTATGACCTTAGGTTAACTCCTTAAATGAAGTAAAGGTTTACTAGTTATAAAATGGGCTGTAATAAGGATTAGATGAGATAACTTTCTTCCAATAAGAAATAATCAATGATGGTTGTTATTACTAGGGTGCCACTGACAAATAATCATTGGAATTTAGAGCTGCTTCAGTCTTTTCACTTTGTAGGGCCTTCTCAATTAAAAATATCTTCTTCTTTTTAATATTTATTTATTTGGGGGGGGCCGGGTTGGGGAGGCAGGGGGACGGGCGGGCCACTTCTATTGGTCTTTCATTTGTCCATTTTCATCCATCTTTGTTCTTCGGCCCGTGTGGGCCTTTCATTTCACTTTACAAAAATAGGAAGCAGGATGAGAATCATTGGCTTAAGTTGTAGCCAACAAAAAGTGGATTGATCTGCTCAACAAGTAGTTACTTACCTAGTGTCTCTTAACGTGCAGAGTTCACTATAGGTTCCAATATAGGGGACCCAGATAAGGAAGATGCTGAGGATGCCCTCTTTGCTCTTGAGGAGCTTACAGTTCAGTGGGTGAAGTAAAACTTTGTTGTAAACTGAAGTATAGTTGGGCTTCTCGGGTGGCACTAGTGTTAAAGAAACCACCTGCCAAGGCAGGAGACAAAAGAGATGTGTTTGATCCCTGGGTCAGGAAGATCCCCTCAGGAAGGACAAGGCAACCCACTCCAGTATTCTTGCCTTGGAGAATCCCATGGACAGAGGAGCTTGAAGGGTTACAGTGCATGGGGCCACAAAGAGTCAGACACAACTAAGGCGACAACTTAGCACACATAGTTAATTTACAATGTGTGTTAATTTCTGCTGTACAACAAAGAGACTCAATTATATATGTGTGTACCTGTGTGTGTGTGTGTGCGTGTATACACATTCTGTTTATATTTTTTCCACTATGGTTTATCATAGAACATTGAATATAGTTCCCTGTCCCATACAGTAGGAAGGATATTGTTGTTCATCCATCTTATATGTAACAGTTTGCATGTACTAACTCCAAACTCCAAGTCCATCCTTTCCCCACCCCCACCCTGCCTAGACAACCATAAGTCTGCTCTCTATGTCTGTGAGCCTGTTTCTGCTTCACAGGTTGGTTCGTTTGTGTCACATTTCAGATTCCACATACAAGTTATATTATATTGTATTTGTTTTTCTCTTTCTGACTTGCTACACTTAGTATTATAATCTCTAGTTGTATCCATGTTGCTGCAGATGTCATTATTTCATTATTTTTATGGCTGAGTAGTATTCTGTTGTTTTATATCTATATATATATACACACACACACACACATATATGTATCACATATTCTTTACCTATTCATCTGTCAATGGATATTTAGGCTGTTTCCATGTCTTGGCTATTGTGAATAGTGCTGCTATGAACATGTGGGTGCATGTATATTTTGAATCATAGCTTCGTTCATATATATGCCCAGGAGTGGGATTTCTGGATCATATAGTGATTCTATCTTTAGTCTTCTGAGTAGCCTCCATACTGTTATCCATAGTGGCTGCATCAACTTATATTCCCACCAACAGGGTAGGAAGATTTCCTTTTCTCCACACCCTCTCCAGCGTTTGTTATTTGTAGACTTTTTAGTGATGGCCATTCTGACTGGTATGAGGTGGTACCTCATTATACTTTTGATTTGTATTTCTCTAATAGTTATCAGTGTTGAACTTCTTTTCATGTGCCTATTGGCCATCAGTATATCTTCTTTGTAAAAATATCTATTTAGGGTGAAAAACTGAAAGCATTCCCTCTAAGATCAGGAACAAGACAGGGGTGCCCACTCTCACCACTGCTATTCAACATAGTCCTGGAAGTCCTAGCAACAGCAATAAGACAAGAGAAAGAAATCAAAGGAATCCAGATTGGAAAGGAAGAAGTCAAGCTCTCTCTTTTTGCAGACGACATGATATTATACATAGAAAATCCCAAAGACACGGTTACAAAGCTACTAGAACTAATCAATGAATTCAGCAAAGTTGCAGGATACAAAGTCAACACACAGAAGTCACTGGCATTCCTATACACAAACAATGAAAAATCAGAAAATGAAATCAAAGAGGCAATCCCCTTCACCATTGCAACCAAAAGAATCAAATATCTAGGAATAAACCTACCCAAAGAAACAAAAGAATTGTACACAGAAAATTACAAGACACTCATGAGAGACATTAAAGAAGACTTAAACAGATGGAGAGATATTCCATGTTCCTGGATTGGAAGAATCAATATTGTGAAAATGACCATACTTCCAAATATCATCTACAGATTCAATGCAATACCTATTCAACTACCACTGACATTTTTCACAGAACTAGACCAAATAATAACACAGTTCATATGGAAACACAGAAGACCTCGAATAGCCAAAGCAATCCTGAGGAAGAAAAATGGAGTTGGAGGGATCAGCCTTCCTAACTTCAGACTCTACTACAAAGCAACAGTTATCAAGACAGTATGGTACTGGCACAAAAACAGAACTATAGATCAATGGAACAAGATTGAGAACCCAGAGATCAACCCACGCACCTATGGGTACCTTATTTTTGATAAAGGAGGAGAAAGTATAAAATGGGACAAAGACAGCCTCTTTAACAAGTGGTGCTGGGAGAATTGGACAGCTACATGCAAAAAAATGAAATTGGAACATTCCCTGACGCCATACACTAAGATCAACTCAAAATGGATTAAAGACCTCAATGTAAGCAAATCAAACTCTGGGAAATGACCAAGGGTTATCAGTGTTGAACTTCTTTTCATGTGCCTATTGGCCATCAGTATATCTTCTTTGTAAAAATATCTATTTAGGGTGAAAAACTGAAAGCATTCCCTCTAAGATCAGGAACAAGACAGGGGTGCCCACTCTCACCACTGCTATTCAACATAGTCCTGGAAGTCCTAGCAACAGCAATAAGACAAGAGAAAGAAATCAAAGGAATCCAGATTGGAAAGGAAGAAGTCAAGCTCTCTCTTTTTGCAGACGACATGATATTATACATAGAAAATCCCAAAGACACGGTTACAAAGCTACTAGAACTAATCAATGAATTCAGCAAAGTTGCAGGATACAAAGTCAACACACAGAAGTCACTGGCATTCCTATACACAAACAATGAAAAATCAGAAAATGAAATCAAAGAGGCAATCCCCTTCACCATTGCAACCAAAAGAATCAAATATCTAGGAATAAACCTACCCAAAGAAACAAAAGAATTGTACACAGAAAATTACAAGACACTCATGAGAGACATTAAAGAAGACTTAAACAGATGGAGAGATATTCCATGTTCCTGGATTGGAAGAATCAATATTGTGAAAATGACCATACTTCCAAATATCATCTACAGATTCAATGCAATACCTATTCAACTACCACTGACATTTTTCACAGAACTAGACCAAATAATAACACAGTTCATATGGAAACACAGAAGACCTCGAATAGCCAAAGCAATCCTGAGGAAGAAAAATGGAGTTGGAGGGATCAGCCTCCGTAACTTCAGACTCTACTACAAAGCAACAGTTATCAAGACAGTATGGTACTGGCACAAAAACAGAACTATAGATCAATGGAACAAGATTGAGAACCCAGAGATCAACCCACGCACCTATGGGTACCTTATTTTTGATAAAGGAGGAGAAAGTATAAAATGGGACAAAGACAGCCTCTTTAACAAGTGGTGCTGGGAGAATTGGACAGCTACATGCAAAAAAATGAAATTGGAACATTCCCTGACGCCATACACTAAGATCAACTCAAAATGGATTAAAGACCTCAATGTAAGACCAGAAACCATCAAACTCTTAGAGGAGAATATAGGCAAAACCCTCAAGGACATCAATCAAAGCAAGATCTTCTCTGACCCACCAACTAAAATAGCAGAACTGAAAAGAAAAATGAACATGTGGGACCTCATGAAACTTCAAAGCTTTTGTACAGCAAAAGAAATTACAAAAAAGTTCAACAGACACCCCACAGAGTGGGAGAAAATCATAGCAAATGAAACAACAGACAAAGAATTAATCTCCAAAATCTACAAGCAACTCAGACAACTCAGCACAGGAAAAACGAGCAACCCAATTCAAAAATGGGAAAAAGATCTAAAGAGACGCCTCTCCAAAGAGGACATACAAATGGTCCAAAAATACATGAAACGATGCTCAACCTCGCTTATTATCAGGGAAATGCAAATTAAAACCACAATGAGATACCACCTCACACCTGTCAGAATGGCCATCATCAACAAATCGACAGACAACAAATGCTGGAGAGGGTGTGGAGAAAAGGGAACCCTCTTGCATTGCTGGTGGGAATGTAAATTAATACAACCTCTATGGAAGACAATATGGAGATTCCTTTAAAAACTAAAAATAGAAGCACCCTATGACCCAGCAATCCCACTACTAGGCCTATATCCTGATGAAATCAAAACTGAAAGAGGCACCTGTACCCCAATGTTCATTGCAGCTCTCTATACAATAGCCAGAACATGGAAGCAACCTAGATGTCCATCGACAAATGAATGGATCCAGAAGCTCTGGTACATATATACAATGGAATACTACTCAGCTGTTAAAAGAAATGCAGAAACTGAGAGGTGGCTGGCTCTAGCCAAAGAATCTGGAGAAATGATAGATCAGCCTCTAACTTCAGACTCTACTACAAAGCAACAGTTATCAAGACAGTATGGTACTGGCACAAAAACAGAACTATAGATCAATGGAACAAGATTGAGAACCCAGAGATCAACCCACGCACCTATGGGTACCTTATTTTTGATAAAGGAGGAGAAAGTATAAAATGGGACAAAGACAGCCTCTTTAACAAGTGGTGCTGGGAGAATTGGACAGCTACATGCAAAAAAATGAAATTGGAACATTCCCTGACGCCATACACTAAGATCAACTCAAAATGGATTAAAGACCTCAATGTAAGACCAGAAACCATCAAACTCTTAGAGGAGAATATAGGCAAAACCCTCAAGGACATCAATCAAAGCAAGATCTTCTCTGACCCACCAACTAAAATAGCAGAACTGAAAAGAAAAATGAACATGTGGGACCTCATGAAACTTCAAAGCTTTTGTACAGCAAAAGAAATTACAAAAAAGTTCAACAGACACCCCACAGAGTGGGAGAAAATCATAGCAAATGAAACAACAGACAAAGAATTAATCTCCAAAATCTACAAGCAACTCAGACAACTCAGCACAGGGAAAATGAGCAGCCCAATCAAAAAATGGGAAAAAGATCTAAAGAGACGCCTCTCCAAAGAGGACATACAAATGGTCCAAAAATACATGAAACGATGCTCAACCTCGCTTATTATCAGGGAAATGCAAATTAAAACCACAATGAGATACCACCTCACACCTGTCAGAATGGCCATCATCAACAAATCGACAGACAACAAATGCTGGAGAGGGTGTGGAGAAAAGGGAACCCTCTTGCATTGCTGGTGGGAATGTAAATTAATACAACCTCTATGGAAGACAATATGGAGATTCCTTTAAAAACTAAAAATAGAAGCACCCTATGACCCAGCAATCCCACTACTAGGCCTATATCCTGATGAAATCAAAACTGAAAGAGGCACCTGTACCCCAATGTTCATTGCAGCTCTCTATACAATAGCCAGAACATGGAAGCAACCTAGATGTCCATCGACAAATGAATGGATCCAGAAGCTCTGGTACATATATACAATGGAATACTACTCAGCTGTTAAAAGAAATGCAGAAGACTCAGTCCTAATGAGGTGGCTGGCTCTAGAACCTATCATAAAAAGTGAAGTAAGTCAAAAAGAGAAAGACAAGTATAGTATACTAACTCATATATATGGGATCTAGTAAGATGGTCATGATAACACACACAGTGAACTCATGAAAAAACAGAGAATAGACATAAAGACATTGTGGAGACCGAACAATGGGAGGGAGTAACATGGGAACCTATACTGTCATGTGTAGAAAAGATAGCTATTGTCATTGTGCTAGGGGAATAGGAGTACCTACAATCACTTGGAGCAATGGTCTGGAGGGATGGGAGGGGGGGACCTGGGTGGGGGGAGGGTCAAGGGATATGCATCTGATTGATCTGGGAACATACATGTACAAAAATAAATAAATAAATTAAAAAAAATATCTATTTAGGTCTTCTGCTTATCTTTCAATTTTTTTTTATTATTGTGGTTGAGTTATATAAGTCATTTGTATGCTTTGGAAATTAAGCCCTTGCTGGTCACATTGTTTGCAAATATTTTCTCCCATTCCATAGACTGTCTTTTCATTTTGTTTATAGTTTACTTTGCTGTGCAAAAGTGTGTAAGTTTGATTAGTCCCATTTGTTTATTTTTGTTTTTATTTCTATTGCATTAGGAGATTGACCTAAGAAAACACTGGTAAGATTTATATCAGAGATTGTTTTGCCTAGAATCTCTTCTAGGAGTTTTATGTTGTCATATTTTATGTTTGTCTTTACACCACTTCGAGATTATTGTTGTGCATGATGTGAAGGTGTATTCTAACTTTGTTGCTTTACAGGTAGCTGTCCACCTTTTCCAGCATCACTTGCTGAAGAGACTTTTCCCATTTTTATATTATCGCCTCCTTTGTTGAAGACTAATTGATTGTAGATGTGTTTCTTTCTGGCTCTCTATACTGTTCCATTGATCTGTATGTCTGTTTTTGTGACAACACCACACTGTTTTGATTACTGTAACTTTGTAATATTGTCCGAAGTCTGGGAGGGTTCTGCCTCCTGCTATGTTCTTTTTCCTTTTATGGTTTGATAAATTTTAGGATTATTTGTTCTAATTCTGTGCAAAGTGTCATGGGCAATTTAATAGAGATAGAGTTAAATCTGTACATTGCTTTGGGTAGTATGGTCATCATTTTTCTGGTTTTTTTTCTAATTTATTTTTTAATTGGAGGAAAATTGTTTTACAATGTTGTGCTGGTTTCTACCATACAATATCGTGAATCAGCCTTAATTATACATATCACCCCTCCCTCTTGAGCCTCTCCCCTGTCCCCTATCCCACCCCTCTAGCTTATCACAGAGCACCAGGCTGGGCTCTCTGTGATTTATAACTTCTCATCAGGCCATCTTAATAATATTAATTATCCTAATCCAAGAGCATGGGATATCTTTCTATTTCTTTGAATAATCTTTAATTTCCTTTATTAATGTTTTATAGTTCTCAGCATATAAATCTTTCTCCACTTTGGTCAGGTTTATTTCTAAGAATTTTTTGGTGTGATTTAAAAAGATATACATATATATATTTACATTTCTTTTCTGATATTTATTATATATTGATTCCTTTTCTGATATTTAATTATTAGTATAAAGAAATGCAACTGTTTTTCTGTATTTAATCTTGTATCCTGCTACCTTGTTGAATTCATTTATCAGTTCTAATAGTTTTTGTGTGGAGTCCTTAGGGTTTTCTGTATATAGTAATATGTCATCTGCATATAATGACAATTTCACCAATTCCCTTCCAATCTGGACGCCTTTTATTTCTTTTTCCTGTCTGATTGCTGTGACTAAGACTTCCAATACTATGTTGAAGAGAAGTGGTAGGCGGACATCCTTGTCCAAGATTTTAGCAGGAAGGCTTTGGATTTTTCACAGTTGAGTATTATATTAATAGGCTGTGGGTTTGTCATAAATAGCTTTTATTATGTTATAGTTTTTATTATGTTATAGCTTTTATTATGTTATTATGTTATATTCCCTTGATACTCATTTTAGTAAGAGTTTTTATCATGAATGGATGTTGAATTTTGTCAAGTGCTTTTTTTGCATCTATTAGATGATCATGTGGTTTTGTTTTCTTCTATTGATGTGGTATATCTTATTGATTTGTATATGTTGAACTTGTGAACTTGGGATGAATTCCACTCGCTCATGGTGCATGATCTTTTTTTATGTGCTGTTTGATGTGTTTTGCTAATATTTTGTGGAGAAATTTTGCATCTATGTTCATTAAAAAGATTGGCCTGTAATCAGAAAACATAATTTTGTAGCGAGTCTCAATGTGCCAAGTGCAAATAGATTAGCACAAAGTGTGGTCAATTTCTCCTAATACCTAGAAACATTATCTTTTGACATAGCAAGTATTCTTTATTCATTTAAAACATTAATCTATGTATTTTAACTGAAGATTCAGAATCTTGTTTCTATCTACTTGTTCTCAACAAACAGCTTAGATCCACCTTCAATCTTCCAAGCAAATTGGAAAGGGCTGCCACAAAAGCAAAAGATCTCACTTTTTTGGTAATGGTTGAAACTGCTTTCTCAAAAAGTTCTGTTGTTAATATCATTATTGGTATAACTACAGAGAGTCAAATGAGCTGCCATTTCTCTGGTAGGCATGACCTACCTCTTCAAATTAAATTGAGCAAATTAATTGGTTGCTAGATCTCTCATTGATGTAGTGGACATGGTGATCTGTGGTGGGAACAGCAGTAGAGACCTGAGTTTGAGTACTAGCTCTACCACTAACCAGCTGTGTGACCTTGGGAGAGTCATTCTCCTCTCTATGCCTTCATTTCCTCACCTATAAAAATGAGGCTATTAATAATAATCTCACAGAGTTGGTGTGAGACTGAAATGTGAATGTGCTTCATAATTTACACAATTGTGTGCATGTCGGTTGGGGAGTTGTTTTGTTTTTGAGGGCAAGTTGGTCTTATCTAACCCAGAGCATCTTTACAATTATTGGGATTTCACATCCAAATTAATGTTTTTTTAATCACAGAGGGGTTATGATTATTCTAAAGAAAGCTTGCAAGTTCTCAGTTTAACACTTGCAGTTTACTCATCTGGATGAAATATTTTAGGACCTGGTGCTCACTTTTTCTAATTGCTCTCTTTATAAAAAGCCTCAAATCCCACTATCTCAGAGGTGGGTTTTTTTGTTAGCATAGTACCGGAGGGAGTGAAAAGACAGTGATGATAAATAGTGTTGAAGATGTAAAGGGGCTTTAGAAATGAAATAGTTCAACTTCCTCACTTTACAGTGAGGAAATAAAGCCTGATAATGGAGTTGTCATGAAAATAATAATAGCTAGTATATACAGACTGCTTACTATGTGCCAGGCACTGTCCTATGTGCTTTACATGCATTATCTCACTTAATCTTTACAATAATCCTCTGAAATATGAATTATTATTCCCATTTTACAGATGAGGAAACTGAAACACAGAGAGATTAATATGCCTGAGGTCTCATGGTTAGAGGATAACAGAACACAAATAATGCAAGAAAATTTGTGCATATTTTTCCTTCATAAAACTATTGAAAATAATTCAAACTTCTAAATATGGCTTTCCAGACCTTCCATGATTTGTCTACAGCCTATCTCTCCAGCCTTGTTTCCTATGATTCATCTTCATATATTTTGCACTCCAGTTTGCTGACTATGTCACATGCTTTCCTAACTTGTTGCTATGGCTGTTAACTCCTACTCCCTCCAATGGGCATCTCTACAGGTCCAAATGTTATCCATCCTTCAATATTTCATTCAAATATCCTTTAGGTCACTTACAAACGACCTCAGCATCCTCTGTGCTTCTGAAGTTCTTCATATGGGCCTTAGGCCTAGGAAGGACTTGTATTCTGGAGAAAGGATGACAAGAGAACCTTTCCTCTTTTTTTTTTTCTTCAGTTTCCTAGAGTCCTGTTTGTGTTTCCATGGTGGCTCAGTGGTAAAGAATCCGCCTGCCAATACAGGAGACACGGTTTCAATCCCTGGGTCAGGAAAATCCCCTGGAGAAGGAAATGGCAACCCACTCCAATATACTTGCCTGGAGAATTCCATGGATAGAGGAGCTGGGTGGGCTACAGTCCCTGGGGTCCCAAAAGAGTCAAATACAACTTAGCAACTAAACAACAAGAGTCCTATCTGCCTTCTAAGTTGTCATAAGGAGGTAATGTAGCAATGGATATGAATGGGGCTTACTTTTTGTTTTAATATTGTTTGTTAGCACAGTAACAAATGCAGGCCTAAGTAGTTCACAACATGGAACCAATCCACTGAGCAACTCCTACACCATGCCTTATACTTAACAACTTTAAGGTGTTTGACTACAGGTTTTCACAAAGATGTCGTTGCATTTAGGGTGAAGGTCAACATCGCATTTTTGGTATCCTTTTGGGTCCAGTTTTGGGAATGCAGAGCCATCCTGTTTTTAGGAGGGCAAATTTCCATTCTTGATCCATATGAAAGAAAATTGAAAATGTCAAAATTGAATAAGCAGAAAGGCAAGGAATACACAACATGGACAAATAAAAAATATCGACTTTTATTAGGTGATGAGAAAGTAGGCAATTACGGTCTCAGATTTCTGTTGTTTATACAATAGCAGAATATAAGAATGAGAAAAGATAGTTGCTTGGAATTAATTATGCATGTTCATAGCTTTGTTTTATTTACATGTGTGTTTGTTTAAAAGCCAGAAGAGAGGTAGAGGGCTTTAGCTCTTTGCTGATAGAGTGATGGGACCACAGTAACATAAAATAAAGACTAGCTACAGGCCACGGTTTTCTTTATGTTTATGTGTGCATGTATAGGGCTGCCCAGGTTGCCTTAGTGGAAATGAATCTGACTGCCAGTGCAAGAGATGTAAATGATGTGGGTTTGATCCCTGAGTTGAGAAGATCCCCTGGAGGAAGGCATGGCACCCCATTCCAGTCTTCCTGCCTGGAGAATCCCATAGACAGAGGAGCCTGGTGGACTACAGTCCATAGCATCACAAAGGGTTAGACACTACTGGAGAGACTTAACATGCATGTGCATGCATGTATAAAACCCACCTCTTGCTAAGCATGATACTCAAAAGCCTTCAGAGAGACAGTGGCATCTGCTATGGGGGAGTCACACTGGGACAACTTGATTGACCATTTTTGGCACATTCTGGTCTAAACTGGATTGTCTATTGTCTAGCAATCTTTTTTTTTAAATTAGGTCCAACTCTCAGCAGGCACATATTTCCATCTGGTTAAGTTTAGAACTCAAGCTGTGTGTGTGTGTGTGTGTAACTACTTTAAACCAATACTAGTCTAAGCAAAGGGGTGACATTATGTCACCCCTGTCCTCCTTTAAAATGCATTTTCTCTACCTTTTGCTATAAATCAGGGGTGAATATCATAGTTTTGGGGGATCCTCAAGCCTGTATTTTAAAGAAGAGCAAGGGTAAATATTTTTTAAAGATACGAAAGGAAATAGAAAAAGCAGACATCTGCAAAAACTGGTGTGCTTGAATGGTAAAACAAGAAGCTAATGTGTTAGGTGCCTGCATCCTCTCAGTGGAGGGAGGTAGCCCTAATGAACAGCTGCTTAGTGCATACTAAGTCTTCTGCTACTTGAATTTCTCAATGTTTCTATGTCAAGCACTAGCTTTTGAGACTGTGTATCATATCAAGTCGCATAGAGATACAAGAAAGATGCCAAAAGCAAGGCAATTCAGTGTACAACATGTACCAGCAGGACAGTAAATCAGAAGCCTGAGGGCTTTGCTTGGAATCAGGTCAGCGGTGGTGTTGGCCTTTGCTTAACATCCTATGCTTTTCACTTTGGGTATTAAATCCCATAGGAGAGTTGGCTTGTTTGTTTAGGGATGGAAGGTGAAGGGCAAATTAGATTATTGAGAGACATGGTTACTATTTCTTTAGAATATGTTTATAGCCCTGATATTGACAGGGCAACCTGAGGAAGAACCTTATATCCAGGTACTTTGTGATTCCGTCATAGGCCTGGGGTTTAGTGGGTGTCCCATGGTTGTTAGAACATTGTAAAAAAACACTATTTGTTTGACAGGATCAGGCTAGCAATTTCAAGAAGCAATTTCTGGCTGGTGTCAAAAATCCAGGGGTATATTTTTCAATTAAACACTTTTAATTTTGTAATATGTTGAACCATAAGAAATTGCAAAAATAGTAGAGAGTTCCCATGTATGCTACATCCAGCTTTCCCCAATTATAGCATCTTATATAACCATAATATATTATCAGAACCAGAAAAATGACGTTGGTACAATAATACAAACCACATACATACCTTATTCAGATTTCATCAAGTTTTACATGCATTCATTTCTTTGGGTATTGAAATCTTATCACATGCAAACTACCTCTACCATCAGGATACAAAACTCTCTATTGCCAGAAAAAAATTCCCTTGTGCTACACTTTTACAGTCAGTCAAACCAGGAGTGTTAAATTTTAACTAAATTTTAACCTCTCTGATGTGGCCTCTGTTAGGAAATACTCTCCTGAAACCTCTCTTCCAGATCAAACTGCCATGCCTGGCCTCCAGAGGAACACTGTTTTCTCATTAGTCTCTGGTACAAGCAT
Organism: Tragulus kanchil; assembly: GCA_022376925.1. Lineage (NCBI taxonomy): Eukaryota > Metazoa > Chordata > Mammalia > Artiodactyla > Tragulidae > Tragulus > Tragulus kanchil. The sequence goes on along the minus strand of JAIOJX010000001.1, from coordinate 66,476,581 downwards.
GAACAATTTCCTCTTTGCTTGGTTTCTCTTGGCACAGCTGTAAAAGGCTGAAATTTTTACAAGACAAAAAAAAAAATGAAGAGCACAAGGTAAATAAAGAAGTACAAAACATACACACACAAAATCAAGCTTTCAAAAAGCTTGTTTTTTAAATCCACACTACTTGCTTACAAGGCCCTTAAGCCATATCCCATGCTTTAGTCTGTCTCCTTAGATACCTGTGCTTCAGCCCCTCGGCAGCAGCTACTACAGCTCCTAGATACCTTGACTATTTACTTACCCTCCAGATCTCCATATGGCAGGCGTCGCTGTATTTCCTGTTATCTATTCCTTACTTTCCTTTCTTCCACCAAGTACCCCATACTCTCAAGCCTCTATGGCCATCCACTCAGTTATAATTTCCCATCTAACATTATATCCACAACTGATTGATACAACTACTATTCTCATCCTTCACATGAGACCCTGAACAGTAATATGTAAGCATACCTCATTTCATTACACTTTGCTTTACTGCTTTACAGATATCACAGTTTTTACAAATGAAAGGTTTTGCCAATCCTGCATTGTCAGATGATTTTTAGCATTTTTAAAGCAATGAAATACTTTTTTAAAATTAAGGTACGTTGGTTTTTTTAGACATAATGTCTTGCACACAATAGGCTACAATGTAAACATAACTTAATGTAAACATAACTTTTATATGCCCTTGGAAACTAAAAAATTCATGTGACTCACTTTATTGCGATAACCACTTTAATGCTATGGTCTGGAATGGAACACACAGCATCTCTGAGGTATGCTTGTAGTAGTAGCATAAAGTCTTAAGATCTCTTGCCTCAGAATACCAGAAAGCAACCAGAGCATCACTCGGAGTTATACAGCATGTTCTCACATATCTGTCTGTAAGAGGGCCTTCTCTTACAGACAAACGTGTGAATTCAGGGGAAAGGATTCTATGAGTTTCCTATGCCTGTGTAACAAATTACTACAAACTAAGGTATTTAAAGAAATATTTATTTATTATCTCACAGTTCTATAGAAGTTCACACATGGTGTAGCAGTGTTCTCTGCTCAGAGTCTCATAAGGCTGAAATTATGATCCTGGCTGAAGACTTTAGCAAAGGATTTCCTTCCAAACTCATTCTGGTTGTTGGAGAATTCATTTCCTTGAATCTGTAGGATGAAAGTCCTTATATTCATTCTAGCTTTTGGCTGGGGAATCCTCTTAGCTACAAGAAGCTGCCCCTCTCCATTGGCAGTTCATAACACGTGTGTTTGCTTTATTCCAAACCAGTTGGAGTTCACTTTTTTCCTTGGATAAAACTTTCTACTTTTAAAAGTGCTCATGTGATTAGGACAGGCCCACTATATAATCTCCCTATTTAAGATCAAGTATGCCATAGGGTATAACCTAATCATAGGCATAAAATGTATCATTTTCACAGTCCTTGGGATTAGGCAGGACATGCACAGAAGGGAGAGAGAAATCTCGAGGGATATTTTATAATTCCACCTACAACAGGACATACCTTTTCTTTTTAATTTTCCCCCGAATGGCTATTTCTCCATCCAGAATGAAGGCTGAATGAATTATTAATATAGCATAGCTTCTCAATTGATATGCCACAAACAGGTAAAATATGTAAGGCCAGATACTGATTGCTTCAGTCTCTGGGAAAGTGAGTCAGAGTCTGAAGTGAATGAGCCCTTAAGCTTAGTAGACTCAAGCTATCAACTGTCTTGGTCACATATCTAAGGAAGTCATGAAAATATTAAAGTGTTTCTACATGTGCTTGACATGAAAGAGATCAGAAGCAACTATAATACTTTTGGAAGATCTAAACAAACTCTTCAGACCAGTATGAAATGTGTTAATAACTTAGATTTGACAACTGTGCTGGACAAAGACACTGTGAGACTTAACAGTGACTTAAATGTGCAAAGTGCTATTTAGAATACAGACATGCTACCCAAGATTTGTGCACATTATGAAAATTAAAATACCAACTGAATTTCCTCCTTATATGTTAAATAGAAAAATATATAAAGCAATAATTATAAATCTTTTTATTTTTTATCTCACAGTTCTATAGAAGTTCACACATGGTGTAGCAGTGTTCTCTGCTCAGAGTCTCATAAGGCTGAAATTATGATCCTGGCTGAAGACTTTAGCAAAGGATTTCCTTCCAAACTCATTCTGGTTGTTGGAGAATTCATTTCCTTGAATCTGTAGGATGAAAGTCCTTATATTCATTCTAGCTTTTGGCTGGGGAATCCTCTTAGCTACAAGAAGCTGCCCCTCTCCATTGGCAGTTCATAACACGTGTGTTTGCTTTATTCCAAACCAGTTGGAGTTCACTTTTTTCCTTGGATAAAACTTTCTACTTTTAAAAGTGCTCATGTGATTAGGACAGGCCCACTATATAATCTCCCTATTTAAGATCAAGTATGCCATAGGGTATAACCTAATCATAGGCATAAAATGTATCATTTTCACAGTCCTTGGGATTAGGCAGGACATGCACAGAAGGGAGAGAGAAATCTCGAGGGATATTTTATAATTCCACCTACAACAGGACATACCTTTTCTTTTTAATTTCCCTCGAATGGCTATTTCTCCATCCAGAATGAAGGCTGAATGAATTATTAATATAGCATAGCTTCTCAATTGATATGCCACAAACAGGTAAAATATGTAAGGCCAGATACTGATTGCTTCAGTCTCTGGGAAAGTGAGTCAGAGTCTGAAGTGAATGAGCCCTTAAGCTTAGTAGACTCAAGCTATCAACTGTCTTGGTCACATATCTAAGGAAGTCATGAAAATATTAAAGTGTTTCTACATGTGCTTGACATGAAAGAGATCAGAAGCAACTATAATACTTTTGGAAGATCTAAACAAACTCTTCAGACCAGTATGAAATGTGTTAATAACTTAGATTTGACAACTGTGCTGGACAAAGACACTGTGAGACTTAACAGTGACTTAAATGTGCAAAGTGCTATTTAGAATACAGACATGCTACCCAAGATTTGTGCACATTATGAAAATTAAAATACCAACTGAATTTCCTCCTTATATGTTAAATAGAAAAATATATAAAGCAATAATTATAAATCTATGTTAATTATGAATCTTTGTGACAATAACAACATAGATGGGAAGGGGAAAAGCTGTATAGGAGAATAATTTTGTATAGAACTGAAACAAAATTGGTATTAACTAAAACTAGATTGCTATAAATTTAAGCTATTGATTATAATCTTCAGAGTAATAATTAAGAAAATAAAAATACATAAAAGGAAAAGAGAAGGGAGTCAAAGTTATAATACAAAAAATCAGTTAAATATAGAAGAAGGCGATGTTGAAATCAATGAATAAAATAATGGCATAGGCACACAGAAAGCAAAGAACAAAATGGCTGAAGTAAGTCTTTCTGTATCAGTAGTTATTTTAAATGTAAATAAATTAGTCCTTCCAGTTAAAGAAACATGAGCCAACTAACTATACACTGCCTACAAGAAATTCACTTAAACTAAAAAAAAAAAACCATAAATAGCTTAAAAGTGAAAAAAATAGGTATCTAATGCAAAAAGTAACCTAAAGAGGATTGTAGTGGCCATACAAATGTCAAAAAAAATAGATTTTAAGTGGAAAATTGTTATAAGAGACAATGAAGGACATTATATGTTAATGAAAGGATAAATCAGTAAAGTATATCAATTACAAATTTATCTAACAAGAGAGACCTCCAATATATGAAACAAAAACTGACAAAATTGAAGGGAGAAATAGACGTTTCTACAATAGTATTTGAAGAAATAATTCACTTTCAGTAATGGATAGAACAACTAGACATGAGATAATAAGTAAATAGAGGACTTGCACAACACTGTAAATCAACTAGACTTAACAGACATAGACACATACAGAATATTCCATACAACAGCAGAACACACATAATTCTCAAGTGCACGTGAAAATTCCCCTGGATTGATCATACATACAAAATAAGTCCAAACAAATTTCAAAGGACTGAAACAACACAAAATATGTGCTCCAACAACAATGAAATTAAACTAGGAATCAATAACAGAAATAAAACTGGAAAAGTCACAGCTATGTGGATATTAAACAGCACATTCTTAATCAATGGGTTAAAGAGTTAATAACCAGGAAAACTGGAAGATATATCTTAGTGAATAAAAACAAAACCACAACATACCCAAACATAGGGGATGCTGAAAAAGCAGTGTTCAGAGGGAAATCTATTGCTGAAAATCCCTACATTAATAAAAGAAGATCTCAGGTGATTTCCTGGTGGGATAGTGTTTAGAATCCCAGGCTTTCACTGCCGAGGGCCTGGGTTCAGTCTCCAGTCAGGGAATTGAGATCCAGCAAGCCTTAGAGCACAAACAAAACAAAGACAAATAGCCCATGTCTTTTTAAAAAATCTCAAAGTAATACATAAATATGCACCTTGAAGAACAAGAAAAAGAAGAGGAATTTACACACAAAGCTAGCATAAGGAAGGCAATAATATAGGTTAGAGATAAATGAAACAGAAGAGAAAAACAATAAAGGAACATAAAAGCAAAAGTTGGTTATTTTAAAAAGATCCAAAAGAACGACAAGACTTTAGATAGACTAAGAAAAAAAAAGAGAAGACTCAAATTCCTATGATCAGGAATGAAAAGAGAGCATTGCTATCTATCTCACTGAAAAAGAAAAGATTATGAAAATACTATGAATACTTTTATGACAACAATTCACAATAACCTAGATGAAGTGAACAGATTCATAGAAATACATAAATCACCAAAACAGACTCAAGAAGAAATAGAAAATCAGAACTGACATATACATAAATGAAGAGACTGAATTAGTAATCAAAAATTTCATAACAAAGAAAACTCCAAGAAGAGCTAGTTTCATTGGTGAATTCTATTAAACATTTAAAGAAGGATTAATAACAATTTTTCTCAATATCTTCCCCCTCCCCAAACAGAACAGAACAGAGTACTTCCTAACTCATTCTATGAAGCTAGAATTACTCTGATACCAAAGCCAGATAAAGAAGAATAAAATTATGTACACCAATTCCCACGTGAATGCAAAAATCCCTAATAAAATCCTAAAAAACTGTATCCAACAGCATATTTAGAGGGTTACATATCAATTGTCCACAAGAAACTCATATGTTATAAACTAATGTTACTTCAATTTTTAAAAATCTAAAATAAATAAGATAAAACCTTTTAACCTCTGAGAGAAAAAAAAGATCTAGTAGGCTTTATCTAAGGAGATATCTAAAGAAATACTATTCATAACAGCCACAAAAACCCTGCATGCAATCAAAATGTTTTATCAACTTGTAGCTGGATACAGAAAATATGACTATACTCATATAATAGAATACTACTCAGTAATATAAAGGAGAGAACAACTGATACATATTAGAGTATAGATGACCTTTAAAAACATTACACTAAGTGTAAGGATTCAAAAGCTGAATGATACTATCTATACTAGGTACAAAGTATTGTTCTCTGTGGTGCTGTGGAGGAATTGTAGGAAATTTCAAAAGAAGCTTACAATAAAGGAGGATACAAATACTCATGTTCACAAGTCCAAAGTGTTTAGAAAATATTGGGCCAGGAGAGATGAACTTTAATTGGAGATAGAAACATAAGTTTTTTGAAAGATGCATAATTTCAGCTGGACCTTCTCTGAGAAATGAACACACCTCTGAGAGGAGAGGCAAGGTACAAGAGTGCTCAGTGAAGAAGGGATAAACAAGAGCCCAAAGATAAAAGTAAAACATATGGAGGGCCAGACATCTTGAATGCCAGACTGAGGAATTAGGATTTTATTAAGAAGTGAGCCCAGGTAATTCTGATAGCACTGGGGAATAGGAAGGAATGAACTGAAGGGAGATGAAAGTAGAGGCGCAGACTACTTAGGGTTCTACAGCCTCCGTTTGAAAGTCATAAATGGTGTTGAATGTTTGAGGTAATATGAGAACAAACTACAGAAATGCTAGCAGCTAAAGTCTATCGTTTGAATGAATAAGTAAAGAATAAATCAATGTTATTTGGCAAAATACTGTTTTTTGAGGTATTCCGAAGACATCAGTAGGAGACTAGGATGAAGTATCTGACATTAAATAAAAATAAAGAATAAAAGAAGGAATTGTATTGAGAAATATTCATGTATCTGATATGAAATGTTGCTTGGAGAGTTCCAAATATGTTTTGAGCAGGTCTTTGGGTAATCAATAGAGGAACAGAAAATGCTGGAGCTTAAAAATAACTCAAGCATCACAGTAGTGTAAGTTGGGTATTTCTTAGGTTTCTCTCTAACTTTTAATCTTTCATTTGCTGAGACTTTTTTCTAACAGTCTAAATATAATTTTAGGATAGTTTCTTAGTTCAAATTTTGATAATAAAAGTCTGATGACCTCTTAAATTCACAGAATGATAGAGAGAACAGGCTGGGAAAAGAATTATAGGGATGGAAAAATATTTAATTTATAAGAGCCTTAATTTGTTCACTGGAGGTAAGAAGGCAATTTAAAAGGCTATTAACAGCAATTAAAAGGTGAGAAGCTCTATAACTGGTTAAACTGATCATCTATTATGTTTAACACAGATTTACTGAGCCATAAGTGAGGGCCTTACTAGATGAGGTGGGAGTTTCAAAGGTGGACAAAATGGTCTCTGCCCACCAGCAGCATACAGTCCAGTGTGGCATAGGTAAGAAAAAAAAAATCAGTATGTACACGACTGCAAAACTAACTAGCATAGTGGCTAGTGCCTTAGTAGATGTGAGGAAAAAAACAAAACAAAACAAAACAAAACCAGAAACCTGTATTTGTTTTTATATTGGGCCACCTGACTTTTCTTTCTTTTCTTTTTTTTTTTTTTGGTTGGGGGTCAGGGTTCATGGCTTGTAATGTGCCTTAAATATTACACTTGAACCTTTCTCAAAATGTATGGAGTGGAATTGGACATTTTAAGAGTCTCGTGCTCTATAGACTGAGCTATCTGGGTGGTTGGAATTGGACAATCTAGATTGGAAAGCAAAAGATAACTTTATTCTTAAGTCTAGGTGCGTCATTCAACTTTTTATATTAAGGAGTTCAAAGTGTTTTTACATACATTCTTACTGTTTTATATCATTCCCGTGAAGTACAGGAAGAGATATTTTAACCAGAGTTTACTGTGAAGTCATCTCTCCAAGATCCCTCAATAACAAATACCAGAACAGGGACTGAAATGTAGGTTTCCTATTTCTCACTCTAATCTCCCTTCATTTAAACTCCACTCCTTCTCAAGATGACACACACAAAAAATACATTAAGTAAAATCCTTTCCATTAGGTACTGTCAACTATAATTTGGGGCTTCCCAGGTGGCACAGTGGTAGAGAGTTCACCTGACAATGCAGGACGCACAAGAGACCTGGGTTTGATCTCTGGGTTGGACAGATCCCCTGAAGTAGGAAATGGCAACCCAATCTGGTATTCTTGCCTGGAACAATCCCATAAACAGAGGAGCCTGCAGGCTACAGACCATGGGATTACAAAGAGTTGGACACAACTGAGCATGCATGCAACTATAATTTATGACATTTTTGCTCATTCCAAATCTTGGTCCCAGGAAATATATTAAAGACAATGCACTTTAAAAGGCTATTAACAGCAATTAAAAGGTGAGAAGCTCTATAACTGGTTAAACTGATCATCTATTATGTTTAACACAGATTTACTGAGCCATAAGTGAGGGCCTTACTAGATGAGGTGGGAGTTTCAAAGGTGGACAAAATGGTCTCTGCCCACCAGCAGCATACAGTCCAGTGTGGCATAGGTAAGAAAAAAAAAATCAGTATGTACACGACTGCAAAACTAACTAGCATAGTGGCTAGTGCCTTAGTAGATGTGAGGAAAAAAACAAAACAAAACAAAACAAAACCAGAAACCTGTATTTGTTTTTATATTGGGCCACCTGACTTTTCTTTCTTTTCTTTTTTTTTTTTTTGGTTGGGGATCAGGGTTCATGGCTTGTAATGTGCCTTAAATATTACACTTGAACCTTTCTCAAAATGTATGGAGTGGAATTGGACATTTTAAGAGTCTCGTGCTCTATAGACTGAGCTATCTGGGTGGTTGGAATTGGACAATCTAGATTGGAAAGCAAAAGATAACTTTATTCTTAAGTCTAGGTGCGTCATTCAACTTTTTATATTAAGGAGTTCAAAGTGTTTTTACATACATTCTTACTGTTTTATATCATTCCCGTGAAGTACAGGAAGAGATATTTTAACCAGAGTTTACTGTGAAGTCATCTCTCCAAGATCCCTCAATAACAAATACCAGAACAGGGACTGAAATGTAGGTTTCCTATTTCTCACTCTAATCTCCCTTCATTTAAACTCCACTCCTTCTCAAGATGACACACACAAAAAATACATTAAGTAAAATCCTTTCCATTAGGTACTGTCAACTATAATTTGGGGCTTCCCAGGTGGCACAGTGGTAGAGAGTTCACCTGACAATGCAGGACGCACAAGAGACCTGGGTTTGATCTCTGGGTTGGACAGATCCCCTGAAGTAGGAAATGGCAACCCAATCTGGTATTCTTGCCTGGAACAATCCCATAAACAGAGGAGCCTGCAGGCTACAGACCATGGGATTACAAAGAGTTGGACACAACTGAGCATGCATGCAACTATAATTTATGACATTTTTGCTCATTCCAAATCTTGGTCCCAGGAAATATATTAAAGACATTGCACTAAAATTTATTGGAGGTGGATTTTTTAAACCTAGGCAGACTTGAAGGGTCTGTAAAGTGAATTCCCAATAAATCCCACCATTAATAGGGACTTTAAAAGTCTGAGGTGTGTGATATTCCCTGTGAATTCATCAAAGAGAGGGGCAAAAACTGAGCTTGACAGCCGCTTTCCCTTAAAAACTGGAGCCCACTTTGATATGGGAATTACTACTACCCAGATGCCTTTTTAAGCCGTATTCCGACAGGATTAATCAGTCAAAACATTGAGTTTACTGTTATGTGCTAGGCATAGCATAAATAAGAATTTCACCTTTTACTGAACCAGGATAACTATAAATGAAAAGAAATTGGAAATCTATATCTGGATACCAAACATTACTTCTTTTTTAAACTGTAAGCTCTTGAATGTGGTATGTGGATGGTTATAATTTGTGTGTGTGTATATATATACACAAATTATGTATACACACACACATATACACACACACATATACATATACATTCAGTTCAGTGGCTCATTCGTGTCTGACTCTTTGTGATCCCATGGACTCCAACATGCCAGGCTTCCCTGTTCTTTACCATCTTTCAGAGATTGCTCAAACTTATATCCATTGAGTTGGTGATGACATCCAACCATCTCATCATCATCCCCTTTTACTTCTGCCTTCTGTTTTTCCCAGTATCAGTGTCTTTTCTAATGTGTCATCTCTTCACATCAGGTGGCCAAAGTATTGGAGCCTCAGCTTCTGCATCAGTCCTTCCAATGAATATTCAGGGTTGATTTCCTTTAGGAATGACTGGTTTACTCTCCTTGCAGTCCAAGGGACTCTCAAGAGTCTTTTCCAACACAATTCTTCAGCACCCAGCCTCCTTTGTGGTCCATCTCTCACATCCATACATGACTATTGGAAAAACCATAGCTTTGACTACACTGACCTTTGTCAGCAAAGTAATGTCTCTGCTTTATAACACACCGTATAGGTTTGTTGTAGCTTTTCTTCCCAAAGAACAAGCATCTTTTAATTTCATGGTTGCAGTTACCATCTACAGTAATTTTGGAGCCCAAGAAAATACTCATGAACTCATGAGCTCAACAGTTATAACTCATTGGCACTAGAGCACAGGCTCAATAGTTGTGGCACATGGGCTTAGTTGCTCCATGGCCAGTGGGATCTTCCTGGGCCAGGGATTGAATTTTTGTCTCTTGCATTACTGGGCAGATTCTTTACCAGTGAGCCACCAGGGAAACCCAGTAGTTTCTCAAAGTTGGCACAGTGCAGAATCCAAAACCATATCAATGAATTTTTTAGACTCAGTTACACTGAAATCCATTTGCTCTGTCTTGCCTTTTGATTGCATATTTTATCTGGGCATGATTTTGTAATGTCACTCATATGAAAAATATTAATACCAGCTCACTGAATTATGCAGGTATTCTAAACATAGATGCATTCCATTAAAAAGGATTCAAAATATCACACTTGTTAATATCACTACTGATCTCTTCAGAAAAGTCACTGAGTATTGGGACGTTGTCAGATTTAGAGTGATAGATACCAACTTTTTTAAATTTTTAATTTTTTCCTGAAAACTCAAGTTTTATCATTGGTAATAAATATGGTTCATTGCTTTCCTTGCTCACTTTATTACTTTTCAAGAAAACATCTGTCAAATACTCAAATCTGCATAGCCATATTTCTATCAGTCCTTCTTTGATGTGAAGGTGGTGTTTCATGAAAAAAAGTGGCTAATTCAGCTCTCAACTCAAATAAATGTAAAAGTGCTTTGCCTGGAGACAACTGTCATGCTTCACTGTACACTGAAAGCACTTTGTGTATGCTGTCCATTTCATCCTAAAGAATATTTTTAAAAATTGTGCTCAAGGGTTGGGTTAATTAAACTAACTTTTACTACTTTATTAAGAATATTCTTAAATGAAACTAGCACATTTATTTCAATACATGATAGTGAAGAATAAATGACTAGGTATAATTTGGTGCCTCTGTCTTTATTCGTGCTGAGAGACTAACAGTTTTACCCACTAATGCTGTTGTACCATCAGGGCGAATGTCAACATGGCTGTTCCAGGATAAACCACGAGATGCAAAAAAGTTAGTCAGCACTTTCACATTATTAATACTTGTATGTGTTTCCATGCATTGTCATCAATTTAATCACATTTAGATGTGGGCATCTTTAAGGCAAAAGTGTATTTCTGAGGAAGAAATAAGTCATTATATTTGCAGCTAAATATGTTAAATAAATCAGAGAACTTACTGTATCATTGGAAAGTGTCCATACACTATGTCTTTCATTGACTTTTCATTCAATAGGCATTCATTAAGCAATGTCAATTGTACAAGGCTTAATTAGTCTCTTAGTTACTGTGTGTGCTTTTCTAGCCAATTTATGAGAATTTCCCCCATAAATGTGCTTTTGTGGCTTTATTTCTCATTTTAAAGCTGTAACAAACAATTTTTGGATTTAAAGAACTTAGCCATCTATGTTTAAAATATTGAAGTATTTTTTCCATAATCACTAAGTAACTGAATGCAAAATTATATTTCAGTTTAACTGGTACCAGACTACTCTCTGAAAATGTTCTGTCACATGAGACACAGTAGGGTCTTATAGGTATAATTAACATCTATAAAGCTGAGGTAAAGATATTGCATCATAAATGTCTGTAATGCAAGACACAGAAATATGGTTCATTGCTTTCCTTGCTCACTTTATTACTTTTCAAGAAAACATCTGTCAAATACTCAAATCTGCATAGCCATATTTCTATCAGTCCTTCTTTGATGTGAAGGTGGTGTTTCATGAAAAAAAGTGGCTAATTCAGCTCTCAACTCAAATAAATGTAAAAGTGCTTTGCCTGGAGACAACTGTCATGCTTCACTGTACACTGAAAGCACTTTGTGTATGCTGTCCATTTCATCCTAAAGAATATTTTTAAAAATTGTGCTCAAGGGTTGGGTTAATTAAACTAACTTTTACTACTTTATTAAGAATATTCTTAAATGAAACTAACACATTTATTTCAATACATGATAGTGAAGAATAAATGACTAGGTATAATTTGGTGCCTCTGTCTTTATTCGTGCTGAGAGACTAACAGTTTTACCCACTAATGCTGTTGTACCATCAGGGCGAATGTCAACATGGCTGTTCCAGGATAAACCACGAGATGCAAAAAAGTTAGTCAGCACTTTCACATTATTAATACTTGTATGTGTTTCCATGCATTGTCATCAATTTAATCACATTTAGATGTGGGCATCTTTAAGGCAAAAGTGTATTTCTGAGGAAGAAATAAGTCATTATATTTGCAGCTAAATATGTTAAATAAATCAGAGAACTTACTGTATCATTGGAAAGTGTCCATACACTATGTCTTTCATTGACTTTTCATTCAATAGGCATTCATTAAGCAATGTCAATTGTACAAGGCTTAATTAGTCTCTTAGTTACTGTGTGTGCTTTTCTAGCCAATTTATGAGAATTTCCCCCATAAATGTGCTTTTGTGGCTTTATTTCTCATTTTAAAGCTGTAACAAACAATTTTTGGATTTAAAGAACTTAGCCATCTATGTTTAAAATATTGAAGTATTTTTTCCATAATCACTAAGTAACTGAATGCAAAATTATATTTCAGTTTAACTGGTACCAGACTACTCTCTGAAAATGTTCTGTCACATGAGACACAGTAGGGTCTTATAGGTATAATTAACATCTATAAAGCTGAGGTAAAGATATTGCATCATATTTAATTTACAGTTTCACCTAGCTTCTTTGGAGCGCAGTCCTCCCTTCCTTAAGTCAAAAAAGTCTACAACTCTATTGTGATGTCAGTTTCAAGATAAAAAGATTTTCAACATCCCTAGAAATGGTTGGAGCAGCTATAGGTTGAGAAAGTGATTTACCTAGTCTCCCTTATATAATTCAATGATTCATCTCTAAGAATAAGAAAAATATAAATATAAATTTATAATAGTATACTGAAAAAGTGAATGTCAGTTATGTCTGACTCTTTGTGACCCATGGATAGGTCATGGAATTCTCCAGGCAAGAATACTGGAGTGAGGATCTTCCCTACCCAGGGATTGAACTCAGGCCTCCTGCATTGCAGGCAAATTCTTTACCATCTGAGCCACCAGGGAAGCCCTTATAATAGTATAAATATTATTAAATTATATAATAAGCTTTAGATGAAATATAAAAATTTAGTTTTTGAAAGTTTTTTAAAAAAAATAACTGCAAAAAAGAAAAATAAAGTGTACTTGTGTTTCCACAATAGGCAATGGAGAATCTCTAGAATTTTTAAATCACTATTTGGTAGATAATAAGGATATTACAGAGATTATTGAAGGTATAACCATAGACAGGCTTACCAGGTAGTGCTAGTGGTAAAGAATCTTCCTACCAATGCAGGAGACACAAGAGATGCAGGTTTGATCCCTGGGTTGGGAAGATCCCCCAGAGTAGAAAATGGCACCCCACTCCAGTATTCTTGCCTGGAAAATTCCATGGGCAAAGGAGCTTGGTAGGTTACAGTCCATGGGGCCACAAAGAGCTGGACATGACTGAGAGACTGAGCACTGGGCACATAACCACAGTTAGCCAGTAAGGAAACAGTATATGTAATGCATACAAACTGAATGATTTATATTTTATGTACACATAACAATATTTGTATCCTAAACCTACTACCTTAGAAAATTCTAGAAAACACAAGAACATATATACTAAATGTCCGAACAATGATGTCATTGTATACCACGTAGACTCTGGGAAATGCTAAGGGGAGAATGAAAGTGAAAAAGGCAAATATTGTCTGAGTGAGATAGGTTGGGATCTGGGATACTTCGCTACAATGCTGCAATGCTTGCACCTGTACATAACTCTCCTGGAGCAACAAAATGAAGAGGAACTATATGGGACTAAAAACAACTGTGCATGTACAACTAGGGCAAATTCTGAACCAAAGACACAAAGAGACCAAAAACCCCAGTTGCCACTTCTGAAAAGCCTGGAGCAAAAACGTGCTGCTTGAGCAACATCAGGATATTGAGCCTGACCCCTGTACTCAACACCACCAGAGGAGTGGGCAAAGCACCTAAGGCACTCCTCTAGCCTGACCCCTGGAGACACCTTACCCTCTCCCCACATAAAGAACAAGTTCATCCTCCACCATAGCAAGGGAGCAAGCAAGTAAGGAAAACTGTTACTTGTTCTCACTCCCCACTGCTGCAGCAGGGGCCCCAATAAAGCCTTGCCTGAATTTCTTGTTTGGCTTCCAGTCAATTTCTATTGATTGGGGATGGTAAAGAATCTTGACCAGTATCTGATTTATGGCACCCAGCATAGGGCAGTTGTCACCTTCCAGGGAGAGGATTTAGGCACCTCTGGGACCACTAAACACAGCTTCCCCGTGGTGACACCTAAAGCTTTTGTTTCAACATCATCACATTTGGTAAGTCTACTTTCTTGGCCCCTGGGAGCCTTCAGTACCCTCATTCAGGCAATGCTTTCTTGTCCTTTTTCCTCTCCTGAGATCTGCTTCTTCTCTATCTTCTCCTCTTTCTGTCCTGGTACCTTTTGGGGAGTAGTTTTGTTTGTCCAACTGCTCCTCCAAGTCTCTGCCAAAGTTGTGGGCACCATGAAGCATTTAAACCTTGAAATACCAAAACAGCCCACATTGCCTGAGATTCTAGCCTTGGGTTGCCTGATAGGATTTTAAAGAACAAAAACAAACAGAAAGGAGTTTGCATTTTTCCCTCCTCTGCTTTTGCAATGTATGAATAACTGTTCTACCTGGTCTCCAGGAACTTGCATCTCTGAAATTAGAAACACAGTTTGTCAAAATATGTATGACCACGTAGACTCTGGGAAATGCTAGGGGAGAATGAAAGTGAAAAAGGCAAATATTGTCTGAGTGAGATAGGTTGGGATCTGGGATACTTGCTACAATGCTGCAATGCTTGCACCTGTACATAACTCTCCTGGAGCAACAAAATGAAGAGGAACTATATGGGACTAAAAACAACTGTGCATGTACAACTAGGGCAAATTCTGAACCAAAGACACAAAGAGACCAAAAACCCCAGTTGCCACTTCTGAAAAGCCTGGAGCAAAACGTGCTGCTTGAGCAACATCAGGATATTGAGCCTGACCCCTGTACTCAACACCACCAGAGGAGTGGGCAAAGCACCTAAGGCACTCCTCTAGCCTGACCCCTGGAGACACCTTACCCTCTCCCCACATAAAGAACAAGTTCATCCTCCACCATAGCAAGGGAGCAAGCAAGTAAGGAAAACTGTTACTTGTTCTCACTCCCCACTGCTGCAGCAGGGGCCCCAATAAAGCCTTGCCTGAATTTCTTGTTTGGCTTCCAGTCAATTTCTATTGATTGGGGATGGTAAAGAATCTTGACCAGTATCTGATTTATGGCACCCAGCATAGGGCAGTTGTCACCTTCCAGGGAGAGGATTTAGGCACCTCTGGGACCACTAAACACAGCTTCCCCGTGGTGACACCTAAAGCTTTTGTTTCAACATCATCACATTTGGTAAGTCTACTTTCTTGGCCCCTGGGAGCCTTCAGTACCCTCATTCAGGCAATGCTTTCTTGTCCTTTTTCCTCTCCTGAGATCTGCTTCTTCTCTATCTTCTCCTCTTTCTGTCCTGGTACCTTTTGGGGAGTAGTTTTGTTTGTCCAACTGCTCCTCCAAGTCTCTGCCAAAGTTGTGGGCACCATGAAGCATTTAAACCTTGAAATACCAAAACAGCCCACATTGCCTGAGATTCTAGCCTTGGGTTGCCTGATAGGATTTTAAAGAACAAAAACAAACAGAAAGGAGTTTGCATTTTTCCCTCCTCTGCTTTTGCAATGTATGAATAACTGTTCTACCTGGGCTCCAGGAACTTGCATCTCTCTCCTCTGCCTTTGCAATGTAATTATTCTTTTTGCCTGAGCTTGAGGAGCTTGCATTTCTCTCTTCTGCTTCTGCAATGTAACTATTCTGCTTGGGCTTTCAGGAACTATCTGATTCATCTGTAGTCTCCCAGACTGAGGGTAAAAAAGGGGCCATTTTAAATTCAAGCGGGAAAACTGTGATGTCTCTGATTCTTTCTGTCTTTATGTGAAAATCAACTTGTATATGATGTGTATTTAATTAACTTGAAGGAAATGAGTGTTTATATACACTTTCAGAATTATAAAGGATACCCACCAGAATACACTTTGGGTTCATGTGATCTGGGAAATATTCAATGAATATTGAATATTCAATATTGAATATTGAATAAATATCTGGTATTAGGGATAGCTTTAGCTTGTGAATTTAATTAATATAGACCTGTCATTAGAGTCATCAACATTAAGTGTAACACTTTTTATTGTACCTAGGGTTACAGAAATTCAATAAGTACATATTATTTTTGCTATGAAGTTTGTCAACAGGGAAGATAACCTGATGTGGTAAAACCTTTAAGCAAATATAACTGGAATACGAACTCTATAGCAATAATTATGTTTTGGATATGTCCATCTAAAACAGTCTCTCCAAATCTTGGTAAATCAAAACTCAGTTAAGGACTTCCCTGGTGGTCTAGTGGTTTAGAATCTACCAGTCAATGCAGGGGACTTGGGATCAATACTTGGTGTGGGAAGATCCCACATGCCTCGGAGCAACTGAGCCTGTGAGCAGCAACAATTGAGCCTGTGTGCCCTAGAGCCCGTGCTCCACAAGAGAAGCCACCACAATGAGAAGCCCAAACATCAAAATGACGAGTAGCCCCCACTCACCATAACTAAAGAAAGCCCAGCAGCAACAAATACCCAGTGCAGCTAGAAATAAATAATTTTTTAAAAAAACTAAGGTAAAATGATAGGAATCCATTTATTATCCAGCCTATTTCAAAGATAAACCATTAGAACATTAATTACTAAACAGGTCTAAATTTACCTACTTTTGTCCTCTTTTGAGAGAAATTAAACTGTTTGGTGCCATCTTGAGATGTTCTCTACCAATCTATAGAATGCTAATGAAAAACATAGTTCATAGTTGCTTAAGAAAAGTCAGACTGTGTTTTCAGAAAAGAGGAATGGAAAAGAAAAAATTGTTAAAGGAATAAAAGGGTGATTTTGTTCAAAAGCTGGTTCTTTCTAAATGGAAAGAATTAGGGACAAAGTATGGCCACAGAAAGTTGCAGAAGGTTTACAGCAGAGGAACACTAAGAAATGAATTAGATATGTGGTCAGGATTTTCTAAGGTTGGGTTATATTTAATTATGTAAGTGGATTTTATTAAGAGTAGGTTGATGCAAGACTGGATTTGGTCCCTGTCTCTCAAAAGAGAACAAAGTTTTCCTGGAATGCTGCTTTTGATATCAGATTGTGTGAGTTTCTGTGTTTCAAGCGATTTGTATTTACTTTTGAAATCTTTTTTTTCCCCCACCTAGCTCAAGAAATAATTTTTTTACAGCGATTTGTGATTCTATCTGACCAGGGTTTTTAAGCTTCTTGAAATTTTTGACAGACTTCCCAAATATCAAATTCTAATTAGAGTTTTTTTGACTTCTGGCTAACTTTGGGGTGCTTCAAAGGGCCCCTGGAGCATCCCAAAGAGAGATTCTAAACTAATCAGGTTCATTTGGTTTGTTAAATTACATGGGAAACACTGTACAAACTCACTGATGTCTGTATCAACTGGAATCATCAGGCATTCCCCAAATTAATTCTAACCACCAAACAGATAGAGGAAAGGTTTTTTTTGGGGGGGGGGGGCGGTCTTTTGCTGCCTAGTCTCTCATCTTATTCTTTGTCCAAAAACTCCCTGTGGAAATATGTCCATCTCTAGGCCCTTAGGTTCTGACTTCCCAGACATTTTCTATCATACCCAACTCCAATTCCTCCAGTTCTTTTTTGCACCTCTAGGCCTCCCTTCACTTCAGGCATTTGGCAGTCCATGCCTTGTTATAGACTACCTTTTATGGTGATCACTTCCAAGCAGTCTACATTCTAGGCTTTATACATGCTCAATCTCAAGGAATATACCCCAACACAGGGAAATATATTATAGGGCATAAGTTTTATATACAACATATGCCCCTCAAGGAGAGCCCTGGCAATACACTGGCATTGGTTCAAACATCCCCTATCAAGAACCCCTGGTGTGAGGGACTGGGTCAACCGGAGACATCTGGTTAGGTGATGGAAGAGTAGAAAATGCTCAGAATCCCACTAGGTGAGATGGAAATTCAGAGGAAACTCTGACCCCTTCTGACAAAAGCCTACTAGTAAATGTTTCCAGGATGCTAGACCTAATTTCTAGGAGTCCTCTTGGTTGCAGGTTCCTCGACATAGGAGGATCCTCTTCTCAGCCAGAAAAAAAAAAAAAAAAAAAAAAAAAACCCTCTGGAATGTATCCTTAAAAATTTAAAACAAATAGGCTTAAAAGGTAAAAAACTTAAAATCTACTATAACACTGCCTGATCTTATATTTAAGTTGGGAGGATGGAGAAAAAAGTTGGGGGTCTCTAAATTATAATACTGTCTCACAGCTGAATCTTTACTGTTGCAAGATGGAAAAATGGACTGAGGTTCCCTGTGTTAAAGTCTTCACGGTCCTTTACCAAAACCCTGCTCTATGTAACCCCTGTTATCAAAAGCCATGGGAATCAGAAAACACTTATAGCATTTTAGATGATTGCCTTTTAAGTTTCCCCAATTTTCAGGGGGAAACCAAGTCTCCCCTGCTTCTCCAGAGCCATCTGCTTCTCTGGAGCCACCTACTTTCCCAGAGGCATCTATTTCATATTCCCCCAGACACCTACTTCTCCAGATCCCTCTGATTAATCCCAAACTTGGCCTCCCTATGTTCCTTTATACCTTCTGTCACTTCAGAAGGGAGACACTAGTCCTTCTGGGGTAGCTCTGAGCAAAACTTCCTGTCACCCAGGATCAGGAAAAGCATGCTTTCTTAAGGAAGTGGGAAATGGTAAAGGGACAATCAGAGTCTGAATGCATGCCCTTTCAACTGATTTAGCGCAATGCAAACAATCTGGGCCAGTTTTCTTAAGACCCTAGTAAGTTTGTTGAAGGGTTTCAGAGCCTAACTCTGGCCTTTGATTTAACTTGGAAGGATATCCAAATAGTTCTATTTACTTGTTGTATCCCTGAGGAAAACCAGAGAATTTTGGCATCAGCCGAGGTTTACACTGACCAGCTCACCAAGGACTAATCCAAATATTTCCTTATGGGTAGAGATGCAGTCCCAAATCAGGAACCCAGTTGGAATTATAATTCCTGGTAGGGGACCAAAGCCAGGAAACGCATGATCCAATGTATATTACAAAGGATGAGAAAGTATATTAAAAAGCCAGTTAACTGTGAGGTTAGAGGAGTGACCTAAGAAGAAAAAGAAAATTTAGCCCTCTTTTAGGGACAGCTTGTGGAAGTTTTTAGAACATTACTAACATTGACCAGATCAATTCTTGCTGGGACAATATTTTATCAGCTACAATCAGCCCACATACCCCAGTGCCCCAACTCCCAAAGGTGGGTATTTAATAATCAAGATCAGGCTAAGGAAGAAGAAAGAGAGAGCCCAACATAAAAACATAAGAACAGGCACACCATAGCTGTCAGCCATGCCTTGCAACCTCAGGACAACCCAAGGGGGCCAAGGAAGCTTAACCGTCTTCTTGGAAGTAAACCAGCTAAGAGTAATGCTTCAAATGTAAGTCAACTGACCACTGGGGATGAAAATGCCAGGAAGAGACCCCTGTCCGTGCCCAGTCTGCAAACAGGTCGTTGAAAGTCGATACTCTCCTCAGCCCCAAAGGGGAAGGGGGCTCCTGAGATGACCATACTGGATAACTGGGATGGCTTAGGAATTCTGGTGGCTCCTCCCAATGAGATGTCTATCTCCACTGAGGATCCCCAGGTGATCCTTGATGTGGCCAGTAAAAATATCAGTTTTTTCTAATTAATACAGGATCCACCTGTTCTGTCCTGATGTCTCTCACTGGGCCTCTTTCCTTCAGAAGCTGTACTGTGACTGGTGTTGACAGAAAGCTTCACACTCATTTCTTCACTGGACCTTTCACTTGCCAGTTTAAACAGTGTTTGATCTCACGTCTTTTTAATTTTTATTTTGCTTTTTGCTTTTACATAGTTTTGTTGTTTACAGATATGTATAATCCAAGATTAGTCATAGGTATATCCCTGATGATCTCACATGTCTTTTAAGTTGTGCCTGAATGTCCTAGCTCACTACTGGGGAGAGACCTTCTGGGTTCCCTCAGAGCCATATCACAATTAGGAGGTGCCAGAGCAGCCCATTTTCTTGACTCTAAGACAACTCAGCTAGAAAATCAAGGTCTTATTCCTAGTCATATTCTACACCAAGTAAACCCTGCAGCTTTGGCCAAAGGAATTTCCAGAAGGGCCATAAATGCCCAACCTGTAAAAATTAGTCTTAAGCCAGGACTCACTAACAAGAGACAGTACCCGATAACATTGGAAGTAAAAAAAAGGTTTGCAACCACTCATAGAAAAATTCTTAAAACTTGTTCTTTTAGTGCCCTGTCAGTCTCCATGCCTTACCCCTATTCTGCCAGTTGTTAAGCCAAATATGGAATATCAAATGGAATAAGACCTGAGAAAGTAAATGATGCAGTGGTACCTATGTATCCTCTTATGGACAAAGCTTATAATATATTAGTATAGATTCCTGTAGATGCCAAATTGTTTAACTCTTCTTGACCTCAGTAATGCCTTCTTTTGCATCCTAGTTTATCCCTCATTTCAGTATCCGTAAGTGGACCAACTCTGACTCAGGCCAAATGCAACAATATACATGGACAGGATTGCCTCAGGGGTTTCAGAACAGTCCACACTTGTTTGCCTAGGGTCTACAAAAAGAACTAAGGGAGATACACCTAAAATAAAGGGTATTCTGTAGTATGTAGATGACGTATTAATATGTAATCCCACCGTGGAGGCTTCAGATCAGAATACTATTCAACTTCTTAATATCCTTGGGCCTGGGACTGTAGGATCTCCCAGAAAAAAAGCACAAATCTCAAAGCAAAAAGTTAAATATCTGGGATATATATAAACCCTGACGGACAATTATCTCCAGATAGAAAACAAGCTATATTAGGCCTAAGTGCCTCCAAAGACCAAAAGAAATATTTGTACTTTCTTAGGTGTGGCAGGATTCTGCGGAATTTGGATTCCAGGATTCAGACTAATAGCTAAGCTTCTACTGGATGCCACTAAAGGCCCTGATACAGAACAATTACTTTGGACTGGGGAATAAGAAGAGGCTTTGAGTAATATTCCTAACCAGAACTCCTGCTCTTGGTCTCCTCAATTAAAAAAAAATTGTAATGTACATAGCTGAAAATTTGGGGACAGCCCTGGGGATCATTGTGTAACTCCTACTAGAAGTTCCTCAGCCTATAAGCCATTTTCCCTAACTAGGTTCCGTAGTCTAAGGTTGGTCTGGCTGTCTTCAGGTGGTAGGTGCCACTGCTTTATTCGTGGAAGAAACTAATGATCCTACCTTTGGACAGCCATTGGAAATCCAAACTTCCAAGGGATTCTAGAGATTAAATGCCACCACTGGCTAACTGGAAGCTGCCTTAATAAGTACCAGGCTTTACTTCTTGATTCCTCAGAGATAACCCTCAAAATTTGCTATACTCTCAACCAGCTAAACTAATGCTTCTGGAAAGCCCAGAACTAACACATTCATTGACATCCTTGACCAGGTTTATGCCTATGGGCCTGATCTAACAGACCAGGCCATAGAAAAATCTGAGGAAGAATGGTTTACTGGTGACTGTAGCTTTAATAAAGATGGAGTCAGGAGGGCAGAGTATGTTATTGTGAGTACCTATAGTGTTGCAGAGGCAAAATCACCTAACACTTCAGCCTGGAGGGCTGAGCCTTAGTCTTCAGGGAAAAGAAAATTATAAATAAATGTACAGACTCAAAATATGCCTTCTTTGCTTTACATACCCATGTGGATACCGGGAAAGAGAGAGAACTTTTAAATGCAAAAAAATTCCCCTGTAAAGTATGAGGCTGAGATTTTACATCTTATAGAAGCAACTCAAAAGACCAAAACAACTATCAGTCATTCTCTGCCAAGGGCACCAAAAGGAAAATTCTCAAATTACTCAAGGGAACAACAGGGCAGATTGGAAGACAATGAAGCCCATCCCAGGTAGAAAACAACATGGAGAAAATTCAACAATGAGCCACTTGGTTTTAGCAGACAATTAACCACCAATCCTTGCTATTCAATACAGTGGGGAAATTAAAAACTAGTTCTCTAATCTGTTCTCTTGGATCCCACAAAGTATAAAAAACTTTTTGGCAGATTTTCATTTTCTTATAACCCTTTGCTTTTCAGTCACACCTATTTATGCTATATTTTGTCTAGTTTTCTGTTGTTTTCCCTACTGTTGTAAACCTGTGACTAAGGCTTTTTGGTCCAAGAAGGAGACCTGGAACCAACAGATCCAGAACTTCCATTCTTAAAATAGAAAAACATGTTAAACTTTAACCCTGAGAGTAACAAAAAATATATACTAAAGCAGAATGACTTCCTGACAGTGGTGACATTGCCTCCTCGGTCTCATCAACAGTTAAGGAAGCCCAGTGTTACCCCAAATTACCCTGGTTCCTCTCCTTTACAGGCCCTGTAGTGGCTATTGTTGTTCCTCTAACTTTAAGGCTTTGTTTGTTTAACCTTTTTGTTAAGTTTGTGTCTTTTAGGCTCTGACAGTTTGAAGTAAGGCTCATGATGGGTCAAAGAATTCAACCAATTCCAATAGAGGATGGTCCAATTCCCTACATGTCCTTGGAATAGTCAATGAGGGACTTCTAGAGTAGGCTAGGATCTGTTGTCCCAGTCTAGTAGGAAGCAGTTTCAGAATAACAGACCTTTGGCCCCTAACCCCTTAAGAATAAGAGTGTAGAGTCTCTAAAGGGGGATGAGACAGATTGGGACCTGGGAACTGGGAGCCTTTGCTGCAGTGCTATAATGCTTGTACCTTATCATAACTCTCCTGAAGCAACAAAATACAAGGAAACTATAAGGCACTAAAAATAACTTCATGCATGTACAGTTATGGCAAATTCTGAACAAAAGACACAGAGACCAAAAAAAAAAAAAAAAAAGCCCAAATGCCACTTCTGAAGAACCTGGAGCAAGGGTTTTGGGAGCAAAGCAAGGTACTGATCATGGCCCCTGTACACAGTACCACCAGAGAGGTTGGCAAACCACCTAAGTCATCCCTCTGGTCCGGCCGCTGCACATATCCCTACACTTACTCCATATAAGGAACAAACTCACCTCCACTCAGCAAGGGAGAAAGCAAGGGAACCTCTCACTTGTTCTCACTACCCACTGCTGCAGTAGGATCTCCAATAAAGTCTTACCTGAATTTCTTGTCTGACCTCTAGTGAATTTCTATTGATTGGGGAAGGTCAAGAACACTGGTGAGAATAATGAATCATGTATCAGTATCACTATTGTGAAAACTGTTTTGACCTCACAGACTCTGAAGAATCTTATGAACTCTCAGACAATATTCTAAAAATCTCTGAACTATATGGAAGACAGTATGGAGATTCCTTAAAAAACTACAACTAGAAGCACCATACGACCCAGCAATCCCACTATTAGGCTTATACCCTGATGAAATCAAAACTGAAAGAAGCACCTGTTCCCCAGTGTTCATTGCAGCTCTCTATACAATAGCTAGAACATGGAAGCAACCTAGATGTCCATCGAAAAAGGGATGGATACAAAAGCTCTGGTACAAATATACAATGGAATACTATACAGCTGTAAAAAGAAATGCAGAAGAATCAGCCCTAATGCGGTGGATGGATCTAGAACCTACCATAAAAAGTGAAGTAAGTCAAAAAGAGAAAGACAAGTACAGTATACTAATGCATATGTATGGAATCTTGTAAGAGGGTAATGGTAACACACACAGTGAAGTGATGGAAAAACAGAGAACAGACATATGGTCATTGTGGGGTACGAACAGTGGGTGGGAGGCGTAGAGGGAGTAACATGGAAGCCTATACTATCATATGTGAAAAAGATAGCTATTGTCATTGCCCTGTGGGAATAGGAGATCCTGTAGGGGCGGGGTGCGATGGCCTGGAGGGGTGGGATGTGGGGGACTGGGAAGGGGGAGGGTGCCAGGGATATACATATGACTGGGAACATACATGTTTGTGAACAACAAAACTCTGAAAAAAAAATTTTTTTAATAAAATTTTTAAAAAAGAATCTCTGAACTTGATTTTCTACTTCCCAATATTACACATAGCCATTCAATCAATCAATATCTACATGTTTTCTTACTGGCAAGATGAAGGAAAATTAGATGGGGTGACTTTCTGAAATTGCTTACTATTCTCAATTAGGAAGATGAATGAGTAACAATAATTTATTCATAATTTTATAATCTTTTTAAATCATTAAGGAAGATTTGTAAAAAAGTATTACCTGAATTTCTTGTCTGACCTCTAGTGAATTTCTATTGATTGGGGAAGGTCAAGAACACTGGTGAGAATAATGAATCATGTATCAGTATCACTATTGTGAAAACTGTTTTGACCTCACAGACTCTGAAGAATCTTATGAACTCTCAGACAATATTCTAAAAATCTCTGAACTATATGGAAGACAGTATGGAGATTCCTTAAAAAACTACAACTAGAAGCACCATACGACCCAGCAATCCCACTATTAGGCTTATACCCTGATGAAATCAAAACTGAAAGAAGCACCTGTTCCCCAGTGTTCATTGCAGCTCTCTATACAATAGCTAGAACATGGAAGCAACCTAGATGTCCATCGAAAAAGGGATGGATACAAAAGCTCTGGTACAAATATACAATGGAATACTATACAGCTGTAAAAAGAAATGCAGAAGAATCAGCCCTAATGCGGTGGATGGATCTAGAACCTACCATAAAAAGTGAAGTAAGTCAAAAAGAGAAAGACAAGTACAGTATACTAATGCATATGTATGGAATCTTGTAAGAGGGTAATGGTAACACACACAGTGAAGTGATGGAAAAACAGAGAACAGACATATGGTCATTGTGGGGTACGAACAGTGGGTGGGAGGCGTAGAGGGAGTAACATGGAAGCCTATACTATCATATGTGAAAAAGATAGCTATTGTCATTGCCCTGTGGGAATAGGAGATCCTGTAGGGGCGGGTGCGATGGCCTGGAGGGTGGGATGGGGGGGACGGGGAAGGGGGAGGGTGCCAGGGATATACATATGACTGGGAACATACATGTTTGTGAACAACAAAACTCTGAAAAAAAAATTTTTTTAATAAAATTTTTAAAAAAGAATCTCTGAACTTGATTTTCTACTTCCCAATATTACACATAGCCATTCAATCAATCAATATCTACATGTTTTCTTACTGGCAAGATGAAGGAAAATTAGATGGGGTGACTTTCTGAAATTGCTTACTATTCTCAATTAGGAAGATGAATGAGTAACAATAATTATTCATAATCCTCCATAAGTTTTATTTCCCATTAGATCATTATCATTATGATTCACTTGAAACTTGGTAATATGACTTTTCCAGTTAAAAATAAAGTATTGATAACACAGCAGTCATAGAAAAGCTAGCTAGTACATTTTCTCCCAAGCAACAGTTTCTAGCCCTTCTATCCCTTATCCTTAACAAATCAGTTTCTAGTACAGGAAAATAATTATAGAAAAATATCCTTCAGTGTGTGAACAATTAAAAATTTTATTACTGCCCCTTGGTAACCATAAAGGAAATATGTATAGAAGTTAAAGAAATCAAAAAAAATCAAAGCCTATCAGTATAAAACAAAAACAATAACAACTAAACAAATCAACAAAACACAAAGGAAGGCAACAAAGAGAAAAAGAGGGATGAAAGAACTACAAGGCAATCAGAAAACAGTTAACAAAATGCTAAGAGTAAATCCTTTCCTATCAATAATTACTTTAAATGAACTAAAATTCCCAATAAAAAGATACAGAGTAACTGCATAGATTAAAACACCAAGGTCTCACTGTATGTTGCCTACAAGAAACTTTAGATTCAGAAACACACATAAGCTGAAAGTAAATGGAAGGAAAACAGTATTATTAGCAAATGGTAACCAAAACAGCAGGAGTGGCTACAGTTAACAGCAGACAAAGTAGATTTTAAATCAGAAACTTTCTCACATATATATGGAATTTAGTAAGATGTCACTGATAAGTACACCTGCAGAGTAGCGACAGGAAAACAGACATAGAGAACAGAACTATGGACATTGGACATTGAGAGGAGGGAAGGGTGGGTGAAAGATATGGGAGGAGTAACATGGAAACCTAGACTATCTTATGCAAAAGAGCTAACTATTGTCAATGCACTGTGGGACTAAGTGATCTTACATGGGGGCTATGCGATGGCCTGGAGGGGTGGGAATTGGGGGCTAGGAGGGGGGCACAGCAGGGAGGGGTCAGGGATATACCTACAACTGATCTGGGATTATACATATCTGTAAACAACAAAACTCTGTAAAAGCAAAATAAAATAAGTAATAAAAAAAACTTTCTCTAGAGACAAAGGTCAGTACATAATGATAAAAGGGCCAATTCAAAATGAACATACTGCAAAGGCAAATATATATACACCCAACATCAGAGCACCTAATTGTACATGGCAAATATTGATAGACCTGAAAGGAGAAATTGATAGCAGTGCAATTATAGTACATTTCAATAACTCACTTTCAATAATGAATAGAAAATCCAGACAGAAAATAAACACTTGACCTAAACAACATGATAGACTGAATGGACCTAAAAGACATATACAAAGCTTCCACCCAACAGCAGAAGAATACACATTCTTTTGAAGTGCACACAGAACATCTCCAAAATAGATCATGTTATATTATCAAACAAGTCTTAATAAGTTTAAGAACACTGAAGTCACATCAAGTATCTTTTCCAACTACAGTGGAATGAAACTAGAAATCAGTAACAGCAAGGAATGGAAAATTTCATGAATATTTGGAAACTAAATAACATACTCTTGAAGAATCACTGAGTCAAGTGAGAAATCAAAAGGTTAAAAATACTTTTGATACAAAAATGAAAATGCAGGGTACCAAAATGTATGGAATGCAGCAAAAGCAGTACAAAGGAGGAATTTTATGGTGATACATACTTACATTAATAAAGGATTTCTCTGGAATTCCAGTTGTTAGGATTTCATCTTCTGAATTCTGGGGGGTTCGGGTCTGATTCTAAGTCAGGGAGCTAAGATCTCACATGTTTTGCCATCAACCAACCAAAATATAGAACAGAAGGAATATTGTAACAAACTCAATAATGACTTTAAAAATGGTCCACATTAAAAAATCTTTAAAAGATGTATCCTGGTAAAAAAATAGAGAACAGAACTATGGACATTGGACATTGAGGAGGGAAGGGTGGGTGAAAGATATGGGAGGAGTAACGAACTAGACTATCTTATGCAAAGAGCTAACTATTGTCAATGCACTGTGGGACTAAGTGATCTTACATGGGGGCTATGCGATGGCCTGGAGGGGTGGGAATTGGGGGCTAGGAGGGGGGCACAGCAGGGAGGGGTCAGGGATATACCTACAACTGATCTGGGATTATACATATCTGTAAACAACAAAACTCTGTAAAAGCAAAATAAAATAAGTAATAAAAAAAACTTTCTCTAGAGACAAAGGTCAGTACATAATGATAAAAGGGCCAATTCAAAATGAACATACTGCAAAGGCAAATATATATACACCCAACATCAGAGCACCTAATTGTACATGGCAAATATTGATAGACCTGAAAGGAGAAATTGATAGCAGTGCAATTATAGTACATTTCAATAACTCACTTTCAATAATGAATAGAAAATCCAGACAGAAAATAAACACTTGACCTAAACAACATGATAGACTGAATGGACCTAAAAGACATATACAAAGCTTCCACCCAACAGCAGAAGAATACACATTCTTTTGAAGTGCACACAGAACATCTCCAAAATAGATCATGTTATATTATCAAACAAGTCTTAATAAGTTTAAGAACACTGAAGTCACATCAAGTATCTTTTCCAACTACAGTGGAATGAAACTAGAAATCAGTAACAGCAAGGAATGGAAAATTTCATGAATATTTGGAAACTAAATAACATACTCTTGAAGAATCACTGAGTCAAGTGAGAAATCAAAAGGTTAAAAATACTTTTGATACAAAAATGAAAATGCAGGGTACCAAAATGTATGGAATGCAGCAAAAGCAGTACAAAGGAGGAATTTTATGGTGATACATACTTACATTAATAAAGGATTTCTCTGGAATTCCAGTTGTTAGGATTTCATCTTCTGAATTCTGGGGGGTTCGGGTCTGATTCTAAGTCAGGGAGCTAAGATCTCACATGTTTTGCCATCAACCAACCAAAATATAGAACAGAAGGAATATTGTAACAAACTCAATAATGACTTTAAAAATGGTCCACATTAAAAAATCTTTAAAAGAAAAAGAAGAAAATTATCACATTAGCAACCTAACTTTACATCTCAAAGAACCAGAAAAAGATCTAAGTCAGAGTGGGAGATAGAAGAAAGCAAAGATCAGAGCAGAATAAATCAAGTAGAGAATGGAAAACAATAGAAAAAAATCAATAAGCTAAGAGGCGATTTTTTGAAAGAATAAACAAAATCAACAAACATTGAACTAGACTAAGATACATGTCTGTGAACAAAATTCTGTAAAAATTTAAAAAATAAAATAAATAAATATTTTTATAAAAAGAAAAAACAGAGAAGTCTCAAATACAGAAAACCAGACATGAACGATGAGAAAGAATAAAAAGGGTCATAAGGTTGGATAACCTAGAAGTGGACAAACTTCTAGAAATATACAAATAACCAAGACTGAATAGTAAAGAGAAATACTTCCAAGCTCATTATATGGGGCCAGCATTATTCTGATACCAAAGCCAGAAAAAGACACCACAAGAAAACTAGAGACATGTATTTCTGATGAACACAGATGGAAAAATTCTCAATAAAATACTAGCAAACCAAATTCAACAACATACCAAAAAGACCAAGTAGGATTTAGCCCTGAGATGCGAGGTTGGTTTAATATATGCAAATCAATGAGATACACTACATTAACAGAATAAAAAGCACATGATCATCTCAACAGGTACAGAAAAAGCATTTGACAAATTTCAACATTCATTCATGATTAAAGTTCACAGTGAAACAGGTATGGAAAGAACTTACTTCAATATAATAAAGGTCATTCATGAAAACCTCATATCTCACATCATAATCGGGGAAAAACAAAGAGAAAGTATGTTAAATCCTATGTATTTGGTAAGGGTTCAATACCCAAAATATACAAGAAATGCATGTAACTCAATAGTTAAAAAACAAAACAAACAAATAAACCCAAAGAACCTGATATTTAAAAAGAAAGGACCTTAAAAGTCATTTTTTCAAAGACATACAAATGGCCAACAAATATATTGAAAAGGTGTTCAACATCACTAATGACTTAAAAATGGTCCACATTAAAAAATCTTTAAAAGAAAAAGAAGAAAATTATCACATTAGCAACCTAACTTTACATCTCAAAGAACCAGAAAAAGATCTAAGTCAGAGTGGGAGATAGAAGAAAGCAAAGATCAGAGCAGAATAAATCAAGTAGAGAATGGAAAACAATAGAAAAAAATCAATAAGCTAAGAGGCGATTTTTTGAAAGAATAAACAAAATCAACAAACATTGAACTAGACTAAGATACATGTCTGTGAACAAAATTCTGTAAAAATTTAAAAAATAAAATAAATAAATATTTTTATAAAAAGAAAAAACAGAGAAGTCTCAAATACAGAAAACCAGACATGAACGATGAGAAAGAATAAAAAGGGTCATAAGGTTGGATAACCTAGAAGTGGACAAACTTCTAGAAATATACAAATAACCAAGACTGAATAGTAAAGAGAAATACTTCCAAGCTCATTATATGGGGCCAGCATTATTCTGATACCAAAGCCAGAAAAAGACACCACAAGAAAACTAGAGACATGTATTTCTGATGAACACAGATGGAAAAATTCTCAATAAAATACTAGCAAACCAAATTCAACAACATACCAAAAAGACCAAGTAGGATTTAGCCCTGAGATGCGAGGTTGGTTTAATATATGCAAATCAATGAGATACACTACATTAACAGAATAAAAAGCACATGATCATCTCAACAGGTACAGAAAAAGCATTTGACAAATTTCAACATTCATTCATGATTAAAGTTCACAGTGAAACAGGTATGGAAAGAACTTACTTCAATATAATAAAGGTCATTCATGAAAACCTCATATCTCACATCATAATCGGGGAAAAACAAAGAGAAAGTATGTTAAATCCTATGTATTTGGTAAGGGTTCAATACCCAAAATATACAAGAAATGCATGTAACTCAATAGTTAAAAAACAAAACAAACAAATAAACCCAAAGAACCTGATATTTAAAAAGAGAAAGGACCTTAAAAGTCATTTTTTTTCAAAGACATACAAATGGCCAACAAATATATTGAAAAGGTGTTCAACATCACTAGTCATCAGTAAAATGTGAATCAAAACCACAATGTATATTACTTCATACCATGAAGGATAACTATTATCATGAAAGACAAATAACACATGTTGTAGAGGATGGAGAAATGGGAACCGTTATACACTGTTGATGGGACATAAATTATTGTAGACACTATGGAAAACAGTATGGGATGCTCCACATAAAATTAAAATAGAACTACCATATGATCCAGAAATCCCTCTTCTGAACATATATAGAAAGGAAATGAAATCAGTACCTCAAAGAGGTATCTGTATTCCCAAAGTTCACTGCAGCATTATTCCTAATAGCCAAGTATGAAAACCTCATAAATATCCATAGATTGATGAATGGATAATGAAATTGTGAAGTATATGTATATGTACACACACACATAGTATTATGCAATCTTTAATAAAAAGATCTTGCCATTTGCAACATCATAGACAAACCTGTAAGACATTATAAGTGACATAAGCCAGAAACAAAAATACTGCATGTTCTCATTTATATGTAGAATCCAAAAAAGTCAAATTCATAGAAGCTGAAAGTAGAACAGTAGTTACCATGGATGGATATGTAGGGGAAATGCGGAGATGTTGGTTAAAGGGTACAAAGTTGCAGCTGTGTAGGATGAATACACTGTAGACATCTAATGTACAGGGTGGTGACTACAGTTAATAGTAACCTACTGTATATGGAAAATTTGCTAAGACAGTCAATTTCAGGTACTCTCACCAAACACACAAAAGTGACTATGTGAGGAGACAGATACATTCATTAGTTTGACTACAGTCATCATTTCACAATGTATATCAATACATGTCGCACACCTTAAATGCAAAAAATTTCAATTAACACTATGACTACAAAAATTTCTATTACTAATAGCATTGCATAATAACTAACAAAATAACTATCCAGTGTACAAATGCTAGCAAAATCAGTCTTTCTTCAAAGAACCTTTCTTCTGGTAGGAAGAAAAATAAAACCTGGAATTTAAGAATTTCTATACACAGACATACAAATGGCCAACAAATATATTGAAAAGGTGTTCAACATCACTAGTCATCAGTAAAATGTGAATCAAAACCACAATGTATATTACTTCATACCATGAAGGATAACTATTATCATGAAAGACAAATAACACATGTTGTAGAGGATGGAGAAATGGGAACCGTTATACACTGTTGATGGGACATAAATTATTGTAGACACTATGGAAAACAGTATGGGATGCTCCACATAAAATTAAAATAGAACTACCATATGATCCAGAAATCCCTCTTCTGAACATATATAGAAAGGAAATGAAATCAGTACCTCAAAGAGGTATCTGTATTCCCAAAGT
Organism: Tragulus kanchil; assembly: GCA_022376925.1. Taxonomy (NCBI): domain Eukaryota; kingdom Metazoa; phylum Chordata; class Mammalia; order Artiodactyla; family Tragulidae; genus Tragulus; species Tragulus kanchil. The sequence continues at coordinate 66,444,734 of JAIOJX010000001.1, read as the reverse complement.
TCACTGCAGCATTATTCCTAATAGCCAAGTATGAAAACCTCATAAATATCCATAGATTGATGAATGGATAATGAAATTGTGAAGTATATGTATATGTACACACACACATAGTATTATGCAATCTTTAATAAAAAGATCTTGCCATTTGCAACATCATAGACAAACCTGTAAGACATTATAAGTGACATAAGCCAGAAACAAAAATACTGCATGTTCTCATTTATATGTAGAATCCAAAAAAGTCAAATTCATAGAAGCTGAAAGTAGAACAGTAGTTACCATGGATGGATATGTAGGGGAAATGCGGAGATGTTGGTTAAAGGGTACAAAGTTGCAGCTGTGTAGGATGAATACACTGTAGACATCTAATGTACAGGGTGGTGACTACAGTTAATAGTAACCTACTGTATATGGAAAATTTGCTAAGACAGTCAATTTCAGGTACTCTCACCAAACACACAAAAGTGACTATGTGAGGAGACAGATACATTCATTAGTTTGACTACAGTCATCATTTCACAATGTATATCAATACATGTCGCACACCTTAAATGCAAAAAATTTCAATTAACACTATGACTACAAAAATTTCTATTACTAATAGCATTGCATTATAACTAACAAAAATAACTATCCAGTGTACAAATGCTAGCAAAATCAGTCTTTCTTCAAAGAACCTTTCTTCTGGTAGGAAGAAAAATAAAACCTGGAATTTAAGAATTTCTATACACAGACATTCATGTAGTGAGTTAGCAGGATGACTTTTATCACAAGTTGGACTTTTGTGCAATTTATAAAAAATGAACAAAGTTATTTCTGAGGAATCATTATATACTTCTAATATCCTAAAGAGAGATTTGCCTTCAGAAGAAGCAATGCTATTTCCTCTCCCAGGAATGACTCTTCTTTCACTGAAAAACCAAACAAGTAAACAAAAAAAACAACTTATTTGTTAAGCTTTAATGGACATTATCATATATCTTAAAATTTATATTTTTAATATTGAATGTGAATTCAAGTCAATTCATAAAATTGTCTGCTGTAGAGTTAAATTTCCTAAAGTACCTAATTTAGATAAGAAAGATGTTAGTTCAAAATCTTTCAAGCTAGGCTTCAGCAGTACTTGAATCGAAAACTTCCAGGTGTACAAGTCGGGTTTAGAAAAGACAGAGGAACCAGAGATCAAATTGCCAACATTCACTGGATCATAGAAAAAGCAAGGGAATTCCCGGAAAACATCTGCTTCATCATATGTGACAGCCTTTGACTGTGTGGATCACAGCAAACTATGGAAAATTCTTAAAGAGATGGGAATACTAGACCACCTTACCTGTCTCCTGAGAAACCTATATGTGGGTCAAGAAGCAGTGCTTAGAACCTTACATGGAATAAATGACTGGTTCAAAATTGGTAAATGAGTATGACAAGGTTGTATATTGTCCTGTTTACTTACCTTATATACAGAGTACATCACGTGAAATAGGGTTGGATGAGTTACAAGCTGGAATCAAGACCGCTGGGAGAAATATTAACAGTCTCTGATATGCAGATGATACCACTCTAATGGAAAAAAGCAAAGAGGAACTAAAGAGTCTCTTGAAGGTGAAAAAGGAGAGTGAAAAAGCTGGCTTAAAACACAACATTCACCTCACACTCGTCAGAATGGCCGTCATCCACAAATCGACAGACAATAAATGCTGGAGAGGCTGCGGAGAAAAGGGAACACTCCTGCATTGCTGGTGGGAGTGTAAATTGATACAGCCTCTATGGAAGACAGTATGGAGATTTCTTAAAAAACTAAAAATAGAAGCACCCTATGACCCAGCAATCCCACTCTTAGGCTTATACCCTGATGAAATCAAATCTGAAAGAAGCACCTGTACCCCAATGCTCATTGCAGCTCTCTATACAATAGCTAGAACATGGAAGGAACCTAGATGCCCATCGACGAACGAATGGATCCAAAAGCTCTGGTACATATATACAATGGAATACTACACAGCTGTAAAGAGAAATGCAGAAGAATCAGCCCTAATGAGGTGGCTGGATCTAGAACGTATCCTAAAAAGTGAAGTCAGTCAGAAAGAGAAGGACAAATACAGTATATTAACACACATATATGGAATCTAGTAGGATGGTGATGATGGCACACGCAGTGAAGCGACAGAAAGACAGACATGGACAGTGGACATATGGACATTGTGGGGAAGGAACAGTGGGTGAGAGGCGTAAAGGAAGTAGCATGAAGGCCTCTACTATCATAAGTGAAGAAAATAGCTCTAGTCATTGCTCTGTGAGAAAAGGGGATCCTTCAGGGGTGCTGTGTGATGGTCGGGAGGGGAGGGAAGGGGGGGATATGCATGTGACTAATCTGAGAACATGCATGTCTGTGAACAACAAAACTCTGTAAAAGTTAAAAGTAAAATAAAGGTTAAAAAAAAAAAAAAGTGAAGTCACTCAGAAAGAGAAGGACAAATACAGTATATTAATACATATATATGGAATCTAGTAGGATGGTGATGATGGCACACGCAGTGAAGCAACAGAAAGACAGACATGGACAGTGGACATATGGTCATTGTGGGGAAGGAACAGAAGGTGGGAGGCATAAAGGAAGTAGCATGAAGGCCTGTACTATCATAAGTGAAGAAAATAGCTCTAGTCATTGCTCTATGAGAAAAGGGGATCCTTCAGGGGTGCTGTGTGATGGTCGGGAGGGGAGGGAAGGGGGGGATATGCATGTGACTAATCTGAGAACATGCATGTCTGTGAACAACAAAACTCTGTAAAAGTTAAAAGTAAAATAAAGGTTAAAAAAAAAAAAAAGTGAAGTCACTCAGAAAGAGAAGGACAAATACAGTATATTAATACATATATATGGAATCTAGTAGGATGGTGATGATGGCACACGCAGTGAAGCAACAGAAAGACAGACATGGACAGTGGACATATGGTCATTGTGGGGAAGGAACAGAAGGTGGGAGGCATAAAGGAAGTAGCATGAAGGCCTGTACTATCATAAGTGAAGAAAATAGCTCTAGTCATTGCTCTATGAGAAAAGGGGATCCTTCAGGGGTGCTGTGTGATGGTTGGGAGGGGTGGAAAGGGGGGATATACATATGACTAATTTGGGAACATACATATCTGTAAACAACAAAACTCTGTAAAAGTTAAAAGCAAAATAAAGGTTTAAAAAAAAGTAACAATAAATATCCTTGAATAGACACACACACAAAAAAAAAACCCAAAAAAACCCTCAACATGCAAAAAGCAAAGGTCATGGTCTCCGATTTCATCACTTCAAGGCAAAGAGAAGGAGGAAAACTGGAAGCAGTGACAGATTTTCTTTTCTTGGGCTCCCAAATCACTGCAGATGGTGAGTGCAGCTATGAAATTAGAAGACTCTTGCTTCTTGGAAGGAAAGCTATGACAAACCTAGACAGTGTATTAAAAAGCAAAGACATCACTTTGTCAACAAAAGTCTGTATAGTCAAATCTATGATTTTCCAGTAGTCATGTGAGAGCTGGACCATAAAGAAGACTGAGTGCCCTTTGGATTGATGGGATTTTTTTAACTTTTTTTTTTTTTTTGGCCTCCTCTATTGGTCCTTCATTCATTTATTTTCATGGATTGATGTTTTTGAATTGTGGTGCTGGAGAAGACTCTTGAGAGTGCTTTGGACAGCAAGGAAATCAACCCTAAATATTCATTGGAAGGACTGATGCTGAAACGCCAATATTTTGGCCACCCTATGCAAAGAATGAATTTATTGGAAAAGACTCTGATGCTGGGAAATACTGAATGTGGGTGACAGAGGATGTAATGATTGGATAGCATCACCTACTCAGTGGACATGAGCTTGGGCAAACTCTGGGAGGTAGTGAGGGACAGGGAAGCCTGGAATCCTGCAGTCCATGGGATCACAAAAAATCAGACATGACCTAGAGACTAAACAACAACATGTCAGTCCAATTCTTTTAAATCTCTAGGGACAGAGTTTCAACTACCTCCTTGAAACCAGCATTCTAGAGTTGAATCTTATTACTGGTTTATATGAGTGAAAACTCTCATTAAATATGAAAAATAACAAAGCATTAAAAAGTTAGATTATTTGGGGGTTTCCCTGATGGTCCAGTGGGTAAGGACACCACCTTGCAGTGCAAGCAGCGCTGCTTTGATCCCTGGCCTGGGAAGATCCCACGTGCCGCGGAGCGGCTGGACTGATGTGTCCAATCACCGAGCCGGAGCTCTGGAGTGCATGCGCCCAGAGCTGGTGCCCTGCGACAACAGGCTGCCGCGATGGGAGACCCACACGGGCCAAAGAACAAAGATGGATGAAAATAGATATGAAAAACCAATAGAAGTGGCCCACCCACCTCCCTCCCTCCCCACCCCGCCCCCCGCCTCGCAAAAAAAGTTAGATTATTTGAATGACACTCTTACAAGAAATGGTAATTTTGAGTACTTATTTATTGCCTGCTTTTTTTTTTTTTTTTTTTTTTGAGTTGTTAGTTAAGTTTTATTTGGGGCACAGTTAGGACTGCAGACCAGGAGGCAGCAACTCAGATAGCTCTGAGAGACTGCTCCAGAAAGGTAGTGGGGAAAGGTCAATATATAAGGATTTTGGTGAAGGGGGAGTTCAAATACCATTAAACAGTCATTTTACAAAGAATTTTCAGTTACTCACGAGGATCTGATGTCACCATGAAGGGATTTAGTACTTTTCTAGATGTGAGGAGATACAAGAATTGAGATAATAAATTCATTACTAAAAACATCCACCTATCTAAAGACCTGCCCCACCAGATTCCCTGGAGTACAGAGTGCCTCACTCCACCCTGAACTATCTCAGAGGGTGTTGAAGGTCAGCAGCTCCCTACAGCACAGGGGTCAATCTCTGCAGAGGCAGATAGCAAATGCCCTTGCTGTTCAGTCATTGGCAAAATAATTGGTAAGTGCTTATTTGTAGTTGACACGCCCCTCTTGTGGTCATAAATCTGACCATACTTTGGGGGCATTTTATACCATTTTGTCCTACATTGCTGGGAAGGCTCATTCCACAATCCTGCAGTCCATGGGATCACAAAAAATCAGACATGACCTAGAGACTAAACAACAACATGTCAGTCCAATTCTTTTAAATCTCTAGGGACAGAGTTTCAACTACCTCCTTGAAACCAGCATTCTAGAGTTGAATCTTATTACTGGTTTATATGAGTGAAAACTCTCATTAAATATGAAAAATAACAAAGCATTAAAAAGTTAGATTATTTGGGGGTTTCCCTGATGGTCCAGTGGGTAAGGACACCACCTTGCAGTGCAAGCAGCGCTGCTTTGATCCCTGGCCTGGGAAGATCCCACGTGCCGCGGAGCGGCTGGACTGATGTGTCCAATCACCGAGCCGGAGCTCTGGAGTGCATGCGCCCAGAGCTGGTGCCCTGCGACAACAGGCTGCCGCGATGGGAGACCCACACGGGCCAAAGAACAAAGATGGATGAAAATAGATATGAAAAACCAATAGAAGTGGCCCACCCACCTCCCTCCCTCCCACCCGCCCCGCCTCGCAAAAAAAGTTAGATTATTTGAATGACACTCTTACAAGAAATGGTAATTTTGAGTACTTATTTATTGCCTGCTTTTTTTTTTTTTTTTTTTTTTGAGTTGTTAGTTAAGTTTTATTTGGGGCACAGTTAGGACTGCAGACCAGGAGGCAGCAACTCAGATAGCTCTGAGAGACTGCTCCAGAAAGGTAGTGGGGAAAGGTCAATATATAAGGATTTTGGTGAAGGGGGAGTTCAAATACCATTAAACAGTCATTTTACAAAGAATTTTCAGTTACTCACGAGGATCTGATGTCACCATGAAGGGATTTAGTACTTTTCTAGATGTGAGGAGATACAAGAATTGAGATAATAAATTCATTACTAAAAACATCCACCTATCTAAAGACCTGCCCCACCAGATTCCCTGGAGTACAGAGTGCCTCACTCCACCCTGAACTATCTCAGAGGGTGTTGAAGGTCAGCAGCTCCCTACAGCACAGGGGTCAATCTCTGCAGAGGCAGATAGCAAATGCCCTTGCTGTTCAGTCATTGGCAAAATAATTGGTAAGTGCTTATTTGTAGTTGACACGCCCCTCTTGTGGTCATAAATCTGACCATACTTTGGGGGCATTTTATACCATTTTGTCCTACATTGCTGGGAAGGCTCATTCCCAGTTCTGAAGGTTTTTGCTGATAGGCCACTCAATGTGCCATTATGGATTGGGTCTTAATAGTCAAAGATTTCTGGACACCTATTTTCTAGTTATGGTCCAGAAAAGTATTCCCTCTTGTTGCATCTTCCCATATCTAGAGTTACACTATTACGGTCAGTGATCATGTATCGAGTTATACATTTGATCTACTGTTTCAAGTCTAGTCATTATTATTTTCATTGCAGGCTTAGTCATAACACTTCGTAATACAGATAACATTAGTGGAATTACAAGTTACAACAGGCAAATAAAAATAGTATTTCAGCCATGAGCCTCCCACATCAAATCAGTTTTTGAAAAGATTGTCAAAACTAGAAACTCTAATATTTTGGCCGCCTGTTGCAATGAGATGACTTATTGGAAAAGACCCTGATGCTGGGAAAGATTGAGGGCAAAGGGAGAAGAAGGTGGCAGAGGATGAGATGGTTGGATGCCATCACCAACTCAATGGACATGAATTTGAGCAAACTTCAGGAGATAGTGAAGGACAGGGAAGCCTGCCATGCTGCAGTTCACGGGATTACAAAGAGTTAGACATGATATAGCGACTGAACAACACTACCACACGGTGACCTGTATGAGCCTGGTTCATTTTCTCTGTGTAAGGAAGTATATGGTCAGTACAAATTTTTTTTATAAGTATATTACTGCTGTGTGGGTAAGAATTACTGTCATTTTCTTTGATTAATAGGTCTTTGTTGACACATTGGGATCTGCATTGCTCTTCTGGTTTCTTGTGTTAATCTAATGACTTTTAAATAGAAATAAGTTAACTGTTTTTAATCAGTGGTGAACTGTGCCTCCAGTTTTTCCAAAGTTAAAATTCTCTTGAAAGTGAATACATTGCTGCCAATCCACAATTAAGGCATAGATAGAAAGGAAAAGAATGGAAATATATCTTTGAGGATTTATTCCATATTAGTTTTTATACTTTAGGATGTAATTTGCACAGTGTTCAAAAATATTTATTGAAAGAAATAATTGATTATATGTGTATATCAGTTATTTCTGAATAAGCTAGCTAATGGTAGCAAATATGTTGTACTTTTCAACTAAATGTTTTCATAATTTAATTTTGCTCCTGTAACTCCTGATTTGCAAATGACTGCTCAGAAGTCTCACCCTCTTAGAAACAAATCTCAAAGTCTTGGTTAGCAAACCCATATTCAAATGTGAACATAGAAGAGGCCAATTAGGATTAATTAGGCTAATTGACAAATATAAATCTTATTATAAATTTCTAGTCTCTCACAAATACATAGGATGATCAATCCTTGTAATTCTTTGATTTAAGTAAGATTAAATCTTAGATTTAAACTAACATCTGGAAAGCCTGGGTATTTGTTTTGTTTTTAGCTTTACTGTCTTAAGACAGTAAAACTGTATAGATTAGTGATTGGATTAAAGAATTAAATGTAATAAAACATAAGACATTAAATTGCCCATTTTACCTGATGATCTCTTATGCACCCTAATTAGTTTTGCAGTGTGATGTTCTCTGAATGTACTGAAAACAGAGGCCCCTAGTGATTTGTGCTCATGCCTTGATCCCGTCCTTGAAAATTCTCATCCATTTGGCCTAGGTTCTTCACATATGTATCCAGGGTTGAAGGAGCTGAGAACCATTCCTTGAATCCAACATAACTGAATGTGAATTTAGCCTTAGAGGATCATTGGATGTGGAGCAGATCCAAGCTCTGCTTGTTGTCAGTGGTTGACTCTGCGCTTGTTGCTCAGTGACTCAAAACCTCTTCGTCATAGTTCTGGAGGTTTGATGTCCAAAACCAAGGTGTTAGCCATATCATGGTCCTTCTAAAACCTCTGGGGGAGGATTCTGTCTTGCCTCTTCCAGTTTCTGGTAGCCTCAGGCATTCCTTGGCATGCAATTTCCTTGGCCATCACTCTAATCTCTGCCTCTGTCATCAAATGGCTGTGTTATCTTTGTGTCTGTCCTCGCATTCTCACATTTTTTTCCACCAAGGTATTTATCGAGTGGGTGATATGCACATAGACCCTATTTACAGGGCCTGAAAACTTTTCATTGTTATCCAGTAAGATTTTTTTTTTTTAAACTTTTCCATACTTGTTTTTAGAGCTGGTCGTGTTAATCACCTTAGAATATTAACTATAATTTTAAACATTAAATTAGGATGGCTACACAAATGGATGCAGAGACCATACAAACAAGATGTATTCTGAGCTAGAGGTTAAATGATACACTAATAGATTTCATGTGACCTTAAAATATGAAGAATTGTGTCAATACTTCTGAGACCCTGCAGAGGGCATGGCCATTTGAAATTACTGTGAAAGCTTCACTTGATATTATTACTCTTCTCATTTTTTTCTAAATGCAGATAAAAATGGAAGGACCTTAGGGAAAACAAAATTCTGTACTGAAATATTATTTTTGAAAAGGACACTCATCAACAAGTCTAGAAAGATGTTCTTTTCATTATTTTGAATGCTTTGCATACAAAAGCATTAACACCAGACTTTAACAGGAGGGGAACTGTAAGATGTATTGGATTAAAGAATTAAATGACATAAGACATTAAATTGCCCATTTTACCTGATGATCTCTTATGCACCCTAATTAGTTTTGCAGTGTGATGTTCTCTGAATGTACTGAAAACAGAGGCCCCTAGTGATTTGTGCTCATGCCTTGATCCCGTCCTTGAAAATTCTCATCCATTTGGCCTAGGTTCTTCACATATGTATCCAGGGTTGAAGGAGCTGAGAACCATTCCTTGAATCCAACATAACTGAATGTGAATTTAGCCTTAGAGGATCATTGGATGTGGAGCAGATCCAAGCTCTGCTTGTTGTCAGTGGTTGACTCTGCGCTTGTTGCTCAGTGACTCAAAACCTCTTCGTCATAGTTCTGGAGGTTTGATGTCCAAAACCAAGGTGTTAGCCATATCATGGTCCTTCTAAAACCTCTGGGGGAGGATTCTGTCTTGCCTCTTCCAGTTTCTGGTAGCCTCAGGCATTCCTTGGCATGCAATTTCCTTGGCCATCACTCTAATCTCTGCCTCTGTCATCAAATGGCTGTGTTATCTTTGTGTCTGTCCTCGCATTCTCACATTTTTTTCCACCAAGGTATTTATCGAGTGGGTGATATGCACATAGACCCTATTTACAGGGCCTGAAAACTTTTCATTGTTATCCAGTAAGATTTTTTTTTTTTAAACTTTTCCATACTTGTTTTTAGAGCTGGTCGTGTTAATCACCTTAGAATATTAACTATAATTTTAAACATTAAATTAGGATGGCTACACAAATGGATGCAGAGACCATACAAACAAGATGTATTCTGAGCTAGAGGTTAAATGATACACTAATAGATTTCATGTGACCTTAAAATATGAAGAATTGTGTCAATACTTCTGAGACCCTGCAGAGGGCATGGCCATTTGAAATTACTGTGAAAGCTTCACTTGATATTATTACTCTTCTCATTTTTTTCTAAATGCAGATAAAAATGGAAGGACCTTAGGGAAAACAAAATTCTGTACTGAAATATTATTTTTGAAAAGGACACTCATCAACAAGTCTAGAAAGATGTTCTTTTCATTCTATTTTGAATGCTTTGCATACAAAAGCATTAACACCAGACTTTAACAGGAGGGGAAGTAATCTGGGAGAACAACTGGCTCAACCAAGCATTCACTTAGTTAATTCCTAATTATTGCATAGCTGAAAATTTGATTCTCAGATTATCAATTCTAAATTTTCTTTTTTTGTGTATTAGGCCTTCAGTCATTTTGTCATTCCCTCCTCAGTAGGCTAAAGTGAGATAAAAGAGAGGGTGAGTAACTGATTTTCTTATGGTAATAAATCTAGAAGTGGATAGGAAATTGAAATGGGACTTAAATTTTGTTAATGAATTTCATGTATTTCTGACAATTCCTGACCATCATTAAGTTCACTGTTTTAAGTGGCAGTTAGTTACTGTTATACAAGTGAGTGATAAGTGTTGCATTAAAAAAAAATTAACAGAAGGAGGGAACATATATGGATAGAAAACGTACAAACTAAATTAAGCGAGCCAAACATGGGAAAAATCAGAAACTTTCAGGACTGTGGAGTATTTAAACACTTTTTTTACAGAAAAAGTTTGCTGAACCCTGGACTAAATCATCTGACATTTCTTCAAATTCTGATAATCTATACAAAACTATGAGATTATTAAATAGCATTAATACTAAATATTATTCATTATTAAATTCATTTAATAATGAAAATATTAACTTATAATTGCATATTATTTATAAACTTGCAGCATTTAATTTATGCAGTGGCTTTTCTTTTATAGACAACCTGGTACCTAATATTACTAGTGGGAGAAGGGTTTGTTTTTATGTTTCATGAGTACTGTTAAAGGCAGCATCTGTAGAGGCTTTTTGTTCATTTTTTTGTACATCATCATTAAAAATATTTTATGTAGATAAATGAACCTTTGGAAATAGCAGTTGAAGACTCCTGTAATTGAGACCAGATGAAAAACTGTTTGAAGATACTGATTTCTTACTTCAATGCATCTCTTGGAATACAGAAGCAAAATACTAGCAACATACTACAGTGTCAGCATATGTACAAAACACATCTGTGTCATGAACCACACAACACAGAGTATAGTCAATACACTTATCTTGTACTCATTAGCAGCAATTTCCCATCCTCCACACATCACATGATCTCTAAACAACTAGTAACCTACATTCTATCTCTATAGATTTGCATGTTCTAGAATGGAAGCTTACAATATGTGGGAAGCACCCATAAGCAACACATATTTGTTCTTTTTTGTTCCATGGTTTGGATGGTTTAGTTGCTATGTTGTGTCTGACTCTTGCAACCTCATGGACTGTTGTTTGCCAGGCTCCTCCGTCCGTGGGATTTTCCAGGCAGGAATACTGAAGTGGGTTGCCATCACCTTCTGACCCAGGAATCGAATCTAGGTCTCCTGCATTGTAGGCAGATTCTTTTCCGACTCAGCTATGAGGGAAGCTCATGGTTTGGATAGAAAAGACTTCATTTACCATTCATCAGCTGGTGTACACTTGAGTTGTTTATGTTATTTGGTTGTTAGGAATGAAGTTACTATGAATGCTCATGTATAAGTTTTTTGTGTGAACATATATTTTCAATTCTCTTGGGTAACATATCTAGGAGTAGAACTTCTGGGTCATATTGTAACTCTACATTTAAGTTACTAAAGAATTGTCAGACTGTTTCCATAGCAGCTGCACCATTCTACATTCCTACTAGCATGTATGAGTGTTTCAACTTCTCCACGCTTTTGCCAACATTATTATTTTTAATGATAATCAGTGTGAAGTGGTGTCTCTTTGTAGTTTTGATATGCATTTCGCTAATGATTATCTTTTTCATGTGTTTATTGGACATTTGTCCAATAAACTGCTTTGGAAAATTTCTATCTACCTCTTCTGCTCATTTTTTTATTGGGTTATTGGATTTTTAAATTATTGGGTTGCAATTATATTCATTTTTATATATTTTGGATACAACCTCCTATCAAATACATGATTTGTAAATATTTTATTCCATTCTAAGGGTCTTTTTCTTCACAGCATCATTTGAAGCATAAAAGTTGTTGAATTGATGATGTTTGATTCATCTATTTTCTCTTATGTTGCTTGTGCTACTGAAGTCTCATCTAAACCATTGCTTAATTAAAGATTATGAATATTTACTGTTTTCTTCTAAGAGTTTTACTTTTATCTCTTTAGGTTTATGATCTACTTCTGACTTAATTTTTATGTATGTGTAAAGGAACTTACCCTCTTGTTTTGCATGTAAATACCCAGTTGTTGAAGCACCATTTGTTGAAAAGAATATTCTACCTCTATTGAATCATCTTGGCACCCTTTGTCAGAAATCAACTGGTTGGAAATGTAATAGTTTATTTCTGGACTCTCAATTCTATTCCACTGATTTGCATTTCTATCCTTAGGTCAGTACTATATACATCTTGATTACTGTAGCTTTGGGGTAAGTTTCACAATATGGAAGTTGAGAGTCCTCCTGCTTTGTTTTTATTGCCTAATTGCCCTGACTAGAAACTCCAGTACAATAGCGAGTAGAAGTTGGAAAGACCAAACATTCTTGTCTCATTCCTCATGTTAGGAGGACAGCATTCAGTCTTTCACTATTAATTATGATGCTGTTTTTCATAGGTGGCCTTCATAAGGCTGAGGAAGCTTCCTTGTATATTTAGCTTATCAAGCATTTTTGTCATGAAAAATATTGGATTTTATCATATGGTTTTTCTGCATCTAATGAAATGATTATATGGCTTTTGTCCTTTATTATGATACTATATTACATTGATTTTTGGAAGTTTTATTAATCTTGTATTCTTGGGATAGCTCCCACTTGGCCATGTTGTACAATACTTTTTAAAAGTTGCTGGATTGTTTACTACTATTTTGTTGAGGATTTCTGCATCTATACACATAAGGGATATTATTCTGCAGTTTTCCTGTGATGTCTTTTATTTTTGGTATCAGGATGACACAGGTCTCACAGAATGAGTCCAGAAGAATTCCCTCCTTTTCTATTTTTGTTTGTTTGGGAAAAGTTTGTGAGTTACTGATATTAATCATTTTTAAATCGATGGCAGAATTCAGTGATGAAGCAATCTAGGTCTAGGATCCTCTTTTTGGTTGGTTTTGGATTAGTAATTTAATCTCTTTACTTCTTATACTATTCAGATTGGCTATTTCTTCTTTTCATTTTTTTAAATTTCAGCCTCTTTTTTTATTGCTTTTTCCCCCTTTTTTGTTATATATTTATTTTCATCCATCTTTATTCTTCGCCTCTGTGGGCCTCCCGTCAAAGTGGCCTCCCTCGTTGCAGAGCACCGGCTCTGGGCACAGGCACTCCACAGTGCTGGCTCATAATTGGACACACTGGTCGTGCCACTCCATGGCATATGGGATCTTCCCAGGCCAGGGATTGAACCGCGCCGTCCCTTGCACTGCGAGGCAGACTTTTTACCCACTGGACCACCAGGGAAGCCCATGGCTATTTCTTCTTAAATCAGTTTTGGCAGTTCTAAGAATTTGCCCATTTCCTCTAAGTTATCTACTTTGTTGGCACATAATTTTAAAGTCTTTACAGTCTTTTTTAAAAATTTCTCTAAGATCACTAGTGATATCTGCTCTTTTATTCATTTACTAATATGAATCTTCACTATTTTTTTTTTACTGATCAGTCTACTTAAAAGAATTAAAAATTTTGTTGATCTTTCCAAAGAACCAATTTGTGATTTTGTTAATTTTCCCTATTAATTTTATATTATCTACTTCACTAGTTTAGACTTTAACCTTATTTCTTTTCTTTTGCCTGCTTTGGGTTCAGTTTGATCTTCTTTTTCTAATTTAAGGCAGAAGTTTAGGTTATTGATTTGACATATTCCTTCTTCTTACATATATTTACAGCTATAAACTGACCTCTAATGACAATTTTACCTGCATCCCATGTTTTTGTTGCATTTTCATCCATCTCAAAGCATTTTTAAATTTTCCTTGTAATTTTTTGACCCCTATTTAAAGTGTCTATAAATTCCTTCTGAAGTTCCCAAGTTTTTCTCCTTTATTACTGATTTCCAATATATTGTGGTCAGAGAACACTTCTTGTATGATTTCAATCTTTTAAAACTTACTGAAGCTTGTTTTATGGCACAGCATATGGTCTGTGAAGACTGTTCCATGTGCACTTGAGCAAATCATGTATTTCACTTCTATTTCCTTGTTGATCATCTGCGAAGCTGTTGTATCCATTAAGTGGGGTCCTGCAATTTCCCACTATCATTATTAAATTGTCTATTTCTCCCTCTAATTGTCAAGTGTCTGTTTCATCTGTTTTGATAGATTCTTAGGTGCACATATGTTTAAAATCATTATATCTTCCTGACAGACTGAATCTTTAATCATTGTGTCCATTTTTATCTTTAGTAACATTTGTTTTAAGGTTCATTTCATCTGATATTAGTATAAACACTAAAAATCTTATCGTTGGTGCTTGCATGACATATATATTCTTTCCATCCTTTTACTTATGACTTATTTGTATCTTTGACTATGCAGTACTTCTCCTATAGACAACATATTTGTACACACTGGACTTATGAATGGGCTCCTGGAACTTGTTTGTATGTAGAAAAAGTTATGTATTGAGCTTCACTAGAAATTTTCTCATTTATTGTACTTCTCAACTTCAGAATTGCCATTTGGTTTCAATTTTTTTCCTCTTCATTGAGAAGACTTTGCTATATCCACCATCTGCGCCCTTTCTAAGGCAATGTTTATTGCCTGCTTGCCATCTCCCCACCCTACCCCTTGCACATATGGGTGAGTTTCCTGTTTCTTTGCATGTTTTATAAACTGGACATTTTATATAGTATCTTGTAACATCTGTGGATAATGATCTTTGGGGATTTGGTTGTTTGTATAAACTGGACATATTCCTTCTTCTTACATATATTTACAGCTATAAACTGACCTCTAATGACAATTTTACCTGCATCCCATGTTTTTGTTGCATTTTCATCCATCTCAAAGCATTTTTAAATTTTCCTTGTAATTTTTTGACCCCTATTTAAAGTGTCTATAAATTCCTTCTGAAGTTCCCAAGTTTTTCTCCTTTATTACTGATTTCCAATATATTGTGGTCAGAGAACACTTCTTGTATGATTTCAATCTTTTAAAACTTACTGAAGCTTGTTTTATGGCACAGCATATGGTCTGTGAAGACTGTTCCATGTGCACTTGAGCAAATCATGTATTTCACTTCTATTTCCTTGTTGATCATCTGCGAAGCTGTTGTATCCATTAAGTGGGGTCCTGCAATTTCCCACTATCATTATTAAATTGTCTATTTCTCCCTCTAATTGTCAAGTGTCTGTTTCATCTGTTTTGATAGATTCTTAGGTGCACATATGTTTAAAATCATTATATCTTCCTGACAGACTGAATCTTTAATCATTGTGTCCATTTTTATCTTTAGTAACATTTGTTTTAAGGTTCATTTCATCTGATATTAGTATAAACACTAAAAATCTTATCGTTGGTGCTTGCATGACATATATATTCTTTCCATCCTTTTACTTATGACTTATTTGTATCTTTGACTATGCAGTACTTCTCCTATAGACAACATATTTGTACACACTGGACTTATGAATGGGCTCCTGGAACTTGTTTGTATGTAGAAAAAGTTATGTATTGAGCTTCACTAGAAATTTTCTCATTTATTGTACTTCTCAACTTCAGAATTGCCATTTGGTTTCAATTTTTTTCCTCTTCATTGAGAAGACTTTGCTATATCCACCATCTGCGCCCTTTCTAAGGCAATGTTTATTGCCTGCTTGCCATCTCCCCACCCTACCCCTTGCACATATGGGTGAGTTTCCTGTTTCTTTGCATGTTTTATAAACTGGACATTTTATATAGTATCTTGTAACATCTGTGGATAATGATCAACTCCTCTGGGAGACTGTTATTTGGTTGGTTAGTTCCCCTGCAGTATGCAATCTGATTATCTTTCTCTTTTAGCCTAGCTATCCAAGGACTGCCCCCTGGGTTGGCATAAAGCAATCACTGGTCATTTTTACTCTTATTATTGGATGTGTGTGTGCTTGGAGGCTGCTACATAGTTTAGAGTTCACTTTTGACCTATGTTCAGCCAGGGACTAGTACTATCAAGTTCCTTTTCTGTTCTGAGAGGGCACAGTCTTAAACATACACATAGTGTTCCGGATTGCCAGGAATGTATGCAATTTTATGTTTTAAGCTTGTGTTCCTAGGAGTCATCTCTGGGTCAGAGCAACATTTTGCTCAGTCGGTATTTGGCCAAGTTCCTTGTGCCAGTCAAACTCCTCCCATGTGCTGATGGTCTGCATATATTGGAAAATACTTTTAAGTCTGTCCCATGTTCTGCTGACTGTCCTGAGTGCAAATCAGCACGTGCACACAGACTTTTCAATACTCAGAGCTGATGGGCACTTCTGGGCTCCCTCTGATTTCTTTAAATTTCTGGCTGCTCTGATTTGCTTTGCACCAGCTCTTCCTAATAGCTCTCCATCAAAACGCTCGTTGTTTTGACAATCCCCTTAGGAATGGAGTTCTCCAAGCACTGGTTCAATGAAGTCAGCCCCATCAGGCAGACCTGTGGAACATTTTGTCTTCGTTGAATGCCTTCCCCTTTGGAAAGAACCTCTACATCACTGAACCAGAGCTGGGTGCAGAGGGCCCAGAGTGAAACCACCACTCTATGAGTGTGCACCAGAACATGGTGGCAGTCCCTAGTATTCTTGGTTTTTCACTCCATGAGTGAAACCTCTAACCTATGAGTTAGCTGAGGTGGAAAAAATCAGGGTCCAAGTATTCTCAGTTTGTGCATGCAGTGCCTCCATCCTAAAAGTGGGGGCTGGGTGGCAGAAAGGCCCTTCAGTCCTCTTGGTTGTGCTTGCCTGGAATACAATTTTGCAACACAGGGCTGGGGAGATGAGAAATGCACAGTTACCTTGCCAGGGTGAGAATGCAGCCTCACAGTAGGGGCTGGGGAAAGAGAGCCCTACCTCCCCCTAACTTCACCATACCTGAAGAGAATAGAGCTTCTGTAACAAAGATGGAGAGTATACAGGTAATTCCTCAAATGGCTTCCCTGGTGGCTCAGATGGTAAAGAATTCGCCTGCAATGTAGGAGACCCAGGTTTGATCCCTGAGTCAAGAAGATCCCCTGGAGAAGGGAACGGCTACCTACTCCAGTATTCTTGTCTGGAAAATTCCATGGGCAGAGCCTGGCAGGCTACAGTCCATGGGTCACAAAGAGTTGGACATGACTGAGTGACTTTCACACACCTCAAATGCAAGACTCCCGCTGTTCTTACTGAGACTTAATATGTTTCTCAAATCAATGTTTCTCCATGTGCTTTATGCTCCTTGGGCAATTTCTAAATAGTTTAATGGACTTGTTTTTAAAAATAATTTTTACCAGTTAAGCTGTTGTTTTGTTCAAGAGGATCTTACAGCGCCCCTTACTTTTACTATGCTGTCTCATCCTTCAATATACTTACGAACATAATTTCTAAGTGGAAAGGTGGTTCAGCAAAAAGAGAAATGGATTGGATGTCAGGACCCAGAAATTTCATCCCAACTTGACTAACAGTAGGTTCAGTGATTTCTGAAGTACAGTGTCCTCATTTGTAGAATGAAGAAATTGTATCAAAGGACCTCTAAACTTCTTCCAACTCTAAAATCCAATGATATTATGAAACAAATGGAACAAAGTTATCAGTGAAAAACATTCCAGTGCTGTTGTGAGAACAGGAAATATGCAAACAATCCACTGCCTTTTTTAAACCAAAAATGTTCCAGACTATTTCTAATTAAAGCTAGTACTTCATTTCCAACTCTACCTAGCTAATCAAAATACTAATTTAATGCACAGTTTGCAGTTAAGAGGTTTTTCTACCCCAAAGGTTTCCTTCCTAGAAATTGGAACTGAGAAACTGGGGGCAACAGGAAGTTGCCTTTCACGGATTGGTCATTAAAAGCATGACAGCTTAATGCTAAATGAAAGCATTATAATTTTCTACCACTTTGCCCAAATTATGAACAGTGCAATTACTTTCTCTCTGAGACAATTTCAAGTTTTCACTATATGCATAGGGCTGTAAGGCCATACTCCCAGTGTCTACTAAATCATCTGTATTTATTTGGAGTATGTGAATGGCAAAATATTACTTCTCCCTAATGCACTGCAGAAGAGTTGTTTCAATGGGAAGCTCATTTCTAGCCACAAAGACATAGTTTATTTAGTACTGATTATTTGCACAGACTGCTGTAACAATAATCTGTGGTAAATAGTCTTCCTCATTGAGTCATTTTATCTTAACTAATCAATTTTAACCAGTTGATTTGACTTCATACTGTTATTATACACTTTACATTCAAAATCTATATGCTCAAAGAAGGAGAGAAGGGACCTTTCTATAATTCAAGAAAACCGCCATTGTAAACATATTTAAATGCTTTCAACTACTAATTCATAACAGAATATGCTATGATAAAGCTACAAGGTAAGAGAAATATGAGTATACACTGGCAAAAGTTGCATTTCATGAGACATCCAGCAACAAGGAAAGATAGGAGCAAGATGGCAGTGTGTATACAGTGATCCAGAAATAAGCAATCATATTAATTTTAAATATCTTGTCTTTCAAAGTAAAACATATTCATCTTCACAAACGGCTTTGTCAGTATCTAAGTGAAAAGGTGAAATATTTAACTAAAGATATAGAAAAGGTGCAAATCCCTGCAAAGGAAAAGTAAATGCATATTTTGAGTTTATCCAAATGCTAAGGCCTCTTTCTGATTCTCACAAGTGACCATCAGTCTTGAGCTGTTCAAAAATTTCCAAAGAAGCCCATCTGCTCACCAAAATATTTCTATGTTAAAACCTTCAGGAAGGCATCTGGCCCAGTTTTTATGATCCCAAATTACCTTGGTTTCAATTTAATCTTTGTAAACTGGGATTCCCTTAGGAAGAAAGCAAAATTTTCAATCTTAAAAATAAAGGGATATTAAGAAACAAAACTCTATCCCTTGCTTGATTTCCAGAGTCCATATTCCAAAATTGTAGCTTATTCATCCCAAGACATTTAAAAAACATTATGTTGTGACATTAAGTTTTGAAATTTGTACTTTTGTATGTAATACTGTAATGTAAAATTAGTACATTATAATAAATGCTCCTTTCTTGGCACTTCCACTGAGTGAATCATACCAGGAATCTTTTCTTTCATTTTAATTCATCTATTATATCACTGTACAGAACCACCTTAACAAGATGGATTTAAGAGAAAAATATTTAAGACTTAGTTGTGGCCCCTACAATAACTGTGTTTTTCAGGTAATTTAAGTTTTTATTACTGAAAATACTGGTTAATGACCACAGTAACCCAATGGTCAAGAGACCACCTCCAAGCATATGAAAAGAAAATACCTTCAAATCTCTTAGTGGGGAACTTACTCCCACCGTAGCAACATTCCTGTCCTTCTTTGACTCTATGTATCCGTATCACAGAAGCACTTACTTTGAATAGCTCTATTCACATTCAAAATGAATGTTACTAGTGTTCAATCTTACCAGGTCGATTATTAACTAAGCTAAATATTTTCCATCACCAACATTAAAAATGTATAGAAGGAATTAATAGAAGCAGAATTTCTATCTAGACTAATCACATTGCCAGTAATGCAGCTGGGTTACTCAAAGGACATGTTTTTTTGGTGGTTGTTCCCCAGAAAAGCAATCAAATCTATGGTTTTAGAGTAAGAAATGTCCCAAACAACCCATACTGCAGTTGATTACGCATCTCAGTGTTAAGTCCAACTCCAAAAGCAAGATCCTGGTGTCAAACACTAACCATAAAATACTGACTTCAAAATACTTATCTAATAAGCTTTATATAACAAAACTGGAGACTCGAGTTAAAAGTACATTTAGATATCTACAGCAGACAAAAAAATTATCATTTAAAACACAATGAAACCAGAAATCAATAAAATATATAATTTAACACCTTTTCTGAGAAACAAAGCCTTATTATATACAGTTATATGGCTGTTCATGAAATACAGAAGTTTTTCAAGCTGAATGATTACTACCAAACAAATTAAAGCAAATTCAAGTTGGAAAAGGAAAGAACTTTCTAAGTGAATGTATACCAACATTTTATTAATTATTTCTATCCAGTAAAATTTAACTATCTTGTTTGGGCTCTTGTTATTTCAAGCTTAAAGAAACTCATTAAACTATGCAAAAGGAAGTAATTCTGAAGTGTCAACACAGATTAGAGTCCTGATCATCTAAATATATACCTAATTCTCTCCTGTTTGCCTAAAGGTCATCATCAATTTTTAAATAGATGTTGCTTTATACACATGTGTGTGTGCAGACACACATATGCATGTGGGTACACATCCCATTCGGTTGTTTCTTTCCATAACTTCATATAGTAAAAGCAGTGCATTTAAGATGGAAATAGAAAATGCAATTAATGTCCTAAGCTTTTTAGATCATTCTCAGTATGGTAAGTCTCAAAATATATTAGGGTTTGGGAGTCCTTAAAGAAGCAAAAGCAACACCTCACTTGGTGGAAAAATAAAATTTCACCACTAGATGACCATTACAGTGCTAGTAATGATGTAGAGTATTTTACATACCAACATGAGAATCGAGGTTTTTCCTCTAAAATGTATATTGTGGCAAGTATTTCTAAAAATGTAAGTATAGGTATCTATCATTCAAGTAATTAAATGGGGGAAGAGGAGGATAAACAACCCACACTTTCTTTCTTTTTTAAAATTTTAAGACACTTTCTATCTAAACTGTCAGAAAAAAAAAGGTTTGAAAACTACAAAATTTTGGAAACCGGGCTTCCCTGGTGGTCCAGTGGGTAAAGAGTCCACCTTGCAGTGTAAGGGGCACCAGGAAGATCCCTGGCCTGGGAGGATCCTGTGAGCCAGGAGCAGCTGGATCGGTGTGTCCAGTTACGAGCCAGCACTCTGGAGTGCATGTGCCCAGAGCCAGTGCTCTGCAACAAGAGAGGCCACTTTGATGGGAGGCCCACTTTAAAAAAGGTAAAAAATCAAAGAGGTCAAAATTTTAAAAATGAATAAATAAAGAAGTTTTTCAAGCTGAATGATTACTACCAAACAAATTAAAGCAAATTCAAGTTGGAAAAGGAAAGAACTTTCTAAGTGAATGTATACCAACATTTTATTAATTATTTCTATCCAGTAAAATTTAACTATCTTGTTTGGGCTCTTGTTATTTCAAGCTTAAAGAAACTCATTAAACTATGCAAAAGGAAGTAATTCTGAAGTGTCAACACAGATTAGAGTCCTGATCATCTAAATATATACCTAATTCTCTCCTGTTTGCCTAAAGGTCATCATCAATTTTTAAATAGATGTTGCTTTATACACATGTGTGTGTGCAGACACACATATGCATGTGGGTACACATCCCATTCGGTTGTTTCTTTCCATAACTTCATATAGTAAAAGCAGTGCATTTAAGATGGAAATAGAAAATGCAATTAATGTCCTAAGCTTTTTAGATCATTCTCAGTATGGTAAGTCTCAAAATATATTAGGGTTTGGGAGTCCTTAAAGAAGCAAAAGCAACACCTCACTTGGTGGAAAAATAAAATTTCACCACTAGATGACCATTACAGTGCTAGTAATGATGTAGAGTATTTTACATACCAACATGAGAATCGAGGTTTTTCCTCTAAAATGTATATTGTGGCAAGTATTTCTAAAAATGTAAGTATAGGTATCTATCATTCAAGTAATTAAATGGGGGAAGAGGAGGATAAACAACCCACACTTTCTTTCTTTTTTAAAATTTTAAGACACTTTCTATCTAAACTGTCAGAAAAAAGAAGGTTTGAAAACTACAAAATTTTGGAAACCGGGCTTCCCTGGTGGTCCAGTGGGTAAAGAGTCCACCTTGCAGTGTAAGGGGCACCAGGAAGATCCCTGGCCTGGGAGGATCCTGTGAGCCAGGAGCAGCTGGATCGGTGTGTCCAGTTACGAGCCAGCACTCTGGAGTGCATGTGCCCAGAGCCAGTGCTCTGCAACAAGAGAGGCCACTTTGATGGGAGGCCCACATAGGCCAAAGAATAAAGATGGATGAAAATAAATGGGTAAAAAATCAAAGAGGTCAAAATTTTAAAAAATGAATAAATAAAGAATTTTTTTAAAATTCTGGAAATCAATCTGATTACCTGGTTATGGATATCAAATGACTGTCAGGCCTCGAAAATGGAAAAGTGCTAAATTCAAATAGTAACAAAATTATGCTTTGAGCATAATTAAGGCAGTAACAAGAAAATAATCTGGGGATAAATACAGACATCACATTAAATAGATTGTGAAACATGTAAAACTCAATTCCCTTTTCAAATAAATCTTATCTAAAAGAAGGACTATAGAAAATGGGAATGTATGATATTTTTTAATAAAACAATTCTGCTTCAGTGCAAATGTATAGTCAAGGTAAAAAGAGGAAGGAAGGAAAGGAGAGAGGACCAAGTAAGGAAGGGAGGAAAGAAGGAAGAAAATGTTTCATATGACTTAGCAGGAACAGTTTCCACAGCCTTTGACACTGTTGACAATTTCTTCTTGTAGTTTCTTCCTTTCCTCCTCTTTGGACACAATTTCTTTCTTTGCATCCCATTCAGGGTTATCATGGTTTTGCACACGGCTGCTCTGTGTATGCCACATTTCTGAATAGATACTGCCAGGGTTAGCAAGCAAACTATGGTGGGTACCACGTTCAGCTACCTTACCCTAATAAGCAAAAATAAAAGAAACATAAGAGAAAGTCATATAATTATCATAATAGCTGAAAATACATAATACTTTCTAAGCAAGAATTTTGAAAGATTTACAATCATTAAAATACCTTTCCCCACTTTTTTTAAATTATAGTATAAGTGAGAAAATTTGAGGTAGGAATGCCTTCTTTACTGTTGAGCTACCGGTCTAGTAAAAAAACAAAAAGCTATTAAACTCTATATACCATAATACAGTTCACTTAAAGACAATAAAATCTGAATGTTTTATTTTTCATTTTGAAGAGCAGAAAAGGAAGGTGAATATTTACTAAAGGTGATGTTTTCTCTAATCAATAAGTTAAATTTAAACCAACAACACTGTTATACAGAGATTTAAAGGCTTGAAAAATAATATGCCAAAATCCTATGTATACTTCGAAATAAAACAGATTTCTCCATGATAAATGTATCTCCTCTAGCAGCTGCTTTACTTAACAACAGCTATTTAACTTAACATTGCACAGATCTGGTATTGATTCCAAACTTTTTTTTTTAATTTTGTCCTCTTTTTATTGATTTTTAAATTTATTTATTTTTCATCCATCTTTATTCTTTGGCCTATGTGGGCCTCCCATCAAAGTGGCCTCTCTTGTTGCAGAGCACTGGCTCTGGGCACATGCACTCCAGAGTGCTGGCTCGTAATTGGACACACAGGTCCAGCAGCTCCGTGGCATGTGGGATCTTCCCGGTGCCCCTTGCACTGCAAGGTGGACTCTTTACCCACTGGACCACCAGGGAAGCCCCCCCAAACTCTTATATCTACAAATGATTTCTCTCTTGAGACCTACTGTTAAACATATTGGAAGACAAAAGTAATTTTGTCACTTTCAGTGGTGTTCCTGGTGATAGGAATTTTTTTTTTTTTTTTTTTTTTACAAATAAACCCTTAAGCTAAATAACAGATCTCTGTGTGCCCACTTTTGAGTGGTTAATTTTAGTCTTCTCCTTGAGTTCTTGCTGGACAGGTTAATAACTATTTTGCTGTACTATTTGAATTCCTCTCAATCCTGAAAATAGTCTTCAACCTTTTGTTTGTGTGGACCACTTCACTGGTTTAAGAGTCCCCATGGCTACCTATTTTATACCTTTTTATTTACTGCTGTAAAAAACAAACAAAATAAAATTCTCAATACACAAACAAAGAAAACAAATTCATGATCACCAAAGGGGACATGGAAGGGAGTAGGAAAATAGGAGTACAGAATTAGCAAATACAAATTACTATATATAAAATAGATAAGTAAAATACAGCACAGCGAACTGTGGGATTCCCTGGTTGTTCAGATGGTAAGCAATCTGTCTGTAGTGCAAGAGACCCAGGTTCGAAACCTTAGTTGGGAAGATCCCCGGAGAACAGAATGTCTACCACTCCAGTATTTTTTCCTGGAGATTTCCATGGACAGAGGAGCCTGGCAGGCTACAGTCCATGGGGTCACAAAGAGACAGACACGACTGAGCAACTAACACTTTCTTCTCACTCACAGGGAACTGTATTCAATATATTATAACCTACAATGGAATATAATCTGAAAATAACCTGAATCACTAAGATAATATTATATATCAACTATACTTCAATTTTAAAAAATCCTCAATGAAAGCTGTAACAAAAAGTATTAAAGGAATGGAATTATTTTTGCAGAAAACCAATGAAATAAATCACAAAAATTCATCCTGCAATAAAACTGCATACTTTAAATTATTTTTACTTGTATTAAAGCATAAATGTACATAGCTTAAAAAGTCAAGTAATAATTACAAAGCTTAAAATAAAAAGTACTTCCTTTTGTCTCCTCTCCCTTGAATATCCCCAAGTTTGTAGCTATTTACTTGGGCATTTACACACACATATTACTGAGATTCAGCACTTTTAACTATCCCACATCCCCACTGCCTCAAATTCACTCTCCTAATAACATTAAGTTAATATACAATGTTGACTTTATCATGACTATGTAAATATTATGTTAAGTAGGTACTAGGACTTTATATACATGTTCTCCTAAATTTTTATTCTTCCTGGACTTAGTTTGTTTCATTTGCTTAGTTTTCTATGTCACTACTGGTAATTCTCTCCAACTTAGAGCTTGCCTGAACACCATTTTTCTCATTATCAACTATGTTAGGTAATCTATTATTCAGTCCCCCCACCCCTAACTGGGAGATATTTCTCTCACAGATTTTGTTTTCCTTATCCTCAATTCTGAAATTTTACAATAATTTGTGTTTTTCTTTCCTCTGTTTATTATTGTGGGTACTTCCACTTAACTCTCAAAACTCATGCTAAGTTCCGGACATATGAGTGGTATTATTCTTTGGTTATATCCTTTCTTTTTCTGATTACCCCCGCCATATTTTTTTGGAACAACCATTAGTCAAATGTTGGCCCTCTTAGACTAATTCTCTTGTTTTCTTATGTTATCCTCTACTTTTTCTCTTTTTGTTCTGCTTTTTAGAGATTTCCTTGACTTTATTTCAGCAATGACAGTTTTTTTCTTATTTATTTTCTTTGGGGGGGACAGGGTTTGGGGAGGGAGGGGGGCGGGCGGGCCACTTCTATTGGTCTTTCATTTTGTCTATTTTCATCCATCTTTGTGCTTTGGCTCCTGTGGGCCTCCCATCGCGGTGGCGTCTGTCGTTGCAGAGCGCCGGCTCTGGGCGCATGCGCTCCAGAGCTCTGGCTTGGTAATTGGACACATCAGTCCAGCCGCTCCGTGGCACGTGGGATCTTCCCAGGCCAGGGATCGAACCGGCGCCCCTTGTACTGCAAGGCGGTGTCCTTACCCACTGGACCACCAGGGAAGCCCCTCTTATTTATTTTCTTTAAATTTTTAGAGTTTTGTTGTTCACAGACGTGTGTGTTCCCAAATCAGTCAAATGCATATCCCTGGTACCCTCCCCCTTCCCAGTCCCCCACATCCCACCCCTCCAGGCCAAGGCAACCTGCCCCTACAGGATCTCCTATTCCCGCAGGGCAATGACCACACCTATCTTTTTCACATAGGATAGTACAGGCTTCCATGTTACTCCCTCTTGGATCCTCGCTAGTGTCACTCTTCTGAATTCTCTTTCAGATAATTTGTCTATCTCATCTTCTGTCATTTGTAATTGTGCCTCTCTGATTTGTTCCTTCATTTGTACAGTGTTTCTCTGTCTTTTCATTATTATGTTAATTTTTGTTTATTTGTGTGTGTCTGTGTGTTCTGTGTCTTAGGTGGTGTTGGGTCTTGTTTGCAGGTGAATAATCTCTGGTGTTCTTTGATAGTGTAGGGTCTTGGAGTCAGGGCTTCCACTCTGAGGATCCTTGCTTTGATCTCTGGCCAGGGAGTGTAGGCTCTATGTCTGGTTTGCTATGGCATTCAGTGGAATTAGTTCAAATATAGGCATATGAGGGATAAAAGGTGCATCCCTGGTAGATGACAGTCATAAAATCATGCAAATATTTTCTAACATAATGAAAAAATATACATACATACACATCAATAAACACAACTGAACAGTCTTAAAGGGATAAAGTACAGGAAATTTTTCTGGCAGACGGCACAATCAAAGTTGATACCTGACCGTTAAGCTCTAAATTAATTAAAACACTGGCTGGAAAAACAGATTCAGAGCAAGGTCTCAGCTGGGAATATTGCAATGAAAGCAGTTTTTAACTAAGACATGTGTTGGGAGAAGGTTGCAAGGATTTTGTAGGGTTAGGTAACAGAGATTAGTACATAGTAGAGTTTAGTACAGCTAGAAGTGAACATTACAGACAGCAAGGTAGGAAATATTTATAGAGAGGATAGTAGTAGATATGAAAAGGTTTTACAGTTAGAGCATAGAGAGAGGAAGCTGTGGTATGAGAAAGGGAAAAAATAATAATAATTTTTAAAAATTGTTTTAAAAAGTACTGTCCCTAGTTTCTATCTTCTCATCTACGTGTGAACCTTCCACCAGTTTGCTCTTAATGCTGTCCAAGATTTCCCTAGTCTGTACTGGTGAGGTATCAGGTGTTGGGGCTGGATGGCTGCTTATGTCTTAGGTTGCAGTGAGGGTCAGGTTTTTTTGTATTCAGGACCCTTGCAGAACCGGTCGCTCTGGTTTCTGTTTTGCTTTCATCAAAACAAGGGCTCTGCAGCCAACCCAGCTGACCCGTCTCTCCACCCCTCCCTGATGCTGGACAGGTGAGGGCACGGCGGGTGGTTCCCAGTCGATTGGGCAGGCGGAGGTTGCACCCCTGGACTCTGTGCTGGAGGGTGTTCCCCGGTTCTGTTGCATACCACCTGTAGCTTTCAGTCTTCGCTCCATTCCTGGAGCCTCTGACACAATCCTGCTATTGGCGGGACTGAGCACTTCTCATCCCGGATCTTGTCCCAGATGCCCAGCTTCTTAGCCACAGCTCTGGGGTTGTCTGGGCTAGTTCGAGTAGCCAGTGCACTCCTGTCCCGTGGGACTAAGGCTCACTGCTTGCCCCAAATGCTTCCCCGTCCCCGTCCCAGATCTCGTCTTGGATGCCCGGCTTCCTTGCGGCAGCTCTGGGCTGTGCGGGTTCGCTTGAGCTGCCGGAGCTTGAACAAGCCTCACTCAGTCCAGCTTGAGCCAGGCTTCTGGACTGTGACTCGTGGGAAATTTCCTGTTCTGTTTCCCACGCCCTGCTAGTGTTCAGTCTCACTCTCACCTGGCACGGCCCTGTCACAGTACTGACCCCGGTGGGATTCTCACACTGAAGGTTGCTCTCTGTCCTGCTGATGCACTTCCCAGCGTTCTCTCTGACCGGTCTGGTGTGGTAGCTGGGGTACAGAGGCTCTGGGATCCCTGGGAGCTCCAGCAAAGTTCAGGCTGCTCGCTCTCTGTCCCTTGTAGAACTGAGAACTTCTTTTGTCGTCTAGAGGCTGGTTTCTTGGTGGTATTTCATTTCTTGATTAGTTCTGGTGATTCTGTTGGGGGAGCTGGTGAAATCCTCCTCTCACTCCTCTGCCATCTTGCCCCCCTCCTAGCAATGACAGTTTGATTTCCAAAATCTCCTGTTCTCCAGTTGTTCCTTTATTTACCACCCTCATTTCAAATTTGAAATGTTGCAAGAATGGTAAAAATAAACACCTATGTATGCTTTTCCTGGGTTAGCAACTGTTACTTTTTCCAGATTTGCTTTCTCTTACTTATCTCTAAATTTATACTACTTCATGCTAAATCATTTAAGAATGAGTTGTAGACATCATAAGATTTCACCCCTAAATATTTCATTAGAATGTACTTCATGAAAGGGCTTCCCAGGTGGCAATAGCAGTAAAGAATCCACTTGCCAGTGCAGGACATGAAAGAGACAGAGGTTTGATCCCTGAGTTGGTAAGATTCCCTGGAGAAGGAAACAGCAGCCTGTTCCAGTATTCTTGCCAGGAGAATCCCACGGAGAGAGGAGCCTAGCGGGCTGCAGTCCGTGGTGTCGCAAAGAGTTGAACATGACTAAGCAAGTATACACACACACCTTAAAACAAGAGCATTCTCCTACATGACTGGAATATAACTATATCATACCCAGGAAATTTGTAGTCCATATTCAGATTTTACCAATTACCCCAATAATATTATATATATATGTATATGTGTGTGTGTGTGTGTGTGTGTATATATATATATATATATATATATATATATATATATATTACATCCAGGATTCAATCAGGATCAATATGTTGAATTTATAAGTTTTCTAGTCTGTGTGAATGTGACAGTGACCTTTCTAAAATATCTAGGTTTATTTTTTAAAGAATGCCCTTCAAGTTGTATTTCTCTAGTTGTTTCTGATTCTTAGATCTAGGCTAAACAATTTTGCTGAAATACAATATAGGTGATGAAATGCCCTCAGCGTAGCACATTAGGAGGTATGTCAGCTTCCTCCATAATTAGTAATAAGTTTGATCAGTTGGTTAAGGTAACTTCTACCAGATTTCTCTATTCTGAAGGTACTTTTCTTCTTTGTAATCAATAAGTAATCTATGGGTTAAGCTTTTAAACTGTGCGACTATTCTATTTCCCAATAGTTTTTTACCATATTGTTTTAGCAAACAATGATGATCCTTATCTGAATCATTTACTACCATGGTGGCCGCAAATCATTTTCTAAACTTATTATTCTTTCTATGTGTCCTAGCATTTTTTGTTTTTTACTGAGCTATAATTAACATACAATATTGGGTGGGATGGAGGGCCACAAAGGAGGGGATCTGTGTATACCTATAGCTAATTCACTTTGTGGTCAACTTCGTAAAGCGACTATGCCCCAATCAAAACAAAACAAAGCATACAATGCAAGTTTAGGTGTACAAAATAGTGATTGGTTTTATATATTAGGAAATGATTACTTAAGTTCAGTTACTATCTGTCACCGTAAAAATCGTATTATTATCATCTATATTCCCTATGACTTAGTTTGTACCTCTTAATATCCTTCACCTTTCTCATTCATCTCTCTACTCCCCTCTGGCAATCATCAGTGTGTTCTCTGTATCTATGGGTCTGTTTCTGTTGTTTGTTCATTTGCTTTATTTTTTTTTTTTTAGACTTCATATATGAGTAAAATCATGTGGTATTTATTTTTCTCTGATGTAGTTTCACTTGACATAATATTCCCTGGGTCCATTAATGTTGCTGTAAATGCCAAAATTTCATTTTTAAAGACGTACTTTCCCTAAGCATTAGTATGGAATTATAGATTCATTTTTATTCAGTGTTGTAATTCATTAATATCATTTTTTTTCTTTCAAATCATCCCACAATTGGCCAGTGGGAATGGTTCCTGTGTCCTTGTGATATGTCTTCATTAACTGCCCTGCTCCAGATATGGAAACAGTCATTTCTCCAAGGGGTCTTAGGTTATTTTTGGTGAGGAACAGTATTTTGTGTAAGATCTAGGTCCTAGTTATACTCATTACTATTGGAATTTCAGTCAACATACACAAAATAGTTTCAAAACAGCTATTCCCATGGTACTACCAACAACAAATTTACTAAGTTTCAATCTGAGTTATTTTTATCCTTATATTCCACTATGGCTTAAAAAAAAGTCAGAGTAATGTGTTCAAAAGTTATTATTTGATTTAATTTTGCATTGCATGGTTATGTTATCAATTCTCTATGCAGATAGTTTTACTTCTATTAAATTCCTATTTTTCCATCCTCATTGATTTTTAAGTGTTTGAAGATATAAAAACAATAACATGCTTCAAAAGTAAAAATAATACAGAAAAGTTATAATCAAGAAAGTCTTATTCTCTCCCCTATGTCTTCTAAACCTTTTTGTCACAATCCTCTAGGTAACTAATGCCTTTAGTTTTTAGTTTATCCTCCTTGCAAAAGATAACATACTATACGTTTTTTGCATCTTTCTTACTTTCACTTAACATCATATATTGGAACTCATGCCATATGTCTTCTTTACTTTTTCCTAAAAAGTAACTTGCCCTAAACACTCTCATAATATTAGCTGAATTTTTAATTTTTTTTATTATTAATTTTTAAAGATTTATTTATTTACTTATTATTGGTGGGGGGTGGGGTGGGAAGGGAGGGGAGCAGGCGGGCCACTTCTATTGGTTCTTCATTTATCTACTTTCATCCATCTTTTTTTTGTTGTTGTTCGTTGGTCTGTGTGGGCCTCCCATTGTGGTGGCCTCTGTCGTCGCAGAGCACTGGCCCTGGGTGCATGCGCTCCAGAGCTCCGGCTCGGTAATTGGGCACATTTGTCCAGCCGCTTCGCGGCACGTGGGATCTTCCCAGGCCAGGGCTCGAACTGGTGCCCCTTGCACTGCAAGGCGGTGTCCTTACCCACTGTACCACCAGGGAAGCCCTGAATTTTTTAAAGTTTAGAAAAACTTTATAATCCAAACCCCAAGTGGCAATGCTATAACTGTGGACCTCCTAATATGAGGCAGGCAAGCACATGCTTGTTAAAGTTGTTGTTCAGTCACTAAGCTGTGTCTGACTCTTTGCAACCCCATGGACTACAACATGCCAGATTCCCATGTTCTTTACTATTTCCTGGAGTTTGCTCATATTCATGTCCACTGAACCAATGATGCTATCTAACCATCTCATTATCTGTTGACCCTTTTTTTTTCACCCCCCTTCAGCTTTTCCCAGTATCAGGGTTTCTTCCCATGAGTTGGCTCTTCACATCAGGTAGTCAAAGTATTAGAGCTTCAGCTTTAGCAAGTCATTCCAATGCATATGCAAGGTTGATTTCCTTTGGGACTGTTTGATTTCTTTGCTGTCCAAGGGACTCTCAAAAATCTTCTCTAGCACAACTCAAAAGCATCAGGTCTTGATATTCAGCCTTCTTTATGGTCCAACTCTCACATTCATACATGACTACTGGAAAAACCATAGCTTTTACTATGAGGACCTTTGTTGGCAGTGATGTCTTTGCTTTTTAATGTACTGTCTAGATTTGTCATAACTTTCCTTCCAAGAAGCTAGTGTCTCTTAATTTCATGACTACAGTTACAGTCCTCAGTGATTTTGGAGTTCAAGAAAATAAAATTTGTCACTGCTTCTACTTTTTCCACTTTTGTTTGCCATGAAGTGATGGAAATGGATGCCACGATCTTAGTTTTTTGAATGTTGAGTTTTAAGCCAGCCTTTTCACTCTTCTCTTTCATTCTCATCAAGAGGCTCTTTAGTTCCCTCTTCACTTTCTGCTATTGGAGTGGCATCATCTGCATATCTGAGTTTGTTAATAATTCTCCAGGCAGTCTTTTTTTTTAAATTTTTAATTTTACTTTTTACTTTTACAGAGTTTTGTTGTTTACAGATATGCATGATACCAGATTAGTCATACGTATATCCCCTCCATCTCACCCCTCCAGGCCGTTGCACAGCATCTGGGCAGTCTTGATTGCAGCTTGTGGTTTATCCAGTCTAGCAGTTCACACAATGTACTTCTCCATGTAAGTTAAATAAATAGCGTGACAGTATACAGCCTGTCATGTTCCTTTCCCAATTTTGAACCAGTCAGTTGTTCAACGTCTAGTTCTGTTACTTCTTAACCAGCATACAGGTTTCTCAGGAGACAGGTAAGGTGGTATGGTATTCTCATCACTTTAAGAATTTCCCACAGTTTGCTGTGATCCACAGAGTCAAAGACTTTACTGTAGTCAATGAAACAGAGGTAGATGTTTTTCTGGGACTCTCTTACTTTCTGCATGATCCAATGAATGTTGGCAATTTGATCTCTGGTTCCTCTGCCTTTTCTAAATGCAGCTTGTACATCTAGAAATTCTCAATTCACATACTGCCGAAGCCTACCTTGAAGGATGCTGAGTATAACCTTACTAGCATGTGAAATGAGCTCAACTGTACGGTAGTTTGAACAATTTTTGGTACTGCCCTTCTTTGGAATTATAAGGAAAACTGACCTATTTCAGTCCTGTGGCTTGTACTTTTTAAGTACTTATCAAAGTACTTTTAATATTCTATATTTATAAGAAAAGACTCTATGTACATGACTGCATACAATTGGAAAGTTTAGTAAAAATCACGAGTATAGTTTACTTCAGATACTTCAATATCAATGAGATAATAAAGTATATTTATAAAACTTTTCATTTAAGACATTCTGGAACAATCATACTGAAAAAAAAAAAACAGTTTCCTCTTCAGTGCATATTACCATTTTTGAACAAGCTAAACATAAACAAGAACATAAAAAAGAAAAAATATGCATATTGCAGAAGTAAACACCCTATAAGAAATTTTAGTGAAGTGAAAATTTTTCTCTCAGTATAGGAAGTAGAAGACAATGCTTCTTCTCTAAACTCCCAGTACTTATGCTTTCAAAATGATAAAGAATTGAAGGTTTACTTGTTAGAAGGTAAAAATAAACAGAGAAACACCATTAAAAATAACCAAGTACAAAGGTGGGTGGAGATAAAATATCCCTAACAGAGAGGAGAAAAGTAAAACTATTACAATTTTCAAATCTACCAATTGCAATAGTGACACTCTGACTTGTTCAGATTACTTAGATAACACACTTTTTATAGTAATTCCCTCAAAGAAATACAGTAGGCTGTCCTTTTTCTTACTTTTCTCATGAGAAAAAATATAAAACAAAAATCACCATGTTTCAAAATGACCACTTTATTTTATGGTAATTTTCTTTTAGGCATCAAGGGTGTGTGCAGGTATTAAGAAAATCAAAACATAATATACACTGAAAACATTAAGAAAATATTACGTATAGAGCAAAAATGAATGAGAAAAATTACTGAAGAGTGAATTAATACATTTTATTCATTCGTAGAAGTGGCATGCACTCTTCCTATCAAAAGGAGGTAAAAATGGAATTCTATCAGGATTCAGTCTTATTCAAACAACACAATTTCTGTAAATTTCTTTAGAAACAATACAAACTGCTTGCAATTACAACAATTTCTAATGTTCTTCAAACAATAAACTTTAAAGTTAAATTTCTTACCTGGCTCAAGACTATAATTTCATCTGCATCAACCACTGTTGACAATCTATGTGCAATGAAGATAGAAGTTCTATGTTTGACTGCATCCTTCATGGCACCAAGAATAGTCTGCAAATGTGACAATAAGAATAGTAAGGGAGATAAAAGATCTATTAGGCAAATACAAATGAAAAGAACCATATATTTCTTAAAAGAACATATCAAATGCCAGTTAATTTCATTTTATATACACTTTATACCACTACCAAATATTCTACTCAATTGAATAGTTACTAAGAAGATAACAAATCAAAGAGGGAAGGCAAATATGACCACATTATCATGGGAAAAAAATAGCTTAAAGATAGGCAACCACTTCTTTAAATAATAGTCTGAGAGAAGGTGGATATTTCCCATACTTAAAAATAAATAAATAAGATAATGAATTCACTGATAGCAGGAGCATAGCTAGATAAGATGTTTATCTGGCCAATCAGAGCAAAAATAAAATGAGGCACCCAAGTAATACCATAGAGAAAAAAAAAAAAATCAAGAAATAGATTCAAAGAGCATAGGAGCATTTGCTTTTTCTTAGTTCAAACTCAGAAGACAAAAGCGCATGTTCAGCTTGAGGAAACTTCTTTTTCAGAAGTATTCTGACTTCTTAAGGTATTCTGGAAAATACATATTTTTGTTGGTGCTGTTTGTTGCCTGTAAAATGTAAGAGATGGCTACCCTGGGGGCCTGAAATGCAGGTGACACACGCTTGATCCCTGAGTTGAGAAGATTCCTTGGAGAAGGAAATGGTAACCCACTCCAGTATTCTTGCCTGGGAAAACGCTTAGACAGAAGAGTCTGGTGGGTTACAGTCTATGGGGTCACAAAGGAGCCAGATGCAACTTAGCCACTAAACAAAAATAACAAAAAAGAGAGCTGTATATACATACACACACACACACACACACACATATTCAGTTACACTTGGAAACCTGGGTCTAAGTATAGCTAGCTAGATGGGAATAGCAGTGTGGGGGAAGGGGATAGGACCAATGTCTTCCTATAGGTATCTCTAATCACCATATTTATTAACAGAATAAAATTACATGAGTAGATGGTTATCCAGGAAAAGGAGACCTTAAATTTTACTGTACTGAAAATCAAGTACAGGGTTATTTCTAAGAAAAACTGTGATGTTTGAGTGGACTCCTCTTTCTTACCCTCACAACTGAAACTCTGCAATCTTAGTGATGCTCTGGACTTTTTGAAAAGGTTGATTAAAATTTACTAAATCTTCTGGTAACTCTTTCCCTCAGTAAGGGAGCGTTTTCTGCTGGCAATTAATGGGCTTATGCTCCATGAAATAATAAAGATATGTGACTCAAATAATGACTGTTATTAGGACTCTGAATCTGTGATAAATGTGGATGACACATTTTCTGCTAAAAAGTTCTTGTAAGCATATTCCTAGTCTGCTTATGAATGCATCTAATACAGCTTAAGGTTCTCTTTAAATATAACAAATCCTCAGATTAGCTCAAGATGGCAGAGCAGAAGGACACGTGCTCACTCTTAACATAAACAACAAAATCACAACCAACTTCTAAACAATCATAGGCAAACAAACAAAAAAATCACCAAAATGCTTGAACCTAGCAAAAAAGATACCCTACATCCAAAGGCAAAAAAGAAGACACAACAAGATGGTAAAGAGGGGCACAAAAGCAATAAAAATTATATCACATTTGTTCTACCAGAGAAGTGAAAGTCCTGAGTTCCAGGTCAGGCTTCCCAGTCTAGTTCCAAAAAGAGATGGGGGAAAAAAGAATCCTGGAGGATAGACACAATGTTGTATGTACACCAGGACCCAGGGAAAAAAAGCAGTGACCTCATAAGAGACTGTACAAGACCTATCTGCTAAATACCTAGAGGGTCTCCTGAAGAGGTGGGTGGCAGCTGTCATTCACTATTGGGATAAAGATGCTGGTAGTGGCAGATCTGTGGAGTACTCATTGGGGTGAGTTTTCCTGGAGGTCACCATTAACTCCACTCCACCTCAGACATGTGGCTTCAAGACTCCATGAGCATGGCCCTGCCAACCAGAGGGGTCACCAGAGGAAAGGGACCAGCCCCTCCCATCAGGAAGCTAACACAAGCTCTTCAGAGAGCCTCATCCACTAGAGGGCAGACAGTAGAAGCAAGATGAACTATAATCCTGCATCTTGCAGAAGAGAAACTATAATCACAGTAAATTAGATAAAATGAGATGGTAGAGGAATATGTCCTAGATGAGAGAATAAAACCCCAGAAGAAAAACTAAGTGGGGATAGGCAAACTACTAGAAAAACAAATCAGAATAATGATAGTGAATGTGATCCAAGATGTCAACTCTTTCCCTCAGTAAGGGAGCGTTTTCTGCTGGCAATTAATGGGCTTATGCTCCATGAAATAATAAAGATATGTGACTCAAATAATGACTGTTATTAGGACTCTGAATCTGTGATAAATGTGGATGACACATTTTCTGCTAAAAAGTTCTTGTAAGCATATTCCTAGTCTGCTTATGAATGCATCTAATACAGCTTAAGGTTCTCTTTAAATATAACAAATCCTCAGATTAGCTCAAGATGGCAGAGCAGAAGGACACGTGCTCACTCTTAACATAAACAACAAAATCACAACCAACTTCTAAACAATCATAGGCAAACAAACAAAAAAATCACCAAAATGCTTGAACCTAGCAAAAAAGATACCCTACATCCAAAGGCAAAAAAGAAGACACAACAAGATGGTAAAGAGGGGCACAAAAGCAATAAAAATTATATCACATTTGTTCTACCAGAGAAGTGAAAGTCCTGAGTTCCAGGTCAGGCTTCCCAGTCTAGTTCCAAAAAGAGATGGGGAAAACAGAATCCTGGAGGATAGACACAATGTTGTATGTACACCAGGACCCAGGGAAAAAAAGCAGTGACCTCATAAGAGACTGTACAAGACCTATCTGCTAAATACCTAGAGGGTCTCCTGAAGAGGTGGGTGGCAGCTGTCATTCACTATTGGGATAAAGATGCTGGTAGTGGCAGATCTGTGGAGTACTCATTGGGGTGAGTTTTCCTGGAGGTCACCATTAACTCCACTCCACCTCAGACATGTGGCTTCAAGACTCCATGAGCATGGCCCTGCCAACCAGAGGGGTCACCAGAGGAAAGGGACCAGCCCCTCCCATCAGGAAGCTAACACAAGCTCTTCAGAGAGCCTCATCCACTAGAGGGCAGACAGTAGAAGCAAGATGAACTATAATCCTGCATCTTGCAGAAGAGAAACTATAATCACAGTAAATTAGATAAAATGAGATGGTAGAGGAATATGTCCTAGATGAGAGAATAAAACCCCAGAAGAAAAACTAAGTGGGGATAGGCAAACTACTAGAAAAACAAATCAGAATAATGATAGTGAATGTGATCCAAGATGTCTTGAAAAAAAAAAAAAAAGATCAAAGATCAAGAAGATGCAAGAAAGGTTTAACAAAGACCTAAAAAAACTGAAGAACAAATAAACAGAGATGAATAATATGATAAGTGAAATGAAAAATACACTGGAAAGAATCAACAGCAGAATAACTGAGGCAGAACAGGTAAGTGATCAGAAAGATAGAATGGTAGAAATCACTGTTGCAGAACAGAATTAAAAAAAAAAAGAAAAGAAATCAATTCAGGGCTTCCCTCGTGGTCCAGTGGGTAAAGAGTCCACCTTGTAGTGAAAGGGGCACCAGTTGAATCCCTGGCTTGGGAAGATTCCACGTGCGGTGGAGCGGCTGGGCCGGTGTGTCCAATTACGAGACAGAAACTCTGCAGATTATAAGGGATTGGCACAATATTTTTAGAGTGATGAAAGGGAATAACCAACAACCAAGTATTCTACTCAGCAAGGTTCTTATTCATATCTTATGGAGAAATCAAAAGCTTTACAGAAAAATTAAAACTAAGGAGAATTCAGCATCACTAGACCATGTTGGCAACAATTTCTTAATTTACTTCTCTAAGCAGAAAAGGCCACAATTAGAAATAGGTAAATTATGAATGCAAAATCTCATTACACATTAAAGTAAGGAAACAATCTACACACAAATATGATATCAAAGCCAGTAACTATGAGGAAAGCACAAATGCAGGGTATTGGAAATGAATTAGAAATTAAAAGACCAGCAACATGAAAAAATCTTGCTAATATAGACTGCTATATCAAAATCTAATGGTAAACACAAACCACATATCTAAAATGTTAA
Source organism: Tragulus kanchil (assembly GCA_022376925.1). Lineage (NCBI taxonomy): Eukaryota > Metazoa > Chordata > Mammalia > Artiodactyla > Tragulidae > Tragulus > Tragulus kanchil. The sequence goes on along the minus strand of JAIOJX010000001.1, from coordinate 66,407,316 downwards.
TAGATATACATACAAAAAAGAAACAGGAATTCAAACAACACTAAAGTTAGTCATCAATTCACAAGAGAACAAAAGAGAAAGGAAAGAAAAAAGACCTACAAAAATAAATCCCAAACAAAGAACAAAATGGCAATAGGGACATATATATTGATAATTACCTCAAATATGAATGAATTAAATGCTTCAACCAAAAGACATAGATCAGTTGGATATAAAAATAAGACCACTCTATATGCTGTCTACAAGAGACTAACTTCAGACCTAGGGACACATAAAGACTGAAAGTAAAGGGATGGAAAAACGTATTCCATGAAAATGAAAATCAAAAGAATGTTGGAGCAGCAATACTCATATGAGAAGAAGTAGACTCTAAAATGAAGACTGTTAAAAGAGACAAAAAAGAACATAACTTAATGACCAAGGAATCAATCCAATAAGATACAATAATTGTCAATATATAAGGCAAATACTAACACTCATAAAAAGGATAAATCAGTCAGTTCTTCTTGACTATCAGGGAGCCGGTCCACTGTTCTAACAGCGTCTCCCACCCTAATAAACTTTATTCTCCTCTCATTCTGCCTCATGTCTACAAATTCTTTTCCAACCTGTGCACAGACCATGACATTTTTGGTGGCCCATATGGGGAACTGGGATCTCTTTCCCCACCTCCTTGCCACTCCTTTCTCATAGGGACCCTCTGCAAACAGGCCAGAGGCTGTGGAAACAATTGAGGAACTCAGACCAGGTGTGTTCCAAAGGCCCCACTGCTCAATGCACCTCAGTAGCTGCTGCCCGAATGGGTGTCGGTCTCTCCTTTCGACTTCTTTCTAAATGAGGACTAGGCCAAACAATATTGTGTGGTCATGGGTCAGACACTTAAAAGCCATTAGGGCATCTGCAACATGAAGACTCCCATGTGAGGATAAGGGGATCACAGAATAGATCAGGCCACAAGGACATCCATCCCCAGCAAGACAACTTCTGTGCATCATGTCAGGCACATAGTGGTTGAAGCAAAACATAAAGCCCATCGTTCCCTGGTCAGCACCTGCCCGGTAGGATTGTAAGGCAGATTTCTCAGCCTATCTTCCTTGTCACATTCACTTCTTTCCCTTTTGGTCCAGACTGATTCACAGGAGCCTAGCTGTTGGCTCTGAGCCATCCCAAAACTGCATTCCATGTTTCAGGGAACTGCTAAATGGTGAGTCACCTGGTTGCTCCTGGGAATCTGTCCTGTGTTCCCTGGTGCCTTAGCCACATGGGTGCCTTAAGTTGCATGGAGACACCACTGAGACAAAAGGGATGCCTTTGTGCCAGTTGGTAACTCTCAGTATCCCCATTCTATGGCATATAGGCTAACGATGGGTTCTGGTAATATCTCGGTCTCCTTAGGTCTGTTCTCTGCTCGGGCTACACAGTTCACATAGAGATGTCACTGAGACAAAGGGACACCTTTCTGTCAGCCAGTGACTCTCAGTACCCCAATTCTACGGCGTGTAGGCTAATAATGGGTTCTGGTACGTTCTGAGAGCCTCTCTCAGACTGATCCCTTGGCTACATTCTCAGGAACAAGAAAAATTTGACTCTGAAAATTTCAAAAAGCCTGATGCCAATACAAACTGGGGGATCAAAAAATGGCCTCTGAATGGGACATTAGATTATAGCAACTTGATATCTTTTGCCAAAAGCAGGGAAAGGACTCAGAAGTTCCTTATGCTCAGTGCTTTGTGGTCCTTAGTCAGAATCTAGATTTGAGGGACTCAGGTTGCATGTGTCTTTCTGTTGCCTCCCTGTCACCTGTTCCTCCTCCCCTGTCCCATCTCTCTCTACATTAAATGCCTGAGGGATCAAAATACTCCTGAACATTCTAATGAGCCCCCCTCTTCTAACTGTTCTTATCTCGCAGGTGTGAAGGGACCACACTCCCCGATGCCTGAACATTCTTAAAAAATTTCATTCTAACTGCTCCTGTCTCCGGCGGGGGAGGGGACCAAGCTTCCCCCAACCCTGCAAATTCCTTTACTCCTTTTGCATATGCAATTAAAAACAGTTAGCTTGTTAAAAGGCCTACCTATAGAAAAGTTTGAAGTTAGCCTTTGCCTTGTCCTTGAAATACACAGCCCATTTTGTCCAAGACCTCTGCTTTGGTCAAATTAGAACTTCAAGCCAAGAAAAAAAAAAAAAAAAAAAAACTGGGGCGGAGAGATCAAAGAGATAATCTAAATCTCAGGTGGAAAACTGTAAGATCTCTGCCTGTATATATGTCCATCTGGATTTATGTATGTCTCAGTACATGTTTTTTGATTTTTGATAATGCCGAAGTTATAAAAGAGCTGTAATTTAATTGGCCTAAAGAAGAGTGCTTACAAATCAAACAATTCTAAATACAAGAGAAACTTTAATATACACAAATCTTTAACTCTATTTAACTTTACATTACTATTCTATCTTTCATTTCTCTTCTTTCTTTTTCTTATCATATTTGTTAGTTTGGTTTTTTTTTGCATTGCTTTATCACCAGTTAGGACCTTGCTCTAGTTTTGTTTTTCGGTTTGTGCTTTATTTACTTTGGTTCTTAACAGATGGATATCATTTTTGATTTCCTCTGTTCGCTGGGTCAATCTATTGTACTTTATTTTTTTGGACTGTTTGGGGTGTGTTATGGGTGTATACATATGTGTCCATATTCCATTATATTAGATAATATTTGCATGATTATTTTTTAAGTTTGGCCTCTTTTATTGGTTTTTTATTGATTTATTTTCATCCATCTTCATTCTTTGGCCTGTGTAGGCCTCCCATTGCAGCGGTCTCTCTTGCTGCAGAGCACCGGTTCTGGGCGCATGTGCTCCAGGGAGCTGGCTTGCAATTGGACACACTGGTCCAGCTGCTCCACAGCACGTGGGATCCTCCCAGGCTGGGGATCGAACTGGAGCCCCTTGCATAGCAATGTGAACTTTTTACCTACTGGACCACCAGGGAAGCCCTGTTTTCATGATTTTTTAACTGCCATTTATCAGGGATTGTGTCTTCTGTTCCTCATTTTTGTATATTTGTTTTAATACCACTTAATGCCATAACAAACCAGCCATGGAATCTCCATTCCCCAGCCAGAGATCAAGCCCTGGGACTTCAGAGATGGAGCACTGATTCAAAGACCCTACACTAACAGAGAATGCCTAATACTCTGGAGGAGTAAACAGCAAGAACTACCACAAAGGCAAGCACTTGTATACGAGACCTGGTATCACCCAACCGCCAGTAGCACCATGTGCAAGATGCTCCATCCAAACAAACAAGACAAAAAATACAAACCCAATCATCAGCAAACAGGATTACCACCTAACTCAGGTCTGCCCATCAGAGAGATAAATATATAAATAAAAAACTCACCTCCTACCACACCCTACATGAAGCTGACACAAACCACTGCACAAAGCTTATGAGGGCAGAAACCAAAAGAAAGAACTCAACCTCAAAGCCTAGGAAAAAGGAGACTTCAAACACAATAAAATAAAAAATTAATAATAATAATGAAAAGGCAGAGAAACACTGTACAAATAAAGAAACAATCTAGAAACATATAAGTCCATATAAATGAAGAGGAATTAGGCAAACTATCTGAGAGAGAATTCACAGTAATGATAGTAAAAATGGTCCAAAACCTTGAAAATAGAATGGAGAAAATACAAGAATCAATTAACACACTAAAAAAAGACATAACAGAAATTAAAAACAAACTTAAACAACTTAGTCACTGAACATTAAAATAGTCTAGAAGGAATCAATAGGAGAATATCTGAGGCAGAAGAACAGATAAGAGAGTTGGAAGACAGAATAGTGGAAATAACTGCTGAAGAACAGAATAAAGCTCAAAGAATGAAAAAAGCTAAGGATGGTCTCAGAGACCTCTGGGATAATATCAAATGCACCAACATTTGAATCATAGGGGCCCCAGAAGAAGAAGAGCAAAAGAAAGGGCATGAGAAAATATTTGAAGAGATTATACTTGAAAACTTCCCCAACGTGAGAAAGGAAGTAGTCAATGAAGTTGAAGAAGCACAGACAGTCCCATAGAGAATAAACCCTAGAAAAATCACGCCAAGACACATACTAATTAGGCTAACACAGATTACACACAAAGAAAGAATATTAAAAGCAGCAAGAGAAAAGCAACATGTGACATACAAACCCAATACGTTTAACAGCTGATTGTTCAGCAGAAACACTGCATGCCAGAACGGAATGGCAGGATATATTTAAAGTACTGAAAGAGAAAAGTCTACAACCAGAATTACTCTATTTGTCAAGGATCTCATTCAAAATTGATGGAGAAATCAAAAGCTTTACAGAGAAGCATAAGTTAAGAGAATTTAATACCACCAAACCAGCCTTACATCAAATGTTAAAGAGACTTACATAGTAAGCAAATGCAAGAGAATAAAAAGATCTACAAAACAAATCCCAAACATTTAAGAAGATGGCAATAGGAACATATGTGTCAATAATTACTTTAAATGTAAATCAATTAAACACTCCAAACAAAAGACAGAGAGCTGCTGAATGGATACCAAAACAAGACCCATATATATCCTGCTTACAAGAGAACCAATTCAGACTCAAGGACACATACAGACTGAAAGAGAGAGGATGGAAAGATATATCCCATGCAAACGGAAATCAAAAGAAAGGTGGAGTAGCAATCCTCATATCAGAAAAAGAGACCTTAAAATAAAGATTATAGGAGACAAGGCAGGACACTCATAATGAAATGAAGAGATGAACTTGAGAATACAGAATGAATAAACAATAAAAAAAACAAAAAACCTAAAAAAGACATAACAGAAATTAAAACAAACTTAAACAACTTAGTCACTGAACATTAAAATAGTCTAGAAGGAATCAATAGGAGAATATCTGAGGCAGAAGAACAGATAAGAGAGTTGGAAGACAGAATAGTGGAAATAACTGCTGAAGAACAGAATAAAGCTCAAAGAATGAAAAAAGCTAAGGATGGTCTCAGAGACCTCTGGGATAATATCAAATGCACCAACATTTGAATCATAGGGGCCCCAGAAGAAGAAGAGCAAAAGAAAGGGCATGAGAAAATATTTGAAGAGATTATACTTGAAAACTTCCCCAACGTGAGAAAGGAAGTAGTCAATGAAGTTGAAGAAGCACAGACAGTCCCATAGAGAATAAACCCTAGAAAAATCACGCCAAGACACATACTAATTAGGCTAACACAGATTACACACAAAGAAAGAATATTAAAAGCAGCAAGAGAAAAGCAACATGTGACATACAAACCCAATACGTTTAACAGCTGATTGTTCAGCAGAAACACTGCATGCCAGAACGGAATGGCAGGATATATTTAAAGTACTGAAAGAGAAAAGTCTACAACCAGAATTACTCTATTTGTCAAGGATCTCATTCAAAATTGATGGAGAAATCAAAAGCTTTACAGAGAAGCATAAGTTAAGAGAATTTAATACCACCAAACCAGCCTTACATCAAATGTTAAAGAGACTTACATAGTAAGCAAATGCAAGAGAATAAAAAGATCTACAAAACAAATCCCAAACATTTAAGAAGATGGCAATAGGAACATATGTGTCAATAATTACTTTAAATGTAAATCAATTAAACACTCCAAACAAAAGACAGAGAGCTGCTGAATGGATACCAAAACAAGACCCATATATATCCTGCTTACAAGAGAACCAATTCAGACTCAAGGACACATACAGACTGAAAGAGAGAGGATGGAAAGATATATCCCATGCAAACGGAAATCAAAAGAAAGGTGGAGTAGCAATCCTCATATCAGACAAAAGAGACCTTAAAATAAAGATTATAGGAGACAAGGCAGGACACTACATAATGATCAAGGGATCAATTCAAGAGGAAGACATAATGATTATAAATAGCTACGCACTCAACATAGGCGCACCTCAATATGTAAGGCAAACACTATCAGGCATAAAAGGAGAAATTGACAGTCACACAATAATAGTAGCAAACTTTAACACTCCACTTACACGACGGACAGATCATCAAAACAGAAAATTAACAAGGAAACACAATGATATATTAGACAAGATGGATCTTGATATCATCAGGACATTCCATCCAAATGCAGAAGAATACACTTTCTTCTCAAGTGCACATGGAACATTTTCCAGATTAGACCACATCTTGGAACACAAATCAAACCTCCATAAATTTAAGAAAACTGAAATCATATCAAGCATCTTTCCTGACCACAATGTTATGAAACTAGATGTCAATTACAAGAAAAAAACTGTAAAAAACATGGAGATGAAACAATACATATCTAAATAATAAACAGATTACTGAAGAAATCAAAAGGGAAATAAAAAAATTCCTAGGAGGCTTCCCTGGTGGTGGAGTCCACTTTGCAGTACAAGGGGCACTGGTCCAATCCCTGACCAGGGAAGATCCCAAGTGCCAAGGAGTGGCTGGGCTGCTGTGTCCAATTACAAGCCAGAACTCTGGAATGCATGTGCCCAGAGCTGGTGCTCTGCAGCGAGAGAAGTCACTGTGATGGAAGGCCCACACATGCCAAAGAATAAAGATTAATGAAAAATTAATGATGACCTAGAGGCAAAAAAAAATGTTTAAAAAAATTTAAAAATTCTTAGGAACAAATGACAATGCAACACGACAACTCAAAACGTATGGGATGGAGCAAAAGCAGTTCTAAGAGGGAAGTTTAGAGCAATACAATCCTACCTCAATAAACAAGAAAAACATCAAATAGACAACCTAACTTTACACATAAAACAAATGGAAAAAGAAGAAAAAACTCCCCAAAGTTAGCTGAAGAAAAGAAATCACAAAGATCAGAACAGAAATAAATGAGAGAAACAATAGTAAAGATTAATAAAACCAAAAGCTGGTTCTTGGAAAGATAAACAAAATTGAAAAACCTTTAGCCAGACTCATCAAGAAAAAAAGACAGAAGGAGCAAATCAACAAAATTAAAAATCGAAAAAGGAGAGGTTACAACAGACAATACAGAAATACAATGGATTATCAAAGACTATTATCAATAACTATATAGAAATAACAGGGACAACTTGGAAGAAATGGACAGAGTCTTAGAAAAGTTCAATCTTCCAATACTCAACCAGGAAGAAACAGAAATTATGAATTACAAGCATGAAATCAAAACTGTGATGAAAAATCTCCCCCCAAATAAAAGCCCAGGGTCAGATAGCTTCACAGGTGAATTCTAGCAGACATTTAGAGAAGAACTAATGCCTATCCTTCTAAAACTCTTTCAAAAAATTTCACAGGAAAGAACACTTCTAAACTCATTCTATGAGACCACCATCAACCTGATACTAAAACCAGGCAAAGACGACACAAAAAGAGAAAAGAGGGTGTGGAGAAAAGGGAACTCTTTTGCACTGCTGGTGGGAATGTAAACTGATACAGCCACTATGGAAGGCAGTATGAAGATTCCTTAAAAATCTAGGAATAGAACCACCATATGATCCAGCAATCCCACTACTAGACATGTATCCTGAGGAAACCAAAACTGTAAAAGACACATGTACGCCACTGTTCACTGCAGCACTATTTACAATAGCTAGAACATGGAAGAAACCTAGATGTCCCTCAACAAATGAATGGATAAAGAAGCAGTGGTACATATCTACAATGGAATACTACTCAGCCATAAAAAGGAACACGTTTGAGTCTGTTCTATTGAGGTGGATGAACCTAGAACCTATTATACAGAAGTAAATCAGAAAGAGAAAGATAAATATTATATACTACCACATATATATGGAATCTAGAAAGATGGTACTGATTAATGTATATGCAGAGCACCAATGGAGAAACAGACATACAGAACATTCTAGACATTGTGGGGAGGGAGAAGTGGGTGAGATGTATGGGAAGAGTTGCTTGGAAACTGACACTACCATATGTAAAATAGATAACCAATGTGAATTTGCTGTGGGACTAAGGGAACTCAAACAGAGGCTCTGTAACAATCTAGAGGGGCAGAATGGTGAGCGAGACAGGAGGGAAGTTTAAGAGGGAGGAAACATATGTATACGTATTGCTGATTCATGCTGATGTTTGGCAGTAAACAACAAAACTCTGTAAAGCTATTACTCTTCAATTAAGAAAAAAATAGAATAATGATAAGAAAAAAAAGAGTAATGGGTACAGAAAGTGGTAAGAAAGTTTGTGGATAGTAGACCCTGTGAAAACAGTCCCATACAATTCCATATGATATCAATGATTATAATAATGTAACTCTAGATTTGGGGAAGAAGCAACAAAAGGGAATACTTTCCTGGACCAAGAGGCTAGGAAGACAGGTTTGGTCCAAAGAGTTTTGCTATTCACAAGGCCTGGTCTAGTAATGCAAACTAAGTTAGGTCTATCAAGGGAATCTTCGCTAAACCTGAGAATGAACCTTCCCAGCATGGTGGGACACAACGGTCATGAAATGTCCCCAAAGCATGGTCAAATATGTGGCTACAAAGGGGCCTTGCCAACTGAATGTTGGCACTTGCCAGTTAACTATAAAGATTAAATCACGACCACTGCAAGCTGCTGGCCTTCAACACCCCCTGAAAGTTCAGGGTGGAGATCAGAAATAAGGCACTCTGTGCTCTAGAGAAAACTGGAAAAACAGGTGTAAAAATTTTCACGAGCCCAAATTCTTGCATTTTCTCATGGAGAAACACTAACATTATGGGCCAATGTTGTTTCCTGGTTATTCTAGTTAGACTCTCAGCAGGAATTTCTACTTTTATTAATCTTCAGGCCATATATCTTTAACTTTCTTGTTAAATTTGCTTCTTCGAGAATACAACAAATAACGCTACAATTGATAGTACAAAAATACGGCCCAGCCCAGACAGTGCTGGAACAACCAAACTGATTACTGACACCTAGACAGTGCTGGAACAAACCACCTGATCATTCCATGGACTCTCTTCTCCCTCCTTAAATATACCCTGACAGAGAGCAGGAAAAAGGAATCCAGAGCCCCACAACACCCCTGTACAGCTTGAAGAAGCCAGAGTGGTCAGTGCTGCTTTTCCCTTAAGACTGGGTTCCCAAATGCCTGAGAAGGGAAATAGGCAAATATGTAGACATTAGCAAGGTATCATAAGGGGCCAAAGACTTGGCCCTAAAAATAAAGAGAGGAAGGAATGTGGTGTCCAACGGATGAAAGAAACAAACATGGAGGGTCTTGGAATGTAGGAACAGATAAACCAGATCCTTACTGTCCTTCCCTCCCCACTCCCTCATGCTGTAACCATTACTCTTCCCCCACCCAGTACACTATACCTCATCCAACCAGCAAATGACCTGTAAGACCCCTATCTCACGCCCTGGACCCTAGCCATAAAAATGGATTAAAGACCCCTGTTCAATGTCAGTTCTCCCTGACTCTCAGGGAGCTGTCCTACTGCTCTAACAGTGTCTCCCACTCTAATAAACTTTATTCTCCTCTCAAAAAAAGGGACAAATCAACAGCAACACAGTAATAGTGCAGAGACTTTTAATATCCCACTTTCATCAATGAACAGACCATCCAGACAGAAAATAAGAAAATACAAACTTCAAATGACACATTAGATTGGATAGACTTAAATGATATTTATATGACATTGAATCTGAAAGCAGCAAAATGCACTTTCTTCTCAAGTGTACAAGGAATATTCTTCAGGACAGATCACACCCTGGGCCACAAATAAAGCCTCAGTAAATTTAAGCAGACTAAAATCACATCAAGCATCTTTTCTGACCACAACACTACAAGATTAGAAATCAATTACAAAGAAAAAAAAACTTAAAAAAAATAGAAACACCTGGAGGCTAAACAATATGCTACTGAATAACCAAGAGGTCACTGAAGAAATCAAAGAGAAAGCCAAACAATATCGATAAACAAATGACAATGAAAACATTGACAACATAAAACCTATGGGATACAGCAAAAGCAGTTCTGAGAGGGAGGCTTATAGTAATTCAATCCTACCTTAAGACACAAGAAAATCTCAAATAAACAATGTAACCTTATACCTAAAGCAACTACAGAAAGAACAAAAAACCCCAAAGTCAGTAGAAGGAAAGAAATCATAAAGATCAGAGTAGAAATAAATGAAATAGAAATGAAGAAAACAATCACAAAGATCAATGAAACCAAAAGATTGTTCTTTAAGTACATAAATAAAATTGATAACCTTTATAGCCAGACTCATCAGGAAAAGAATACCTGAATCGATAAATTTTGAAATGAAAAAGAAGTTACAACACTATAGAAGTACAAAGGATCATAAGAGATTGCTACAAGCAACTACATATCAATAAAATGGACAATCTGGAAGAAATGGACAGAGTCTTAGAAAAGTAAACCTTCTAAGACTGAATGAGGAAGAAATAGAAAATATGAAAAGACCAATCACAGGCACTAAAATTTAAACTGTGACTAAAAATATTCCATCAAACAAAAGCCCAGGGCCAGATGGCTTCACAGGTGAATGCTACCAAACATTTAGAGAAAAGCTGACACCTATCGTTCTCAAACTCTTCCAAAAAATTGTACAGGGATAAACATTCCCAAACGCATTCTACAAGGCACCATCACCCTGATACCAAAAACAGACACATCACAAAAAAGAAAATTACAGGTCAATATAACTGATGAAAATACATGCAAAAATCCCCAACAAAATACTAGCAGACTGAATTCAACAACGTATTTAAAGGATCATACAACATGATCAAGTTGAAAGCAGCAAAATGCACTTTCTTCTCAAGTGTACAAGGAATATTCTTCAGGACAGATCACACCCTGGGCCACAAATAAAGCCTCAGTAAATTTAAGCAGACTAAAATCACATCAAGCATCTTTTCTGACCACAACACTACAAGATTAGAAATCAATTACAAAGAAAAAAAAACTTAAAAAAAATAGAAACACCTGGAGGCTAAACAATATGCTACTGAATAACCAAGAGGTCACTGAAGAAATCAAAGAGAAAGCCAAACAATATCGATAAACAAATGACAATGAAAACATTGACAACATAAAACCTATGGGATACAGCAAAAGCAGTTCTGAGAGGGAGGCTTATAGTAATTCAATCCTACCTTAAGACACAAGAAAATCTCAAATAAACAATGTAACCTTATACCTAAAGCAACTACAGAAAGAACAAAAAACCCCAAAGTCAGTAGAAGGAAAGAAATCATAAAGATCAGAGTAGAAATAAATGAAATAGAAATGAAGAAAACAATCACAAAGATCAATGAAACCAAAAGATTGTTCTTTAAGTACATAAATAAAATTGATAACCTTTATAGCCAGACTCATCAGGAAAAGAATACCTGAATCGATAAATTTTGAAATGAAAAAGAAGTTACAACACTATAGAAGTACAAAGGATCATAAGAGATTGCTACAAGCAACTACATATCAATAAAATGGACAATCTGGAAGAAATGGACAGAGTCTTAGAAAAGTAAACCTTCTAAGACTGAATGAGGAAGAAATAGAAAATATGAAAAGACCAATCACAGGCACTAAAATTTAAACTGTGACTAAAAATATTCCATCAAACAAAAGCCCAGGGCCAGATGGCTTCACAGGTGAATGCTACCAAACATTTAGAGAAAAGCTGACACCTATCGTTCTCAAACTCTTCCAAAAAATTGTACAGGGATAAACATTCCCAAACGCATTCTACAAGGCACCATCACCCTGATACCAAAAACAGACACATCACAAAAAAGAAAATTACAGGTCAATATAACTGATGAAAATACATGCAAAAATCCCCAACAAAATACTAGCAGACTGAATTCAACAACGTATTTAAAGGATCATACAACATGATCAAGTTGAGTTTATCTCAGGGATGCAAGGATTCTTCAATATATGCAAATCAATCACTGTGATACACCATATTAACAAACTGAAGAATAAAATCTATACAGTCATCTCAATAGATACAGGGAAACATTCTGACCAAATTCAACACCTGTTTATGATTTTTAAAAAAGGTCTCCAGAAAATGGGCACAGAGGGAAATAAAACCTCAACATAATAAAGGCCATATAGGACAAACCCACAGCAGACATCATTCTCAATGGTGAAAAACAGGAAGTATTTCTGTTAAGATCAGGAACAAGACAAAGGTACCTACTTACACCATTATTATTCAATAATTATAGAACTATTCCATTATTTGGAAGTCCTAGCCATGGCAATCAGATAAGAAAAACAAATCAAAGGAATTCAAATTGGAAAAGAAATAAAACTGCCACTGTTTGCAGATGACGTGATTATATACACTGAAAATCCTAAAGATGCAACCAGAAAATTACTAGAGCTAATCAATGAATTTACTAAAGTTTCAGGATACAGAAATTTCTTTCATTCTTATACATTAACAAAAGATAAGAAAAAGGAATTAAGGATATAATCTCATTTACTAGTGCAACAAAAAGAATACCTAGGAATAAACATACCTAAGAAGGCTAAGGACCTATATGCAGAAAACTGTAAGATAATGAAGAAAATCAAAGATGACAGAAATAGATGGCAGAGATATCATGTTCTTGGATTAGAAAAATCAGTATTTACAAAATGAGTAAATTACCCAAGGCAATCTAGAGATTCAGTGCAATCCCTATGAAATTATCAATGGCATTTTTCATAGAAGCAGACACAAAAAAAATCTTAAAATTGTATGGAGCCACAAAAATCCCTGAGTAGCCCAGGCAAACTTGAGAAAGAAAAACAGAGCTGGGCTCTCTGGCTTCGGACTACACTACAAAGCACACTCATCAGAACAGTATGGTACTGGCACAAAGACAGAAATACAGATCAATATAACTGATGAAAATACATGCAAAAATCCCCAACAAAATACTAGCAGACTGAATTCAACAACGTATTTAAAGGATCATACAACATGATCAAGTTGAGTTTATCTCAGGGATGCAAGGATTCTTCAATATATGCAAATCAATCACTGTGATACACCATATTAACAAACTGAAGAATAAAATCTATACAGTCATCTCAATAGATACAGGGAAACATTCTGACCAAATTCAACACCTGTTTATGATTTTTAAAAAAGGTCTCCAGAAAATGGGCACAGAGGGAAATAAAACCTCAACATAATAAAGGCCATATAGGACAAACCCACAGCAGACATCATTCTCAATGGTGAAAAACAGGAAGTATTTCTGTTAAGATCAGGAACAAGACAAAGGTACCTACTTACACCATTATTATTCAATAATTATAGAACTATTCCATTATTTGGAAGTCCTAGCCATGGCAATCAGATAAGAAAAACAAATCAAAGGAATTCAAATTGGAAAAGAAATAAAACTGCCACTGTTTGCAGATGACGTGATTATATACACTGAAAATCCTAAAGATGCAACCAGAAAATTACTAGAGCTAATCAATGAATTTACTAAAGTTTCAGGATACAGAAATTTCTTTCATTCTTATACATTAACAAAAGATAAGAAAAAGGAATTAAGGATATAATCTCATTTACTAGTGCAACAAAAAGAATACCTAGGAATAAACATACCTAAGAAGGCTAAGGACCTATATGCAGAAAACTGTAAGATAATGAAGAAAATCAAAGATGACAGAAATAGATGGCAGAGATATCATGTTCTTGGATTAGAAAAATCAGTATTTACAAAATGAGTAAATTACCCAAGGCAATCTAGAGATTCAGTGCAATCCCTATGAAATTATCAATGGCATTTTTCATAGAAGCAGACACAAAAAAAATCTTAAAATTGTATGGAGCCACAAAAATCCCTGAGTAGCCCAGGCAAACTTGAGAAAGAAAAACAGAGCTGGGCTCTCTGGCTTCGGACTACACTACAAAGCACACTCATCAGAACAGTATGGTACTGGCACAAAGACAGAAATACAGATCAATAGGAAAACAACAGAAAAGCCCAGAGATAGCCCTGCATACCTATGGCCAATTAATTTACCACAAAGGAGGCAAGACTAAAAAATGGAGGAAAGACAGTCTCTTGAACAAATGATGGTAGGAAAATTGGGCAGTTGCATGTAAAGAAACAGACATATGTACATTGTGGGGAATGAACAGTGGGTGGGAGGCATAAAGGGAGTAACATGGAAACCTATACTATCATATGTGAAAAAGATAGCTATTGTCATTGCGCTAAGGGAATGGGAGATCTTGCAGGGGTGCGGTGTGATGGCATGGAGGGGTGGGATGGGGGGACTGGAAGGAGGGAGGGTGCTAGAGACATGCATATGACTGATCTGGGAACATACATGTCTGTGAACCACAAAACTGCAAAAATCTTTTTAAAATATAATTAAATTAAAAAAAATAGAGAAATGAAACTAGAACATTCTTTAACACCATATATAAAAATAAACTCAAAATGGATTAAACACCCAAATTTAAGATTGGATGCTATAAAACTCTTAGAGGAACAGATAAACAGAAAACTCTCACAGAAACTGATCATCTCTTTTGATTTATCTCACAGAGTAACAGAACTAAAAACAAAAATAAATGAGACCTAATTAAAGTCAAAGGCTTTTGCACAGCAAAGGAAACCATAAACAAACAAAAAAAGACAACCCACAGAAAGGAGAGAGTATTTGCAAACGATGTGACCACCAAGGGATTAGTCTTCAAAATTTACAAACAGCTCTTACAGTTCAATATCAAAAAACAAACTAATGAATCAGAAAATGAGCGGAAGACATAGAGACATTTCTACAAAGGAGACACAGTGATGGCCAAAGAGGCACATGAAAAGATGCTCAACATCACTAGTTATGCAAATCAAAACTACAATGAGCTATCACCTCAAAATAGAATGGCCATAATCAAAAAGTCTAGCAAACAATAAATGCTGGAGATGGTGTGGTGAATAGAGAATCCCCTTACACTGCTGGTGAGAAAGTAAAAAGGTACAGACACTATGGTCAACAGGTTCCCTCAAAACCTAAAAAGAGAGCTACAATATGATCTAGCCATCTCAATCCTAGCCATGTATTTGGAAAACAAAATGGTTTGAAAGGATACATGCACCCCAGTGTTCACTGCAGCACTGCTTCCAGCAGTTATGGCGTGAAAGCAGCCTAAATGTTTACTGACAAATGAATGGATAAGGAAAATGCGGTATATATGCACAATGGAATATTATTTAGCCACTAAAAGAATGAAATAATGCCATTTTCAGGAACGTGAATGAACCTGAAGATATCATACTAAGTGAAGTCAGATAAAGTGTACTTTTAAGCGATAGCTATTGTCATTGCGCTAAGGAATGGGAGATCTTGCAGGTGCGGTGTGATGGCATGGGATGGGGGACTGGAAGGAGGGAGGGTGCTAGAGACATGCATATGACTGATCTGGGAACATACATGTCTGTGAACCACAAAACTGCAAAAATCTTTTTAAAATATAATTAAATTAAAAAAAATAGAGAAATGAAACTAGAACATTCTTTAACACCATATATAAAAATAAACTCAAAATGGATTAAACACCCAAATTTAAGATTGGATGCTATAAAACTCTTAGAGGAACAGATAAACAGAAAACTCTCACAGAAACTGATCATCTCTTTTGATTTATCTCACAGAGTAACAGAACTAAAAACAAAAATAAATGAGACCTAATTAAAGTCAAAGGCTTTTGCACAGCAAAGGAAACCATAAACAAACAAAAAAAGACAACCCACAGAAAGGAGAGAGTATTTGCAAACGATGTGACCACCAAGGGATTAGTCTTCAAAATTTACAAACAGCTCTTACAGTTCAATATCAAAAAACAAACTAATGAATCAGAAAATGAGCGGAAGACATAGAGACATTTCTACAAAGGAGACACAGTGATGGCCAAAGAGGCACATGAAAAGATGCTCAACATCACTAGTTATGCAAATCAAAACTACAATGAGCTATCACCTCAAAATAGAATGGCCATAATCAAAAAGTCTAGCAAACAATAAATGCTGGAGATGGTGTGGTGAATAGAGAATCCCCTTACACTGCTGGTGAGAAAGTAAAAAGGTACAGACACTATGGTCAACAGGTTCCCTCAAAACCTAAAAAGAGAGCTACAATATGATCTAGCCATCTCAATCCTAGCCATGTATTTGGAAAACAAAATGGTTTGAAAGGATACATGCACCCCAGTGTTCACTGCAGCACTGCTTCCAGCAGTTATGGCGTGAAAGCAGCCTAAATGTTTACTGACAAATGAATGGATAAGGAAAATGCGGTATATATGCACAATGGAATATTATTTAGCCACTAAAAAGAATGAAATAATGCCATTTTCAGGAACGTGAATGAACCTGAAGATATCATACTAAGTGAAGTCAGATAAAGACAAATACATGCTACTGTTTATATGCAGAATCTAAAATAAATGATACAAATGAGCTTATTTACAAAAAGAAACAGATTCACAGCCTTAGAGAACAAACTTATAGCTATCAAGGGGTAAGGATGAGGGAAGAGTTAGGTTGGGAGTTTGGGACTGACATGTACATACACACTGCTATATTTAAAATAAAATGTCAGCTGTCCTCGGTGGTACAGTGGATAGGAATCCACCTCCATTGCTGGTGGGAAGATTTCACATGCTGCGGAGCAACAAAGCTTGTGCCTACAACTATTAGCCTGCATGCCACAACTACTGACGTCTAGGACCTGTGAGCCACAACTACCAAGCCCATGTGCCCAGGGCCCGTGCTCTACAACAAGAGAAGCCCATGTATCACAATGAATAATAGCCTCTGCTTGCCACAACTAGTGAAAGCATGCACATCATAATGAAGGCCCAGTGCAGCCAAAAATAAACAATTTTTTTAAAAAAGTATTTCCATAAAAATAAAATTTCAGATTTTTAAAATAAATAAATGGAACAAATCCTCATGCTAAACAACTGACTTAGAAACTAAGCTGTTTTTAAATATAAGGTAGATCAACTAGTATCCCCTGAACCTTAATTCCACATCTAAATATCAGTATATGTCATACATGCTGTAAAGCCGAAAACTATTCCTATTCTTCAACTGTGGCCATAATCAAAAGTCTAAAAAAAGTAAAAAGGCCCTTACACTGCTGGTGAGAAAGTAAAAGTTACAGACACTATGCGCAACAGGTTCCCTCAAAACCTAAAAAGAGAGCTACAATATGATCTAGCCATCTCAATCCTAGCCATGTATTTGGAAAACAAAATGGTTTGAAAGGATACATGCACCCCAGTGTTCACTGCAGCACTGCTTCCAGCAGTTATGGCGTGAAAGCAGCCTAAATGTTTACTGACAAATGAATGGATAAGGAAAATGCGGTATATATGCACAATGGAATATTATTTAGCCACTAAAAAGAATGAAATAATGCCATTTTCAGGAACGTGAATGAACCTGAAGATATCATACTAAGTGAAGTCAGATAAAGACAAATACATGCTACTGTTTATATGCAGAATCTAAAATAAATGATACAAATGAGCTTATTTACAAAAAGAAACAGATTCACAGCCTTAGAGAACAAACTTATAGCTATCAAGGGGTAAGGATGAGGGAAGAGTTAGGTTGGGAGTTTGGGACTGACATGTACATACACACTGCTATATTTAAAATAAAATGTCAGCTGTCCTCGGTGGTACAGTGGATAGGAATCCACCTCCATTGCTGGTACGGGAAGATTTCACATGCTGCGGAGCAACAAAGCTTGTGCCTACAACTATTAGCCTGCATGCCACAACTACTGACGTCTAGGACCTGTGAGCCACAACTACCAAGCCCATGTGCCCAGGGCCCGTGCTCTACAACAAGAGAAGCCCATGTATCACAATGAATAATAGCCTCTGCTTGCCACAACTAGTGAAAGCATGCACATCATAATGAAGGCCCAGTGCAGCCAAAAATAAACAATTTTTTTAAAAAAGTATTTCCATAAAAATAAAATTTCAGATTTTTAAAATAAATAAATGGAACAAATCCTCATGCTAAACAACTGACTTAGAAACTAAGCTGTTTTTAAATATAAGGTAGATCAACTAGTATCCCCTGAACCTTAATTCCACATCTAAATATCAGTATATGTCATACATGCTGTAAAGCCGAAAACTATTCCTATTCTTCAACATGGTTTTACTATATATTCAAACAAAATGTAGATGAATGGAGGCAACTGACAAATTACATCACCCTATATTCAGTACCTGGAGAAGGAAATGGCAATTCACTCCAGTATTCTTGCCTGGGAAATGCCATGAACACAATCTTCAGTTCTAGATTAAGGGGATTCATTCATGATATTATGACTACTGTTAAGTGGTTGGTATTTAATACAAAGATGTTATGAAGTCTACTTCAGTTGCTGGTTAGTACCATGACATCAGTATCATGACATCTTAGAGCTTCACAATACTTATAAAATGAACATGTATCGATACCAGCACTGTAGGCGGTGTGTGCTTAGTGAGTTACTCCATGTTTTTCTGATATGTACTATGTCAGAACCATTTACATGGCCTGTTTTTAAATAGCAAAAGCAGAAAGAATAAAACCTTCCTTTGCCAGAGATTACCAGATTCCCTCAGGTGATTACCAGAGATTTGCAAGATGCAAGCATTATACATTAAGAAAATAACGTATCACATAGTTTCAAAAGGAGATATATTTGCAAACAGAGTTAACAATGTGATAATATAATTCAACCTGGCATTCTTTCTATCAATGATTTCTTTAATGGAGAAAGGGCTAAGTATTTTTCTCTATAGCACCTCCTTTTGAAGCTCATTCAAAATATGAACAAATGTAGCTATTTTGCTGAAATTTTTATGGAAAAAAGTTAAACTATGAGAATTAAAGAGTTTTTTGTTTTCACTATCATTTACCTCTTCAGTAATTGAATCTAACGATGAAGTAGCTTCATCATAGAGAATGACTGGGGGGTCCTTCAAAATGGCTCTTGCAATTGCTACTCTTTGCTTTTCTCCACCTGATAAAGAAAATTTTAATTTAAGAGGGCACAACATAGATAAGTATTTTATATTTCTAGTATTTCCATTAATTATAACCACCAAGTAATATCTTCAACATTTACTTTTACTCCTGATTATTGTTCATTTTACTCAGTTATAAGAGTCTATGTTCATATATAATATCCCTGAAACATACTGACAAATAATATTCCCTGGAACATATGTGTAATTCTGGATTCTGACCTCATGGCAGGCAAAAAGAACAAAGGGAAGTGACAACTTTGACTCTAGAATTACTTCCCTCACCAGAAATATGCTGACATATGTAACTTTATTATATGTATTTTACATTACTTCTTAATGAACAGTGACCTCAGAGAGAAATTTTTCAATATGAGAGAATCAAAAAAGTCAAAAACAAGGCTTCCCTGGTGGTCCGGTGGGTAAGGACACCACCTGCAGTGCAGCGGGCACCGGTTCGATCCCTGGCCTGGGAGGATTCCACGTGCCACAGAGTGGCTGGACCGATGTGTCCAATTACTGAGCCAGAGCTCTGGAGCTCATGTGCCCAGAGCTGGTACTGCAGCGAGAAAGGCCACTGCGATGGGAGGCCCACACAGGCCAAAGAACAAAGATGGATGAAAAATAGATAAATGAAAGACCAATAGATGTGGCCAAAAAAAAAAAAAACTTTAAAAAAAAAAAGTCAGAAACAAATTCAATATATGAAGCCTGAAAACTTGAAGACATTGAACTATGAATATCTACATTTATTTCTTAATATATAAAAGTACCATTCAGCCAGTATTCTCAAGATTTGTTTTTGACAGAAAGCTATATTTGCAGCACTCTTCAATGTTAAGCTGTATACTAGGACCTCTTATTTCACCTTAGTTCTTTGCTACGTTCCAGGGATATTATATATAAACATAGACTCTTATAACTGAGTAAAATTCTGCTCTGGCATAGGCAGAATAGGAAATAGAGGCCCAGAAAAGTTAAGTGAGTTAATAAAAAATTTTTTTTTTTTGATGAAGGGTAGCTTCATCATAGAGAATGACTGGGTCCTTCAAAATGGCTCTTGCAATTGCTACTCTTTGCTTTTCTCCACCTGATAAAGAAAATTTTAATTTAAGAGGGCACAACATAGATAAGTATTTTATATTTCTAGTATTTCCATTAATTATAACCACCAAGTAATATCTTCAACATTTACTTTTACTCCTGATTATTGTTCATTTTACTCAGTTATAAGAGTCTATGTTCATATATAATATCCCTGAAACATACTGACAAATAATATTCCCTGGAACATATGTGTAATTCTGGATTCTGACCTCATGGCAGGCAAAAAGAACAAAGGGAAGTGACAACTTTGACTCTAGAATTACTTCCCTCACCAGAAATATGCTGACATATGTAACTTTATTATATGTATTTTACATTACTTCTTAATGAACAGTGACCTCAGAGAGAATTTTTCAATATGAGAGAATCAAAAAAGTCAAAAACAAGGCTTCCCTGGTGGTCCGGTGGGTAAGGACACCACCTGCAGTGCAGCGGGCACCGGTTCGATCCCTGGCCTGGGAGGATTCCACGTGCCACAGAGTGGCTGGACCGATGTGTCCAATTACTGAGCCAGAGCTCTGGAGCTCATGTGCCCAGAGCTGGTACTGCAGCGAGAAAGGCCACTGCGATGGGAGGCCCACACAGGCCAAAGAACAAAGATGGATGAAAAATAGATAAATGAAAGACCAATAGATGTGGCCAAAAAAAAAAAAAACTTTAAAAAAAAAAAGTCAGAAACAAATTCAATATATGAAGCCTGAAAACTTGAAGACATTGAACTATGAATATCTACATTTATTTCTTAATATATAAAAGTACCATTCAGCCAGTATTCTCAAGATTTGTTTTTGACAGAAAGCTATATTTGCAGCACTCTTCAATGTTAAGCTGTATACTAGGACCTCTTATTTCACCTTAGTTCTTTGCTACGTTCCAGGGATATTATATATAAACATAGACTCTTATAACTGAGTAAAATTCTGCTCTGGCATAGGCAGAATAGGAAATAGAGGCCCAGAAAAGTTAAGTGATTTGCTAGAGGTCACAGAGCAAGTTCTAGCAGAATCTGGATTAGACTCAACTAATTCTCAGTCCAATGCTCTTTCTTTCACAACATACAAACCCACAATTATTCCCAAATATACTCAAGAGAAAATAAAGCAATCTTTCTTTCTTCACTGGGATTCTTATAGGTCTAAGGCCATCAATCTTACATAAAACTTGGGTTGGACATACTAAAGAATGCTTTGCTGAATATGTCCCTTTTGGCTTCTTTTCTTGTTTTTCATCCATTTCTTTACCAAAGTCTAGAAAAAACTCATACTTTTTAGCATCAGTAACCTCTTCAGAATATAAGCTCTACCTGTTGACTATCTGGTACATCATTATTATTTCATTTTTATCTGTTCTTCAGTTATTATCTTCAACCTGTAAGGAGGGTTCCTTATGTCTAATATTAGCAAATCAAGTTTATACTCATACTATCCACACTGTTCCTCACTTCATAAGTTCAAAATTCTCCCATCAAAACAGGCATTATCTGCTTACTCACTTAACAACTCAACAGTAGAAAGCTCCTAAAAGTAGAAGATACTCAGAGGAAGAGTTAGTTTTGACACGTTTCCCAAATTTCAAGTGGAAACCAACCCAGTTTCAATTCTATTCAATTGAATTTTAAAACTTGAAAAGAAACATTTTTGCTCTATACCTAAATTACTGGTAAAGATGCTAAATAATATGTCACTCATTGTGAGAAGTCTGGTTGTAAGGCAACAGGTATCAGGTAAGACTAAAATTACATTATCCATTTCTACCCTCAAAGGCATGAAGAGAGAACAAAATGGTTGAAAAATGGGATGCAGCATAACTATCTGAAACAAAGTCACGTTTTAAGAAGGATAGACTGTATTATGTGATGAACTAGGATCTCTAGAATTAGCCAAATGGATAAGTAATCTGGGATGCAGGATAGTTAACTGGAAAGTTCTATGAAGAGCAACAGTACAGTATAAAGGTGGACTGGAATAAAGCAGGCATCTTAGTTCTTTGCTACGTTCCAGGGATATTATATATAAACATAGACTCTTATAACTGAGTAAAATTCTGCTCTGGCATAGGCAGAATAGGAAATAGAGGCCCAGAAAAGTTAAGTGATTTGCTAGAGGTCACAGAGCAAGTTCTAGCAGAATCTGGATTAGACTCAACTAATTCTCAGTCCAATGCTCTTTCTTTCACAACATACAAACCCACAATTATTCCCAAATATACTCAAGAGAAAATAAAGCAATCTTTCTTTCTTCACTGGGATTCTTATAGGTCTAAGGCCATCAATCTTACATAAAACTTGGGTTGGACATACTAAAGAATGCTTTGCTGAATATGTCCCTTTTGGCTTCTTTTCTTGTTTTCATCCATTTCTTTACCAAAGTCTAGAAAAAACTCATACTTTTTAGCATCAGTAACCTCTTCAGAATATAAGCTCTACCTGTTGACTATCTGGTACATCATTATTATTTCATTTTTATCTGTTCTTCAGTTATTATCTTCAACCTGTAAGGAGGGTTCCTTATGTCTAATATTAGCAAATCAAGTTTATACTCATACTATCCACACTGTTCCTCACTTCATAAGTTCAAAATTCTCCCATCAAAACAGGCATTATCTGCTTACTCACTTAACAACTCAACAGTAGAAAGCTCCTAAAAGTAGAAGATACTCAGAGGAAGAGTTAGTTTTGACACGTTTCCCAAATTTCAAGTGGAAACCAACCCAGTTTCAATTCTATTCAATTGAATTTTAAAACTTGAAAAGAAACATTTTTGCTCTATACCTAAATTACTGGTAAAGATGCTAAATAATATGTCACTCATTGTGAGAAGTCTGGTTGTAAGGCAACAGGTATCAGGTAAGACTAAAATTACATTATCCATTTCTACCCTCAAAGGCATGAAGAGAGAACAAAATGGTTGAAAAATGGGATGCAGCATAACTATCTGAAACAAAGTCACGTTTTAAGAAGGATAGACTGTATTATGTGATGAACTAGGATCTCTAGAATTAGCCAAATGGATAAGTAATCTGGGATGCAGGATAGTTAACTGGAAAGTTCTATGAAGAGCAACAGTACAGTATAAAGGTGGACTGGAATAAAGCAGGCATCTTACACTACCCAGGTAATGATCAAATAGCTACTACAAACAACTAAACTTAAAAATAATCTCTGCTTAACATTTTCTAAACCTAGACCCAAACTTTCTAATAGACTGCAAATTCCTTGAGAGAAAGTCCCTTGATGCTTCATCTTTTTAACTCTCAAATTTTAGCACAGCTGCTTGCACACAGTATGAACCTAATCAATGCTGTGAAAAACTGAAGCCAGTTTATAACGAAGAGAAATAAGGATTCATTAAAATTCATGTGAGTATTCTTTATTCTTTTTTCCTTATTCTCATCCTTAATGTATAAAACTCCCACATCAAACTAAATTAGAATGAAGAATAAATACAAAGGGTGTAGTATGTTTATATGAGCTACATTAATACTTTCAGGCATTAAATATCATTATACTTTCAGAATTCAAATAATTCAGGGCAAAGAAACACTTTTATGGACCCTCAAAAAATTGAGTCATTTTAGGATAATCCATTAGTTTTATAGTTTAGTAATCATCTCATATTTAAACACTTAAAATGTACAAGCCCGGGCTTCCCTGGTGGCCCAGTGGGTAAAGAGACTGCTTTGCAGTGCAAGGGGTGCTGGTTCGATCCCACGTGCCGTGAAGCAGCTGGACCAGTGTGTCCAACTACTAAGCCAGCGCTCTGGAGTACATGCGCCCAGAGCCCATGTTCTGCAGCGGGAGGGGCCATTGCAGTGGGAGGCCCACACAGGCCAAAGAACAAAGATGGATGAAAATAAACAAATGAAAGACCAATAAAAAAAAAAAAAGGTGGCCAAAAATCAAAAAAAAAAAAAAAAAAAAGTACAAGCCCTAAAATTTACCTGGTCACTGAACCAAAAGAGACATGAAAATGAAGTTGGCTCTAAGGAAGTATATCAAGTATAAGGAAGTATAAAGTATTGGAAATACCCCATAATAATCTAGGAAATTATCAGGAGATACACTACTTACTATCACATTACTTGCCTCTACTCTTACTTCTTTCCCATGTAAATAAAGATCTTGGCTTTCCTTTAAGAGAATAAGTTATAACTGATCTCTCCATTTATCAGTAACTCACTATTAAGCACTTACAATGTTTGCAGCTGCAAGTGAAAAAAAAACTAGTGGAGACTTGCATGATTTGAGAACAGTTACTTCTAGCATGCTGAATTGTTTACAGTGATAGACAGGAAACAGGGAACTTTGCCAAAAGAGACTGGATAAGCTTCAGGTTTGTAATCTATCATTGTATTTTCTAGTAAATGGCTAAGACAAATTAAAGTTTGAACGGTGAATATAAGTAGGGGCCAGGTCTAAAATCTTTGATTACCTGAAAGCTTGAGTCCTCGTTCCCCTACTTGGGTGTCATATCCATGTGGCATTCGAAGAATTGCATCATGGAGTCCAGCTAATTTCGCCACAGCATACACTTCCTCACGTGAAGCACTGATGTTTCCATATAAGAGGTTGTAGTAAATGGTATTATGGAAGAGGACAGCATCCTGGACCAGATTTAGATAGACAGATATGCATGTTTCATATTTAAGAAATTCAAACAACAGTAAAGGCATATAGAATAAAACACAATAAAAGGGGTCTTTTATTAATATCACCCCCTCATGTCTGCTCCAAATATTTCTCTTCTCAGAGCTAATCACCATGAACAATTTGTGCATCATTCCAAATTGTTTCTGATACATTTATATGCCTAAACATACACTTTTGTTTTCCAACAGAAATGGCGTCATACTATATATATTATTTTGTAAGTTGCTTTTCTTACTTAACACATCTTAGAGATTGTCCATGTCAGTAACAGAAACCTACCTCATTCTTTTTACCAGTTGTGTGACACTAAGGATGTATCATATTTATCTATTCCTATACTGATGGATATTAATTAAAATTTTTGCTACTATATAGAATGTTGAAATAAAATACTGTGTAACAACTTACAGACACCCATATATTTCTGTAAGAAGGATTCCTAGAAGCAGACTGATGAGTTACAAGGTAAGCATATGTTTATCCTTTGACAGCACTGCTCAACTGTCTTCCAAAAACGCTCCAACAGCATATATTGCAACCATTTTATTGTATGAGGGTGCCAGGTCTCCATATCCTCAACAGCCCTGAATATTAATAAGTTTTCACTGTTGTTACTTTTAAGGATAAAATGTGTTTTTTGTTTAAATTGGCATTTCCCAAATTACTAATGAAGTTGAATATATTTTCATATATTTCTCAGAAGCTTTTAAATTGGAGTTAAAGCACAGAAAGTAAAGAATTTATGCAGTATAGCTTTTTATGGAGAAAGTTCACTGCAAGCATTCATTTGATATTTCAACTTATTCTGACAAGGCACACTAAAGCTAATTTACTTAAAGTGAATATCTACCTCCCACTTTTCTTTCAGTATCCAATGATTGTAAGGCAATAGTAAGATGAAACAAACTGATTCTATTGACTAATATTAGCCAGTACATTCAATTAATTAAGATCATCTTCAACATCATAATCAGGCCTAGAGTTACAGATATTACTTCAAATAATATTTTAATAGTTTTTATACCTACTAGCAGTATAAACTGAGGTGGTAGTTAAATCCAATGAGTTTAAAGTTCTACAAAGAAAAAATATGTGTTTTTAACTATTTTATATTTCGAAAAAAAGTTAAATGCTAACTAGGAATGTTAAAAATACAAAATATAAGGTAAAATTAAAGTTAAAATTTATACATTACATTTTGTTTGGAACTTTTTTTTCAACAAACTTTGTATCCAAGTATTTTTCTATGACACTCGATACTCTTTACAAAGATATTTATAAATCACTGTACAAAATTTATCCTATGATGGCAATTTAACCATCTACTTAATACTGGACTTTATATTGTTTCCAACTTCTGCTACTATAAATAACACTATAATGAACAGCTTAGCATATAAAAGTCTGTTCACTTCTCTATTTCATTACTAAAACTTCCTGGAGGCAGAATTACTGCAATAAAGACTAAATACTTTTCACACTCTTGCTATATACTGCCAATTTGCTCATCAGGAAAGCTGTATGCTTCCTCCAGCAAAACAGATTGGCCATTTCATACAGCCTTCCCCAAACTAGATATTATGAATTCTTAAATCTTTACCAGTCTGATAGGTGAAAAGTGGTAACCCATTGTTGATTTAATTCTAATAAGGATAAACATCTTTTATTTCACTTTTTGACCATCTATATTTTTCCTTAGTGAACATACTGTCTTACTTTTCAAAAGTGCAATATATACTCTACAAATAACCTAAAATAGTATCACCTAGGAGGCATATTTACAAATGCAGGTTTCTTGGGCTCACACTACCCTTCTACACAGAACCAAGGTGTGTGAAAGGGAGTTGGAATTTCAATAATCTCCCTAGGTGACTCATGCAACACTGAATTTGGGATTCTCAGTGATAGAGAGGACAAGGCAGAGTGGCATGTGTTAGATCACTTAAAAACCTGTCTGATCCCTCTCCTACAGTTCTCAAGGATTTCGTTCTGATTCTGTGCTACAACTAAGTCCCAGATCTCTCTACTGGTTTTCAGCATAAGAAAAACTCATATCCTATAAGATTATCTCCTTATATTCTCAGAGCTTACTCTGAACTTCTATTTCCCTCTGCAGTCACTCATCAAATACTTGTTAAATGCTCACTATGGGTCAGGCACTGTGAATGGTACTGTGGGGCCAAGGCATACCAACTTGAAGTTGGCAGTGAAACTGTGTTATAATTTTTATAAATTTACTATGTCAAAAACTGCTCAAAGTTAAAATAATAGTTTTCATTTACTGAACAATTATGTGAGGGACACTGTACTTGGTGCCTTACACATATTATCTCTAATCCATATTAATTCTAAACTATAAGAAAAATAGTATCTTTATTTTACAGATGAGGAAACTGAGGCCCCATAACCATACAACATACAAGGGTTAGAGCTGGGTTTAGAATCCAGTTCTGTCTGACACCAGTCTGAACTCTAGCCTCTATGTTATCTTCCCAAGATTTAAAAATATCCTCCCATCATGAAGATTTTTAAATTGATGTTTTTTGTCTTTTTGGCAACAGAATATGGCCTGTAGGGCCTAAAGCTCCCAACTTAATTAGCATATACTGATTCTTTGTGGAGATCCACCAATCCAGTAAGTCTTCCCCCAAATAAGTTTTTTCTTTGTTTAAATACCTGAGGTACCACTCCCACTGCCCTCCGAAGGCTTTCCAGGCTTACATCTTGTATATTCTGACCAGCAAGGTAAATGCTACCCTTTTGAGGCTCATAGAAGCGAAACAATAGCCTCACTATTGTGCTTTTCCTGAAACAGAAGACAAGGAAAGGTTATATAGCTCCAACTGGCATTAGGGAACCACTATTTTAAAGCACAGAAATCATTTTATTATGACAAAGAAAAAAACATTACATTGGGAATCATCAATGACGCAGAATTTTATAAACAACTAAATTACCCACCCTGACCCACTACCTCCTACAATGGCCACTTTCTTTCCTGCAGGGACTTCAAAAGATATTCCACTAAGGACTTTCTGCCCCTCAATGTATTCAAAATGCACATTATCAAAGGCCACCGTAGCTGTCTGTGGTGTGATCTGAAGGGGAGATGCCATCACTTTGTCCTAGCAGGGAAGGAAAAAAAAAGCCACTTTATTCACCACCTAGAGTACAGGTATGCAGACAATTTTCTAATTCACAGAAAAGTATAGAATTTCCATCCCAAATACTTGTTAAATGCTCACTATGGGTCAGGCACTGTGAATGGTACTGTGGGGCCAAGGCATACCAACTTGAAGTTGGCAGTGAAACTGTGTTATAATTTTTATAAATTTACTATGTCAAAAACTGCTCAAAGTTAAAATAATAGTTTTCATTTACTGAACAATTATGTGAGGGACACTGTACTTGGTGCCTTACACATATTATCTCTAATCCATATTAATTCTAAACTATAAGAAAAATAGTATCTTTATTTTACAGATGAGGAAACTGAGGCCCCATAACCATACAACATACAAGGGTTAGAGCTGGGTTTAGAATCCAGTTCTGTCTGACACCAGTCTGAACTCTAGCCTCTATGTTATCTTCCCAAGATTTAAAAATATCCTCCCATCATGAAGATTTTTAAATTGATGTTTTTTGTCTTTTTGGCAACAGAATATGGCCTGTAGGGCCTAAAGCTCCCAACTTAATTAGCATATACTGATTCTTTGTGGAGATCCACCAATCCAGTAAGTCTTCCCCCAAATAAGTTTTTTCTTTGTTTAAATACCTGAGGTACCACTCCCACTGCCCTCCGAAGGCTTTCCAGGCTTACATCTTGTATATTCTGACCAGCAAGGTAAATGCTACCCTTTTGAGGCTCATAGAAGCGAAACAATAGCCTCACTATTGTGCTTTTCCTGAAACAGAAGACAAGGAAAGGTTATATAGCTCCAACTGGCATTAGGGAACCACTATTTTAAAGCACAGAAATCATTTTATTATGACAAAGAAAAAAACATTACATTGGGAATCATCAATGACGCAGAATTTTATAAACAACTAAATTACCCACCCTGACCCACTACCTCCTACAATGGCCACTTTCTTTCCTGCAGGGACTTCAAAAGATATTCCACTAAGGACTTTCTGCCCCTCAATGTATTCAAAATGCACATTATCAAAGGCCACCGTAGCTGTCTGTGGTGTGATCTGAAGGGGAGATGCCATCACTTTGTCCTAGCAGGGAAGGAAAAAAAAAGCCACTTTATTCACCACCTAGAGTACAGGTATGCAGACAATTTTCTAATTCACAGAGATAAAAAGGAAAATAATGAGAAAGTTTATATGTAGAGTTAGACCACTTGTAAGCATGCTTTTAATGATTTGTTTTTTCCTCAATGCTAAGGGCAAAAATTGTGAGTGCTTTGATTTCTGATCAGCTTGTTTTGGGGAGGAAGAGGGATGGTGGATAGGGAAGAAAGGAGGTAGAGAATATAAGGAGAGGCAATTACATTTTATACCATGATTGCCAAAAGAAAATTAAGTGCAAGTACAAATAATTAAAGTTAACAAAATTTAGCATCTAGGTATAATATTCTTTGCTAATACTGTAAGGTTTCTAAACATAGAAGTGACTTCTTCCTGCAAAAGAGAAATTAGTTTGCTAACATGGTGATATAAGACTATTACCCCAGATACAACACCATTAATGGGATGATGCTTATATGCTTTCAAAAAGATATTAAACATATTACTTACTTTAATTCGGGTGTCTACCTTGAGTAGAGTAAATAAGGTGTTCATATCTATAAGAGCTTGTCTAGTTTCTCTGTACACAGTTCCCAGAAAGTTAAGGGGTAATGAAAGTTGAAAAAGCAGTCCATTCACCATTACTAAATCTCCAACAGTAAGGGTACCTTAATATGTAGTCGGTAGAAGAAAAAACAAAATTTAGATGTCATGAACTTTCCAGTTTAAAATAGAAAAGTTTACAGTTTATTACTGTGGAATACAGTTCAAAATGTATATAATCAGCAACTCTTATGCTAACTCCAATTCCAAAGCATTATATACCCATGATTTAGGAATATAAAGAACTAGATATGTGGTAAGTGGAATGGGAAAAGCACACCCATACACAACACATACCACATAAAAAAAAAAAAAAAAAGTATGGTTTGAAAAAGAAGGAAGGAATGATTTAAAAATGATGACAGAAATGGAAGGCTGAAAAATCTTTCTTTCCTAGATACTAGCTTAATATAAAGTAGAATTTTTTTAAAGGTATAAGTTAAAAAATTGGAGCAAATGGATATCATGATTGGAAATGATAAACCATGTATTAAGGTCATGATGAATGAAGGAATCCTAACTGACCAAGCAGGTTACAGAAAGAAGCATGGATATTATTTATTTTTGAAATGTTTTACAAATGAACAACTAACAGGAAGATTAAAGGGTTAATAGTAATTTTTCCATAAGGCTGCTTGCATTTTAGTCCTTTGCAGTAAACACTGAATTAATTACATTTCTTTCCAGGTCTACAAGAGAAATTAGAAATATTGAATGCTAAAAGTAAGTTACTACTAAAAGAACCAGGTTATACCCTCACAAATCAATGAGAAAATCAGTGCTAAACTTGTAGTGTTAAACAAAAGGAAGAAAACATTATCATACAATCAAGAAAACACACTCTGATAAAAAAAATGAAAGTACTCCAAGGATGTTATAGCATTTTATTGAATATGCTTTATAATTAAGACTAAAATACTTATTTCTTTCATTAATCTTTATATAAAGGTTAAGTAAAACACTGACAAATGTGAAAACCACAGATCGATTACCTGCCACAATTCCCTGACTGGCGAGCACCATTATGGCCGTTAAGCCAACACTGAAAATAGCACTTTGACCAAAGTTCAGCATAGCCAGAGTAGAGGTACTCTTCAATGAAGAAGTTTCATACTTCTTCAAAAATCCATCATATCTTTGTGCTTCATAATGTTCATTATTAAAGTACTACAAAATACATAGAAATAGTAATCACATACAAGTATAATTGGAATCATATTTTATCTATGGATACAATTTTATACTCCGTAAGTAATTTTAAAAACTAACTTTCAATACACTGGACAGTAGTACTCCTGTTGTTTCCCACGAAGGACAGTATTTGAGAAGTCCATAAAATTCATCCCCCAAATATTTAAAGAATGCCTAGTTAATTTAAATCCAGATCTATAAAACTTGTCAAGGGCACTTCCTTCATAAAGCCTTCCCTTGATCCCTTGAGCCTCTGAATTCACAATCTCATTGCCCCCACCACATTATGCCTTCTTTTGTCATCACTTGCATACTTTAACTCTCCCAGTGGTTAGCAAATTCTGGGAGGGCAAGGATTAAACAGCAATCATTGATTTTACCACCCTCCTCATTACAGGGCTTAGCATATTGCTTTGCACAAAAGTGGCATTCAGTAATACTTGTTAAATGGAAAAATGAACAAATAAATGAAAGAATTAGTGAGAAGTACTATGCTAGACACTGTGAAGGACACAGAGTCAAAAACTTAGTGAACCTTCTTAATAAAATGCTAACCATACTGTTCCCACTTGTAAATTAATTCAGAAGGTAAAATTATGATGGTGTCACACAAAAAAATGAGGTGGAAAGAAAGGGCAATTCCTAAGCAAAAGAAAAGCAATAAAACACTATTATTTCATCATACTGAGAGAGCCTATCCTAATCTGCAGCTCTTGCTTACAGTACCTATAACATTAAATGGCAGAATAAATCTTAGTGCAGTGTGAAAGGAAGAATAAAAAGTAAAACTAAACATGTTACCTTCACAGTTTCATAATTCAGCAGCGAGTCTATGGCAGCATTGCCTGCATCATTATCTGCTTTGTTCATTTCTATTCTAAATTTAGTTCTGTAAGATAAAGATGTGCATAGGGTATGGAATGTTTGCCACAGAAGCATAACTAATTTCTTCACCCTGACTGACCTCTAGGGAATACCTTACCTCCACCGTGTGACAGCAACTGTGAATACAGTGTATGCACTAAGTGTCCCAAGGGTCACCAACGCAAACTGGGCACCACATCTATAATACTGGAGAAGGCAAAAGAAGAAATGAGAACCAGTCATTATTCCTGTCAAATAGCTTATATTTTAATTAAAAAATATATCGGTATAAAGTTGTATATATGAAAAACTAAGTGAGAAAACAAGCAACTTAGAAAACCAACTTTAAGTTATATACATACTTTTAATTATAAAATATGAAACTGCCTAAAATTCCTGAATGGTGAATAAAAAGAAACCTGATAATCTGAGCATACCAGTCCAAAGTCACATACCATAATGTCTGTTAACAAAAACAAACAAAAACAAAATTGCAGGGGCTTTCCTGGTGGTCCAGTGGGTAGAGAGTCTGCTTTGCAGTGCAAGTGGCACTGGTTCGATCCCTGGCCCGGGAGGATCCCACATGCCACAGAGTGGCTGGACAGGTGTGTCCAATTACGAGTCAGTGCTCTGGAGTGCATGTGCCCAGAGCTGGTACTCTACAGCAAGAGAGGCCGCTGCAATGAGAGGCCCACACAGGCCAAAGACTAAAAATGGATGAAAATAAATAAATAAATAAAAACTAATAAAAGAGGCCAAAGTTTAAAATAAAAAGGGAAAAAAACTGTAAGCATTGGCTAAGTGACTGACCTGTATGTAGACTGAACAACGCCTGACAACAACAACATGATAAAGACTTTGGATACAGTCCCTTGAAATTTGTGGCAAAATAATTAAACTGCATAATCGTTCTGCCCCCTGGCATTCTGCTTTCAGACCATAAGTATCCAATGATACAAAAACTTCAAGTACTAAATAGCCACTAACAAGAATGAACAATAAAAGCCTGTCATGACAGCCTGGAGAAGTGAGATGGGGGGGATATACATATGACTAATCCGGGATCGTACATATCTGTAAACAACAAAACTCTGTGAAAGTAAAAAGTAAAATAAAATTAAAAAAAAAAAGCCTTTCATGAAAAATGTTTTACTTACCAAAATACCACTGACAAGAATCACCTCAAACATGATGGGAAGAAGATTAAATACTAAAGCACTCAGGACAAAACTGATACCCCTTGTCCCTCTGTCAATAGCCTTTGATAAAGCTCCTGTCTGTCTGCTCAGGTGGAAAGCCAGATCCAGGTTGTGAAGGTGCAGAAAGACATTTTTGGCTATTCTTCGGATTGAATTTTGGGCTACTTTGCCAAATACTGCATTTCGAACTTCATTAAAAAAGGCAGCTCCAGCTCTTGATACACCATCTAACAATATATTCAAGAAAAAATACGGTATAAAAACATAAGAATTGTTGAGAGCATAAAAACGGCAAGGGATCAGAAAATGCTTGTACAGTGAATGAATATATCACAGAATACTTACATTAAAAGATACCTAGAAAATATCCAGTCTAGTGAGTATTAATTTTTCCACCACTATGAAAACCTTTCATTGTTATTTTCCTCCATAAGTTTCCAGATGTTGAAAGATTTTTTCCAAGTAAATAACTTTTACTAAATAGCAGCCCATAAGGCCTTATTACGGATAAATGTACAATATCTGTTGAGGTTTTAAGATCTATCTAATTCAATTCTCCCAAGCAACAAATGATAATACTGAGATCCTGAAAAATCCAAATGCCTTGAGTAAGCATGCCCTATCTCAGATCTGAGTCTCACAGAGTATTCCTTCTATTGCATGGGGACAGAAGACATCATATTCTATCCTTTATAAATTATAGATCTGTGTCATGCTATTGAATATAATTTAATAACACATTAATACACGTATATCCTTATTTAGCCATTTCCTATTTAACAGCTAACAACAACAAGAAGAATATAATTACTCTTACTAAAAAGATATAAGGAGTCTAACTATTAGGAGTGGCTGCTATGAATTTAATGTCTTACTTCATGCTACTGCTTTCTGAAACTTAGGAAATGAAACTTTTATTATGGAAAATACATCATACAAAGAACATTTAAAAATCATATATCAAAAAAAAAAATCCCACAGAACACAAACATCCAAAGTGCTAGGTTGTTCTTTGTGGTGAGAGGTCATATGCTCAAGTATGATGAAACCCACTTGAAGAAAGTCAACACCTCTAGACAGATTAAAGAACCACACATACAGCCAATTAGAACTGCTGTTGCCATGGTTGCAACTGTATTTGGTGCATCACTCAGGTTCAGCATGCTTCCCGACATCTGGTTGAGGCTGTCTACAGCATATTTAAACATGAAGGGAACCACAATATTCATGGCCTAAAAACATAAAAGTAAATATGTAAATTATTTATTTATAAAAGTACAAGTATTTACCTTAAATTAGCATTCATGGGAGTATTTAGATATCAATCATTTACTAGTACTGGAATCACTTTTCCTAGTTTATAAAGACAAAATCTTCAGCAGTAGGAGAGCCGTCATTTCAGGATTCCTACCTCACAGTGACTGCCATGTTAGTATTTGTTTTTTTTTTTTTTTTGTCATGTTAGTATTTGTTTAGAAGCTATATGCATTAGTCAAATGCTCCTGCCTCCATGAAATCACCTCTGATCATCTTGTCAAAAATGCCTTATTACCTAAAATTCTACAGAGCTCATGGCACATACAGCAAAATGCCTTATGTTATAGTTACTTGTGTATATATTTTTCTTTTCTACCAAAGCCTTGACAGTCTGTATCATCTTCCTCTTTGTGTCCTGCTTATATTGAATACAATGCTTAGATAGAAGATATTCAATAAACATATGCAAAATTATTTATTCACCAAAATAATGGTAAAACCGAAACTACACAGCAAAAAAGCATCTCAAAATCAGATAAATTACAAATATCTATGGCTGATTCCATTGGGAGGGAACAAGAAAAAACACTGATAGATATATTTGCCCCAGAAAAAAAATCCCTTTCCTCCAATACCATATAAAACCATACCCAATGAATACCAAACTAAATTTTATAAAAACAACCTATTTCTCCATGAGACTACATCAAAAAAAGTGGGGGTACAATGCTTTCATATATTCAAGACAAGTTGGTCAATCACTTACAATTCACATTTTCTGCAAAGTTATACTACTGAAAACACTAACGATTATTTAGGAATAGGAAGTTGGTAAGACTGGCAGCTTTTAAATTCATATACATTAATATTGTGAAAAGAATTTTATAAGACTTAAAAACATAGAAATTCCAGCTCTCATTAATGTTCCATTATTATATCATTCATCATTGTTAAACAGAAATAATATGGTCAACAGATCTAAGTTTAGCTACAACTGACAAAACTACACAAACCTTACCAATCAAGATTTCAAAGGTTTACAAGTGTCTTAGCAATCAAGTAGGTACTGTAACATTTAATATCATTAAAATAGATAGCAGATGTTGAAATACTTTTAAAACATAATATCATGGAAAAATTATTTAAACTTTAAGATTTATAACTTCCCAAATATAATCTAAAAGAATAGTTGGTTTCAAATAACATAAATTTCTAAATTCTGATTCCCATAATCATATATCTTTAGGCTTTTTGCTTCTACTTGAAATGGTATCCCTGTCAAATTTAGCTTTCCACTTCTCCATTCTCCAAAACCCACTTTGAATCTCATTCCCATCATGATGCCTTCTCTAAAACCAGCAGCCTTTCTGGCACTTTCCACTTTCTAACCCTTCTTTTTTATAGTTTAAGGGTAAGTATTTATAATTTTATCATATATTTATCACTCACTTTGTCTCCAAAGTGCATCAGTATGGATAACTCAGTGGAAACCTTTTGTAGCAAGCATTTCGTAACCAATAGATACAAAACCACATATGGTGCTTAATTAGGTACCTACCACAAAGGTAAGAGCTGAATGAAATGGATATTACCCCTATAACTAAGAAAATACAGGTTTTATGACGTTTAATGACTTGCTTGGTAAGCAGCGGAGCTGGAATTAAAATCCACATCTGCAATGAAATTCAGAATTTTTTTCCCCACAGCAGCTTATAAGGTACAGAAAATATTATTTTATTACTTTTGATTGGTTCAAGATCTAGAAAGGAGCATGACAGGGCTGTCTGCTGTCACTGTTTGTATAACCTATATGCTGAGCACATCATGAGAAATGCTGGGCTGGATGAGTTAAAGCTGGAATCAAGACAGGTAGGAGAAATATTAACAACCTCAGATATACGGATGATACCACTCTAAAGGCAGAAAGGGAAGAGAAACTAGAGAGCCTCTTGATTAGGGTGAAGGAAGAGAGTGGAAGAGCCGGCTGAGAAACTAAATATTAAAAAAACTAAGATCATGGCATCCAGCCCCATTACTTCATGGCAAATAGGAGGGGAAAAGGTGGAAGTAGTGACAGATTTCCTCTTTGGGGGCTCTAAAATCACTGTGGTTGGTGACTGCAGCCATGAAATCAGAAGACAATTGTTTCTTGGTAGGAAAGCTATATGACAAACCTAGAGAGTTGAAAAACAGGCATTATTCTGCTGACAAAGGTCCATATAGTCAAGGCTACGGTCCTTCTAGTGGTTACGTACAGCTGTACAAAGAGCTGCTAAACTTCCCAAATATAATCTAAAAGAATAGTTGGTTTCAAATAACATAAATTTCTAAATTCTGATTCCCATAATCATATATCTTTAGGCTTTTTGCTTCTACTTGAAATGGTATCCCTGTCAAATTTAGCTTTCCACTTCTCCATTCTCCAAAACCCACTTTGAATCTCATTCCCATCATGATGCCTTCTCTAAAACCAGCAGCCTTTCTGGCACTTTCCACTTTCTAACCCTTCTTTTTTATAGTTTAAGGGTAAGTATTTATAATTTTATCATATATTTATCACTCACTTTGTCTCCAAAGTGCATCAGTATGGATAACTCAGTGGAAACCTTTTGTAGCAAGCATTTCGTAACCAATAGATACAAAACCACATATGGTGCTTAATTAGGTACCTACCACAAAGGTAAGAGCTGAATGAAATGGATATTACCCCTATAACTAAGAAAATACAGGTTTTATGACGTTTAATGACTTGCTTGGTAAGCAGCGGAGCTGGAATTAAAATCCACATCTGCAATGAAATTCAGAATTTTTTTCCCCACAGCAGCTTATAAGGTACAGAAAATATTATTTTATTACTTTTGATTGGTTCAAGATCTAGAAAGGAGCATGACAGGGCTGTCTGCTGTCACTGTTTGTATAACCTATATGCTGAGCACATCATGAGAAATGCTGGGCTGGATGAGTTAAAGCTGGAATCAAGACAGGTAGGAGAAATATTAACAACCTCAGATATACGGATGATACCACTCTAAAGGCAGAAAGGGAAGAGAAACTAGAGAGCCTCTTGATTAGGGTGAAGGAAGAGAGTGGAAGAGCCGGCTGAGAAACTAAATATTAAAAAAACTAAGATCATGGCATCCAGCCCCATTACTTCATGGCAAATAGGAGGGGAAAAGGTGGAAGTAGTGACAGATTTCCTCTTTGGGGGCTCTAAAATCACTGTGGTTGGTGACTGCAGCCATGAAATCAGAAGACAATTGTTTCTTGGTAGGAAAGCTATATGACAAACCTAGAGAGTGTGTTGAAAAACAGGCATTATTCTGCTGACAAAGGTCCATATAGTCAAGGCTACGGTCCTTCTAGTGGTTACGTACAGCTGTAAGAGCTGCACCGTAAAGAAGGAAGAACACCAAAGAATTGAAGCCTTCGAACTGTGGTGCTAGAGAAGACTCCTGAAAGTTTCTTAGACAGCAAGGAGATCGAACCAGTCAATCTTAAGGGAAATCAACCCTGAATACTTGTTGGGAGGACTAATGCTGAAGCTGAAGTGCCAGTATTTTGGTCATTTGATGAGAACAGAAACTCACTGGAAAAGTCACTCATGCTGTGAAAGATTGGGGGCAGAAGGAGAAGAGGGTGTCAGAGGAAGAGATGGCTGGACAGCATCACTGATGCAATGATCATGAACTTGGGAAAATTCCGGGAGATCTTGATAGACAGGGAGGCCTGGTGTGCTGCAGTCCACTGGGTCACAAAGAGTTGGACACAACTGGGTAACTGAATGACAACACCCTAAAATGGATACTCCCAAATGTAATACTTAAACCAGTTACAGCTGGTAACAGTTGAAAAGTACTTAAATAAATCTGTACAAGTAATTTAAATACATTTGAACAGACTCCAGGTTTTCCATATAATAAGGCCAAATCCTCTCACTTGCACTCCAATACATCAGGAAATTCCTGGTGGCTCAGTGGAAAAGAATCTGCCTGCAATGCAGGAGACATGGGTTCAATCCTTGGTCAGGAAGATCTCTTGGCGTAGGAAATGGCAATCTCCTCCAGAATCCTTGCTTGGGAATCCCATGGACAGAGGAGCTTGGCATGCTACAGTCCACGGGATTACAAGAGCGGATCACGACTTAGCAACTAACCATCACCACACTTTGGGAGAAGAAGTGATAGTTATAGCTAGCATGTAATTCTCAAAATGCATAGCCCACTGTATCTTTGCCACAGAGTAAGTTGTCACTGAAACTAAGTATCAACAAGAAAACTGCAATTTTATTGTTTAGAAAATGTGTATCTTTGGTCAAATTGGAAGCATCCTTATAAGTATGTAAAGAATTTGAATGTCATCTGTCCATAGTTAGCACAGTGCTTAGAACATAGCACTACCTGTAATGATAACTGTTGATTACTGTCAGTTTCCTATAAAAGTAATTTTTAAAAGAAAAGGAAAAACACCAAAGAAATGGAAAAGACTACATGTAGACGTTATTAGTACATACAAGTGGTTTCTATTGACCTTGTGATATTCTGGGGATGTGCTCAATCACTCAGTCGTGCCTGACTCTTTGTGACCCCATGAACCGTAGCCTACCAGGCTTCTCTGTCCATGATATTTTCCAGGTGAGAATACTGGAGTGGGTTGCTATGCCCTACTCCAGGGGATCTTCCCAACCCATGGATTGAATCCATGTCTCTTGCGTCTTCTACAATGGCAGGCGGATCCTGGGATGGGAGGTGGCAAATACTGATTTTCCCCTAATGTTCTGCCTTCAGCAGAACTAGACATCATTTCAGACAACTGTGAATTTTCTAAAGCTTTTTATTTTGAAATAATTATAGGTTGAGAGGAAGTTGGAGAAGTAGTACAGAGACTCATAATCCTTTACCCAGCATCTCCTAATGATGACTTTTTTTTAAACATTTATTTATTTATTTTTGGGGGGGGGGTGGAGGGGGGGGGCGGGTGAGCCACTTCTATTGGTCTTTCATTTGTCTATTTTTCATCCATCTTTGTTCTTTGGCTCCTGTGGGCCTCCCATCGCGGTGGCCTCTGCTGTTGCAGAGCACCGGCTCTGGGCGCATGTGCTCCAGAGCTCCAGCTCAGTAATTGGACACATCAGTCCAGCCACTCCGCGGCACGTGGGATCTTCCCAGGCGAGGAATCGAACCGGCGCCCCTTGCACTGCAAGATGGTGTCCTTACCCACTGGACCACCAGGGGAAACCCTGATGACATCTTAATAGCCGTAGTTTAATATCAAAACCAAAAATGTACATTGGCACATTACTGTTAACTAGGCTAAAGAACTCATTCAGTTTTCATAATTTTATAATCTGCATTAGTGTGGGTGTGGGGTTTGTATGTGCTATTTATATGGTGCTATGCAATTTTGTCTTGTGTTCAGATCCATGTAATCATCACAA
This sequence comes from Tragulus kanchil, assembly GCA_022376925.1. NCBI lineage: Eukaryota > Metazoa > Chordata > Mammalia > Artiodactyla > Tragulidae > Tragulus > Tragulus kanchil. The sequence continues at coordinate 66,367,710 of JAIOJX010000001.1, read as the reverse complement.
CAGTCAAGATACAGAACTGTACCATCACCACAAAAGAACTTCCTTGTGTTACTTCTTTATATTCCTTCATCAAAGATGATGCATGTATCAATAGCCCACCTCTTTTTACTGCTGAGTACTATTCCATGGATGAAGCAGAATTTAATCAACCACTCACTCATTCCTGAAGGATATTTGGCTGTTTCTAGTTTGGGGCTATTATAAATAAAGATGTTATGAATATTTTCATACATGTGGTCATATGCTTTCATTTCTCTGTGATAAATGCCCAAGAGGGTAACTGCAAAGTCATTAAGTCTACAATAAACTTTTTAATAAACTGCCATACTCTTTCAAAGTGGCTATACCACTTTATATTCCTATGAATAAAATATGAATGATTCAGTTCCTGTGCATCTTCACCAACACGTGGTAACATTACCACTTTTTAAATTGTGAAATTATTTTACTAAGCATATAGTGGTATTTCATTGGGGTTTTAATTTGTGTTTCTATAACAGCAAAGATGTTAAACATCTTTGCATGCATTTATTTGACATTCATGTATTCTCTCTGATGAAACGTGCTTGTGTCTTTTGTAAATTTTATATTTGGACTGTTTTCCTGCTATTGAGTTTTAGGAATTCTTTATACTCTGATATAGGCCTTTGTTGGTTATGTGATTTGCAAATATTTCCTTTCAGTCCATAGCTTGTCTTTCATCCTACTGAGGCACTTGAACTCCTATCCCACCTGGCAGTCATAAGGAGTCCCTTCCCATAAGAATCAGTGGAGGCCAAGATAAGAACCTCAATTTTCAAACCCATCTTAAGTAATGAGGCATCCCCATTGAAGCAGTGCAATAAGAGGCATGCTAAACAGAAGATTTAAATAAGATCCAGTCTCATAATACCTCAAATGCCCAGGTTTTGATAAAAAAAAAAAAAATTTAAAAAAACACTCATCATCCCAAGAATGACTAAGATATCAACTTGAATAAGAAATCACAATAGACACAAATATTAGAGCTATCTGACAAGAATTTCAGAGTAGCTATCATAAAAATACTTGGAGGAGCATTTATAAGCATTCTTAAATCAACAAAAACAGAACCTCTCAGCAAACAGAGGATATAAAAGAAGAAATAAATGAAAAAAAATGTGAAACTGAAAAATATAACTGAAGTAAAAAACCTGAATGGATGGGAGTCATGGCATAAAGAAGAGGACAAAGGAAAGAATAAATAAACTTGAAGACAGAACAAGAGAAATCACTGTATGTGAACAATAGCTAGGACATGGAAGGAACCTAGATGTTCATTGACAGATGAATGGATAAGGAAGTTGTGATACACTTATACAATGGAATATTACTTTGCCAGAAAAAGGAACATATTTGAGTCAGTCCTAATGAGGTAGATGAACCTAGATACCATTTTACAGAGTGAAGACAGAAAGAGAAAAACAAATATCATATATTAACACATATATATGGAATCTAGAAAGATGGCATACTGATGAAGCTATTTGCAAGGGAGTAATAGAGACACAGACATAGAGAACAGATTTGTGGACACAGTGAGGGGAAGAAGGTGGGATGAAGACAGAGAGCAGCACTGAAACATACACATTACTATATCTAAAATAGATAGCTTGTGGGAATTTCCTGTATGACCCAGGGAGTTCAAATATGGTGCTCTGTGGTATGGGGCGAGGGGTGGGGAGGGAGGTTCAGGACAGAGGGGACATATGTATGCCTACAGTTGATTCATGATGATGTATGGCAGAAACCAACATAATTTTGTAAAGCAATTATTCTCCAATAAAAAAAAATATTAGGGCTTCCCTGGTGGTCCAGTGGGTAAAGAGTCCACCTTGCAGTGCAAGGGGCACCGGATCAATCCCTGGCACAGGAAGATCTCACATGCAGAGGAGCAAGTGGACTGGTGTGTCCAATTACAATCCAGCGCTCTGGAGTACATGTGCCTAGAGCTGGTGCTCTGCAGCCAGAGAGACTACTGCAATGGGAGGCCCACACAGGCCAAAGAATTAAGATGAATGAAAATAAATAAAGACCAATAAAAGAGGCCAAAATTTAAAAAAAAATTAAAAAAACTCAACTCAGGACAGCTGACAAACATAAAATGGTAGACCAAACCCCAAATGGATCTATAATCATCAATATATTATAATGAACAATATAAATCAACAATTATTAATGTAGTAATATACAAGCAATGAACAATTGGAAACCAAAATTTTAAGAAAGTTACAACACCTCTCTCCACAAAAACAAATCCTTAAGTATAAATCTAACCCAGAATTTCTCAACCTTCAGCACTACTGACATTTAGATAATTCTTTCTTATAGGAGGGGCTGTTCTGCATACTTTAGGATGTTCAGTCCTTAACCTTTACTGACCACAAGCTAGTAGCAGTCCTCAACTCTGCAAATATGACCAATAAAATGCTTTTAAAGTGTTAAAGTGTTACTCATTCAGTTGTGTTCAACTGCTCCTCTGTCCAAAGAACTCTCCAAGCAAGAATACAGTGTTGGGTTGCCATTCCCTTCTCCAGGGAATCTTCCCAACCCAGGGATCTGCTGGCAGATTCCTTACCATCTGAGCCACCAGGGAAGCCCTAAGGATTTGCCTTAAGGGCAAAATCACCCCTAATTGGGAACCACTAATCTAATAAAACATGTACAGCATCTCTACGTTGAAGCCATCGTAGTCAACAAAAGAGTTCAAAACGCAGTGCATGGGGGCAAATCTCAAAAACGACAGAACAATCTCAGATTGTTTCCAAGGAAAACCATTCAATATCACAGTAATCCAAATCTATGCCCCAACCACTAATGCTGAAGAAGCTGAAGTTTAACAGTTCTATGAAGACCTACAAGATCTTGTAGAATTAACACCAAAAAAAGATACCCTTATCATCACTTGGGACTGGAATGCAAAAATAGGAAATCATGAGATACCTGGAGTAATAGACAAGTTTGGTCTTGGAGTGAAAAACGAAGCAGGGCAAAGGCTAATGGAGATCTGCTGGGAGAAGGCACTGATCATAGTAAACATCCTCTTCCAACAACACAAAAGACAACTCGATACATGGACATCACCAGATAGTCAATACCAAAATCATACTGGTAATATTCTTTGCACTGAAGATGGAGAAGCTCTACAGAGTCAGCAAAAACAAGACCTTGAGCTGACTGTGTCTCAGATCATGAACTCCTTATGGCAAAATTCAGACTTAAATTGAAGAAAATAGGGAAAACCACTAGGCCATTCAGGTATGACCTAAATCAAATCCCTTACAATTACACAGTGCAAGTGGCAAATAGATTCAAGGGACTAGATCTGACAGACAGAGTGCCTGAAGAACTATGCATGGAGGTTTGTAACACTGCACAGGAGGCTACAATGAAAACCATTCCCAAGAAAAAGAAATGCAAAAAGGCAAAAATGGTTGCCTGAGGAGGTCTTACAAATAGTTGAGAAAAGAAGAGATGACAAAGGCTAAAGAGAAAAGGAAAGATATACACTCATCTGAATGCAGAGTTCCAGAGAACAGCAAGGAGATAAGAAAGCCCGTCTTAAGTGAACAATGTAAAGAAATACAGGAAAACAACAGAATGGAAAAGACTAGAGATCTCTAAGAAAAACAGAGACACCAAGGGAACAAAGATAGGTACAGTAAAGGATAGAAACAGTAGGGACCTAAGAGAAGCAGAAGATATTAAAAAGAAGAGGAAAGGATACAGAGGAGAACGATACAGAGAAGACCATGATGGTATGCTCACCTTAAACCAGACGTCTTAGAGTATGAAATCAAGTGCGCCCTAGTAAGCATTACTACAAACAAAGCTAGTGGAGGTGACAGAACTCCAGGTGATCTATTTCAAACACTAAAAGATGATGCTGTAAAAGTGCTGCACTCAATATGCCAGTAAATGTGGAAAACTCAGCAGTGGCCTCAGGACTGGAAAAGGTCAGTTGTCATTCTAATCCAAAGAAGGGCAATGCCAAAGAATGTTCAAACTACTGCACAGGTGCAAGTGCACTCATTTCACATGCTAGCAAAGTAATGCCCCCAAGGCAAAGTAATAGCTAGATCTGGATTGAAAACGAAGCAGGGCAAAGGCTAATGGAGATCTGCTGGGAGAAGGCACTGATCATAGTAAACATCCTCTTCCAACAACACAAAAGACAACTCGATACATGGACATCACCAGATAGTCAATACCAAAATCATACTGGTAATATTCTTTGCACTGAAGATGGAGAAGCTCTACAGAGTCAGCAAAAACAAGACCTTGAGCTGACTGTGTCTCAGATCATGAACTCCTTATGGCAAAATTCAGACTTAAATTGAAGAAAATAGGGAAAACCACTAGGCCATTCAGGTATGACCTAAATCAAATCCCTTACAATTACACAGTGCAAGTGGCAAATAGATTCAAGGGACTAGATCTGACAGACAGAGTGCCTGAAGAACTATGCATGGAGGTTTGTAACACTGCACAGGAGGCTACAATGAAAACCATTCCCAAGAAAAAGAAATGCAAAAAGGCAAAAATGGTTGCCTGAGGAGGTCTTACAAATAGTTGAGAAAAGAAGAGATGACAAAGGCTAAAGAGAAAAGGAAAGATATACACTCATCTGAATGCAGAGTTCCAGAGAACAGCAAGGAGATAAGAAAGCCCGTCTTAAGTGAACAATGTAAAGAAATACAGGAAAACAACAGAATGGAAAAGACTAGAGATCTCTAAGAAAAACAGAGACACCAAGGGAACAAAGATAGGTACAGTAAAGGATAGAAACAGTAGGGACCTAAGAGAAGCAGAAGATATTAAAAAGAAGAGGAAAGGATACAGAGGAGAACGATACAGAGAAGACCATGATGGTATGCTCACCTTAAACCAGACGTCTTAGAGTATGAAATCAAGTGCGCCCTAGTAAGCATTACTACAAACAAAGCTAGTGGAGGTGACAGAACTCCAGGTGATCTATTTCAAACACTAAAAGATGATGCTGTAAAAGTGCTGCACTCAATATGCCAGTAAATGTGGAAAACTCAGCAGTGGCCTCAGGACTGGAAAAGGTCAGTTGTCATTCTAATCCAAAGAAGGGCAATGCCAAAGAATGTTCAAACTACTGCACAGGTGCAAGTGCACTCATTTCACATGCTAGCAAAGTAATGCTCCAAATCCTCCAAATTGGGCTTCAACAGTACATGAACTTCCAGCTGTACGATCTGGATTTAGAAAAGACAGAGGATCCAGAGATCAAAACTGCCAACATCCACTGGATCACAGAAAGAGCAAGAGAATTCCAGAAAAACACCTACTTCTGCTTCATTGACTAAAGACTTTGACTGTGTGGATCACAACAAACTGCATAATTCTGAAAGGGATAGGAATATCAGACCACCTTACCTGCCTCCTGAGAAACCTGTATGCAGGTCAACGAGCATCAGTTAGAACTGGACATGGAACAATGCACTGGTCCTAAAATGGGAAAGGAGTATGCCATGGCTGTATATTGTCATATTTAATTTATACGCAGAGTACATCATGCGAAATGCCAGAAGAAGCACAAGCTGGAATAAAGATTGCTGGGAGAAATATCAATAATCTCAGTTTTGTAGCTGACACCACCTTTATGGCAGAAAATGAAGAGGAACTAAAAAGCCTCTTGATGAAGGTGAAACAGGTGAGTGAAAAGGCTGGCCTAAAACTCAGCATTCAGAAAACAAAGATCATGGCCTCCAGTCCCAACACTTCATGGCAAATAGATGGGCATACAATGGAAACAGTGACAGACTTTATTTTCTTGAGCTCCCAAACCACTGTGGATGGTGATTGCAGCCATGAAATTAAAAGATGTTTGCTCCTTTGAAGAAAATCTATGACAAACTTAGACAGTGTATTAAAAAGCAGAGACATCACTTTGCTGACAAATGTCCACAGAGTCAAAGGTGTGGTTTTCCCAGTAGTCATGCATGGATGTGAGAGTTGGACCATAAAGAAGTCTGAGTGCCTGAGAACTGATGCTTTTGAACTGTGGTGTTGGAGAAGGCTCTTGAGAGTGCCTTGGACTGCAAGGAGACCAAACCAATCAATCCTAAAAGAAATCAACCTTGAATATTCATTGGAAGGAACGATGCTGAAGCTCCAATACTTTGGCCACCTGATGCAAACTGACTCACTAGAAAAGAGCCTGATGTTGGAAAAAATAGAAGACAAAAGTAGAAGGGGATTACAGAGGACAAGACGGTTGGCTGGCATCGCTGAGTCAATGGACATGACTTTGAGCAAACTCCAGGAGATGGCAAAGGACAGGGAAGCCTCGTGTGCTGCAGTTCACTGGGTCGCAAAGAACTGGACATGAATGAGTGGCTGAACTGAACTGAACTGAACTGATCTATGTATCTATCTGAGAGAGAACAATGGCTCCCTAAACCTGTCCATGTACTAATATCTAGAACCTGGAAGATGATATCTTAAATGGTAAAACAGACTTTACAGATGTGATTAAACTAAAGAATATAGGCTGGGGAGAGTATTCTGGATTACCTAGGTGGGCCAAATATAATCAGAAAGGTCTTTATAAGAGGGAAATAGGAGGATTACAGTAAAGAAAAAAGATATGACTAAAGAAGCCAAGAGTTACAGTCAAGAAGACTGAAGATGCTGTTAGCTTTAAGACAGAGGAAGGGGCCTTGAGCCAAAAGATGCAGGTGATTTCTAGTAGCTGGAAAAGTCAAGGAAATTGATCCTCTCCAAAGAATCTCTGGAGGGAGCACAATCCTGCTAAATACCTTTATTCTGATCCAGTGAAATCTAACTTTGGAACTCTAACCTTCAGAAAAATAAGGTAATAAATCTGTGTTGTCTAAGCTATTAAATTTATGAAAAGTTGTTATAGCAGCAATAGGAAAGAAAATCCAACGGGGGGGGGGGGGGGACAGCTTTCATATAGGAACAACCAGACAAAACCATGAAACCTCATTTAAGTGGAATACAATAATTAATGCAAAATGGAACACAGATGTAAATGTAAATATAAGTGTCAGAAGCAATCACAGGAAAATCTTAATGATATTAAGTTAGGACAATAGTTCTTAGCTATAACAACCAAAGCATAATCCAAAAAGAAAAAAATAATGAACTGAAACCTATCAAAATTTAAAACATTCATTCTGTATAAGATATTCTTAAGAGAACTGAAAAACAAGTTCAAAAGAGGAAAATCTTATTCTTAAGTTATAAAATAGCTTGTATGCCAAATGCAAAACCAAAACTTATAGGGGATCTACAGAGGACAAAAAACCTGATGTTGGAAAAAATAGAAGACAAAAGTAGAAGGGGATTACAGAGGACAAGACGGTTGGCTGGCATCGCTGAGTCAATGGACATGACTTTGAGCAAACTCCAGGAGATGGCAAAGGACAGGGAAGCCTCGTGTGCTGCAGTTCACTGGGTCGCAAAGAACTGGACATGAATGAGTGGCTGAACTGAACTGAACTGAACTGATCTATGTATCTATCTGAGAGAGAACAATGGCTCCCTAAACCTGTCCATGTACTAATATCTAGAACCTGGAAGATGATATCTTAAATGGTAAAACAGACTTTACAGATGTGATTAAACTAAAGAATATAGGCTGGGGAGAGTATTCTGGATTACCTAGGTGGGCCAAATATAATCAGAAAGGTCTTTATAAGAGGGAAATAGGAGGATTACAGTAAAGAAAAAAGATATGACTAAAGAAGCCAAGAGTTACAGTCAAGAAGACTGAAGATGCTGTTAGCTTTAAGACAGAGGAAGGGGCCTTGAGCCAAAAGATGCAGGTGATTTCTAGTAGCTGGAAAAGTCAAGGAAATTGATCCTCTCCCAAGAATCTCTGGAGGGAGCACAATCCTGCTAAATACCTTTATTCTGATCCAGTGAAATCTAACTTTGGAACTCTAACCTTCAGAAAAATAAGGTAATAAATCTGTGTTGTCTAAGCTATTAAATTTATGAAAAGTTGTTATAGCAGCAATAGGAAAGAAAATCCAACGGGGGGGGGGGGGGGGCAGCTTTCATATAGGAACAACCAGACAAAACCATGAAACCTCATTTAAGTGGAATACAATAATTAATGCAAAATGGAACACAGATGTAAATGTAAATATAAGTGTCAGAAGCAATCACAGGGGAAAATCTTAATGATCTTAAGTTAGGTAAATAGTTCTTAGCTATAACAACCAAAGCATAATCCATAAAGAAAAAAATAATGAACTGAAACCTATCAAAATTTAAAACATTCATTCTGTATAAGATATTCTTAAGAGAACTGAAAAACAAGTTACAGACTGAGAGAAAATATTTTCTTATTGAGTTAAAAATACACTTAGCATGACCTAACAATTCCACTCTTAGATATTTATCCTAAAGAATGAAAACTCTGATTCACCCAAAAACCTGTACTTGAGTATTTACAGCAACTGTAGTCACAATTGCCAAATAATGCGAAAAGAAACCAAATACTGTTAGTTAATAAAAAACAATGAACTAGTGTTAGACTGAGTGACTTGCATGAATGACAAAAGCATTATGTTGAATTAGAGAAGCCAGCTCAAAAGCTTATATATTTTACACTTCCATTTTATATGGTATTTTCAAAATGAAAAAACTATAGTGATGGAGGACAAATGAGTGATAATTAGCAGTTCATACTGACTGTGACAGTAATTATACAAGCACACACCTGTTTGAAATTATATATCTATGTATCAAAAGAGTATATTTTACCACATGTATATTAAAAAGAAAGCCAGTATCACATGTCACACCATACTAGCTCCCCGAGTAGACGGAAATGTCTAAAAATAAAGCTAGATGATTCTGTTTTTTAATAAAAAGTTACTCAATATGAATTTTTCCTTTCTAAAAATTGAGAAACTGGTTATTTTTACTAAATTATAACCACATGACAAATGACACGTTTTCATCTATAACAGCAATGCGCCCATTAAAATACAAGAGAAGTCATATGTATATCCCCTTTTCTCACAGTGCAATGACAACAGCTATTTTTTTTTTTTACATATGACTATTCTGGGATCATACATATCTGTAAACAACAAAACGCTGTAAAAGTAAAATTAAAATTAAAAAACAATACAAGAGAAGTAAAGGAACTTATTCTCACAAAAGCTTTTTCTTTCCTATATGAAACAGTTTAAAACATATATATAAATAAACTCCTGAATATTCACAGAGACTGGTAATATTATCAGGGAATTGAATTCTTTAACATGCATAGGTACAATTTAAGACATTGAAGAACAGAGTTATGGAAAAAGTAAAATCACCATAAAGAAGACTCAAAGGTATTCTGTGACTTATAGGTTGTCAAAAAACAGTCATTCTGGGCTTCCCCTGGTGGTCCAGTGGGTAAGGACACCGCCTTGCAGTGCAAGGGGCGCCGGTTCGAGCCCTGGCCTGGGAAGATCCCACATGCTGCGGAGCGGCAGGACTGATGTGTCCAATCACCGAGCCGGAGCTCTGGAGCGCATGCACCCAGAGCCAGTGCTCTGCAACGACAGACGCCACCGCGATGGGAGGCCCACAGGAGCCAAAGAACAAAGACGAATGAAAATAGAGAAATGAAAGACCAATAGAAGTGGCCCGCCCACTCCCCTTCCTCCCCAACCCGACCCCTGCCCAAAGTAAATAAATAAATAAATCTTAAAAAAAAAAAAAAAAAGTCATTCTGTTCTCTCAGTTTGCTGAAAACCCCAAATTCCAGATTTTAAAGTGAGTTTTCTCTTCCTCGTCATAAAAGTATTGTCTATCTCATCCAAGGAACTCAATTCTGTCAGAACTTTTAATATCTAAATTTCTTAATAATTAATCTCTTTAATAGCAGTCTCTGGAAACCGTTCACATTCACACCATACAAAGCCTCCCGAGTAGACGGAAATGTCTAAAAATAAAGCTAGATGATTCTGTTTTTTAATAAAAAGTTACTCAATATGAATTTTTCCTTTCTAAAAATTGAGAAACTGGTTATTTTTACTAAATTATAACCACATGACAAATGACACGTTTTCATCTATAACAGCAATGCGCCCATTAAAATACAAGAGAAGTCATATGTATATCCCCTTTTCTCACAGTGCAATGACAACAGCTATTTTTTTTTTTTACATATGACTATTCTGGGATCATACATATCTGTAAACAACAAAACGCTGTAAAAGTAAAATTAAAATTAAAAAACAATACAAGAGAAGTAAAGGAACTTATTCTCACAAAAGCTTTTTCTTTCCTATATGAAACAGTTTAAAACATATATATAAATAAACTCCTGAATATTAACAAAAACTGGTAAAATTATCGGGGAATTGAATTCTTTAACATGCATAGGTACAATTTAAGACATTGAAGAACAGAGTTATGGAAAAAGTAAAATCACCATAAAGAAGACTCAAAGGTATTCTGTGACTTATAGGTTGTCAAAAAACAGTCATTCTGGGCTTCCCCTGGTGGTCCAGTGGGTAAGGACACCGCCTTGCAGTGCAAGGGGCGCCGGTTCGAGCCCTGGCCTGGGAAGATCCCACATGCTGCGGAGCGGCAGGACTGATGTGTCCAATCACCGAGCCGGAGCTCTGGAGCGCATGCACCCAGAGCCAGTGCTCTGCAACGACAGACGCCACCGCGATGGGAGGCCCACAGGAGCCAAAGAACAAAGACGAATGAAAATAGAGAAATGAAAGACCAATAGAAGTGGCCCGCCCACTCCCCTTCCTCCCCAACCCGACCCCTGCCCAAAGTAAATAAATAAATAAATCTTAAAAAAAAAAAAAAAAAGTCATTCTGTTCTCTCAGTTTGCTGAAAACCCCAAATTCCAGATTTTAAAGTGAGTTTTCTCTTCCTCGTCATAAAAGTATTGTCTATCTCATCCAAGGAACTCAATTCTGTCAGAACTTTTAATATCTAAATTTCTTAATAATTAATCTCTTTAATAGCAGTCTCTGGTAATTAAGGGCTCTGTAACTAGTGCTGCCCAGAAGGTAGAAGGGAATTTTGTTTCTTTGTGAAATTATCTCTCTGGTCCCTAAAAGACAGGAACAACAAAAAGAAAGAAGCAGCACGTAAAGGGAAATCTCGGTAACAAGGCAAAACAAAGAGAACAGAAAACCGATAGAGTAGACAAGTCATAAAGACCATTTCCTCTAGAAAACAGAGATAGAGGGAACATTTTCTAATTCTTTCTATGAACCCAGAATTACCCTAGTACCAAAACCAGACAAAGACACCACAGAAAGGAAAACTATAGACCTCTATCTCTCATGAATGCAGATAAAAAATTCTTACCAAAATATTAGCAAACCAAATCCAACAATGTATAAAAATAATTAAACAATATGACCAAGGGGAACTTATTCCATGTATGTATGGCTGGTCTAACATTGAAAAAAACAATGTAATTGATCACATCAACAAGTTGAAGAAAGAATAGCATATGCTATCAATAAATGCAAAAAAAAAAATCACTTGAAAAATCCAACACCTATTTATGATTGAAAAAAAAAAAGCCTCTAAGCAAAATAGGAATAGAGGGGAAGTTCTTCAACTTGATTAAAACATCTACAAAAAAAACCTCTATAGGTAACAATATACTTAGCATTAAGAAATTAGATGCTTTCCCCCCTAAGATTGGAAACAAGGAAAGGATATCTTCTCTTACTATTCCAGTTCAACATGGCATTGGAAAGTCTTAGCTAATGCAATTAAACAAGGAAATAAAAGGTATACATATTAGGAAGGAAGAAATGAAACCATCTTTACAGATGCTGTGATTATCTATGTAGAAGACGCAAAAGAATCGGTAAGAAATCTCCTGAAACTAATAAGCAACTCTAGCAAGGTTGCATGTTACATAGTTACAAGGTATGCAACTAATATACAAAAGTCGATCACTTTCCTAAATACCTCCAATGAACAATATGCAATTTGAAATTTAAAGCAACATCATTTAAATTAATACCAAAAAAGAGATAATCAGGTATAAATCTAACATAAGAGGTGTAAGACCTATATGAGCAAAAACTATAAAACTTGGATGAAAGAAATCAAAGAACTAAATGAGTAGAGATATAGTCCATGTTCATGGATAGGATGACTCAATACTCAAGATGTCAGTTCTTCCCAAACTTGATCAATATATTCAATTCAGTCCCAATCAAAATCATAGCTAAAAGTTGCATACAGGGCTTCCCTAGTGGTCCACTGGATAAGGACACTGCCTTGCAGTGCAAGGGGCGCCGGTTCAATCCCTGGCCTGGGAAGATCCCATATGCTGTGGAGCGGCTGGACCAATGTGTAAAACTACTGAGTGGGAGCTCTGGAGTGCACGCACCCAGAGCCGGTGCTCTGCAGTGACAGGCCACTGCGATGGGAGGCCCACACAGGCCAAAGAACAAAGATGGAAACAAATGAAAGACCAATGGAAGTAGTCAAAAAAGTTGCATACATAGGGGCAAACTGATTATAAACTTTATATAGAAAAGCAAGAGATCGAGAATGTCCACAATAATATTGAACACAAAAATGGTGAAAGGCTGACAGTATTTGACATTAAGGCTTACCATAAAGCTACAGTAATGAAAACAGTGGGGTATTGGGAAAGAATGGACAAACAGACAAATGGAATAGAAGAGAGAGTTCAGTGACAAACAAATACACACAAATACAGTTAACTGATCTTTGACAAACAACCAAAGGCAATACAGTGGGGAAGGGCAGTCTCTTCAAATGACAGTGCTGAAACAATGGAATGGGAGAAAGAAAGAGAGAAAGGGAAAAGAAAAGAAAAATCAAGACTGATTTTATACCTTCGCAAAAATTAACTTCAAATTGATCACAGATGAAAATGTAAAGCAATAAAACTATAAAACTTCTAGAAGATACATAAAGGAAAATCTAGCTGACTCTGACACTGGAAAAGATGGAAGGCTAAAGGAGAAGAGGGTGACAGAGAATGAAAAGGTTGGATGGCATCACCAACTCAATGGACATGAATCTGAGCAATCTCTGGAAGACAGTGAAGGACAGTGAAGCCTGGCATGCTGAAGTTCATAGGGTCCCAAAGATTTGGACATAGCTCAGTGACTGAACAATAACAACAAAAACACGGTGATCTTTGGTTTCCCAATGACTTTAGATAACATTAAAGGCACAATTGATAAGCCAGACTTCATTAAAATTTGCAACTTCTATGAAAGATACTGCAAAGAGAAGGAAAACACAAGCCACACATTGAGTGACATCTATCTGATAAAGAAAGAAATTGAAAGTGCAGCCGCTCAGTCGTGTTCAACTCTTTGAGATCCCATAGACTGTAGCCTGCCAGGCTCCTCTGTCCATGGGATTCTCCAGGCAAGAATACTGGAGGAGGTTGCCATTTCCTACTCCAAGGGATCTTCCTGACCCAGGGATTGAACCCATGTCTCCTACATTGCAGGCAGATTCTTTGCCATCTGAGCCACCAGGGAAGCCCCAGATAAAGAACTAGTATCCAAAATATACAGAGAACTCTTAAAATTCCACAATAAGAAAATAAACAGCCCAAATAAAAATGGGCAAAAAATCTAACGAATATATCAACAAGGGGGACATACAGATGACAATAAGCATATGAGAAGATGCTCAATGTAGTATGTTCTTAGGTAATTTCAAATCAGAACAAACATGAGATATCATCATGAACTTATTCAAACAGCTGACAAGGATATGGGAGAACAGAATCTTGTTAGTGGGAAAGCAGAATAGTACAGCCATTTAGGAAGACAGTTTGGCAGTTTCTCACAAAACTAACACAGTCTTACCATACAAACTAGCAATTGCAAGCCTTGGTAATTACCCAAAGGAACTGCAAACCTATGTCACACAAAATCCCATACACAAATGTTTATTGCAGCTGTATTTATAATTGTTAAATTTAGAAGCAATCAAGATAACTTTCAAAGACTGAGTGGATAAACACACTATGATATATCCATACATAGAAATATTTTTCAGCAATAAAAAGAAATTAGCTATCAATGACACTGAGATACATATTCATAAATGAAAGAAACCAGTCTGAAAGGGCTACAAACTATATGATTCCAATTGTATGACATTCTGGAGAAGGTAAAACCAGACACATCAAAATGATCAGTGGTTATCAGGGATTCAAGAGATAGAGAGGTGAAGAGGTGGAATGCACAGGATTTTTAGGGCAGTAAAACTATTCTATATGATAATTTAGTTATGGATAGCTGACATTACACATTTCACTGAACCCATATAACTACAACACAAAGAATGGAATTCTAGTGTACACTAGTTAAACTTAGTTAAAAGAACTTAGTTAAAAGAATAACATGTATTTTTAATGCTTGGTTCATCAATTGTAACAAATGTACTACACTAATGCAAGATGTTAGTAATACAAGATGTTTCTATTGGTGTTGTTTAGTCACTAAGTTGTGTCCCAATCTTTGTGACTGCATGGACTGAAGCATGCCAGGCTTCCTGCCCTTCACTATCTCCTAAAGTTTTGTCAAATCCATGATTACTGGGTCAGTGAAACTATCCAACCACCTAATCCTTTGCTACTCCCTTCTCCTTTTCCCTTCAAATTTTCCCAGTATCAGGGTCTTTTCTGATGAATTAGCTCGTCTTATCAGGTGGTCAAAGTACTGGAGCCTCAGCTTCACCAACAGTCCTTCCAATAATGTTCCAGGTTGATTTCCTTTAAGATTGACTGGTTTGACCTCTTTGCACTCCAAGGGACTCTCAAGAGTCTTCTCTAGCACCACAATTTAAAAGTATCAATTATTTGGTGCTGAGCCTTCTTTATGGTCCAACTGTCAAATTTGTGTATAACTACTGGGAAAACCACAGCTTTGACTGTATGGACTTTTATCGGCAAAGTAATGTCTCTGCTTTTTAATGTGCTTTCTAGGTTTGCCATAGCTTTCTTTCAGAGGACCAAATGTTCTTTTTTTAAAAAAAAATTTTGGCCTTTTATTTATTTTATTTATTTATTTTCATACATCTTTATTCTTTGGCCTGTATGGGCCTCCCATCACAGTGGTCTCCCTCACTGCAGAGCACCAGTTCTGGGCATATATGTTCCAGAGCCCTGGCTTGCGACTGGACATACCAGTCCAGCCACTCCATGGCACATGGGATCCTCCCAGGCCAGGGATCGAACCAGTGCCTGTGCATTGCAAGGCGGACTCTCTACCCACTGGACCACCAGGGAAGTCCCTCAAATGTTTCAATTTCATGATTGCAGTCACCATCTGCAGGGATTTTGGAGGCCAAGAAAATAAAATCTGTTACTGCCTTCACTTTTCCCCCTTTAATTTCTCATAAAGTGATGGGACTGAAAGCCATGATCTTAGTTTTTTGAATGTTGAATTTCAAGCCAGCTTTTTCTCACTCTTCTCTTTCACCCTCATCAAGAGGTTCTTTCGTTCCTCTTCACTTTCTGTCACTAGAGTGGTATCATCTGCATATCTGAGGTTGTTGATATTTTTCCTGGCAATCTTTTATTTTCTTTTTTCTTTTTTTTAAATTAATTATTTTCATTTTGCTTTTACAGAGTTTGGTTGTTTACAGCTATATATAATCCCAAATCTGTCACAGGTATAGCTTTGATTCCTCCCACCTGAGCCTCCCTCCCTTTCCTGGCAATCCTGATTTCATTTTATGATTCATCCAATCTGGCACTTTGCATGATTGCATCTACTATTGTGGGCAAGAATCCCTTAGAAGAAATAGAGTAGCCCTTATAGTCAACAAGAGTCCAAAATGCAGTACTTGAGTGTAATCTAAATAACGACAGAATAATCTTGGTTCATTTCCAAGACAAACCAGTTAACATCAGAGTAATCTGAGTCTAAGCACCAACCATTAATGCTGAAGAAGTTGAAGTTGACCAGTTCAATGAAGACCTTCTAGAACTAACACCAAAAAAAAAAGGTGTCCTTTTCATCATAGGGGATTAAAATGCAGAAGTAGGAAGTCAAGAGATACCTGAAGTAACAGGCAAATCTGGCCTTGCAGTACAAACTGAAGCAGAGCAAAGACCAGAGTTTTGTCAAGAGAACACAGTGGTCATGGCAAACACCCTTTTCTAACAACAAAAGAGACTACTCTATACATAGACATCACCTAATGGTCAACATCAAAATCAGATTGATTATATTCTTTGCAGTCAAAGATGGAGAAGCTCCATATAGTCAGCAAAAACAAGACCTGGAGCTGACTGTGGCTCAGATTATGGGCTCCTTATTGCAAAATTCAAGCTTACATTGAAGAAAGTAGGGAAAACTACTAGGTCATTCAGGTATAATCTAAATCAAACCCCTTATAATTATATGGTGGAGGTGACAAATAGATTCAAGGGATTAGATCTGATAGTGTCTGAAGAACTATGGATTGAGGTTCATAACGCTGTATAGAAGGCAGTGACCGAAACCATCCCCAAGTAAAAGAAATGCAAGAAATTTAGTGGGGGTTATTTAGTGGGAGGGATATATACGAACTCTCTGTACTTACTGCTTCATGTTTCTGTTAGTCTAAAAAGTCTCTAAAATATAAAATCTTTTCATTACAAAAGTGCTCCAGGAAATAAATCATACTTCTTAAGTAAAAGTTTCAGGTAGCACTGTTTCACTTCTAAAAATGCTTTTCACAAAATTTCAAAGTATTGAAGTTAAGCAAAAAGTGTCTAAGTCTTCTGAAGACAGTAGTTACTGGAAAACCCTTTAGCTCCTCCATGAAGACTTCCCTAAATGTCTAAGTGTTGAAATTTCCATATGGTTTCATTGGTGATTCCCTTTTGGTGTTTATGTTATAAGACCCACATTTTATTTATTCTGTATTCCCAGAGGCCTAAGCCCAGTACCTTGTACCTAACACTCACTCAACAAATGTTTGTTTAGTACATATTACTCTGGTCTGAATGTTTCTTTCCCCCCACCAAATTCATATGTTGAATTCTAACCCCCAGGATGAGAGTACTTGGAGGAAGGGCCTTTAGGAGGCATCTAGGTCATGAACGAGATTAAGTGCCCAGAAGTCTTCCTGCCCTTTACATCATCTGAGGTTACAACAAAGATAGTGATATATGAACCACTCAGCTTATGGCATTTTGTTACAGCAGCCCAGATAAACTAAGATACATATATTATCCATTACTTTATATAATAGATGTATTCTTGAAGAAATGACATTGATATTTTTATGAATTATGTTCCCTCTTAAAATTATTTTAAATATAGTTTATTTTCATTTCTAACAGATTAATTAAGAGTATCTTTTTGTACTTGATATTTAATTTTCTATGCTCCCAATTTTTCTATCAACCAAGTAGTTCCCAAGATGGTGGTAGTTACAGAATGTGAGTAAACTTTTGGGGGCGGGGGCTTGGGGAGGAAGGGGAGCGGGCGGGCCACTTCTATTGGTCTTTCATTTATCCATTTTCGTCCATGTGTTTTCTTTGGCCCGTGTGGGCCTCCCATCGCAGTGGCCTCTGTTGTCACAGAGCGCCGGCTCTGGGCGCATGCGCTCCAGAGCTCTGGCTCGGTAATTGGACACATGGGTCCAGCCGCTCCGCGGCACATGGGATCTTCCCAGGCCAGGGATCGAACTGGCGCCCCTTGCACTGCAAGGCGGTGTCCTTACCCACTGGACCACCAGGGAAGCCCAAGTAAACTTTTTACAATATTAAAACAGGGCTTTCCTGGTGATTCAGAGATAAAGAATCTACCTGCTAATACAGAAATGCTTTTCACAAAATTTCAAAGTATTGAAGTTAAGCAAAAGTGTCTAAGTCTTCTGAAGACAGTAGTTACTGGAAAACCCTTTAGCTCCTCCATGAAGACTTCCCTAAATGTCTAAGTGTTGAAATTTCCATATGGTTTCATTGGTGATTCCCTTTTGGTGTTTATGTTATAAGACCCACATTTTATTTATTCTGTATTCCCAGAGGCCTAAGCCCAGTACCTTGTACCTAACACTCACTCAACAAATGTTTGTTTAGTACATATTACTCTGGTCTGAATGTTTCTTTCCCCCCACCAAATTCATATGTTGAATTCTAACCCCCAGGATGAGAGTACTTGGAGGAAGGGCCTTTAGGAGGCATCTAGGTCATGAACGAGATTAAGTGCCCAGAAGTCTTCCTGCCCTTTACATCATCTGAGGTTACAACAAAGATAGTGATATATGAACCACTCAGCTTATGGCATTTTGTTACAGCAGCCCAGATAAACTAAGATACATATATTATCCATTACTTTATATAATAGATGTATTCTTGAAGAAATGACATTGATATTTTTATGAATTATTTTCCCCTCTTAAAATTATTTTAAATATAGTTTATTTTCATTTCTAACAGATTAATTAAGAGTATCTTTTGTACTTGATATTTAATTTTCTATGCTCCCAATTTTTCTATCAACCAAGTAGTTCCCAAGATGGTGGTAGTTACAGAATGTGAGTAAACTTTTGGGGGGGGCGGGGGCTTGGGGAGGAAAGGGGGCGGGCAGGCCACTTCTATTGGTCTTTCATTTATCCATTTTCGTCCATCTTTGTTCCTTGGCCAGTGTGGGCCTCCCATCGCGGTGGCCTCTGTTGTCACAGAGCACCAGCTCTGGGCACATGTGCTCCAGAGCTCTGGCTCGGTAATTGGACACATGGGTCCAGCTGCTCCGTGGCACGTGGGATCTTCCCAGGCCAGGGATCAAACTGGCGCCCCCTGCACTGCAAGGTGGTGTCCTTACCCAGTGGACCACCAGGGAAGCCCAAGTAAACTTTTTTACAATATTAAAACATTTAGGGCTTTCCTGGTGATTCAGAGATAAAGAATCTACCTGCTAATACAGGAGACATGGGTTCTATCCCTGATGTTGGAAATTCCCACATGTTGCAGGGCAATGAGGTCCGAGCATCACAACCATTGAGCCAGTGCCCTAGAGCCCAGGAGCTTAAACTACTGAGCCCACATGCTGCAACTACTGAAGCCCATGTGCGCTAAAACCTGTGCTCTGCAAAAAGAGAAGTCATCTCAATAAGAAGCTCATACACTTCAACTAAAGAGCCACCCCAACTGGCTACAACTAGAGCAAAGTTCACACAGCAACAAAGACCCAGCACAGCCAAAAATAAATAAATAAATATAAACATTAAAAAAAAGTTTATTTTTTTCATTTATTTTATGAAGTCAGATTATTTCAGTAAACATGTTTTATATTTTCATTAAATCCTTACATGACACATTAAGTATAATATAATAATGGATTAGATTTCTTAGAATCCTTAGAAAATATTGAAATCCATGGATTAATGATGGTGTGATATACATATAGATGGTAAGAAAAAGTACTGCATACTATTTGTAGAAATTTAAGGAATTAAGACAAATAGTATTCTCTGTTTCTATCTCTGTGTCTCTCTTGGCACCAGAACCCCTACAATATACCTCATACAGCACTAACATATTAACGTAGAATTGCTGTAACTTGGATAGAAGAAATACCAATCTATCCTTTTGGCCTCCTATAGGCTGCAAGGCATCTTTACATAATACAGTTTATTTTAAAATCTTTGTTGGAGGCAATGATAGCCTTATATTCTTCAGAATCAAAAGAGCATTAAAAGGCAAATAAACAAGCAGATGGTACACTGTGGTCCCAAATGTTAAGCAAGAAATCATCCTCCCTTTTCCTTCCTCTCACTTGAAATTTCTCTTTCTGTTTTCCTCCTCCTTCATGGATCCTTCAGGGCTTATTATGAAACCACCACACACTGCTCTGATGGCTGAGTGGCATTCAATTAGAGCTGCAAAGGTTCCTGAACCCTGCCCTAAAATTCTCAGAAGTATATGGAGGAAGTAGGAAACATCTGAGTATAAAGGGGCATAAATTGGTCCAAAGTGCTTATATGCCGAAGCATGTAATCAGGCTGAGGGAAAAAATAGGAAGGCAAGGAATGAAAGGGCTAATAATCCATCAAATACACATTAATGATAAATCACACCTGCAATACTACTCAAAAGTAAACAACGACTAGTTTTAAAGTTTTGGGAGAGTGATTATTTTTAAACTGGGGACAGTATATAGAAGCTAGGATGGTTAAATGTGACTACTATGCTCCACATCCCTAAAGTTACTTATAGCCTAGTTCCTATCTTGTAAAAATAAATGTTTTTTTAATATACATGCTCTATACAAGGAGGTGCTAATCATAAAATCTGACCATCTCTTCCTTTACCTAACCCAAAAGAAATCAAACATACTTTTTGAGGACTTATTTTTCTAAATTCATTTTTGTTTACTTGTAATCGGTTTATATGAGACTAGTATAATACTTTTTTCTAGGAGTGCTCAATATTTTTTGAGAGAAGAATCAAATACTAGCCTTCTGAAAATGTCAATCCTTCTAGAAGTTAGCCTGATCTGCATTTAGCACCTGATATTGACCTGTCACCATGCAACAGAAATTTACATATTGAAGAACCAGAATTCACTCTAAAAATAATGTCTAACACAAATGTCATGATTTAATACTACTTTCTTTTACTAGCTTGGCCATTTTCTAATCTGTTCTCTACAATTCAAAAGCAAGTCCAGAAAATAATATGTCTTTAACTTGTCAGCAAGGCACTTACACTCACACAAAGGCCAATCTGCTAAATATGCCTTGCACAAGTGCGCAGAAGAATCTTTATCCTTAACTAAAAAAAAAAAACAATTCAGCAACCAATACTTTGCTAAAAATGAATATGAGTTGAAATATTGCAACATTAGCTAAAACAATTAGACCCGTAGTACGGTTCTCTCTTTTCAGCTTAACACAAAGAATAAAGTACGGAATTTTGGTCTGTTGCTCAGAATCTTCATTTAAATTCTCTCCCAGGGAGTTGACAGGAAGAATACTCACAAGAGTCCATAGGAGAGAAATGAGAAAAGAAAACAGGTGGAGTCCGAGTTATTTTGGTTTTACTCTCTAATCATGCCTTCCCTGTTTCCACTATTGTTTACTTCCCTACAGGAACACATTTATCACAAGTTATGCCTGTAGCTGTCTTCGCTTTCCATTCTTTCCTTGATGAACTCACTAATTAACACTGTTTCAACCATCAAGGCTCCTCTCTGAGCTTATTTTGCATTTTCTATTGTGAGCTAAGTACCTCTCTGTCTTGCTGTTCATTAGCATCTCAAATTCTCTTGTTATTCAGTCACAAGTCATTTTTGACTCTTCCCAAACCCATGAACTGCAGTGAAAAATTCCATGCTTCAGTATCTCCGGGAGCTTGCTCAAACTCTCATTCATTAAGTCAATGATGCCATCAATCATCTCATCCTCTGTCACCCTTCTCCTCTTGCCCTGAATCTTTCCTAGCATCAGAGTGTTTTCCAATGAGTCAGCTGTTTGCATCAGGTGGCCAAAGAATTGGAGCTTCAGCTTCAGCATCAGTGTTTTGAATGAATATTCAGGGTTGGTTTCCTTTCAGACTGACTGGTTTGATCTCCTTGCTGTCCAAATAACTCTCAAGAGTCTTCTCCAGGACCCAAGAAAATGAAATCTGACACTATCTGCATTTTTCACATCCATTTGCCATGAAGTGAAACTAGGAAGTCAAAAGATACCTGGAGTAACAGGCAAGTTTGGCCTTGGGTACAAAATGAAGTAGGGCAAAGGCTAACCGTGTTTTGCCAAGAGAACACACTGGTCATAGCAAACACCCTCCCTTCCAACAAAGACATGAAAATGCAGATAACCCCTTTTTTTCCTAATCTATTATCTACAAATCAAAAGCAAGTCCAGAAAATAATATGTCTTTAACTTGTCAGCAAGGCACTTACACTCACACAAAGGCCAATCTGCTAAATATGCCTTGCACAAGTGCGCAGAAGAATCTTTATCCTTAACTAAAAAAAAAAAAACAATTCAGCAACCAATACTTTGCTAAAAATGAATATGAGTTGAAATATTGCAACATTAGCTAAAACAATTAGACCCGTAGTACGGTTCTCTCTTTTCAGCTTAACACAAAGAATAAAGTACGGAATTTTGGTCTGTTGCTCAGAATCTTCATTTAAATTCTCTCCCAGGGAGTTGACAGGAAGAATACTCACAAGAGTCCATAGGAGAGAAATGAGAAAAGAAAACAGGTGGAGTCCGAGTTATTTTGGTTTTACTCTCTAATCATGCCTTCCCTGTTTCCACTATTGTTTACTTCCCTACAGGAACACATTTATCACAAGTTATGCCTGTAGCTGTCTTCGCTTTCCATTCTTTCCTTGATGAACTCACTAATTAACACTGTTTCAACCATCAAGGCTCCTCTCTGAGCTTATTTTGCATTTTCTATTGTGAGCTAAGTACCTCTCTGTCTTGCTGTTCATTAGCATCTCAAATTCTCTTGTTATTCAGTCACAAGTCATTTTTGACTCTTCCCAAACCCATGAACTGCAGTGAAAAATTCCATGCTTCAGTATCTCCGGGAGCTTGCTCAAACTCTCATTCATTAAGTCAATGATGCCATCAATCATCTCATCCTCTGTCACCCTTCTCCTCTTGCCCTGAATCTTTCCTAGCATCAGAGTGTTTTCCAATGAGTCAGCTGTTTGCATCAGGTGGCCAAAGAATTGGAGCTTCAGCTTCAGCATCAGTGTTTTGAATGAATATTCAGGGTTGGTTTCCTTTCAGACTGACTGGTTTGATCTCCTTGCTGTCCAAATAACTCTCAAGAGTCTTCTCCAGGACCCAAGAAAATGAAATCTGACACTATCTGCATTTTTCACATCCATTTGCCATGAAGTGAAACTAGGAAGTCAAAAGATACCTGGAGTAACAGGCAAGTTTGGCCTTGGAGTACAAAATGAAGTAGGGCAAAGGCTAACCGTGTTTTGCCAAGAGAACACACTGGTCATAGCAAACACCCTCTTCCAACAAAAAGAAAGATGACTTTACACATGGACACCACCAGATGGTCAATACCGAAGCAACAGTTAGAAGCGGACATGGAACAATGGACTGGTTCCAAACTGGGAAAGGAATATGTCAAGGCCGTCTATTGTCACCTTGCTTATCTAAGTTTTGTACAGAGTACATCATGCGAAATGCTGGTCTGGATGAAGCACAAGCTGCAGTTAAGACTGCAGAGAATAATATCAATAACCTCAGATATGCAGATGACACCACCCTTATGGCAGAAAGAGAAGAGGAACTAAAGAGCCTCTTGATGAAGGTGAAACAGGTGAGTGAAAAGGCTGGCCTAAAACTAAACATTCAGAAAATGAAGATCATGGCCTTTGGTCCCATCTATTCATGACAAATAGATGGACAAACAATGGAAACAGTGACAGACTTTATTTTCTTGGACTACAAAATCACTGCAGATGAGGACTGCAGACATGAAATTAAAAAAGATGCTTGCTCCCTGGAAGAAAAGCTATGACAAACCTAGAGAGTGAATTAAAAAGCAGAGACATCACTTTGCCAATAAAGGTCCATATACTAAAAACTATGGTTTTCCCTATAGTTATGTATGGATGTGAAAGTAGGACTAAAGAAGACTAAGCACCGAAGAACTGATGTTTTTGAATTGTGGTGCTGGAGAGGACTCTTGAGAGTCCCTTTAACTGCAAGGAGATCAAACAAGTCAATCCTAAAAGATACCAGCCCTGAATTTTCATTGGAAGGACTGATGCTAAAGCTGCAACTTCCAATGAGTCAGCTTTCATCTCCTTGGCTGTCCATCAGTGTTTTGAATGAATATTCAGGGTTGGTTTCCTTTCAGACTGACTGGTTTGATCTCCTTGCTGTCCAAATAACTCTCAAGAGTCTTCTCAGGACCCAAGAAAATGAAATCTGACACTATCTGCATTTTCACATCCATTTGCCATGAAGTGAAACTAGGAAGTCAAAAGATACCTGGAGTAACAGGCAAGTTTGGCCTTGGAGTACAAAATGAAGTAGGGCAAAGGCTAACCGTGTTTTGCCAAGAGAACACACTGGTCATAGCAAACACCCTCTTCCAACAAAAAGAAAGATGACTTTACACATGGACACCACCAGATGGTCAATACCGAAGCAACAGTTAGAAGCGGACATGGAACAATGGACTGGTTCCAAACTGGGAAAGGAATATGTCAAGGCCGTCTATTGTCACCTTGCTTATCTAAGTTTTGTACAGAGTACATCATGCGAAATGCTGGTCTGGATGAAGCACAAGCTGCAGTTAAGACTGCAGAGAATAATATCAATAACCTCAGATATGCAGATGACACCACCCTTATGGCAGAAAGAGAAGAGGAACTAAAGAGCCTCTTGATGAAGGTGAAACAGGTGAGTGAAAAGGCTGGCCTAAAACTAAACATTCAGAAAATGAAGATCATGGCCTTTGGTCCCATCTATTCATGACAAATAGATGGACAAACAATGGAAACAGTGACAGACTTTATTTTCTTGGACTACAAAATCACTGCAGATGAGGACTGCAGACATGAAATTAAAAAAGATGCTTGCTCCCTGGAAGAAAAGCTATGACAAACCTAGAGAGTGAATTAAAAAGCAGAGACATCACTTTGCCAATAAAGGTCCATATACTAAAAACTATGGTTTTCCCTATAGTTATGTATGGATGTGAAAGTAGGACTAAAGAAGACTAAGCACCGAAGAACTGATGTTTTTGAATTGTGGTGCTGGAGAGGACTCTTGAGAGTCCCTTTAACTGCAAGGAGATCAAACAAGTCAATCCTAAAAGATACCAGCCCTGAATTTTCATTGGAAGGACTGATGCTAAAGCTGCAACTCGATCATTGTGGCCACCTTATGAGAACAGCTGACTCACTGGAAAAGTCCCTGATGTTGGAAAAGATTGAGAGCAGAAGAAGTGGGGAGAGGGGATCACACGGTTGGATGGCATCACTGAGTCAATAAACGTGAGTTTGAGCAAACTCCGGGAGATAGTGAAGGACAGGGAAGTCCAGCGCGCTGCAGTCCATGTGGTCGCAAAGAGTTGGACATGACTGAGCGACTAAACAAATGACAATGTTTTATACCTAAAGATAGTAGACTTCAATGAATGTAAAATCTGAATAAGTGAAAAATAATTTTTCTTAAAAACCCAGAGTTATTATCATAACTTTGAATTATTAGAATGTGTTACAGTACAGTGATGAACTGAGGTGGCTTACTGTTGTTGTTCCATCACTAAGTCATGTCCAACTCTTTGCAATCCCACAGACTACAACACCCCAGGCTTCCGTGTTCTTCCCTCTCTCCCAGTATTTGCTCAAACTCATCCTGAATAAGTTGGTGATGCCCTCCATTTCAGCATCTGTTACTCCCTTCTCCTCCTGCCCTCAATTATTCCTAGCATCAGGGTCTTCTACCAAAATGCCTAGCTTTTTGGCCTTTTCCTGTTTTCTTTTTTTTCCCCTTCACTTCTATTCATTATTTATGACTATGAATGTACCTAAAATGTCTTCAGTATCATTTCAATTTACTAGAACTGAGAACTAAGCTCATCAGAAATGTGTATCAAATAAGAACCAATAGGACTCTGAGAAGCTTCCTTTATAAAGTTCCTTTTGCTTTGTTACAACCAATGATCCTGTATCTCACACTGATTTCAGGAGTGAACTCCACTGAATTAGGGTGTTATAAATCTGATCCATAGATATATCAGATATTATCATATAATTTCTGCTGTCTACATAGAAGAGTTACATAAAGGAGGGTCCTAAACGTTGAAAATACTCCCCCCCAAAGTGACTTATATCCAACCAATTTTCATTACTAGAAAATGTCATGATATTTCATAGTTATAGCAATAAACAATACATAATTTCTCTTATTCTTACCTTTGCTCCACCTAAAAATCCCAGGGAAATGGCAACTCTAGCTCGTAGATCTGGTCTGTCTTTGGGCCATACATAAGAGAGCATTGCTTTTATGATTTTCCGAGTATCAATGTCTTTTAACTGTTGAAAGAGAGAACAAAGCAGAGAGCAGCATGTCATTCAAATATAACTATAGTTCAGTAATGTAGAAGTATGCAAATATTTGAGGAAAATACAAAAACATTACAAATACAACTTTTATTCTGAATCTTTTAAACTACAATGAATTCAATAGATTTTAAGAAGTTACTTCTCTTAATTTCTTACTCTAAGCTATAGCCATCCTCATATTGCCAAAAGTTATTCATGCACTGTACATTTATTTTTACCTATTAAGCTATCAAAATATTATATAAAATTTAAGAAACATTTCCATATTTTCATCTTTGTGGTCAAGATCTTTATACACACACAAACACTCTTTATCAGTATGTTTATGTAAAATATCTTGGAACCCTAAGTCCAAACTCAAGACCAAGATGGTGGAGTAGAAGGACATGTGCTTACCTTGTCCCGCGAGCACACAAAAATTGCAACTAGCTGCTAAACAACCACTGACAGGAGAATACTGGATCCCACCTGTCAATCCTAAAGGAAATCAACCCTGAATATTCACTGGAAAGAATGATGATGAACCTGAAGCATCAATACTTTGGCCACCTGACGCAAAGAGACAACTTGTTGGAAAAGACTCTAATGCTAGGAAAAATAGAAGGCAGAAGGAGAAAGGGACAACAAAGAATAAGATGGTTGGATGGCATCACTGACCCAATGGACATGAGTTTGAGTGGGCTCAAGAGATGGTGAAGGACAGGGAGGCCTGGCAGCAGCAGTCCATAAGGTCCCAAAGAGTCGGACACAACTGAACAACTGGACAACAGAAGTCCAAATTCATTATAGAGCAGAGTTACAATCTGTGTTTAGGAAATTACAAGTCTTGGCATTGACTATATAGAACAGAAGTTGAGTTTTATTTTTTTAGAAGCTGAGTTATTAAAAACTTCAACAAAACATACTTTTCCAGTCATAGTTAATCTAACTTAAATCTTACTGCACATTTTTCTTTTTTCAAAGTCCCCGAGGTAACATTCCTATTAAATCTTTTTGTTTTAGTTTCGGCTTTTACAAATAGTATATTAAGAACGAAAATCACACTTTCTAAAGCCAAAGAAGATCGGTATAGATATACACACACATACTCCCAAACTACTATATTATTTTAGTTGGTGAAATAAGCTCCATTTTAAAAGTATCTACACAATTTTTGGAAAAGGTATTAAAAAAGAAAACAAAAAGTTAATGCTCATTGTTGGTGAAACTGTACAGAATTAGATACTTTAATACACTGTTAATGGGAGAGTGCACTGAAACAATCTTTCTGCAAAACAATTTGTTATCTACCATAAGCTTCTACAGGGCTTCCCTGGTGGCTCAAATGGCAAAGAAACTGCCACAATGCAGGAGACCTGGGTTCGATCCTTGGGTCGGGAAGAGCTCCTAGAAAAGAGAATGACAAGTCGCTCCAGTAGTCTTTCCTGGATTCCTCCACAGGCAGAAGAGCCTGGCGGGCTACAGTCCACAGGGTCACAAAGAGTTTGACATGACTGAGTAATTAACACATGTAAGCTTTTAAAATAATTCTGCCCTTTATGTCAAGAATTCCACTTCTGGAAACTTAAGCTTTAATAAAAAATGTGAATATTCTCAAAGCTGAATCAATCTTACTTCTGAAAATCTCTTGACTTTGTCTACCTCTATTTCTACCACAAACATAATCTAAACCACTGCAACAATCTCTTAACTAATCTCCCTGTATCCATTCTGCTTCTTGTCCAATTAGCTAACCTTGAAAACAGGTAACTATTCTCAGTTTAAAAACTCTTCACTAGCATCCTATCACTATTAGGATTAAGACTCAAATCCATACCATGGCTTATACAGCTCTGCTTGGCCTGGCCCCCAGCTACCTCTTCAGCCGTGTCTTATACAACTGCTTTCAGGTTCATGCCATACTACACCTTTCTCTCAGATCCCCAAATAGATTATAATCTGTCCTGCCACGAAGTCTTTGCACGATATCTTTCACTTTGTCTGGAATAATCTCTCCCTCTCTCTCTGTAACACCAACTCACACTCAACTTCTTCCAACTAGTTAAAACTGTCAGCTCACACAGCACTTCCTCAATGAGGTCTTCTTCCCTAACTCCATTCAGGATCCTTGGTTCTGTTCTCTCACAGATCAGTATTCCTTTTCTTTCAGAGAATCCATTTCATTTAGAAACTATATATACAACAATGTGATCATTTGATTAACTACTCTCCTGTTAGAATTTAAATTCCATGTGAGTAGCAACTTTGTGTTCTGTGCTCACTGTTGTTGCTGGCTCAGTTGCTGAGTTGTGTACGACTCTTTGAGACACCATGGACCCCAGGCTTCCCTGTCCTTCACTATTTCCCAGAATTTGCTCAAATTCATGTCTATTGAGTCAATGATGCCACCCAACCATTTGATCCTCTGTTGCCCTCTTCTCCTCTTGCTCACTGTTGTAACTCAGTATTAAATACAATGGCTGACACACAGTAGGCACTCAACTTTATTTACTGAATAAAGATGAAAACTTATCTATAAGGATGTTTATTTCCATGCTGCTTTGATAGGGAAAAACTGGATTTAAACTAAATGATTGGGCCAAAGAAAAAAGATGGATGAAAATAGATTAATGAAAGACCAATAGAAAAAACTAAAAAAACAAAAACAAAAACTAAATGGCTAAAAAAAGAAAAACTAAGTGATCAACAATGGAGACTCATGTAAACAAGTCACAGTGAATGCATATAGCAAAATACAGCTATTCAGAAATATATACAGTGACAGAGAAACAAGTGAAAAAAGCAAAGTACAAAGTATATTTTCCATGGGGAAAAATGTTATATGTCTATGAGTTTACACAAGCATACAAGAGGTCTGGAAAGCAATACCCCTAAAGTGTTAACATTAGTAGGCTGAGTAGATGGAATCATTCATGACTTTTTTTTACATTCTTTATACTTTCTTGTTTTCTGTAGTTCACATATAATAAGAAATTTTAATTCATTTTGAGAGGGAAGAGTTAGATAATTTCAAGTAGATATGCACAGCAAAGAATGAGGGGAAACTGTCAACATATAAGAAACCCGGGACAAGATACCATACAGGGTAGTTTTTAAATTATAGTTATTTTATCCAAGGCTCAGTAAACTATTTTTATAGTCTCTTTTATTCAGTTTATGGAATAAACAGCAAAAGAAATAAAACTGTTCATATTGTACTGAAAACAGGACTACCTTCCTGAGCTGCTCTAAATACACTGGATTACAAAAACAGGAAATACTGAATGTATAATTCTTAATACTTTATTTTATACACATCTATACTCACATTTATGTGCTCTCCTAACTGGTAGGATATTTTTTAAAGTGGAATAAACCTATAATTTTAAAATTCACTTTTCCAATCGAACAATTACTAAATAAATATAAAATGTTATAACACAAACTGGGATATTTCAATCACTCTCCCATTTCACAACTTTCATCTGTCTTATTTTTCTTGATGGAATAATGGCAAACAGGCCCCGTTTTCATGTATCTTTAGAAACACTCCTTCCTGTCAAAAACCTTCTACAACACACCCCAAATTTTCTTCAATAAGGACACAGAGAAGTTACGGCAAAGAGCAAGAAAATTATTCTAGCTGGCTTAATAGGGCATAAAATGTCACCACTTCATTTAACAAAATGGATTCTGAAGTTGTGTAATCATGCATTATGAGTCCATTAGGCTATAGCTACATGTCTTTCAGTTATAGTTTAGATAAACTACAAAGTTTGAAAAATAATGCCTTCTTATAAGAACAGGCCAAATCAAAGAGGCATTTCAGAGGCTGAGGCACATTTTTAACATATTTTAAACCAACTTATTCCTGCTGCACAAGAGTAAAATAAAACCAAAGGCTTCAATATAGATCCTGAAAGACAATACACCATATCTTTCAAAATCACCACAATTAATTCACACTGGACATCCAATGGTAATCTTGAAAAGCAAAAGAGTTACCTAAAGCTGAAAAAAGACCAACTTGAGACTCAATCGAATGTAATCTTCACCTCAACTAATCTTTTCATTTCAGACTGAGCATCACAAATAGCACATACACCATTTTAAGATCACAATCTTAAAGAAAAGGTGAGAAACCTAGGAAATGGTCAAGGAGAACGACAATAAACTGAATTACTTGAAAACACACCATATAAGGAGTAATTATAGTATGGGGGAAAAAATTCGATGAGTAAGAAAATTCTTACTCAAGGGTCAAAATTCCTAAAGTAATCAATGTAGTTTATCTTTAAGCTTTGTTTACATATGAAAGAAAAATACGAAATTTTATTAAATAACTTTTCAGTTTATAATTTTCACAATAAATACAATTTAAAAGTTATTTAAAGAACATAACCATGATGACTATATTGTGACAACAAAAGTTCTCTAGAATGAATGCTATAGAAATATCATTGAGAAGGCCTGTAAAAGTCAATACACCTTCCCACTGTGCTAATATATTCAATGTGGCCTTCCTGGTGTAGCTAAACAGGCTCAAATTCAAAACACGAACCTGATGTTTTCAGCCCCATTACACTATAAAACTACTACTACATCAGTATGAGGAATAAAAGTTTTTAGAAAAGTCTCAAATATATACTGGAATTAGCTAAGCATAACAGATGAAAACAAACAGATTCAGAATAAAAACATAAGAGTAACAAAAGAAAGAATTCCAACTGGTTCACTAAGATCTCTGAATGGTAACAAAATTGTACTTAATATTTTTTCCCTAGAAAGGATTTTAGAAGAAAAGGTTTGGAGACATCAGAGAGCTGTCAAAAAGATTAAAGTAACTGAAAACAAGTTGGTCCAAAAGGAAACAGCAGATATCAGAAAAAGAAGCTTGACTGATATTAGAAACAATGCCCAATAAGTATTCATTCAATTAATGAACTAACTATTCTTAAACACATGAGAACAAGTTCCAAGAAGAATACCTAAATATATTTAATTTATCAATATATGGCTATCTTTAATATCTGAAAATTCTGAAAATGTGAATGCTTGATTTATTAAGTTATCACAACTTTTCACACATTTTAAAATATTTACTTATTTGGTATTAATATATAATTTAATAAGCTTTATGAAGCTGGGAAGATAAGAAAAAATAATGAAAGGACTACCTACTTGTACACAGAGAGCTGAAACTGCAGAATCATAGCATAGTAGGCCAAAAACAAACATGAAAGTAACACTTGAAGCACCTGACACAATAACATATAACTGAAAAGTCAAAACTGTTCTGCTTATATGCAGCAGTGCTCAATTCAACAGGATGACCTGAGGGAAAGGTGCAATTGCTCATAGACATAAGCACTATTAATTGAATACTTATAGCTAATAACCACGTGGAGAGGGTACAAAAAGAACACTCAAAAAAAAATTAGAACACACCTGGAGCAGCTCACCTGGTAGAATTTTCAGATATAAGTAACTGTATACTGATAAATTGAATACAGTTTGCTTCTCAAGTCAGTAACTTCATATTTCTCACCAGGAAAGGCTGTCTAGCACTGAAGCAAAAGCATTTTTTTTCCACCAAAAGTCCATTCATTTAAAGGGAGCGAAACACTCTGGGCTTTGATAGGAAAATGAAAGAGTAAGAAAAAAGAAAATGATCTCTTGATAAAGGTAACAGATCACCTTTTAAGAAGCTTTAGAGACACTTCTAAATTTCAATATCAAGAAATGTTCTTACTCAGAATCAAGGGGATTTGTTTAGAAGGAAACTACATGGTGCTAAAACTTATGGAGAAGAAGAATAATATATCAAAAAATTTTGGATGCTACTTGTTTTGTATAAATGGGCTATAGACTGAATGTTTTCTCCCTCAAGAACTATGACAACATTCAAACAATGATCATGTTTCAAACATTAAAAAAAGAGCTAATGTGATCACTATTAGGGCATAACAGTAGCTTGATAACATGCTAGGTTAAAAGATAAGAAACTTAAGTAGCTATCTAGTGGAAAAATTTAGAAAGTAACTGGACAACTTTCCTAACATTATTTGGGATACTATGTCAAGTAAAGTCTGGGAAGTAGTCCTTATATTAAGTTCTGCATTGTTCATGTTTTTCTTAGGAATACAGGATTATCTAAATTTACCAATAAATGCTTCTTTTTAAAAAGGCACATTAAAAAAAAAGTTTAAATGCAGGGGTAAAGTCCCAAAATCCTTTAAAAATCTGAAGATTCTATTATAAAACAAGCAACTCTTCAATTCATCTATTCCAAAAACAGAAGCTTCCAAATACTGAAACTGCCACTCTTTTTTCACAACCCTTTTGTGACAGCCACAATGGATAAACAAAGGATGTAAATATCTCCTGAGAAGAATTATTAATGCCTATTAAAAGTTAAGAACATACAAGTAGAAATACACAGAAAGTAAAGTGATAAAAATTTCAGTTGGCTACAAGGAAAAATCTATAATTTGTAGAGTAATAAAATTTCTAGATGATAGTTTAGACATTCTGCCATCTAAACTGTTAAGTTTCTGGGGACTTCCCTGGTGGTCCAGTGGTTAAGAATCCGTCTGCCAATGCAGAGGACACAGGTTTGATCCCTGGTCTGGGAACTAAGATCTCATGTGCTATGGGGCACATGCTCTCACATGCTGAGTGCCACAATTACTGAGGCCCACACACTGTAGAGCTCATGCTTCACAGTAAGAGCAAACACCACAACAAGATGCCTACACGCTACAAGCTGACAGTACTGCCATTCACTGCAACCAGAGAAAGGCAGCAAGCAGCAACAAAGAACCCATGTGCCACAATGAAAACCCATCACAGCCAAATATAAATAAATAAAAAAATTTTTAAAAAACTGTTAACTTTGTCAATAGCAGGGACTATGTCTTGTTCATTATTTTATCTCATTACTTAACATAGCTGTGCACAGGGCAGGTATTCAACAATACACATGTCTAAAATGAATGGGTAACAGTAGAGTATAGGACTTAAAACAATCTCACATTGTAGTAACGGCACGTAATATTTACTGAACATTTACTATGTGACAGGCACTATTCAAAAGCTTTGAATGGTATAAGGAGTTAACTCATTCAAATTCCCTTTGCTATGATTATTATTCCCAATTTAAAGATGAAAAATCTGATACATACAGAGATTAAGCAACTTGCTCAAGGTTTTTCCAGTAGGAAGTAATGGAGCCAAGACTCAAATTGAGGCTGTGAGACACCACAGCTCAGGCTCTTAAGTACCACTCCATATTGCGTCTTTGGACATGAATTGAAGCAAACTCTGGGAGACGGTGAAAGACAGGGGAGCCTTGTGTGCTGCAGTCCATGGGGTCGCAAAGAATCAGACACGACTTAGCAAGTGATCAACATCAACACTGCCTCTTTTCTGGTATGTTTTCATGCTTTTTTGTTCTCTGATTTTTTTTTTTTAGCTAATGGAGCTAAAGTAACAAAAAGACAGCAGGTGTCAAAGGAAAAAGAAGAGACCAAATATAAAGATTTACAATGATTTTTGCTTTGGTTTTATTTCATTGAAGAATAAAGAATCTATCTTGAAGTTTCCCTTCTTGAGTCTATGAGAAATGACTGCTTTTTCTGCATTAGTCAGTATATTTTTGGTGTATTCACAGTATTACTTACAAACTATCCTTAAGAGGCCCTGGTCACAATCCTGAAAGCTGACAGATTGATGCAATCAATATGGTATCAAGCCATATCCATATATCCATTATATATGGACAAACAAATTTCAGTATTTGTATTATTTTTTAATTATTTATTTATTTAGCTGCGCCGAGTCTTAGTTGTGGCATGTGGGATCTAGTTCCCTGACCAGGGATCGAACCCAGGCTCCACTGCATTGGGAACATAGAATCTTAATCACTGGGCCACTAGGGAATTCCCCAGTATTTGTATTATTTTTTTAAATTCTATTTTATGATACATTGTTTCTAAAGACAATCGGGATAAATGTTAATATGTAAAAATGGGACAGACACATGAATGTGATGTGTTTTGAGTTCTGTGAAAGAAGGTACATGGGGGATTAAAGAAACAGGGAGAAAAGCACTGAAAAGGTTTTCTTACCAATCACCTCCCACCAATATAATAACTAAAATCTATTTATCTCTCTATAATTTAGATAGCACTTTTACATAAAATTTGTTCATTTGCCAATAATCCTGAAAATATCATTTCTACTTAGAGATACCATGCATATACTGGTTGGGTAAAGTTAGAGGAAGAAAATAAAGGCAAGCTTAGAGAAAAAGGGCCAGATGAAGAACTGTATAACAGTACTCCAATGACAGTTCCACTCACTTAGAAAAAGTGTAGTGCAATTAAACCTTTTGATTTCAGCGACCCTACTGTTAAGCTTGTCTGTGTAATTATAATCATAAAGAATATGCATAATTAAACAAACGGATCAGGTAAATGGAGTATTTACCATGAAGCTAGGGGAGGGCCATTCTAGAATCTTCCTAAATCCAGAATATAGAAGGGAAAACATTAATCTTAACACACACACAGAACTTGTAAGAGTTAAATGTAATTTACTATAAGGATGGATGATATAACAAATAACCCCAACAAATGCTACTTAAAGAACTAAAATGTTTAGGTTGATAACTAACTTTCATTTTTAGTCAATCATGATATATTTGCTTGTCTTAAGCCTGAGAAAAACTCATCTATATAACCATATGGTTTTGTATTAGAAAACCTGCAGTTACATGAGTCAATCAAAATATTCTAGAATATAACAATCTTTAATATACCTATCTTTCAATCAGCTATAAGAATTTTCAGGCATTTGTAACTGTCTCTTACCCCTTCTTTTGGGTCTGTGTGGAGTCCTCCTCCTGCATGACCATGCCAACATGTCCTCTTTTCTATCAATGGCCATGCCTGGATAGCCTAGTTGAAGATGATATCAAGCCATCCATTAGATATTAAAGAATCTCAGATCTTTAAAAATTTGACTTAGTCTAATCTAATGAACATCCCACCAATAAATTCAGAGGCATAGTTTTGAGCCTAGTAAAGCTAAGTAAAACACCTTCATAATAAGCTTATAGACACACTTAAACAAAGAATATTGAGATACAACAAATTACACATACAGAAGTTATTTTCTCTAAATAGTTTTTGAAATTAATGTTTAAAAGATTTACCTTGCAATATACCTCTATTTGACTTATACCAGCTTTCTTTTCACCATTTACTACTAATGTACTGTGTAATCCTTAACTCTATCGCTGGCAAGTATATAACAGTTAATTCTATGCCACTTCCTTTCCATGTATATAATATTTTTCCTTTATAATTTAATATAGTTGATTTTATATAACCGATTCTTAATTATTCTGGCTTACAAACACATTTAGAAACAAAGTATCGTTAACTATTTCACAGTCTATCTTATGCTATAGTAATCTGTATAAATCTTTTTGTCTTTACTACTACATGGTAAATTACTTAAGATTAGGGACTGTGTCTTTAGCTTTCTATTTCCTATGGCCCATACCACCATGTCTTACAGATGGGCTTGTTGAATTAGTTTATAACACAAAGCTACCTACAAATTTCTCAACTAGATTTGAAAATATGCAAACATCTTACCTTTTATAATTTACTATAAGGATGGATGATATAACAAATAACCCCAACAAATGCTACTTAAAGAACTAAAATGTTTAGGTTGATAACTAACTTTCATTTTAGTCAATCATGATATATTTGCTTGTCTTAAGCCTGAGAAAAACTCATCTATATAACCATATGGTTTTGTATTAGAAAACCTGCAGTTACATGAGTCAATCAAAATATTCTAGAATATAACAATCTTTAATATACCTATCTTTCAATCAGCTATAAGAATTTTCAGGCATTTGTAACTGTCTCTTACCCCTTCTTTTGGGTCTGTGTGGAGTCCTCCTCCTGCATGACCATGCCAACATGTCCTCTTTTCTATCAATGGCCATGCCTGGATAGCCTAGTTGAAGATGATATCAAGCCATCCATTAGATATTAAAGAATCTCAGATCTTTAAAAATTTGACTTAGTCTAATCTAATGAACATCCCACCAATAAATTCAGAGGCATAGTTTTGAGCCTAGTAAAGCTAAGTAAAACACCTTCATAATAAGCTTATAGACACACTTAAACAAAGAATATTGAGATACAACAAATTACACATACAGAAGTTATTTTCTCTAAATAGTTTTTGAAATTAAT
Organism: Tragulus kanchil; assembly: GCA_022376925.1. Taxonomy (NCBI): domain Eukaryota; kingdom Metazoa; phylum Chordata; class Mammalia; order Artiodactyla; family Tragulidae; genus Tragulus; species Tragulus kanchil. The sequence goes on along the minus strand of JAIOJX010000001.1, from coordinate 66,331,381 downwards.
GTTTAAAAGATTTACCTTGCAATATACCTCTATTTGACTTATACCAGCTTTCTTTTCACCATTTACTACTAATGTACTGTGTAATCCTTAACTCTATCGCTGGCAAGTATATAACAGTTAATTCTATGCCACTTCCTTTCCATGTATATAATATTTTTCCTTTATAATTTAATATAGTTGATTTTATATAACCGATTCTTAATTATTCTGGCTTACAAACACATTTAGAAACAAAGTATCGTTAACTATTTCACAGTCTATCTTATGCTATAGTAATCTGTATAAATCTTTTTGTCTTTACTACTACATGGTAAATTACTTAAGATTAGGGACTGTGTCTTTAGCTTTCTATTTCCTATGGCCCATACCACCATGTCTTACAGATGGGCTTGTTGAATTAGTTTATAACACAAAGCTACCTACAAATTTCTCAACTAGATTTGAAAATATGCAAACATCTTACCTTTTATAATTTTTTAAAAGGCCCTAGATTACTGATCAGTTTACTAAAAAAACATAAAAATTAAATCGTTTGAGGAAATATACAGTAGTTGAAAAGATAGCAAAGGTTAGGCTTAAAATTAAAAACATACTTAATAAAGTTCACGGTAATAATAATGCTTCTTCCGTAGCCAAAATAATAATTAGCAACCAATGGCATAGTTCTTTACAATCACAAATGAGTATCAGTACTTAATCCTAAGAGTATCAGCTCAGGGCCAAGTTATAAAAATGGAATTACAGAAAGCAAAAGTGCCTTCTTGTTCTTAATAATTGAGACCCAAAAAGTAATTGCCATAAATGAGTCACTGCTTTTTGGATCAATAAACTTAAAGCATTTTTAAAGGGAAAACATCAAAAAGTAATATAATTGTGACAATGTTATTTTGTGACATTTTTATTCCTCTGAAAGACTAATAAGTTACGTCAAGAGGTCTGGTATGTAACTCACAAGATAATGAGATCTTCAACAAAGCAAATGATTAAAATATAAATAAAGTGTTGTCATAAACAATAAGATGGAGCACATTCTCCCTTAACTTAAAACTTTAATTAAATAATGGAAAATCTAAATAATTTCTACAGCTTCTGCGCAAATTACAATAATGCCTTGTACCTTAATGGCAAATAACTGTTAATCAGAAAGAAAAAATAAGTGAAGTATTCAGGAGCTAGATTGTCTTCTAATTTTATAGGCTTTCTATCTTAGAGATTTATTTGCCTCATTTTAAAGCACTGAGAATTTTTGAAGGTGTATTTCACTTACATTAGCAATGAAAAACAACCCTCATTAACATGTAAACTCAGCATCACTTACCCCACGGATTCTAACAAGCTTAGAGTCCCTTGATATTCTGTTATGTGAACATCTTCTAAGGCAAAAAGAAACTTTATTCACTTGAAAATGTACAGCATTCCACACATCACATACAAAGGGTTTTACTAAAGGTTTAAATTTAAGCATTCGAGACTCTTATTTCCTATGGCCCATACCACCATGTCTTACAGATGGGCTTGTTGAATTAGTTTATAACCTAACAAATTTCTCAACTAGATTTGAAAATATGCAAACATCTTACCTTTTATAATTTTTTAAAAGGCCCTAGATTACTGATCAGTTTACTAAAAAAACATAAAAATTAAATCGTTTGAGGAAATATACAGTAGTTGAAAAGATAGCAAAGGTTAGGCTTAAAATTAAAAACATACTTAATAAAGTTCACGGTAATAATAATGCTTCTTCCGTAGCCAAAATAATAATTAGCAACCAATGGCATAGTTCTTTACAATCACAAATGAGTATCAGTACTTAATCCTAAGAGTATCAGCTCAGGGCCAAGTTATAAAAATGGAATTACAGAAAGCAAAAGTGCCTTCTTGTTCTTAATAATTGAGACCCAAAAAGTAATTGCCATAAATGAGTCACTGCTTTTTGGATCAATAAACTTAAAGCATTTTTAAAGGGAAAACATCAAAAAGTAATATAATTGTGACAATGTTATTTTGTGACATTTTTATTCCTCTGAAAGACTAATAAGTTACGTCAAGAGGTCTGGTATGTAACTCACAAGATAATGAGATCTTCAACAAAGCAAATGATTAAAATATAAATAAAGTGTTGTCATAAACAATAAGATGGAGCACATTCTCCCTTAACTTAAAACTTTAATTAAATAATGGAAAATCTAAATAATTTCTACAGCTTCTGCGCAAATTACAATAATGCCTTGTACCTTAATGGCAAATAACTGTTAATCAGAAAGAAAAAATAAGTGAAGTATTCAGGAGCTAGATTGTCTTCTAATTTTATAGGCTTTCTATCTTAGAGATTTATTTGCCTCATTTTAAAGCACTGAGAATTTTTGAAGGTGTATTTCACTTACATTAGCAATGAAAAACAACCCTCATTAACATGTAAACTCAGCATCACTTACCCCACGGATTCTAACAAGCTTAGAGTCCCTTGATATTCTGTTATGTGAACATCTTCTAAGGCAAAAAGAAACTTTATTCACTTGAAAAATGTACAGCATTCCACACATCACATACAAAGTACTAGGGTAAATTTAAGCATCAACAAGCTGCCATTACATTTATAAAAGTTTTCTAAAAATATTACTCTAGTTTGCATTGATCTCAAGAGACTCAAATAGATTTCTCCAGGGGTAGAAAAAATCAAGATTCTTTCTATATTTCCAGTAGCAGAAACATACCCTCATATTCATTCTGCCAGTATTTAGAAAAAAATAAAAATTACTTGGAAAATATGTAATATAAATTGGAAAATGCTCCAAGGGCTTACACATTTTTCCTAGCTATATGTAGAAGATATATATGTATATGTATATGTATGTCTGTTTCATCTTACCCTTGTAGCATCTAATAATTCTCTTGAATTTCCTTTTCCTAGTCTCTGCCATGTAGTAGGTTTTAATAACTGTGAGATCTGCAGAAGAGAAAAACAAATGAGGTCAGAAATTTCAGAGTTTAATAAAAAAGAAATCTTTTCTTTTATTGTCCATAAACATATATAAACTAAAGCCATAGTCAATATTAGAAAAATGGTTATGCTTCTAATACATATCTAAATAGGCAAAAAAATATGTAATCCAGATATAAAATAAATTATATTGCCCATTAAAAATTATCAAATTACACTTTCCTTTTACCCTCTTTCTCTCTAGGTTTCTCTGTTTCTGAAAGCTTCTGAAGTCTTCAACGCCATTTCTTTCTTAAATGGCTTCTATGCTCTTTTCAAACACTCCTCCCTTTACTGCACTTTATTATGTGCTCCCTCTTTAGTCTTCATTTGAATGCTAAATTTAGATAATGGTCGTAAGATCAGTTTGCCAAGGTTTATGACCAGGTGATGGACTGACTCCTGGGCCAATTTGTTGTCTTGATAATATTCCAAAAGTGGAGTTGAAAGAAAGCAGAATAAAAAAAATATACATCTCTAAAATGGACACACATCCTTTTAAAATGCACCATCAATTCAGTGAAGAAAAATTTGCATCTTAGGTTAAGAATCTCCAGAGAGGGGCTTCCCTGGTAGCCAAGAGGTGAAGGTTTGCCTGAATAGAGGCAAAAGAAACTTTATTCACTTGAAAATGTACAGCATTCCACACATCACATACAAAGTACTAGGGTAAATTTAAGCATCAACAAGCTGCCATTACATTTATAAAAGTTTTCTAAAAATATTACTCTAGTTTGCATTGATCTCAAGAGACTCAAATAGATTTCTCCAGGGGTAGAAAAAATCAAGATTCTTTCTATATTTCCAGTAGCAGAAACATACCCTCATATTCATTCTGCCAGTATTTAGAAAAAAATAAAAATTACTTGGAAAATATGTAATATAAATTGGAAAATGCTCCAAGGGCTTACACATTTTTCCTAGCTATATGTAGAAGATATATATGTATATGTATATGTATGTCTGTTTCATCTTACCCTTGTAGCATCTAATAATTCTCTTGAATTTCCTTTTCCTAGTCTCTGCCATGTAGTAGGTTTTAATAACTGTGAGATCTGCAGAAGAGAAAAACAAATGAGGTCAGAAATTTCAGAGTTTAATAAAAAAGAAATCTTTTCTTTTATTGTCCATAAACATATATAAACTAAAGCCATAGTCAATATTAGAAAAATGGTTATGCTTCTAATACATATCTAAATAGGCAAAAAAATATGTAATCCAGATATAAAATAAATTATATTGCCCATTAAAAATTATCAAATTACACTTTCCTTTTACCCTCTTTCTCTCTAGGTTTCTCTGTTTCTGAAAGCTTCTGAAGTCTTCAACGCCATTTCTTTCTTAAATGGCTTCTATGCTCTTTTCAAACACTCCTCCCTTTACTGCACTTTATTATGTGCTCCTTCTTTAGTCTTCATTTGAATGCTAAATTTAGATAATGGTCGTAAGATCAGTTTGCCAAGGTTTATGACCAGGTGATGGACTGACTCCTGGGCCAATTTGTTGTCTTGATAATATTCCAAAAGTGGAGTTGAAAGAAAGCAGAATAAAAAAAATATACATCTCTAAAATGGACACACATCCTTTTAAAATGCACCATCAATTCAGTGAAGAAAAATTTGCATCTTAGGTTAAGAATCTCCAGAGAGGGGCTTCCCTGGTAGCTCAGTGGTGAAGAGTTTGCCTGCCAATAGAGGAGACATGGGTTCGATCCCTGATCTGGGAAGATCCCACATGCTGCGGAGCAACTAAACCTGTGAGCCACAACTGTAGAGCCTGTGCTCTTGAGCTTCAGAGCCACAACTACTGAGCCCATGTGCCCCAGAGCCCGAGTTCCACAAGAGAAGTCACCACCACAAGAAGCCTGTTCACCTCAACTAGAGAAGAGCCCCCACTCCCTGCAACTAGAGAAGAGCCTGTAGCAACAATGAAAACCCAGAATAGTCCAAAATAAATAAATAAAATTTAAAAAAAAAGAATCTCCCAAAAGGCACGTAATACTTGGGCTTCCCCTAAGCTATAAATGAGCTGTAGGAATGGATTAATGTCTTTATATAAAAGTCAATGTTGTATACTGCAAAATAGCAAGAGTTAAATCAACCAAAAAAAAAAAAAAAAAACCTCAATCTCTATACACACACAAAAGTAACCAATTATTGAGAAAATTAACTCAGTTGATTTCTAGAATGTGATGAGTGGTAGCAGTTTCTGTTTCTGTATACTTACAAATAGTGGCTTTCCAGGTACCTCACTGGTAAAGAATCTACCTGCCAATGCAGGAGACTCAAGAGACAAGGGTTTGATATCTGCGTCAGAAAGATCCCCTGGAGTAGGAAATGGCAACCTACTTCAGTATTCTTGCCTAGAAAATCCCATGGATAGAGAAACCTGGTAGGCTGCAGTCCAGGGGGCCGTAAAGAGTCAGACACAGCTGAGCACATACTTGTAAATACACAGGCATTCCCTGAATTTTAAAATCTCAAAAATACTAATAGCCCTTTGCACTGTCTTCGCAAGACCAAGCTCCTACAATATGCCATGTACCCTCAGACCTCTACAAGACTTCTACTGTCAATGATGTCTTTCTGATGCTTACATCAATTATTCTCCTCACAGTTTTTCACCATGCACAGACCTCATACAAGCTTTACTCCTTCATTTTCCTAGTTTTCATAAGCCTCCAGTTCAAGTAATAAATCAAGCAAGATATCGCACATGTTTACACATGTATATGCAATTTAACCCTCTCTGCCTTTGAAAATTTGCCCAGTTGTCTCAAGATGACAACCAATTTTCTTTATTCTCTCTCAAAACACTCTCAAAACATACTCTCAAAAAACAAAAAACACTCTCAAAAAACAAAAACTATGCCCAGTAGATAAAAGATGAATGTTGGTGATATATTCAAATTAACAGCAAAAACATACTTTCTAAAGTGACATTAGTCAATAAAGACAATTTACCATAAAACTTAAACCCTTGAAAGTACCCATAAAATCCCATCAAAATTGCTACCTATCTCTTTATCCTTTTCTTTGTTTGTGTGTGTTGAATGGCTGAAGAATTTATTATTTACACATATAAAGAATATGAGTCTGGAAGCTGGGGCGGAGGCACGGCCGGGAAGCCGACTCGGGCTCAGTCCGTGATGATCAGCTCGTCGACTCCCCAGTCTTCGTAGCTGCCGTCCAGCAGGTAGTGGCGAATGATGATGGGGATCTTCCGGGCCTTGAGTTCCTTCATGGCGATGAGCAAGGGGTCCATCTCCCCCTCCAGCTCCACCATCACAGGGGCGCACATCGCAGTCTGAAGGGCTCGGGTGCCCAGCACGCGGGCTCGCTCATACTTGGTCATATATGGTGTGGTGATTCGTTTCTGGTTGGCCTGGGGTCGCTCTCCAGAAGGGAGGATCTCAACGTTCTCCTGGCCTTCCTCCTCAGCATTCTCCAGGTCATCGAGCCCTTCATCCTCCTCCACATCGTCAAAGTCGTCGCCATCAAAATTGTCCTCGTTGTCTGACATGATGCCCGCGCCGCAGCCACCGGGTTCTGCGACTCAGACCCGTGCGGAGAGCAGACAACAGCGCGCCTCCGGCTCGCGCGACACCACTTGCTTCGCTCTCTTTATCCTTTTCTAATCAAACCATATTTCCCTTATGTACCAGGATTTAATGTAAACAATTAAATATGCATATTCAAACTGAACTTCTCATAGTAAGAATTTTAGACACATTTATTTAGTGAATTATTTCAATGCGCTGAATTATTAGATCCCAAGAACTTTAGGAAACTGGTATGAATCTCTCAGTGCTTCTAAGATTCTTAGTCCTATTGTGTTTGTGCACAAAATAGAAATATCACTACACATTTCACAGTGCAGCTGGAATGTTGAGATAATATGAAAGAAGTTGACAGAGTAGAATTGAATCTATTTTTTGCTACTTTAAAGTTTCAACTTTCATGTTTTATGTTTACTAATATGAACTTTGGAGAAAACTCTGAAGTATATTTCTTAACTCTAAATTTCATTGCTGGACAATTTGAATCAGTAACAGACCTGCCACTTTGTTTATATTTTCTATAAATCCTCTCATTTATGTTTGTTCCTTTTTACAGATATATCAGATTGCCACTGATGAGCAAACTACCTGGAAAAATACCCTGAACTCATACAACATACGATTTTCATTTACTTGGGTCATTCTGCAAGGTTCACCTATGTAGGTCATATCCAAAATACTTTAGTTTTTTTTTTTTTAATATGCATTCCAACCAAGTCTAATAACAGGCAGTCCTTCAGTAGAAAATACGTCATATAACCTTTGCTTATAACAGAGGTACAGACCAAAAATACTGATATAAATATAAACCCAACTACAGGGCTTTTATAAATGATACCTAATAAGCATCTGCTGAGCACTAGGTGAAAATGGTACTTTAAGGAAGGTATTTGATTTTGTGAATTTTAAATTCCTTTTGGCTTATCCATATTTACTCTCTTTCTAGCATGCTAAAAATAGTTAATTTCTACTGTACAGGTTGGTAAACACAAACACACTTGGGGCTGACAGCAATCTGCCACTCCCTTCAACATGGGTGTCTCCTTTTTATCTCTTTGATACCCCTTTTTCCTCTCTTCTTATGTGTTGGTAGATTTTTCTTTCTGCTTATTTTTTTTTTTTCCTAAAGTACAATTTACTCTTTACCACCAGGGTCCACAGGTCCAGGCTGCAGAGCAGTAGCAGGAAGCAGACCCTCCCATCTGGTTCTGGGTTACCCGGTAATAAAAATCAGCCCATAATGCTGCTCTGGCCTCTTGAGAAACCACACGCTGCCTAAAACAACTAGAGCTCTGGAAATATTAAACAGGAGAGTGATTTCCAAGGGGGGGGAACTTTAAATAAGATGCACATGGGACAGGCCATAGAAAGTTTGCCAAGTTAAATTTGGTACATAATTGTGTTCACTCGATATCCAAACAAAGCATGTGTGGTCAGTCAGGCACTCCTGCTGAAGCCTCAATATGGCTTGTAGTTATTCTGACGGCCACCGCGTTGCTGGCTCTTCCCGTAATTTGTACTACCCTGACCTCCACTTCCGCCGCCACCTCCGCTGCCTCGGTTCCCTCGATTGCGATTGCCACGTCCCCCAGAGCCGTACTGCTGCTGCTGATAAACCTCTTTGGGCTGAGCCACCTTGATTTCACACTTACTTCCACTGATGGTGTGGAACTTTTTCTCCAGAACTTTCTTCACAGGTTCTTCTTCTTTAAAGGTGATGAAAACAAAGCCTCGTCTTTTGTTAGACTTTGGATCCATTGGAAGCTCAATGGCTTCAATCTTGCCAAATTCGCCAAAGTACTCCCGTATCTTCTCCTCAGTGGCTTCAGGATTCAGACCTCCCACAAAAATTTTCTTTACAGGGTCTTTCTTCATGGCCATGGCTTTTTTGGGGTCAATGACACGGCCATCCAGCCGGTGCTCCTTCTGGTCTAGAACCTTCTCCACACTGGCTGCGTCTTTGAAGAGGATGAACCCAAACCCTCTTGACCGGCCAGTGTTGGGATCCATTTTTATCGTACAGTCAACGACCTCGCCAAACTTGGTAAAATAATCCTTTAGATCCTTTTTGCTAGTATCCCAGCTCAGGCCACCAACGAACATTTTTCCCGCGTCCTCCTCGTTCTTGCTGGCGTTGATCTGGTCGCCCTCGGCGCCGTTCTGGTGGCCGGCCTGGGCGCCGCGTTCCCGCCTCCAGCACCCGCCGCAGCGCCGGCGCCGGTGCCGGCCGGCGACTCGCCCTCGGGGGCAGCCTCGTGTCCGTTCTCGGTGGCGCCCGTCGTCTCCATGGGCTGCTCTTCGCCCGCTTCCGACATGCTAGGCCGAGGCGCTCGGCTCCTCGCCGCCAATGACGCCGCGGGGCCCATTCGTCCCCACCCGCCGGGAAGGCACCCCGGACCAAAAAACGCTCGCCCGGGTCGCGCGGCGCCGCCTCTGCTTATTTTTTTAATTGTTACTTTAGTACTGCTTATGGCACTCAAAGCTGAGAAGGTTGCTAACTTCTACTCCATTATCTCCCCACTGAACAGAGACAAGATATAGAACACAATTGTATATTTTTGATAACACAATCATATCCAAAACAAATTATTTAGTTTCTCAAATGAAAAAAAGGAATCTTTCAAAAGATACTGTACTCCTTCAAAAACACATACACAAAAATGTCTTAAGTTTGCTGTCTCTCCTTGAACCCTGAAAATCTGTCAGAGATTTTATCTGAATATATCCATTCTTCTTTTCAATTTCACTTTGAAAATTCATTAGGTGACCATAATTCATACAATGGCTAGAACACTTGTGTTCCTATAATACAGGGTTTAAAAAAACTGACAGCTCTCTTAGAAGCATTTTATGACCTGTGTATTTTTCCAAATGCCTTCAAGAGAAGCACCCAAAAATGTTTCAAGAGTAAACAAACCTTGCTCTAAACTACCATATCAACTTTCTTAAATTGGATACACAGCTGTAATAGAAAAAGGGTTTTATCTTACATACTGTACACAACAAATTTAAGTAAGTGTTCCTTATATTTTTGAAGTTTATAGTCTAAAGCTAACAGATGCCGGCATAAATATCACAGCAAGACCAACGTAATGATAGGCTGTATCTTGCCCGCCTTCCCACCATCATCCACACAAAATACCCTTCAATTTTAGTTCATTCCTGAAGATGCTTAGCCCAGAACAGAACAGCAGATTCGCTGAAGGTCAGAGTAGTTAGCATTTTATCAGATTTTCATATTCTGATTTGGATCTTAGTATGCTGAGGTATTTTTACATTATGAAGCAACATGGATTAGAAGCAGCTATATTATAATCATTTTTAGTAAGAACCACAGCAGCTACCTTTCACTAAACAATCATTATTTGGCTGACCTTCTGTCCAACACTACATTATCTCATTTATTCTCACTGTAATCCTATAGGCTATCTATTCTTATTATTATTCCCATTACACAAATAGATACTAAGACTCAGAAAGACTGCCACACTAAAGTTCATACAGTTAGTAAGTGGTGGAATGGAGACGGACATTCCTAACATTATCAATACTAACAATATCAACAATGTCATTGTATTTCATGAGTTTACTCTTCCTGATTGATAACCTTGAAATGCCTAGGTTAATTTTTCTGCGGTTAACAATGAAGATGTTCCATTGACTGTCTGTGATTTTTTAGTAAAAAGTATCAGTGCAACTGTGATATTAAACATAAAGACTGACATCACCAAAAGTGGCAGAGAATGAAACTTCAAAAAAGTGTATCTCCACTAAAACAATGATTAACCTGTCAAAAACAGAAAGAAACAACTTTAAAAAAAAAATTCTAGAAGATAACAAAAACCACAGCAACCAGGGAGTTGTATAGGAGGAGGAGAGAAATTGTTAAATTTCAGCACAGAGGATTATTACATTGTGCATACTCATCTACCATATCCCATTCCCCAGATCAGAGGTACCCATGGGGAAGGATGGCATCTCTCACTCCTAGTATGGCTGGCTGCTACCAGAGGGGTAAAGCCTCTTTCTCAAAGCATTACGGTTGTCTTTGGAACGTTCTAGCAGTTTCTTGAACGCCTAGCTCAGGCGCTTGTCTTGTTGTGCACCCTTCAGAATTCTCTTAGATTGGAAGAGTGTTTAGTGCTGTTCATTGGAAATATATAAAGTACACATAGTAGCTGCAGATGCTTGCAACAAAAGATAATGGGGCAGGCAGGAGAAAGAAATAAAAGCCTATGAAGAAAGAGTCTGGGGCAAGAGGTACATGGGAAAACAGGGATTTCTTAAGAGTAGAAATATTGTATTTTAAAAGTAACAAAAGACAAATAAAGGAACACAAAAGTATATTAACATCTATTTAATATGATGTAGATGGTAACTGCACCTGTGAAATTAAAAGATGCTTGCTCCTTGCAAGAAAAGCTATGCAAATGGGTTAAAAACAAATATGGGCTTCCCTTTCACTAAACAATCATTATTTGGCTGACCTTCTGTCCAACACTACATTATCTCATTTATTCTCACTGTAATCCTATAGGCTATCTATTCTTATTATTATTCCCATTACACAAATAGATACTAAGACTCAGAAAGACTGCCACACTAAAGTTCATACAGTTAGTAAGTGGTGGAATGGAGACGGACATTCCTAACATTATCAATACTAACAATATCAACAATGTCATTGTATTTCATGAGTTTACTCTTCCTGATTGATAACCTTGAAATGCCTAGGTTAATTTTTCTGCGGTTAACAATGAAGATGTTCCATTGACTGTCTGTGATTTTTTAGTAAAAAGTATCAGTGCAACTGTGATATTAAACATAAAGACTGACATCACCAAAAGTGGCAGAGAATGAAACTTCAAAAAAGTGTATCTCCACTAAAACAATGATTAACCTGTCAAAAACAGAAAGAAACAACTTTAAAAAAAAAATTCTAGAAGATAACAAAAACCACAGCAACCAGGGAGTTGTATAGGAGGAGGAGAGAAATTGTTAAATTTCAGCACAGAGGATTATTACATTGTGCATACTCATCTACCATATCCCATTCCCCAGATCAGAGGTACCCATGGGGAAGGATGGCATCTCTCACTCCTAGTATGGCTGGCTGCTACCAGAGGGGTAAAGCCTCTTTCTCAAAGCATTACGGTTGTCTTTGGAACGTTCTAGCAGTTTCTTGAACGCCTAGCTCAGGCGCTTGTCTTGTTGTGCACCCTTCAGAATTCTCTTAGATTGGAAGAGTGTTTAGTGCTGTTCATTGGAAATATATAAAGTACACATAGTAGCTGCAGATGCTTGCAACAAAAGATAATGGGGCAGGCAGGAGAAAGAAATAAAAGCCTATGAAGAAAGAGTCTGGGGCAAGAGGTACATGGGAAAACAGGGATTTCTTAAGAGTAGAAATATTGTATTTTAAAAGTAACAAAAGACAAATAAAGGAACACAAAAGTATATTAACATCTATTTAATATGATGTAGATGGTAACTGCACCTGTGAAATTAAAAGATGCTTGCTCCTTGCAAGAAAAGCTATGACAAATCTAGACAGGGTATTAAAAAGCACAAATATGGGCTTCCCTTGTAGCTCAGTGGTGAACAGTTTGCTTGCTAGGAGATGAAGGCTCGATCCCTGATCCAGGAAGATTCCATATGCTGTGGAACAACTAAATCTGTGCTCTAGAACCTTGGAGCCACAACTATTGAAGCCCATGTGCCCTATAGCCTGCGTTCCACAACAAGAGAAATCACCACAACAATAAGCCTGCTCACCTCAACTAGAGAGGAGTCCCCACTCCCTGCAACTAGAGAAGAGCCTGCAGCAGCAGGGAAAACCCAGAACAGCCGAAAATAAATAAATAAAAATTTTTTTAAAAAGCACAGATATCACTTTGTGGACAAAGACCTGTATAGTCAAAGCTATGGTTCTTCCAGTAGTCATGTATGGATGTAAGAACTGAACCATAAAGAAGGCTAAGCACTAAAAAACGGATGCTTTTGAACTGTAGTGCTGGGGCAGACTCTTGAGAGTCTTGGACAGCAAGGGGATAAAACCAGTCAATTCTATAGGAAATCAACCCTAAATATTCACTGGAAGGATTGATGCTGAAGCTGAAGCTCCAATCCTTTGGCCAACGGATGCAAAGAGCTGACGTGCTGGAAAAGACCCTGATGCTTGAAAAGACTGAAGGCAGGAGGAAAAGGGGATGACAGAGGATGAGATGGTTGGATAGTATCATTGACTCAATGGAGATGAGTTTGAGCAAATTCTGGGAGATTGTGAAGGACAGAGAAACCTGGTGTGCTACAGTTCATGGGATTGCAAACAGTCAGACATGACTCAGTGACTGAACAGCAATATGATCTCAAGAAAAAAATAAAATGTTGAGAAAGAAATATTAACAAAAGTAATAGATTAAATACATCAAGATTAAAGGTAAAAGATTTCATTTTATAAGAGCACATAGAGTGCCAAGGGAAAAAATAACAACGAAAAGACGATCATCTAGACATATTCACTGTTAAATGAAGGACTCTCAAAGTAAAAGCACATACTCTAAAAGAATCTTAAAGAAAATAACAAAGTAAAAACAGTATATTAACATCTATTTAATATGATGTAGATGGTAACTGCACCTGTGAAATTAAAAGATGCTTGCTCCTTGCAAGAAAAGCTATGACAAATCTAGACAGGGTATTAAAAAGCACAAATATGGGCTTCCCTTGTAGCTCAGTGGTGAACAGTTTGCTTGCTAGGAGATGAAGGCTCGATCCCTGATCCAGGAAGATTCCATATGCTGTGGAACAACTAAATCTGTGCTCTAGAACCTTGGAGCCACAACTATTGAAGCCCATGTGCCCTATAGCCTGCGTTCCACAACAAGAGAAATCACCACAACAATAAGCCTGCTCACCTCAACTAGAGAGGAGTCCCCACTCCCTGCAACTAGAGAAGAGCCTGCAGCAGCAGGGAAAACCCAGAACAGCCGAAAATAAATAAATAAAAATTTTTTTAAAAAGCACAGATATCACTTTGTGGACAAAGACCTGTATAGTCAAAGCTATGGTTCTTCCAGTAGTCATGTATGGATGTAAGAACTGAACCATAAAGAAGGCTAAGCACTAAAAAACGGATGCTTTTGAACTGTAGTGCTGGGGCAGACTCTTGAGAGTCTTGGACAGCAAGGGGATAAAACCAGTCAATTCTATAGGAAATCAACCCTAAATATTCACTGGAAGGATTGATGCTGAAGCTGAAGCTCCAATCCTTTGGCCAACGGATGCAAAGAGCTGACGTGCTGGAAAAGACCCTGATGCTTGAAAAGACTGAAGGCAGGAGGAAAAGGGGATGACAGAGGATGAGATGGTTGGATAGTATCATTGACTCAATGGAGATGAGTTTGAGCAAATTCTGGGAGATTGTGAAGGACAGAGAAACCTGGTGTGCTACAGTTCATGGGATTGCAAACAGTCAGACATGACTCAGTGACTGAACAGCAATATGATCTCAAGAAAAAAATAAAATGTTGAGAAAGAAATATTAACAAAAGTAATAGATTAAATACATCAAGATTAAAGGTAAAAGATTTCATTTTATAAGAGCACATAGAGTGCCAAGGGAAAAAATAACAACGAAAAGACGATCATCTAGACATATTCACTGTTAAATGAAGGACTCTCAAAGTAAAAGCACATACTCTAAAAGAATCTTAAAGAAAATAACAAAGTAAAAACAGATAAACAGTGAAAATGCATCAGACTTTTCAACTAGTTAGAGTGGATACGAAAAGAGAATGGAGTACAATTTACAGAGAAATGAAGGAATAGAAAGTCAAACATAAACATTTTCTAATTTTATTTATTTATTTTTGGTGGCATTGGGTCTTCATTGCTTGTGTGTGGGTTTTTTCTAGTTGCAGTGAGCGGCAGTGATTCTCTAGTACTGGTGTGCGGGCTTTTCATTGCAGTGGCTTCTCTTATTGAGGAACATAGTCTCTAGTGCACACAGATTTCAATAGGTGCGGCACATGGGCTCAGTAGTTGCGGCTCCTGGGCTCTAGAGCACAGGCTCAATAGTTTCAGCACATGGGTTTGCTTGCCCCATGGCACATTGTATCTTCCCAGACTAGGGATCAAACCTGTGTTTCCTGCATTGGTAGGCGGATGCTTTACCAATGAACCACTAGGGAAGCCACCTAAAATTGTATATACAACTAAACTGTCTTTCAGTATGATGGCATCATAGGCTCAGATTCACATGGGTCTTCAGTTTGTAAAAATCATCAAGCTGTCAGAAGAATCAGCCCTAATCAGGTGGCTGGATCTAGAACCTATCATAAAAAGTGAAGTAAGTTAAAAAGAGAAGGACAAGTACAATATACTAACATATATATGGAATCTAGTAGGATAATGATGATGGCACATGCAGTGAAGCGATTGAGAAACAGACATGGACAGTGGACATATGGTCATTGTGGGGAAGGAACAGTGGGTGGGAGGCATAACGGAAGTAGCATGAAGGCCTATACTATCATATGTGAAGAAAATAGCTATAGTCATTGCTCTGTGAGAAAAGGGGATCCTGCAGGGGTGCTGTGTGACAGTCTGCAGGGGTGGGATGGGGATAGACATATGACTAATATAAGAACATACATATCTGTAAACAACAAAACTCTGTAAAAGTTAAAAGTAAAATAAAAGTTTAAAAAAAAAATCACCAAGCTGTCTACTTATGAAATTTGCAATTTTCTGCACATAAACTTAAATAGAGCATTAGAGAAGTCACAAGATGGCAAAAAAGGAAATCCCAGCACTTGTTCTCACAGAAAATGTATCTTAGCAACACTACATGGACCAGGAACCAGAATACATGACCCTGGGGACCAAACACCCCAGGAAATCTGACCTTGAAGGTCAGTAGCATTTAGTTATAGAACTTCCACAGGACTGGAGAAACAGAGAGTCTTAGAGGGCACAAACAAAACCTGTGTGCACTAGGATCCAGGAGAAAGGAGCAGTGACCCCACAAGAGTGTGAGCCAGACTTGCCAGTGAATGGGATCTCTGATGGAGGTGTGGGTTGACAGTGGCTTGAAACAGGGTCAGGGGCACTGACAGCAGCAGTCCTGGGAGGTGCGGCGTGTTGGCATAAGTCCTCTTGGAGGAGGTCACCATTAGCCCTACCATAGAGCCTATAGCCCTGCTACAGAGACTGCAGACTCCAGGACTGGGTCACCACAGGCCAAACTACAGGGAGGGAACACAGCTCCACCCATTAGCAGAAAATTGGATTAACGATTTATTGAGTATGGCCCTGCTCACAAGAGCAAGACGCAGTTTTCCCCACAGCCAGAGTCCTTCCCATCAGGAAGCTTGCAGAAGCCTCTTAATCCTCATCCATCAAAGGGCAGACAGAATGAAAATCACAATCACAGAAAACTAACTAAAATGATCACATGGAAAACAACTTTTTGTAACTTAATGAAACTATGAACTAGGCCATGTAGGGCCATCCAAGATGGACAGGACATGGTGAAGAGTTCTGACAAAACATGGTGCATTGGAGAAGGGAGTAGCAAAACACTTCAATATGGTTGCCTTGATAACCCCATGAAGAGTATGAAAAGGCAAAAAGATACGACACTGTAAGATGAAACACCCAGGTCAGTAGATGCCTAACATGCTACTGGAAAAATGGGAAAATAGCTCCAGAAGAAATGAAGAGGCTGAACCAAAGTGGAAACAGTGCCCAGTTGTGGATGTGTCTTGTGGTGAAAGTAAAGTCTGATCCTGTAAAGAATAATATTGCATAGAAACTCGGAATGCTAGGTCCATGAATCAAGCTAAATTGGACATGATCAAGCAGGAGATGGCAAGAGCAAACATTCACATCTTAGAATCACTGAACTAAAATACATGGAATGAGTGAGTTTAATTCAGATAACCATTTTATCTACTACTGTGGGCAAGAATCCCTTAGAAGAAATGGAGTAGCTCTCAGAGTAAACAAAAGAGTCTGAAACGCAAGTACTTTGGTGCAATCTCAAAAACAAGAGAATGATCTTGGCTTACTGCCAAGGCAAACCATTCAACATCATAGTAATTCAAGTCTATGCCCCAACCACTGATGCCAAAGAATCTGAAGTTGACTGGTTCCATGAAGACCTACAAGAGCTTCTAGAATCAACACCAAAAAAGATGTCCTTTTCATCATAAGAGATTGGAATGTAAATGTAGGAAGTCAGGAGATACCTGGAAAAACAGGCAAGTTTGGCTTGGGGGTACAAATGATGCAGAGCACAGGCTAACAGAGCTTTGTCAAGAGAACACAGTGGTCATGGCAAACACCCTTTTCTAACAACACAAGAGACAACTCTACACATGGGCATCACCAGATGGTCAATACCAAAATCAGAATGATTATATTCTTTGCATCTAAAAATGGAGAAGCTCTATATAGTCAGCAAAAACAAGACCTGGAGCTGATTTAATCTACAAATACAGTCCCCCAGAATTTCGAGCTGGAATGACTGGTGAAGATTGTTCCCTGCCAGTAGCAGTACATAAAGACTAGGCGATATGGTATTTCTTCAAAGGTGCAGATATCACTGCAAAGCTAAAAGGAACTAAAAAGAGAGTAATAAGGTCTAATCAAAGGAACAAGTAAAGCTCCAGAAACTGATACTAATGAAATCAAGGTGTATGAATATCCTGATAAAAAGTTCAAAATAACTGCCATCAAAATGCTCAATGGGGTCAAGAAAATTATTCATGCATGAGAATATCAAGAGAGTGAAAATATGAAAAAGAAACAAATTTGAACTAAAAATTCAATGCCAGGGTTCAACAACAGATTTGATCACAGCAAAGAAAGAATTAGCCAACATGAAGTAGTCAAACTCACAAAACAGAAAGTAATGTGGTATAGACAGGAGAAGTAGGAAATGGAAAGCTGATGTTCAATACAAATAACCATTTTATCTACTACTGTGGGCAAGAATCCCTTAGAAGAAATGGAGTAGCTCTCAGAGTAAACAAAAGAGTCTGAAACGCAAGTACTTTGGTGCAATCTCAAAAACAAGAGAATGATCTTGGCTTACTGCCAAGGCAAACCATTCAACATCATAGTAATTCAAGTCTATGCCCCAACCACTGATGCCAAAGAATCTGAAGTTGACTGGTTCCATGAAGACCTACAAGAGCTTCTAGAATCAACACCAAAAAAGATGTCCTTTTCATCATAAGAGATTGGAATGTAAATGTAGGAAGTCAGGAGATACCTGGAAAAACAGGCAAGTTTGGCTTGGGGGTACAAATGATGCAGAGCACAGGCTAACAGAGCTTTGTCAAGAGAACACAGTGGTCATGGCAAACACCCTTTTCTAACAACACAAGAGACAACTCTACACATGGGCATCACCAGATGGTCAATACCAAAATCAGAATGATTATATTCTTTGCATCTAAAAATGGAGAAGCTCTATATAGTCAGCAAAAACAAGACCTGGAGCTGATTTAATCTACAAATACAGTCCCCCAGAATTTCGAGCTGGAATGACTGGTGAAGATTGTTCCCTGCCAGTAGCAGTACATAAAGACTAGGCGATATGGTATTTCTTCAAAGGTGCAGATATCACTGCAAAGCTAAAAGGAACTAAAAAGAGAGTAATAAGGTCTAATCAAAGGAACAAGTAAAGCTCCAGAAACTGATACTAATGAAATCAAGGTGTATGAATATCCTGATAAAAAGTTCAAAATAACTGCCATCAAAATGCTCAATGGGGTCAAGAAAATTATTCATGCATGAGAATATCAAGAGAGTGAAAATATGAAAAAGAAACAAATTTGAACTAAAAATTCAATGCCAGGGTTCAACAACAGATTTGATCACAGCAAAGAAAGAATTAGCCAACATGAAGTAGTCAAACTCACAAAAACAGAAAGTAATGTGGTTGCTATAGACAGGGAGAAGTAGGAAATGGAAAGCTGATGTTCAATACAAATAAAGTTTTCGTTATGCAAAATGAAAAAGTCCCAGAGATTTCTCATAAAACACTGTGCTTAAAATTAACAGTATTGTATTGAACACCTAAAAAGTTGTTAAGCGGGTAGATCTCAGGCTGTGTCCTTTTTTTTTTGGCCTCTTTTATTAGTCCTCCATTTATTTATTTTCGTCCATCTTAATTCTTTGGCCTATGTGGGTCTCCTATCGCAGTGGCTCCTCTCGTTGCAGAGCACTGGCTCTGGGCACATGCGCTCCAGAGCACTGGCTCGTAATTGGACACACCAGTCCAGCTACTCCATAGCATGTGGGATCTTCCTGTGCCAGGAATCGAACCCATGCTCCCTGCACTGCAAGGCAGACTCTTTACCCACTGGACCACCAGGGAAGCCCCAGGCTGTGTCCTTCTTTTTAAAATCATAATAGAGGAAAAAACACTTTAAAAATTTATGATGGAGATGACAGGGCGGTAGAAGCATAATATTTTCATCTTGAATTCTCATATTCTCAGGCAACTATACAACACAAAGAACAGAACTTATGAACAAAATACACAACAAAACTAGGACACAAGAAGTTCCCTTGCACCTCATAACACAATCACAAGAAGAAAAACCACCAAAAGCAACATGGTCTGCATGGTGATGACAATTCTACAATAATAAGCAGATACCATCTGCAGACCTAAGACTAGGAAAACACCCATATAGTACTCACCAGAAAACACACTAGCCAAGTTAGGAACAATTAGGTGAAACTGGAAAGGCTTTAGTCCATTCCACTAGTGGATGAATACAAGGGGTCTCTGCTAATAAGTCCTAGAGGTCGAACAGCCTAATTCCATGAACTCTCAAAATTGACCAACAAAGGCTCCTTTTGAAGACACAATGAGAGACTAACTTGGTTGTCCAGTGGTTAAGAATCTGCCTGCCAATGCAGGGGACCTGGGCTCTATCCCTGGTCCAGAAAGATTTCACATGCTGCTAAACAACTAAGCCCATGTGCCACAACTACTGAGGCCACACTCAAGAGCCTGCAAGGCTCAACTACTGAGCCCTTGTGCTGCAACTACTGAAGCCGGCAGGCCCTAGAGACTGTGCCCTGCAACAAGAGTAGCCATCACAATGAGAAGCCTGCACAGCACAACTAGAAAGTAGCTCCCCATTCACAACAACTAGAGAAAGCCTGAATACAGCAACAAAGATCCAGTGCAGTGAAAAGTAGATTTAAAACATTTTTTAAAAGACACTATAAAGACAAAATGCATGAAGTGGAATTAAAAATTGAGCAGGACTAGGGCAAAAAGGAAAAGATGACCCAGACAAAAGTAAGGGTAGGGAAGAGACTGGATACAATGGAGCTCTGTGAAGTTAGAAAAGCTAGCTGAACCAAACTTCCTTCTAAAATCTCAGCCAAAGTAACTTCAAATAAAAACCAACAGAGGGGTGGACCTAACATGGCAGTGAGGCAGGGGTGTTGTGTGATGGCCCGGAGGGATGGGATGGGGCGGATATACATATGACCAATCTGGGATCATACACATCTGTAAACAACAAAACTCTGTAAAATAAAAAAAAAATATACAAACCAGGCCAAAAAACAAAAAACCATGGCAGTGAGAGAAGACACGGAATCTGGGTCTCCCCAGACATAGGATACCTACTAGGCACTGGTGGGGAATTTCCTGTGGACAGGTGGACTGGAGGAGCCTTGGGGGCAAACGGGTACCAGGTAGGCAGAAGTCGATGAAGCTTGAGGCCTGGGGACCAGCGACTGAAGGGCTGCTGGGGGAGGGGGAGCAGTTTTGGTGCTGGAAGTAGTTTGGGTGCCTGGGTCAGTTTGGGCAACTTTGGCCCCTGGAAGCAGAATGCCTGCTCACCTAGGAAGAGTTGGGATCCTTGAGGATTGGAGGATCTACTGGGGGAAGTCCCAGGGTTTCTCTCTTTCACTTTTCAGGAGTGAGAGGCTGCTGGGGGAGGGGAGTAGCTTTGGTGCCTGATGCGGTTTGGGCACCAGGGATGGTCTGCTTGCTTGCCTGGGAGGAAGACAGGATCCTTGGGGACTGAAGGATCCACTGGGTCTAAGCCCCTGGGTTCCCTTTACTTTGTTGCGAGGGCTGGCAAAACACTCAAAAAGCCCATGTGCCACAACTACTGAGGCCACACTCAAGAGCCTGCAAGGCTCAACTACTGAGCCCTTGTGCTGCAACTACTGAAGCCGGCAGGCCCTAGAGACTGTGCCCTGCAACAAGAGTAGCCATCACAATGAGAAGCCTGCACAGCACAACTAGAAAGTAGCTCCCCATTCACAACAACTAGAGAAAGCCTGAATACAGCAACAAAGATCCAGTGCAGTGAAAAGTAGATTTAAAACATTTTTTAAAAGACACTATAAAGACAAAATGCATGAAGTGGAATTAAAAATTGAGCAGGACTAGGGCAAAAAGGAAAAGATGACCCAGACAAAAGTAAGGGTAGGGAAGAGACTGGATACAATGGAGCTCTGTGAAGTTAGAAAAGCTAGCTGAACCAAACTTCCTTCTAAAATCTCAGCCAAAGTAACTTCAAATAAAAACCAACAGAGGGGTGGACCTAACATGGCAGTGAGGCAGGGGTGTTGTGTGATGGCCCGGAGGGATGGGATGGGGCGGATATACATATGACCAATCTGGGATCATACACATCTGTAAACAACAAAACTCTGTAAAATAAAAAAAAAATATACAAACCAGGCCAAAAAAAAAAAAAAAAAACCATGGCAGTGAGAGAAGACACGGAATCTGGGTCTCCCCAGACATAGGATACCTACTAGGCACTGGTGGGGAATTTCCTGTGGACAGGTGGACTGGAGGAGCCTTGGGGGCAAACGGGTACCAGGTAGGCAGAAGTCGATGAAGCTTGAGGCCTGGGGACCAGCGACTGAAGGGCTGCTGGGGGAGGGGGAGCAGTTTTGGTGCTGGAAGTAGTTTGGGTGCCTGGGTCAGTTTGGGCAACTTTGGCCCCTGGAAGCAGAATGCCTGCTCACCTAGGAAGAGTTGGGATCCTTGAGGATTGGAGGATCTACTGGGGGAAGTCCCAGGGTTTCTCTCTTTCACTTTTCAGGAGTGAGAGGCTGCTGGGGGAGGGGAGTAGCTTTGGTGCCTGATGCGGTTTGGGCACCAGGGATGGTCTGCTTGCTTGCCTGGGAGGAAGACAGGATCCTTGGGGACTGAAGGATCCACTGGGTCTAAGCCCCTGGGTTCCCCTTTTACTTTGTTGCAACTGAGGGGCTACTGGCAGAGTGTGAGCAGTTTTGGTACCAGAAGCAGTCTGGATGCCTCTGGATGCTGAGAGAGGTGTACCTACTCCACTCTCTGAGGAGGAGTGACCTTTGAGGGGACAGAAGATCCACTGTGTAAGCTTCTGGTGTTCCCCTTTCACTTGGCCCCAAGGAGCCTTCAGAAGCTTGAGCCTCTGCAATCCAGGGCCTTCTCTATCCTCCTGCAGATCCCTTTGTTCTTTGTAGCATACTGCACTCTTCAGGGACCCCTCCACATGGCTGGGTCCTGTGGATGTGAGAGGGAGCAAGGAGGTTCCTGTGGGAAGATAAAAATGCCAGCTGGCTTGGGAAGGCACCTACAGGGTTCACCAGCAGCAAACTACTTAGTGCTACCCCCTCCTCCCCGACTCAGCCCTGGGGAGTCTCATAAGGCGCCGGGCTGAGCCTTCGCCCTTTGGGACCACCTCCATTCTTTGGGGCCACTTCTTCCCTTCACAGAATGCCCTGCTCCAGACCCCTCTCCTCCCTCCAGGCTGACTCCTCTGCCATCTAGGAGCCCCTGCCCCAGGGTCTCCCTCTATTCTCCGGTTTCTTCTTTCCTTCAATTTCCTTCTGCAGGCCCCTTCACCCTTCCAGAGGCCCTGTCTGCCTGCTGGACTGGGCACTCCACAATCCTGGAATCCCCTCTACCCGTTGGTTCCCTCCTTCTTTTGGGGGCCCCCTCCCTCTGAGTCCCCTCTGCCCTTCAGGACAACCTCCATGGGCACCCTATGACCTCGGAGGCCCTACTGGCGCATGAGGGAGGGGAGACAGAAATGCAGGCTGAGGAAAGGTCCCTCCAGGTGTGGAGGAGAGGGGAATCCATCTGGTGTTCCACCAACTATTTGCCCCTGGGGAGCCTCCTGGGCGTCAGGGCCTTATCCTCAGCAACCTCAAAGCCAGAGGCACTGTAAAAGTTTCCTTGGGTACGTGGAGGCCCTCCATCCACCACCCAGAGGCACCACAAAGGTCCACTCCCAGTTGGGTGGAGCCTGGGCTGCCCCCTACCCCCACAGGTGGCCTTTTCTGGAGGCTTGGATCCTGAGGCAGATCCCCACCTCCACCTAAACACCTCTACCACCCATGCCATTCCCAACCTAAGCCCCGCCCTTCACAGGCAAAGTGTTTTCTGCTTTTTGGATTTTTTTGTTTGTTTTTTATGATTTACTAGTAAAGTTAGGCTTTACCCTCCAGTGGTTGTTTCATACATATTCTTATTTTTTCTACTATCTCTGGCAGTTTTCTAAACTTTTTTTTAATTATTTTTTAATCTCCATTATTCTGCTCTTATTTTTATTATTTTTTAGACATACGTATATACACACATGCATGCTTCACTTCAGTCATGTCTGACTCTGTGCAACCCCATGGACTGTCGTCCACCAGGATCCTCTGTCCATGGGATTCTGCAAGCAAATATACTGGAGTGAGTTGCCATTTCCTCCTCCAGGGGATCTTCCCAACCCAGGGATCGAACCTGCATCTCTTATGTCTTCTGCATTGGTAGGCAGTTTCTTTACCATTAGCACCACCTGGGAAGCCCTATATATACACATATATAAACATTTTTTTCTCTCTCTTTGATATTAAAGTCTGGTTTTATCCTTTACGAGTTGTTAATATTTATTCTTTGTTATTGTTCTGCCTTTGTTTGTTTGTTTTATTCCTTTTTTCTCTCTGCACCCGATCACTTGTGAAATCCCAGTTCAGGAGCCAGAGATCTAGCCTGAGCCCAAGACAGGAGCCATGAATCTGAAATGTTGGAGCAATAGAGAATGTCAAGTCTCAGAGAACATTAACTGGAATGAGATTTCCCAGAGGCCCACATCTCAACAGCAAGACCCAGCTCTACCTGCCTTCAAACTCCATTGCTGGAAATCTCCAGTCAAACAACTAATCAGACAAGAAAACAGTCCCACCCATCAAAACAAAAAGTGAAATGACAAAAAAATGTGACAGATAAAGGAGCACAGTAAAAAATTAAAAGAATAAATGAAGAGGAAATAGGAAAAATATCTGAAAAAGAATTGCATAATGATAGTCAAGAAGTTTCAAAATACTGAAAATAGAATGGAAAAATACAAGAAAGACTTAGCATATTTAACAAAAACAGAGAAGAAATAAAGTATAAAAAACAGAGATGAAGAACACAACAACTGAAACTAAAAATACCCTAGAAAGAAGAAGTCTTGTGGCCTACAGGTCATGGGATCCCAAAGAGTTAGACACAACTGACTGTGCAAACACATTGTCTTAATATTTGGGTTCAGTCATGATGTATATTCTGGGTTTGGCCAAATGTATCATGAGAAAGGTCTACCTTGCACAGAATAGACTTACTGTCCTAGAGTATTTTGAACAATCTAATAAAAGTGTTATGGGAGAAAAATGGGAGAAAGGATTAATTTTTAAATGAAAGGTTTTTTTTTTTTACAATGTCTCTTTAATGCCATAGTATATATTTAAGTTTTTACAGTACTGTGTTGTAAATAAGTCTTTATTTTTCATTTTCAATCAGGCAGATATTCTGTTACCCTGGACATCTCAAGGGCAATAATGACAGCAATTAAACATTTTGGCAGTTGACAGGCAGCTGGATGGATGCTCGTGGGATAGGAGAGTCTAGTTCCAGCGTGTGAGTTGCCGCCTGATAAAGGATGAAACCTGTGCCTGCTACAGTGGAAGCTCAGCCCTAACCACTGGGCCAGCAGGGAATTCCCCAACGTTCTATTCTAATAAATTGTTTATAAGCCAAAAAAAAAAACCCTAAAAAGAACTGACCGCAAAAGAACTTAGGCAGAAAAACGAATAAGTGAGCTGGAAGAATGATAGAAATCGAAAGGAGCAGAAAAAAAAAAAAAGAAGAAGAATTAGAAGAAGAATGAAAAGAATCAAGGACAGTCTCAGAGACATCTGGGACAATATTAAATGCACTAACACTCGAATTACAGGGGCATCAGAAGAAGAGGAAAAGAAAGAGTATGAGAAAATATTTGAGGAGATTATATTGCAAAACTTCCCTAACATGGGAAAGAAATAACCACCCTAGTCCTGGAAGCCCAGAGAGTCCCATACAGGCTAAAAGCAAAGAGAAATACATCAGGACACATATTGGATCAAACTAACAAAAATTAAACACAAAGAAAAATATTAAAAGCAGCATGGAAAAAGCAAAAAATAACATACAAAAGAATCCCCAGAAGGATAACAGCTGATTTTTCAGCAGAAACTGCAGGCCAGAAGGTAATGGCAGGGTCAATTTCATAACTTTAGATGAAAGTAAAAAACATGCAATCATGATTCCTCTACCCAGCAAGGATCTCATTCAGTTATGAAAGTGAAATAAAAAGCTTTATAGAAAAACAAAAGTAAAAAGAATTCAGTACCACCAAACTAGCCTTACCACAAATGCTAAAGGAAATTCTCTAGCATGAAATACAAGAGAATAGATCAAAAAAAACAAACACTAAATGATTAAGAAAATGCCAACAGGAACACATATCAATAATTACCTTAAATGAAAATGGGTTAAATGCTCCAACCAAAAGACCCAGACTGGCTGAATGGATACAAGATCCAAGTACATGATGTCTATATAAGAGACCCATTTCAGACGTAATGACACAGAATTAAATTCAATGGATGAAAAAAGATATTCTATGCTAATGAGAATCAAAAGAGGGTGGGAACAAGAATACTCATATCAGGAAAAATAGATTGCAAAATAAAAACTATTACAAGGGGAAAAAGGGAAAGGGCACTACGCAATTATCAAGGAATCAATTCAAGAAGAAAAAACAATTATAAATATTTATGTATCCAACATAGGAACACTTCAATATATAAGGCAAACTCTAACAGGCATAAAAGGGGAAATTGATAGTAACACAATAATAGTAGGGGAATTTAACACATTACTTACACCAATGGACAAATCATCAAAACAGAAATTAATAAGGAAACACAAGCCTCAAATGACACATTAGACCTAACTGGTATCTTCAAGACATCCATGCAAATGCAGAAGAATACACTTTCTTCCCAAGTGCACAGGGAACAAACTGAAAGATAAAACCATATGATCATCTCAATAGTTGCAGAGAAGGCTTTCAACAAAATTCAACGCCCATTTATGATAAAAAAAAAAATGCTACAGAAAGTAGGCTTAGAAGGAACCTGAAGTGAAAGTAAAGTCGTATTTGACTCTCTGTGACCCATGGATGAGCCATGGAATTCTCCAGACAAGAATACTGGAATGCGTAGCCTTTCCCCTCTCCAGGGAATCTTCCCAACCCAGGGATCAAACCCAGGTCTCCGACAGGCCATTTTTCAGCAGAAACTGCAGGCCAGAAGGTAATGGCAGGGTCAATTTCAAATGATTAAACATGCAATCATGATTCCTCTACCCAGCAAGGATCTCATTCAGTTATGAAAGTGAAATAAAAAGCTTTATAGAAAAACAAAAGTAAAAAGAATTCAGTACCACCAAACTAGCCTTACCACAAATGCTAAAGGAAATTCTCTAGCATGAAATACAAGAGAATAGATCAAAAAAAACAAACACTAAATGATTAAGAAAATGCCAACAGGAACACATATCAATAATTACCTTAAATGAAAATGGGTTAAATGCTCCAACCAAAAGACCCAGACTGGCTGAATGGATACAAGATCCAAGTACATGATGTCTATATAAGAGACCCATTTCAGACGTAATGACACAGAATTAAATTCAATGGATGAAAAAAGATATTCTATGCTAATGAGAATCAAAAGAGGGTGGGAACAAGAATACTCATATCAGGAAAAATAGATTGCAAAATAAAAACTATTACAAGGGAAAAGGAAGGACACTACGCAATTATCAAGGAATCAATTCAAGAAGAAAAAACAATTATAAATATTTATGTATCCAACATAGGAACACTTCAATATATAAGGCAAACTCTAACAGGCATAAAAGGGGAAATTGATAGTAACACAATAATAGTAGGGGAATTTAACACATTACTTACACCAATGGACAAATCATCAAAACAGAAATTAATAAGGAAACACAAGCCTCAAATGACACATTAGACCTAACTGGTATCTTCAAGACATCCATGCAAATGCAGAAGAATACACTTTCTTCCCAAGTGCACAGGGAACAAACTGAAAGATAAAACCATATGATCATCTCAATAGTTGCAGAGAAGGCTTTCAACAAAATTCAACGCCCATTTATGATAAAAAAAAAAAATGCTACAGAAAGTAGGCTTAGAAGGAACCTGAAGTGAAAGTAAAGTCGTATTTGACTCTCTGTGACCCATGGATGAGCCATGGAATTCTCCAGACAAGAATACTGGAATGCGTAGCCTTTCCCCTCTCCAGGGAATCTTCCCAACCCAGGGATCAAACCCAGGTCTCCGACATTGCAAAGGGATTCTTTACTACCATCTAAGCCTCAAGGGAAACCCAGAAGGAACCTACCTCAACACAACAAAGGTCATATGTAACAAATCCACAACAAACACTATTCTCATTGGTGAAAAACTGAAAGCATTTCCTCTAAGATCAGGAACAAGACAAGCGTGTCCACTCTCCCCAGTGTTATTCAAGATGGCTTTGGATGTACTAGACATGGCAATCAGAGAAAAAAGGATATAAAAGGAATCCAGATTGGAAAAGAACAAGTAAAACTCTCACTGTTTGCAGATGACATGATACTATACATAAAAACCCTAGACAATTTGCCAGAGAATTACTAGAGATAATCAATGAATGTACTAAACCTACTGTATAAAAAATTAATACACAGAAATCCCTTGCATTCCTATACACTAACAGTGAAAAATCACAAAGATAAGGAAACAATTTCATCCATCATTGTAACAAAAAGAATAAAATATCTAGGAATAAACCTACCTGAAGAGAAAAAAGATCAGTATCCAGAAAACTGTAACACACTGATGAAAGCAATTAAAGATGACACAGATGGAGAGATATACCTTGTTTTTCAGTTGGACAAATCAATATAGTGAAAATGACAATACTACCCAAAACAATGTACAAATTCAATACAGTCCCTATATCAAACTACCAATGGTATTATTCACAGAACTAGAAAAAAGAATTTCACAATTTGTATTAAAACACAAAAGACCTCAAATAGCGAAGGAAATGTTGAGAAAGAAGAATGGAACTGGAGAAATTAAGCTTCTTGACTTCAGACTACATTACAGTCATCAAAACAGTATGGTACTGGCACAAAAACAGAAATATAAGCCAATGAAATAAGATACAAAGCAAAGACATAAATCCATGCACCTATGGGCACCTTATCTTTGATAGAGGGGAAAGAATAGACAATGGACAAAAACCAGTCTCTTCAATAAGTGGTACTAGGAAAACTAGTGAACTACATGTAAGAGAATGAAATTAGAACATTTCCTAACACCATACACAAAAATAAACTCAAAATGGATTAAAGACCTAAAAGTAAGACTACAAACTATAAAACTCTTAGAGGAAAACAGAGAGAGAACACACTCTGACAAATCACAAGATCTTCTATGACCCACCTCCTAGAGCATGGAAATAAAAATGAAAATAAAGAAATGGGACCTAATTAAACTTAAAAGCTTTTGCACAAGAAAGGAATGTGAAAAGACAACTGGCAGAAAGAGAGAAAATAGCAAATGAAACAACAGACAAAGGATTAGCTCCAAAATATGCAAACAGCTTATGCAGATTCATACCAGAAAATTAACCCAATCGAAAAATGGGCAGGGCTTCCCTGGTTGTCCAGTGGGTAAAGAGTCCACCCTGCAGTGCAAGGGGCACCAGTTTGATCCCTGGTCCAGGAAGATCCCACATGCCAAGGCGCAGCTAGGCCAGTGTGTCCAATTACAAGCCAGAGCTCTGGAGCGCATGTGCCCAGAGCCGGTGCTCTGCAACGAGAGAGGCCACTCTGATGGGAGGCCCACACAGGCCAAAGAATATAGACGGATGAAAAATAAATGATGATTTAGAGGCAAATAAAAAAAGGGGGGGGGCAGATGACCTAAACAGACATTTCTCCAATGGAGACATACAAATGGCTGCTAACACATGAAAAGATGTGCAACACTGTTCATTATTAGAGAAATGCAAATCAAAAGTACAGTTAGGTATTATCTCACACTAGTCAGATGGCCATCATCAAAAAGTCTACAAACAATAAATGCTGGAGGGGGTGTAGCAAAAAGGGAACTCTCTTACATTGCTGGTAGGAATGCAAACTGGTACAATCACTATGGAAGACAGTAAGGAGATTCCTTAAAACACCAGGAATAAAGCTACCATACAACCCAGCAATCTCACTACTAGGCATATACCCTGAGGAAACCATAACTTAAAAAGACACATGTGCCCCAATGTGCACTGCAGCACTGTTAGGACACAGAAGTAACCTAGGTATCATTGGCAGATGAATGGATAAGGAAACTGTGGTTCAGTTCAGTTCAGTAGCTCAGTTGTGTCCAGCTCCTTGCAACCCTATGGACTGCAGCACGCCAGGTTTTTCCTGTCCCTCACCATCTCCCAGAGTTTGCTCAGATTCATGTCCACTGAGTCAGTGATGCCATCCAACCATCTCACCTTCTGTTGTCCCTTTCCCCTTTCCAATGAGTCATCTCTTCACATTAGGAGGCCAAAGTACTGGAGCTTCAGCATCAGTCCTTCTAATGAATATTCAGGGTTGATATTCCTTATGACTGATTTGATCTTTATGATTTTATGACTGGTTTGATCTCCTTGCAGTCTAAGGGACTCTCAACACCACAGTTCGAAGGCATCAATTCTTCAGTCCTCAGCTTTCTTTATGGTCCAACTCTCACATCCATACATGACTACTGGAAAAACTATAGCTTAGACTATCCAGACCTCTGTCAGCAAAGTAATGTCTCTGCTTTTTAATATGCTGTCTAGGTTTGTCATAGCTTTTCTTCCAAGGAGCAAGAGTCTTTTAACTTCAGGGTTGTAGTCACCATCTGCAGTGATTTTGGAGCCCAAGAAAATAAAAGTCTGTCACTGTTTCTATTGTTTGTCCATCTATTTGTCATGAAGTGATGGGTCCAGATGCCATGATACTCATTTTTTGAATGTTCAGTTTTAAGTCAGCTTTTTCACCCTACTCTTTCACCTTCATCAAGAGACTCTTTAGTTCCTCTTCACTTTCTGCCATAAGGGTGGTGTCATCTGTATATCTGAGGCTACTGATATTTCTCCCTGCAATCTTGATTCCAGCTTGTGTTTCATCCAGACCAGCATTATGCATGATCAAGTACATATACAAAATGTGTACATATATACAATGGAGATATAGCAAAAAAACCCAAAAAGCCAATGCACTACTAGGCAGTAAGGAGATTCCTTAAAACACCAGGAATAAAGCTACCATACAACCCAGCAATCTCACTACTAGGCATATACCCTGAGGAAACCATAACTTAAAAAGACACATGTGCCCCAATGTGCACTGCAGCACTGTTAGGACACAGAAGTAACCTAGGTATCATTGGCAGATGAATGGATAAGGAAACTGTGGTTCAGTTCAGTTCAGTAGCTCAGTTGTGTCCAGCTCCTTGCAACCCTATGGACTGCAGCACGCCAGGTTTTTCCTGTCCCTCACCATCTCCCAGAGTTTGCTCAGATTCATGTCCACTGAGTCAGTGATGCCATCCAACCATCTCACCTTCTGTTGTCCCTTTCCCCTTTCCAATGAGTCATCTCTTCACATTAGGAGGCCAAAGTACTGGAGCTTCAGCATCAGTCCTTCTAATGAATATTCAGGGTTGATATTCCTTATGACTGATTTGATCTTTATGATTTTATGACTGGTTTGATCTCCTTGCAGTCTAAGGGACTCTCAACACCACAGTTCGAAGGCATCAATTCTTCAGTCCTCAGCTTTCTTTATGGTCCAACTCTCACATCCATACATGACTACTGGAAAAACTATAGCTTAGACTATCCAGACCTCTGTCAGCAAAGTAATGTCTCTGCTTTTTAATATGCTGTCTAGGTTTGTCATAGCTTTTCTTCCAAGGAGCAAGAGTCTTTTAACTTCAGGGTTGTAGTCACCATCTGCAGTGATTTTGGAGCCCAAGAAAATAAAAGTCTGTCACTGTTTCTATTGTTTGTCCATCTATTTGTCATGAAGTGATGGGTCCAGATGCCATGATACTCATTTTTTGAATGTTCAGTTTTAAGTCAGCTTTTTCACCCTACTCTTTCACCTTCATCAAGAGACTCTTTAGTTCCTCTTCACTTTCTGCCATAAGGGTGGTGTCATCTGTATATCTGAGGCTACTGATATTTCTCCCTGCAATCTTGATTCCAGCTTGTGTTTCATCCAGACCAGCATTATGCATGATCAAGTACATATACAAAATGTGTACATATATACAATGGAGTATTATTCAGCTATAAAAAAGAATACATTTGAGTCCATTTTTGTGAGTTGGACAAACCTATAGCCTATTATACAAGTAAGTCAAAAAAAAGAGAAAGACAAATATCAGATATTAACGCATATATATGGAATCTAGAAAGATACTATCAACAACCTTCTGTGTAGGGCAGTATAGAAGACGTGGGCATAAAGAACAGACATTTGCACACAATGGGATAAGGAGAGGGTAGGATGATTTGGGAGAATAGCATTGAAACATATACCTTACCATATGTAAAATAGATAGCCAGTGGGAGTTTGATATATGACGCAGGAAACCTAAAGCAGTTCTCTATAATAGAGAGGGAAAAGTTGGGGAGGGAGATAAAAGGAGGTTCAGCAAGGAGGGGACACATGTATGCCTATGGCCAGTTCATGGTGATGTATGGCAGAGGCCATAAGAATATTGTAAAGTAATTATTGTCTAATCAAAATAAATATTTAGAAAAAGACTGTATGGTACTGGCACAAAAACAGAAACACAGACCAATGCAACAAGTTAGAAAGCCCAGAGATAAACCTACGCACCTATGGGCACCTTATCTTTGACAGAGAAGGCAAGAACATACAATGGAGAGAAGACAGGCTCTTCAATAAGTGGTGCTGAGAAAACTGGCCAGCCACGTTCAAAAGAATAAAACTAGAATACTTCCTAATACCATACACAAAAATAAACTTAAGATGAATTAAACACTTAAATGTCAGGTCAGAAAATATAAAGCTCTTAGAGGAAAACATAGGCAGTACACTGTGTGACATAAATCTCAGCAAGATCCTCTGTGACCCACTTCTAAATTTAAAAAAATAAATAAATAAACAAATGGGACCTAACTGAAAGTGTCTGCACTGCAAATGAAACAATTAACAATATTAAAAGACAACCCTCAGAATGAGAGAAAATCAATGGAAATCAAACAACTGACAAAGGATTAATCTCCAGAATATATAAGGAGATCACACAGCTCAATACCATAAAAAACAAGCATCCCAATCAAAAACTGGGCAGAATACCTAAACAGGCATATCACCCAAGAAGATACATTAATGGCCAATAAATACATGAAAAGATGCTCAACATCACTCATTATTAGTGAAATGGAAATCAAAACTACAATAAAGTATCACTTCACACTGGTAAAAATGGCCATCCTCAAGAAGCCCAGAAACAATAAATGCTAGACAGCATGTGGAAAACAGGGAATCCTCCTACACCATGGGTGAGAATGTAGACTGATACATTCATTATGGAGAACAACATGGAGATTCCTTAATAAACTAGGAATAAATCTACCATATGACCCAGCAACTCCACTATTCAGCATATGCTCTGAGAAAACCACTAGGAAAAAGAGAAATGCACTCCAGTGTTCATAGAAGCACTGTTTATAACAGCCATGACAGGGAAGCAACCTAGATGTCCATTGACTGATGAACGGATGGATAAAGAAAACATGGTATAGATATACAATGGATACAAGGGAATATTTCTCAGCCATAAAAAAAAAGTCAATTTTAGTGAGGTAGATGAACCTAGAGCCTGTTACACATAGAAAAGTTGGTCAGAAAGAGAAAGACATATGTCATATATTAACACAAATTTATGGAATCTTGATAAATGATATTGATGAATGTATCCGCAGGGAAAGAAATGAGACGCAGATGTAGAGAATGGACTTATGGACACAGTGATGGAAGGAGAGAGTGGGACGAATGGAGAAAGCAGCATCAACATATATACACTACTGGGTGTAAAATGGACAGCTGGTGAGATGCTGCTGTGCAAGGCCAAACCTCACACATAATTAGTATAAAAGTGCAAAATAATGAGCAGAATGAACAGAGTTATGGAACAGGAAAGCACAACCAAAAGACATGCTTGTAAAAGTAGAAATTATCTCAAAATAATCTGAAGTTTTTAAGAAAAAGACACAAAATATGAAAGAACATAAATCAGAATTGGGTAAACTCAGAAATAAGATGAGAATTAAGAACTCAAGAAAGAATTAGAAATTTTTTAAATTTCAGAAGTAAAGCCCAAATCAAAAAGAACACAAAAGCCAATATACAAGGACAAAAAAGCTCAACAAATAATTAAGAAAAGCAGAAGCTGAAAAGGAAAAAATGTTAACAACCCAAAATAAAAGAAACAAAAAAGGATTCCAACAAAAGTGATATAATTTAATGTAGGAAAAGAAGATCCAGAATAGACGTTCCTGAAGAAGAAAATTAAAATGCATTTCTCGGTTTCAAAATTTACTTCAGTAATTAAGGCAAAAACAAAATACAAAACTGGAAAAAAAATGAATTCAGTAAAGCTACAGGATACAAAAATAATATATAAAAATCAGTTGTGTTTCTATGCACTAATAACGAGTTACCAGAAAGAGAAAACAATCCCATTTACACTTGCAAGAAAAAGAATACTTAGGAATAAACTTAACCAAGGAGGTAAAAGACCTGCACTCTGAACTCTGTAAGACTCTGACAAGACAAAACTAAAGGCGGCACAAATAAATGAAAAGACGTATCATGCTCGTGAATTGGAAGAATTAATATTGCTAAAATGTCCATAGTGTCAAAACTGATCTATATATTCAATGCAATCCCTACTAAAGTACCAGTGGTATTTTTCACAGAGCTTACACTTCTATTATTACAGAATTTGCATTATTAATACAAATAATCCTAAAATCAGTATGAAATGAAAAAAGACTCAGAATAGCCAAAGCAATCTTGAGAGAAAAAGCTGAGGCATCATGCCCTCTGACTTGAAACTATACTATAAAGTCATAGCTATTAAAAGTGTACAGTACATAAACAGACACATAGATAACTGAAACTAAAAAAAGAACCCAGAAATAAATTCATGTATATGTGGTCAATTAATCTATGACAAAGGAGGAAAGAACATACAACAGAGAAAAGACAATCTCCTCAATAAAAACTACTGGGAAAATTGGACAGATACATGCAAAAGAATGAAATTGGACCCCCACTTTTTTTTTACAACATCTAAAAAAATTAACTTGAAATGGATTAAAGACTTGAAACGCACTGAAACCATAAAACTCTAGATGAAAACGGGCAGTAAGCTCTTTGACACTGGTCTTAGCAATATTTTTTAAATCCTATCTCCTCAGGCAAAGGCAACAAAAGCAAAGATAAATACATGGAACTATACGAAAATAACGTGTTTTTGCAGCATTAAATAAGGAAAGCATACAAAAGAGAAAATGAAACCTACTGAATAGGATAATACATTTTATCAGATAAGGAGTAAATGCCCAAAATATATGAACAACTTATACAATTTAATGTCAAAAAAGCAAACAACGTAATTTAAAAATCAGAACAAACATTATTCCACAGGTAAATACATAGCCAACAAGCATAAAACGGATTCTCAACATCACTAATTATCAGAGAAATGCAAATCAAAACCACAAGATACCATCTCATACCTATCAGAATGGCTGTTATCAAAAAGACAAAAACGGTGTTGGCATGGATGGGGAGAAACAGGAACCCTCGTGCAGTGCTGGTGGCAATATAAATTGGGACAGCCAGGGTTTCCCCTGGTGGTCCAGTGGATAAGGACACCGCCTTGCAGTGCGAGGGGAGCCGGTTTGAGCCCTGGCCTCGGAAGATCCCACGTGCCGCGGAGCGGCTGGACTGATGTGTCCAATTACCGAGCCGGAGCTCTGGAGCGCATGCGCCCAGAGCCGGCGCTCTACAACGACAGACGCCACCGCAATGGGAGGCCCACAGGAGCCAAAGAACAAAGACGGATGAACATAGAGAAATGAAAGACCAATGGAAGTGGCCAGCCTGCTCCCCTCCCTCCCCAACCCGACCCTTGCCCCACCCCAAAAAAAAAAAATTGGGACAGTCACAATGGAAAAGAGTGTGGGGTTCCTCAAAAAACTAAAAATAGAACTACCATATAATATAGCAATTTCATTCCTAGGTAATTATGCAAAGAAAACACCACTTAGAAAAGATATATGCATCCCTATGCTAGTTTCAGTATTATTTACAATAGCCAAGATATGGAAACAACCTGTGTATATACATATATATGTGTATACACACACACACACACACACACACAATAGATCATTATTCAGCCACAAAAAAGAATGAAATCTTGTCATTTGTGACAACATGGATGAATTTAGTATTATGCTAAGTGAAGTAAGTGAAACAGAGAAAGACACTATCATACGATTTCACTTGAAATGAAATCTTAAAAACAAAAAAAAAAACACAAGCATATTAACAAAATAATAACATATTCATAGATTCATGAAAACAAAGTTCTGTTTACCATAGGAAAGTGGGGCTGGGTGGTGGGCAAAATATTTGAAGAGGATTATTACAAGGTATCAACTTCCTTTTATAAAATCAATACGCCAGGGAGATGTAATATGTATATAGCATAGGGAACACATTGATAATAGTGTAATAACTGTATGGAAAGAGTAACTAGATTTATCATTTAATTTATCATTATGACGACCATTTAAAAATGTATAAAATTCAAATCACTATGATGTATATCTGAAATTAATATGATATTATATATCAATTATGGTTCAATAAAAAAAATGGCATAGTTTTTCAGGTGGTTATAAATGTCCTGATAATGGAGAAGCCCAGGAATTGAGAAAAAAACAGCTTCATGTATCTGTGTGTTCCTCTCTCTGTATTTTCCTCTCTCAGTAGTGCTTATATAAGAATGCCCTGAACAGGTGAGCAAATGTAAACTACATAACAAAAGTATGCTGACTGAACTGAATTTAAAAAATGCTAAAATGATGTAGTAAGACATTCTACTAGAAAAGAGACTTTAGCTTTAACTCTGATTCATTCATTGTCTCTTCATGCTACCAGACACAGGATTCTTCAGTTTCTCATTTGTAAGTCTAGCAAAATGGAGTAACTTACCCCTAAAGGCTATTTGAATGCTAACATCTGAGGAATCTATGATTCATGTGTCACCACTTCATGCACTTTAAAAAGCAACTGCCTTTGCTGGCAATTAAAATATTAGCTAACAGCCACTTGAAATGTCATCCAAAAGTAAATAAAGTTTACTTAAATGAAACTTGGATAGAATACAATGTCTGGCCGTCCCATATGACTATCAGTGAAATCTTTGATTCATAGAAATTTTATTTTATAAAGTGAAAGATCTTACATGAAGTTCTTTTGCAATTTCAAACAGTAATAAACCAAAGTTGAAAGTAAACTATCAAAAGACAATTATATTACATAATTATACACAGTTTTGGATCATATAATGAAATAAAATATATTAAGACAGTATGTGCTCTGAATAATTATTTAAAAACCACATTAGCTCTAAAAAATTATCATTTGCTATTCAGAGTTCTTCCCTCATATGTGCCAACTTAAACTAAAATATGGAGGCTAACGTTAAAAGATTAATAGACAGTGATATGGTGATTACTCAGATACAGGTGCTCATTAATGGAATTGGTGCTCTTATGAAAAAGACTCCAGAGAGTTCCTTAGGCCTATCCAGCACATAAGGATGCATGAGAAGACAGCTATGAATCAGGAAGTGGGCCCTCAACAAACTGAATTTCATGGTATCTTGATCTTAGTCTTTCCAGACTTCAAAAGTGTAAAAAATAAATTTCTGTTGCTCGTGTTATTAATCTATGGGATTTTATTAGAGCAGCCTCAACTCAGACAATCTCAAATAAACACCCTTAGTTTTTACCACAAGGGTTGACAAAGAAAAAACTGATAACCCAAAAATAGTAGAAGGAAGGAAATAATGTAGACTTGAGCAGAAATAAATCAAATAGAGAATATAAAACATATTATAGGAATTCCCTGGCAATCCAGTGGTCAGGACTCAAGTCTCTCACTGCCAGGGGCCCAGATTTGAATGCTGGTTGGGGAACTAAGATTCCACATGCCCCGTGGTATGGCCAAAGAATTTTTTTTTTTTTGATTTTTCTAGTTAAAAGAAAAGCAATAGAAAAAGTAAAAAGAGAAAATATTTGTAAATCATTTATGTAATCAGGATTAGTATTCTGAATAAAGAACTCCTACAACTTAGCAACATCAACAAAACCAAACATCTCAACCAAAAATTGAGTAAAAGACTGAGACAGACATTTATTCAAAGATATACAAATGAGCAATAAGCATATAAACAGGTGCTCAATTTCATGAAATATTAGCAGAATGTAAATGAAAATCACAATTAGATACCACTGCATGCCCCTTAGGGTGGCTATTATCAAAAACCAACCAAACAAACCAACAAGAAAATAGCCAGTGTTGGAAGGTTAATGAGAAATTGGAATCCTTGTGTGTATTACTGGTGAAAATGTCAAATGGTGCAGTCACTGAAGAAAATGCTATGGCAGTTTCTCAAAAAATTAAAAACAGGGTTTCTATATAATCTAGCTATTCCACTTCTGGGAATATAACTAGAACAATTCCAAGCAGGGACTCAGACATTTGTACATCCATTTCTACAGCAGCATTACTCACAACAGCCAAATTGTGGAAGCAATCCAAGTGTCCACTGTCAGGTGAATATGGTGATTACTCAGAAAAGGTGCCTAATGGAATTGGTGCTCTTATGAAAGACTCCAGAGAGTTCCTTAGGCCTATCCAGCACATAAGGATGCATGAGAAGACAGCTATGAATCAGGAAGTGGGCCCTCAACAAACTGAATTTCATGGTATCTTGATCTTAGTCTTTCCAGACTTCAAAAGTGTAAAAAATAAATTTCTGTTGCTCGTGTTATTAATCTATGGGATTTTATTAGAGCAGCCTCAACTCAGACAATCTCAAATAAACACCCTTAGTTTTTACCACAAGGGTTGACAAAGAAAAAACTGATAACCCAAAAATAGTAGAAGGAAGGAAATAATGTAGACTTGAGCAGAAATAAATCAAATAGAGAATATAAAACATATTATAGGAATTCCCTGGCAATCCAGTGGTCAGGACTCAAGTCTCTCACTGCCAGGGGCCCAGATTTGAATGCTGGTTGGGGAACTAAGATTCCACATGCCCCGTGGTATGGCCAAAGAATTTTTTTTTTTTTTGATTTTTCTAGTTAAAAGAAAAGCAATAGAAAAAGTAAAAAGAGAAAATATTTGTAAATCATTTATGTAATCAGGATTAGTATTCTGAATAAAGAACTCCTACAACTTAGCAACATCAACAAAACCAAACATCTCAACCAAAAATTGAGTAAAAGACTGAGACAGACATTTATTCAAAGATATACAAATGAGCAATAAGCATATAAACAGGTGCTCAATTTCATGAAATATTAGCAGAATGTAAATGAAAATCACAATTAGATACCACTGCATGCCCCTTAGGGTGGCTATTATCAAAAACCAACCAAACAAACCAACAAGAAAATAGCCAGTGTTGGAAGGTTAATGAGAAATTGGAATCCTTGTGTGTATTACTGGTGAAAATGTCAAATGGTGCAGTCACTGAAGAAAATGCTATGGCAGTTTCTCAAAAAATTAAAAACAGGGTTTCTATATAATCTAGCTATTCCACTTCTGGGAATATAACTAGAACAATTCCAAGCAGGGACTCAGACATTTGTACATCCATTTCTACAGCAGCATTACTCACAACAGCCAAATTGTGGAAGCAATCCAAGTGTCCACTGTCAGGTGAATACAGATAGACAAAGTGTAGTATACGCATGAAGCAGAGTGTTATTCAGCCTTAAACAGGAAGGAAATTCTGAAACATGTTACAACATGGATGCCCCATAAAGATATTATACTAAGTGAAAAACACCAGCCACAATAAAACAATATAAATATCAAATAATTCTACCTATATGAGTAGTCAAATTCTAGTAGTCAATTTTAGTAGTCAAATTCTAGTAGTCAATTCTACCTAGAGTAGTCAAATTCATAGACAGCACAAACACATGTTGTTTTATTGTAATTCACATTTTTTTTTAAACAAATTGAAGGTTTATGGCAGTCCTGAATTAACTCTATCAGCATCATTTTTCCAATAGTATTTGCTCCATTCATTTGTCTGTGTAACATTTTGATAATTCTCACAATACTTCAAACCCTCCACCAGCAGAAAAGACTATGACACACTGAAGGCACAGATGATGGTTAGGATGTTTGGTGATAAATTATTTTTTAAATTAAAACATACATGTTTTTAACACATAATGCTATTGAAGTTAACAGACTACAGTGTAAATAATAACTTTTATATGCACTGAAAAAAAAAACTCATGGGACTCAATTTGTGATATTTGCTTAATTGTGGTGATCTGGAACCAAACCTGCAATACCTTCAAGGTATGCCAATGGAATGCTACTTGCCAGAGGTAGGAAAACGGGGAAAATAAGGAGTGAGTTTGTAGTTAGTGGGCACAGAATATCAGCTGGGGGACATGAAAAAGTTCTAGAGATGGGTGGTGGTAACTGCTGTACAACAATATGAATATACTAAATGGAACAGAACTATACACTTCAATATGGTTACTGTAGTAAACTTGATGTTACATATATTTAACCACAAAAAAAAAAAAGAAAGAAAAACAATTAGGGAATGGATAGCTACACTATGTAGCATGTGGGATCTTACTTCCCCAACCAGGTATCAAACTGTGGTCCCTGCTGTGGAAGCACAGAGTCTTAACTGCTGGATCACCAGAGAAGTAAACGAAAACCAAATTTTTTTCAAATGCCAGAATTTATAGGATACAGTGAAAACAGTACTCAGAAAGCTATAGCACTAAATACTCACATTAAAAATGAAGAAGGGTACTTCCCAGGTAGTACAATAGATAAGAATCTGCTTGCCAATGCAGGGCACAAGGATTCTTAGATCACAGGTCTGGGAAGATTTCACATGTTGTTGAATAACTAAGTCTGTGCATCACAACCACTGACTCTGTGAGCTGCTACCGAGCCAGTACTCTGCAACTAGAGAAGCCACCGCAATGAGAAGCCTGCACACCACAACAAAGAGTAGCCCCTGCTCACTACAACAAGAAAAAGACTGCACACAGCAATAAAGAACCAGTGCAAATAACTAAATTAAATTATTTTACAAATGAAAAAAGATATCAAATAAATAATCTAACTTTACATCTTGAGTAACTATAAAAAAAGTAAACTAAGCCCAAGGATACCAGAGTGAAAGACATTCAGTTGTGTCCGATTCTGCGATTCCATGGACTGTAGCCCACCAGGCTCCTGTCTATGGAATTCTTCAAGTAAAAATACAGGAGTGGGTTGCCATTTCCTTCTCCAAGTATGCCAGAAGGAAATCATAAAAATTCAAATGGAGATAAATGAGATAAAGAAAAAAACAATACAGGGAATCTATAACAAAAGCAAAATTAGGTTCTTTGAAAACATTAATAAAATTGAAAAACTTATAGTTGGAACTAAAGAAAGACACAAATAACTAAAATTAGAAAGGTGAAACATCATTACATGCCTTGCAGAAATAACAAGAATAAATAATTATATGCCAATAAGTTAGACTATCTGGATAATGAGGACAAGCTCCTGTGATCATAAAAATTATCAAACACACATTACTCCAAGAAGAAATAGAAATCTGAAGAAACTCACAACAAATAAAAACACTGAATCAGGGACTTCCCTGGTGGTCCAGTGGTTAAGACTCTGTGTTCCCAATGCAGAGGGTCCGGGTTTGATCCCTGGTCAGGGAACTAGATCCCACATGCCACAACTAAGACCCAGCACAGTCAAATAAATAAATAATTTAAAAAATAAAAGTGTTAAAAAAAAAAAAAAACCACTGAATCAGTAATACAAAACTTCCCAACAAAGAAAAATCCTAGACTATACGGCTTCATCAGTGATTTCTAGCAAGCATTTTAAAAATAAATAATTTAAATCCCCTTCTAACTCCTCCCCAAAAACTGAAAGGGAAGGAACATTTCCTATCTCATTCTTAAGAGTAACATTACTCGGATGCATGTATGCATACATGCTAAGTCGCATTCCATGCTTCATGACCTCATGGAACTATAGCACACCAGGCTTCCCTGTCCATGGGATCTCCCAGGCAAGAATAGTGGAGTGGGTAGCCATTTCCTTCTCCAGGGCATCTTCCCATCCCAAAAATCGAACTCGTGCTTCCTGCACTAGCAGGGATTCTTTACCAATGAGCTGCCAAAATCCCTGATTAATATAGATGGAAATATTCTTAACAAAATACTAGCAAACTGAATCAAAATGTTAAATGGGTTATATACAATATTCAGGAAGGATTTACTCCCAGGAAAGCCACAGTGGTTCAGCATAAGAAAATCAATATACTACACCACATTAAAAGAACAAAGAGAAAAAAAAACCACTTGATCATCACAACTGATACAGAAAAGCACCTGAAAAAAAAAAAATTTCCAACACCTTTTGAGATGAGATAAAGAAACAATACAGGGAATCTATAACAAAAGCAAAATTAGGTTCTTTGAAAACATTAATAAAATTGAAAAACTTATAGTTGGAACTAAAGAAAGACACAAATAACTAAAATTAGAAAGGTGAAACATCATTACATGCCTTGCAGAAATAACAAGAATAAATAATTATATGCCAATAAGTTAGACTATCTGGATAATGAGGACAAGCTCCTGTGATCATAAAAATTATCAAACACACATTACTCCAAGAAGAAATAGAAATCTGAAGAAACTCACAACAAATAAAAACACTGAATCAGGGACTTCCCTGGTGGTCCAGTGGTTAAGACTCTGTGTTCCCAATGCAGAGGGTCCGGGTTTGATCCCTGGTCAGGGAACTAGATCCCACATGCCACAACTAAGACCCAGCACAGTCAAATAAATAAATAATTTAAAAAATAAAAGTGTTAAAAAAAAAAAAAAACCACTGAATCAGTAATACAAAACTTCCCAACAAAGAAAAATCCTAGACTATACGGCTTCATCAGTGATTTCTAGCAAGCATTTTAAAAATAAATAATTTAAATCCCCTTCTAACTCCTCCCCAAAAACTGAAAGGGAAGGAACATTTCCTATCTCATTCTTAAGAGTAACATTACTCGGATGCATGTATGCATACATGCTAAGTCGCATTCCATGCTTCATGACCTCATGGAACTATAGCACACCAGGCTTCCCTGTCCATGGGATCTCCCAGGCAAGAATAGTGGAGTGGGTAGCCATTTCCTTCTCCAGGGCATCTTCCCATCCCAAAAATCGAACTCGTGCTTCCTGCACTAGCAGGGATTCTTTACCAATGAGCTGCCAAAATCCCTGATTAATATAGATGGAAATATTCTTAACAAAATACTAGCAAACTGAATCAAAATGTTAAATGGGTTATATACAATATTCAGGAAGGATTTACTCCCAGGAAAGCCACAGTGGTTCAGCATAAGAAAATCAATATACTACACCACATTAAAAGAACAAAGAGAAAAAAAAACCACTTGATCATCACAACTGATACAGAAAAGCACCTGACAAATCCAACACCTTTTTGAGATAAAAACATTCAGATAACTGGGAAAAGAAACAAACTTCTTCAACATGATAAACCATGTAAAAGTGACAGCTAGCATCATACTTTGTACTGAAAAAATGAGTGTTCTCCTTAAGACATGGACAGCAGCTTTTAACGACTGCTACTCAATACTGTACTGGAAATTCTAACCAAAGCAATGAGAAAAGATAAAGAAGGTGGTTGGGGATGGAGAAGTTAGAGGACATACACTTCAATGCCAAGTGCAAAGTTACAATAACTGAACGTGCAGGACAAATACAGATAGACATATATGCTACTGGAATAGAATTCAGAGTCCAGAAATAATCCCAAACAGTGATGGAAAGTGAGCCAAGTTCGTTCCAGGAGGGAAAAGTTTCAAAAAAATGATACTGCAACAACTGAATATCCACATGCAAAAGGATGGACCCCCTACCTCAATCATATACAAAAAAGAAGATCTAAAACCATAAAACTCAGAAGAAAATAAAGAGGGAAATTATCATTACTTCAGATTTGGCAATAGATATACTAATAATCAACAAACACACAAAAAGGTTCTTAATCTCATTAGTCATTTAAAGAAAAGCAAATCAAAACCACAACTTGGTGCCACAAGGATTCACTAGGATAATTATACTAAAAAATGTCCCCCCAAAAGGACAAAAAAATTAGACACGTTAAAAGAAATATGAAGAAACTGGAAACTTCATACAATGCCAGTAAAAATACAAAATGATTCAACTGCTGCAGAAAACAGTTTTGCAGAGCTTAAAATATTTAAACACATAAGTACCACAGGACCATTTACTTCCACTCCTAGATATGTACACAAAAGAACTAAAAACAGAAACAATGACATATGTAAGGGGAAAAAATGGAATTAAAAGAAAAAATAAAGCAGTGATACAATAATAGTCAGCAACTTTAATACATACTCCTAATAACAAGCAGATCATCCAAACAGAGAACCAAGTAAACAGCAGATTTTAACAACACTACAGGCCCAATGAAGAGGGCATGGCAACCCACTCCAGTATTCCTGCCTGAATAATCCCAATGGGCAGAGGAGTATAGTCCATGGGGTCAATAAGAGTCAGACACGACTAAGCAATTAAGCATAGCACATAGCACAGGCCCAATAGACCTAGAAGAAGTACATAGAAAATTCCATCTAACAGCAGCAGAACAAATATTCTTCTCAAGTGCACAAAAAATACTTTCTAGGACATATCATATGTTAGGTCACAAAATTAATGTTAGCAAATTTAAGAATACTGAAATCATACCAAGTATCTTCTCACATGACAATGGTATATATAACACTACAAATCAAAAATATTTTAAAATATATTAAAAATGGAAATTAAAAAATACTGGAGTCAAGATGGCAGAATAGGAGGATGCAGAATTCATCTTTCCTTGCAAGCACATAAAGACTATGTCTACAAACAAAACTATTCTCACAAGAGCACCTGCTTAATATTAGTCAAGACTTGTATTGGTTTTATTATCTTTTTAATTAAAATTTTTTCTTCTATTTTGACTTTTTCTGTTGTTTCATGTGTTTTTATGGTTTCTACGTTTTTGTGGGTTTTTTCTCATAGTTTGCTTTATGTTTTTGTTTCTTCATTCACTGTTTTGTTAGTTTACTCATTACTGTTTTCAGCTTTGAGTCCATTTGTTTCTTCTCTTGTTTTTTTTTTTTTTTCTTTCTTCATTTCTGTCTGCATCTTTGTCCCTCCTTGATTTCATTTCTATCATTTGTCTTGCATCTGGTTTCTCTTTTGTTTTCTTCTTGTGTATGTGTGTGTGCGTGTGTATGTGTGTGTACTGTTGTTTGTTTTTGTTTCCGCTATTTGTCTTGGATTTTGTTTCTCTGGGTTTTTTTCTCTTTTGTTTTCCTCCAGCACTTCTGAGCTTCTGGTTCCCTAGTCAGGCATTGGGCCTGATCCTCTGGAGTGGAAGTGCTGAGTCCAGGACACTATATATACTGCCAAACAATTCCCAGACCCTGGGAACATTAATCAACACTCTCCTGTAGGTATCCATT
This sequence comes from Tragulus kanchil, assembly GCA_022376925.1. Taxonomy (NCBI): domain Eukaryota; kingdom Metazoa; phylum Chordata; class Mammalia; order Artiodactyla; family Tragulidae; genus Tragulus; species Tragulus kanchil. The sequence continues at coordinate 66,286,479 of JAIOJX010000001.1, read as the reverse complement.
TCAATACCAAGGCACAGCTCTTCAAACTGCTTGTAGGTTCCAGTGCTCGACACCTCATTCAAAACAAGAAGGAGACAAAAACACAGCTGGAAGCAGGAAGACAAAAACATCAGCAGACAGGCTGCCTGAAGTCATACTAAGCTCAGACACCACAACACACCACCTGATACGGTGATGCCTGTCAGAGGGAAAACACTCAGCTCCACCCACCAGAGGGCAGGCACCAGTTCTTCCCATGAGGAAACCAATACATATGGCTGGAAAAAATCTTAACCACCAGAAGCAGACACCAGACACAGGAGGAACTATGATAGATGATTTAAAGGTCCAACAATCAGTGATGAACAAGACAATAACTGAAATGAAAAATACACTGAATCGATAGCAAAATAACAAAAGAATGGATAAGTGAGCTTAGGGGACAGAATGGTGGGATAAAATGTGGTAGGGCAGAATAAAGAATAAAAGGAAAAGAGCACACTCGCAGAGACCTCAGGGACTATTAAACTCACCAACATTTGAACTGAATGGGTTCCATGAGAAGTAGAGAAAGAGAAAACGATTTGAGAAAATATGCACAAAGAATATAGTCAAAAACTTCCCTAACATGGGAAAAGAGACAGTCATCAAAGTCCAGAAAGCGAGTCCAATACAGGATAAACCTATGGAGAAACACAGGGAGACATGTATTACTCAAAATAACAAAAACTAAATATAAACAAAAAACAATAAAAGCAGAGAGGAAAAAGCAGCAAATAACATACAAGGAAATCCACATAAGATTATCACTTGATTCTTTCAGCAGAAACTCTGCAGGCCAGAAAGAAGTGGCAGGAGATACTTAAAGTGATCAAACAGAAAAACCTAGAACGAGGAATACTCTACTCAGCAAGAATCTCATTCAGATTCAAAGGAGAAATCAAAAGTCTTACAGACAAGCAAAACCTAAGAGAATTCAGCACCAACAAAAGCAGCTTCACTACAAATGCTAAAGCAACTTTTCAAGGCAGGAAACAGATCCGGAGGACACCCTATATATACTGCCAAACAATTCCCAGACCCTGGGAACATTAATCAACACTCTCCTGTAGGTATCCATTTCAATACCAAGGCACAGCTCTTCAAACTGCTTGTAGGTTCCAGTGCTCGACACCTCATTCAAAACAAGAAGGAGACAAAAACACAGCTGGAAGCAGGAAGACAAAAACATCAGCAGACAGGCTGCCTGAAGTCATACTAAGCTCAGACACCACAACACACCACCTGATACGGTGATGCCTGTCAGAGGGAAAACACTCAGCTCCACCCACCAGAGGGCAGGCACCAGTTCTTCCCATGAGGAAACCAATACATATGGCTGGAAAAAATCTTAACCACCAGAAGCAGACACCAGACACAGGAGGAACTATGATAGATGATTTAAAGGTCCAACAATCAGTGATGAACAAGACAATAACTGAAATGAAAAATACACTGAATCGATAGCAAAATAACAAAAGAATGGATAAGTGAGCTTAGGGGACAGAATGGTGGGATAAAATGTGGTAGGGCAGAATAAAGAATAAAAGGAAAAGAGCACACTCGCAGAGACCTCAGGGACTATTAAACTCACCAACATTTGAACTGAATGGGTTCCATGAGAAGTAGAGAAAGAGAAAACGATTTGAGAAAATATGCACAAAGAATATAGTCAAAAACTTCCCTAACATGGGAAAAGAGACAGTCATCAAAGTCCAGAAAGCGAGTCCAATACAGGATAAACCTATGGAGAAACACAGGGAGACATGTATTACTCAAAATAACAAAAACTAAATATAAACAAAAAACAATAAAAGCAGAGAGGAAAAAGCAGCAAATAACATACAAGGAAATCCACATAAGATTATCACTTGATTCTTTCAGCAGAAACTCTGCAGGCCAGAAAGAAGTGGCAGGAGATACTTAAAGTGATCAAACAGAAAAACCTAGAACGAGGAATACTCTACTCAGCAAGAATCTCATTCAGATTCAAAGGAGAAATCAAAAGTCTTACAGACAAGCAAAACCTAAGAGAATTCAGCACCAACAAAAGCAGCTTCACTACAAATGCTAAAGCAACTTTTCAAGGCAGGAAACAGAAGAGAAAAAGAAGACCTACAAAAACAAACCTAAAACAATTAAGAAAATGGTAGTAGGAATGTCCTTCAAGCTACGTTTCATGAATATGCAAACCACGAACTTTCAGTGCTATAATCTGGGTTTCAAAGCAGTAGACGAACCAGAGATCAAATTGACAACATTCAGTGGATCATGAAGAAAGCAAGGGAAGTGCAGAAAAACACCTACTTCTGCTTCACTGACTATGCTAAAGCCTTTGACTGTGGATCAAAACAAAGTGTGAAAATTCTTAAAGAGATGAGAGTATGAGAACACCATACCTGTCCCTGAGAAACACACGTGGGTCAATAAGCAACAGTTAGAAATGAATGTGGAACAACTCACTTGTTCAAAATTGGGAAAGGAGTATGACAAGGCTGTACATTATCAGCTAGCTTATTTAACATGCACAGTGTGTGTGTGTGTGTGTGTGTGTGTGTGTGTGTGTGTGTGTGTGTGCGTGCACATGCACTAAGTTGCTTCAGTCATGTCTGACTCTGAGACTCTATGGACTCTGTAGCCCAAGAGGCTCCTCTATCCATGGGATTCTCCAGGCAAGAATACTGGACTGGGTTGCCACACCCTCCTCCAGGGGATCTTCCTGACTCAAGAATTAAACTAGCTTCTCTTGTGTCTCCTGCATTGGCAGGCAGGTTCTTTACCATTAGCACCACCTGGAAAGCCCTATATGCAGAGTATATAATGTGAAATGCAGGGATGAATGAATCACAAGCTGGAATCAATACTGTAAGAAGAAACATCAACAACCTCAGATATGCATATGATACTACTCTAATGGCAGAATATGAAAAGGAAGTAAAGAGCCTCTTGATGAGGGTAAAAAAAAAGAGTGAAAAAACTGACTGGGAACGAAGATTCAAAAAACTAAGATCAAAGTGAACACGTGGGACCTCATGAAACTTAAAAGCTTTTGTACAGCAAAAGAAATTACAAAAAAGCTCAACAGACACCCCACAGAGTGGGAGAAAATCATAGCAAATGAAACAACAGACAAAGAAGACCTACAAAAACAAACCTAAAACAATTAAGAAAATGGTAGTAGGAATGTCCTTCAAGCTACGTTTCATGAATATGCAAACCACGAACTTTCAGTGCTATAATCTGGGTTTCAAAGCAGTAGACGAACCAGAGATCAAATTGACAACATTCAGTGGATCATGAAGAAAGCAAGGGAAGTGCAGAAAAACACCTACTTCTGCTTCACTGACTATGCTAAAGCCTTTGACTGTGGATCAAAACAAAGTGTGAAAATTCTTAAAGAGATGAGAGTATGAGAACACCATACCTGTCCCTGAGAAACACACGTGGGTCAATAAGCAACAGTTAGAAATGAATGTGGAACAACTCACTTGTTCAAAATTGGGAAAGGAGTATGACAAGGCTGTACATTATCAGCTAGCTTATTTAACATGCACAGTGTGTGTGTGTGTGTGTGTGTGTGTGTGTGTTTGTGTGTATGTGTGCGTGCACATGCACTAAGTTGCTTCAGTCATGTCTGACTCTGAGACTCTATGGACTCTGTAGCCCAAGAGGCTCCTCTATCCATGGGATTCTCCAGGCAAGAATACTGGACTGGGTTGCCACACCCTCCTCCAGGGGATCTTCCTGACTCAAGAATTAAACTAGCTTCTCTTGTGTCTCCTGCATTGGCAGGCAGGTTCTTTACCATTAGCACCACCTGGAAAGCCCTATATGCAGAGTATATAATGTGAAATGCAGGGATGAATGAATCACAAGCTGGAATCAATACTGTAAGAAGAAACATCAACAACCTCAGATATGCATATGATACTACTCTAATGGCAGAATATGAAAAGGAAGTAAAGAGCCTCTTGATGAGGGTAAAAAAAAAGAGTGAAAAAACTGACTGGGAACGAAGATTCAAAAAACTAAGATCAAAGTGAACACGTGGGACCTCATGAAACTTAAAAGCTTTTGTACAGCAAAAGAAATTACAAAAAAGCTCAACAGACACCCCACAGAGTGGGAGAAAATCATAGCAAATGAAACAACAGACAAAGAATTAATCTCCAAAATCTACAAGCAACTCAGACAACTCAGCACCGGAAAAACGAACAACCCAATCAAAAAATGGGAAAAAGATCTAAAGAGACGCCTCTCCAAAGAGGACATACAGATGGCCCAAAAGTACATGAAACGATGCTCAACCTCCTCGCTTATCATTAGAGAAATGCAAATTAAAACTACAATGAGATACCACCTCACACCCGTCAGAATGGCCATCATCAACAAATCTGTAGACAATAAATGCTGGAGAGGGTGCAGAGAAAAGGGAACCTCTAGCATTGCTGGTGGGAATGTAAATTGATACAGCCTCGATGGAAGACAATATGGAGATTCCTTAAAAAACTAAAAATAGAAGCACCCTATGACCCAGCAATCCCACTATTGGGCCTATATCCTGATGGAATCAAAAATGAAAGAGGCACCTGTACCCCAATGTTCACTGCAGCTCTCTATACAATAGCCAGAACATGGAAGCAACCTAGATGTCCATTGACAAATGAATGGATACAGAAGCTCTGGTATATATATACAATGGAATACTACTCAGCTATTAAAAGAAATGCAGAAGACTCAGTCCTAATGAGGTGGCTAGCTCTAGAACCTATCATAAAAAGTGAAGTAAGTCAAAAAGAGGAAGACAAATACAGCATACTAACACACATATATAGAATCTAGTAGGACGGTCTTGATAACACACACAGTGAACTCATGGAAAAACAGACAGAGCATAGACATATGGACATTGTGGGGAAGAAATAGGGAGGGGGAGGCATGGAGACAGTAACATGGAAACCTATACTGTCATGTGTGGAAAAGATAGCTATTATCATTGTGCTAAGGGAATAGGAGTACCTACAATCACTTGGGGCGATGGTCTGGAGGGGTGGGAGAGGGGGAACTGGGTGGGGGGAGGGTCCAGGGATATGCATATGAATGATCTGGGAACATACATGTTGGTGAACAACAAAACTCTGTAAAATCTTAAAGAATAAAAAAATAAATTAATAAAAAACCTAAGATCATGGCATCTGGTCCCATGATACAAGGGGAAGAATTGGAAGCAGTGATAGATTTTATTTTCTTGGACTCCAAAATCACTACGAATGGTGACTACAGTCATAAAATTAAAAGACGTTTGTTCCTTTGAAGGAAAGCTTTGACAAACCTAGACAGCATATTAAAAAAATAGAGACGCCCTTTGCCAACAAGGATCTACATGTATAGTTTTTGCAGTAGTCATGTACGGATATGAGAGTTGGACCATACAGAAGACTGAATGCTGAACAACTGTGTTTTTGAATTGTCCTGCTAGACAAGACTCATGAGAGACCCTTGGACTGCAAGGAGATCAAACTAGTCAACCCTAAAGACTATCAACTCTGAATATTCATTGGAAGGTCTGTTGCTGAAGCTGTAGCTCTAATACTTTGGCCACCTGATGCAAAGAGTCAACTCACTGGAAAAGAGCCTGATGCTGGAAAAGCCTGAAGGCAAAGGAGTAGGGGGCAGCAGAGGATGAGCTGGTTGGATAGAATCACTGGTTCAACAGACAAGAATTTGAGCAAACTCCAGGAGATAGTGAAGGGCTGGGGAGCCTGATTTTCTTCAGTCCATGAGGTCTTAAAAGTGTGGGACACAACTTGCAAGTGAATAATAACACAACAATAAGGACATACATATCATTAATCACCTTAAATGTAAATAGAGTAAATGTTCTAACAGAAAGACAAGAATGGCTGAATGCACACATAAAAAAGACATATATATATGCTGTCTACAAGAGACCCACTTCAGACCTTGGCACACATACAGGTGGAAAGTTGGGGGTATTGGAAGAAAGATACTTCCATGCAAATGAAAATCAAAAGAAAGCTGGAGTAGCAATTCTCATATCAGATAAGACAGACTTTAAAATGAAGACTTTGACAAGAGATAGGAAGGACACTATATAATGATCAAGGTATCAATCCATGAAGATATAACTATTCTAAATATTTATGTACCCACAATATATCAGGCAAACACTAACAGCCCAAAATGGGGAAAGCTACAGTGACAGTGGAGGACATAAAAACCCCACTTGGATAGATTCGACAGAAAACTAAGGAAACACAAGTCTTATTAAACGACATATTAGAACAGACAGACATAATAGAACAGACAGACACTCTGTGCGGAAGCATCAAAATAAACTTTCTTTTCAACTTCACATGGAATATTCTCCAGGATAGATCATATCGTAGGACACAGATCCAACCTCCATAAGTTTAAGAAATTTAAAATCATATTAAACATCATTTCTGACGACACCACTGTAAAATTAAAAATTGGGTTCAAGGAAAAAAAAAACTGTAAATAAAATACACACATAGAGCCTAAACAGTATGATACCAAATAACCAAAAGGTCACTGGAGAAATCAAAGAGGAAATCAAAAAATACCTAGAAACAAAAGGTCATTTTTGACAACCTAAAACCTATGGAATACAGCAAAAGCAGTTCTAAGAGGTAGGTTTACAGCAATACAATCCTACTTCGAGAAACAAGAAAAATCTCAAATAAACAACATAACCTTACACCCAAAACAACCTAGAGAAAGAACAACAACAAAAAACAAAGTTAGCAGAGAAAAATCATAAAAATCAGAGCAGAAATAAGTAAAATAGAAGCAATAACAAAGATCAATGAAACTAAAAGTTTGTTCTTTGAGAAGATAAACAAAATTGATAAATCTTTAGTCAGACTCAAGGAAAAAAGGGAGAAGACTTGAATCAATAAAATTAGAAATAAAATAAGAGAAGTTACAATAGACACCACAGAAATAAAAGATCATATGAGACTACTACAATAAAATGGACAACCTGGAAGAAACGGACAAATTCTTTAAAAAGTACAACCTTCTAAGACTGAACCAGGAAGAAACAGAAAATATGAACAGACCAACCACAAGCAATGTCATTGAAGTTGTGATTAGAAATCTTCCAAATGAAGACTGGAGGAACATAAAAACCAGAGATAGGAAGGACACTATATAATGATCAAGGTATCAATCCATGAAGATATAACTATTCTAAATATTTATGTACCCACAATATATCAGGCAAACACTAACAGCCCAAAATGGGGAAAGCTACAGTGACAGTGGAGGACATAAAAACCCCACTTGGATAGATTCGACAGAAAACTAAGGAAACACAAGTCTTATTAAACGACATATTAGAACAGACAGACATAATAGAACAGACAGACACTCTGTGCGGAAGCATCAAAATAAACTTTCTTTTCAACTTCACATGGAATATTCTCCAGGATAGATCATATCGTAGGACACAGATCCAACCTCCATAAGTTTAAGAAATTTAAAATCATATTAAACATCATTTCTGACGACACCACTGTAAAATTAAAAATTGGGTTCAAGGAAAAAAAAAACTGTAAATAAAATACACACATAGAGCCTAAACAGTATGATACCAAATAACCAAAAGGTCACTGGAGAAATCAAAGAGGAAATCAAAAAATACCTAGAAACAAAAGGTCATTTTTGACAACCTAAAACCTATGGAATACAGCAAAAGCAGTTCTAAGAGGTAGGTTTACAGCAATACAATCCTACTTCGAGAAACAAGAAAAATCTCAAATAAACAACATAACCTTACACCCAAAACAACCTAGAGAAAGAACAACAACAAAAAACAAAGTTAGCAGAGAAAAATCATAAAAATCAGAGCAGAAATAAGTAAAATAGAAGCAATAACAAAGATCAATGAAACTAAAAGTTTGTTCTTTGAGAAGATAAACAAAATTGATAAATCTTTAGTCAGACTCAAGGAAAAAAGGGAGAAGACTTGAATCAATAAAATTAGAAATAAAATAAGAGAAGTTACAATAGACACCACAGAAATAAAAGATCATATGAGACTACTACAATAAAATGGACAACCTGGAAGAAACGGACAAATTCTTTAAAAAGTACAACCTTCTAAGACTGAACCAGGAAGAAACAGAAAATATGAACAGACCAACCACAAGCAATGTCATTGAAGTTGTGATTAGAAATCTTCCAACAAACAAAAGTTCAAGACTAGATGGCTTCACTGGTGAATTCCATCAAACATTCAGAAGAGTTAACACTTATTCTTCTTAAACTCTTCCAAAAAAAAATCACAGAGGGTGGAACACTCCCCAATTCATTCCACAAAGCCACCATAACTCTGATACCAAAACAAAACATGTCACAAAAGAAAGATTACAGGCCAGTATCACTGATGAACATACACGCAAAAAGCTTCAACAAAATACTAGCAACTTGAACAACACAGTAAAAGGACCACACACCATGATGAACTATGATTTATCGCAGGGATGCAAAGATTCTTCAATATATGCAAATCAATCAATGTGATACAGCATATTAACAGATTAAAGAATAAAAACCATATGATCATCTCAACAGATGCAGAAAAAGCTTTTGAAAAAATTCAACCCCCATGTACGATAAAAATACTCCAGAAAGTGGGTACAGAAGGATCCTACCTCAATAAAAGCCATATACAACAATCTCATAGCAAACATTATTCTCAAAGGTGAAAAAAATGAAACCATTTTCTCTAAGATTAGGAACAAGACAAGGATGTCCACTCTTGTCACTATTATTTAAGATAGTTTTGGAAGTCTTAACCACAGAATTCAGAGAAGAAAAAGAATAAAAGGAATTCAGATTGGAAAAGTAGTAGTAAAACTCTCACTGTTTGCAGATGACATAATTCTCTACTTAGAAAAATCCTAAAGCTCCCATCAGTAAACTATTAGAGCTAATCAGTGAATTTAATAAAGCTGCAAGATATAATATTAATACATACAAATGTCTTGCATTCCTATACACTAACAACGAAAGTTTAGAAAGAGAAATTAAGGAAAAAAATTCCATTCATCACTGCAACAGTAACAAAAAATACCCAGGAATAAACCTTCATAAGGAAGCAAAAGAACTGTATGCAGAAACGTTAGGATACTGATGAAGGAAATCAAAGACGATTCAAACAGATAGAGATACACCATGTTCTTGGATTGAAATAATCAATATAGTGACAATGACTATACTACCCAAAGCAATCTACAGATTCAATACAATTTCTATCAAATTACAAATAGCATTTTTTCACAGAATCAGAACAAAAAATTTTATAATGTGAAATAGCCCAAGCAATCTTGAGAAAAAAAAATAGAACTGGAGGAATCAACCTTCCTGACTTCAGACCCTATAGAAACAAAAGCCACCATAACTCTGATACCAAAACAAAACATGTCACAAAAGAAAGATTACAGGCCAGTATCACTGATGAACATACACGCAAAAAGCTTCAACAAAATACTAGCAACTTGAACAACACAGTAAAAGGACCACACACCATGATGAACTATGATTTATCGCAGGGATGCAAAGATTCTTCAATATATGCAAATCAATCAATGTGATACAGCATATTAACAGATTAAAGAATAAAAACCATATGATCATCTCAACAGATGCAGAAAAAGCTTTTGAAAAAATTCAACCCCCATGTACGATAAAAATACTCCAGAAAGTGGGTACAGAAGGATCCTACCTCAATAAAAGCCATATACAACAATCTCATAGCAAACATTATTCTCAAAGGTGAAAAAAATGAAACCATTTTCTCTAAGATTAGGAACAAGACAAGGATGTCCACTCTTGTCACTATTATTTAAGATAGTTTTGGAAGTCTTAACCACAGAATTCAGAGAAGAAAAAGAATAAAAGGAATTCAGATTGGAAAAGTAGTAGTAAAACTCTCACTGTTTGCAGATGACATAATTCTCTACTTAGAAAAATCCTAAAGCTCCCATCAGTAAACTATTAGAGCTAATCAGTGAATTTAATAAAGCTGCAAGATATAATATTAATACATACAAATGTCTTGCATTCCTATACACTAACAACGAAAGTTTAGAAAGAGAAATTAAGGAAAAAAATTCCATTCATCACTGCAACAGTAACAAAAAATACCCAGGAATAAACCTTCATAAGGAAGCAAAAGAACTGTATGCAGAAACGTTAGGATACTGATGAAGGAAATCAAAGACGATTCAAACAGATAGAGATACACCATGTTCTTGGATTGAAATAATCAATATAGTGACAATGACTATACTACCCAAAGCAATCTACAGATTCAATACAATTTCTATCAAATTACAAATAGCATTTTTTCACAGAATCAGAACAAAAAATTTTATAATGTGAAATAGCCCAAGCAATCTTGAGAAAAAAAAATAGAACTGGAGGAATCAACCTTCCTGACTTCAGACTATATGGCAAAGCTATAGTCATCAAAACGGTCTGGTACTGGCACAAAAACAAAAAATATAGATTAATGGAACAGGATGGAAAGCACAGAAATAAACTGATGCACCTAGGTCGTCTTACCTATGACAAAGGAGTTAAGAATATATATAATGGAGAAAAGACAGTCTCTTAAATAAGTTGTGCTGGGAAAATTGATCAGCTACATGAAAAAGATGAAATTAGAACACTTCCTAATACCATACACAAAAATGAACTCAAAAGGGGTTAAAGACCTAAATGTAATGCCAGACACTACAAAACTCTTAGAGGAAAACATAGGCAGAACACTCTCTAACATAAAACACAGTAAGATCTTTTATGACCCACCTCCTAGAGTAATGAAAATAAAAACAAAAATAAATAAATGGGACCTAACTAAACTTTTGCACAGCAAAGGAAATCATAAACAAGAGGAAAAGGCAACCCTTAGAATAAGAGAAAATATCTGCAGAGTAATTTAAAAACGCTTAATCTCCAAACTATACAAACAAGTTACGCAGTTAAATTATTTTTAAAAATCAAAAAAATGGGCAAAAGGCCTAAATAGTCTTCTCCAAAGACATACAGATGGCCAATAAACACATGAAAAGATGCTCAACATCGCTCACTGTTAGAGAAGTACAAATCAAAACAATGAGTTGTCACCTCACACTGGTCAGAATGGCCATTATCAAACAGAAATATCGGAAAGGGTGTAGAGAAAACTGAGTCCCCTCAAACTGCTGATGGGAATGTAAATTAATACAGCCACTAAACAGGATAGTATGCAGAACACTATGGAAAATAATATGGAGCAGAACTACCATATGACCCAGCAATCCCACTTGGGCATATATCCAGAGAAAATCATAATTCAAAAAGACAGATGCATTCCAATGTTCACTTCACCACCATTTACAATAGCCAGGACTTGGAAGTAATTTGAATGTCTATAAACTGAGGAATGGATAAAGAACATGTGGTACATACATGCAATGGAATATCATTCAGCCATAAAAAGGAATGAATCTATCATTTGCAAAGATCTGGATGGACCTAGACACTGTCAAACAGAGTGAAGCAAGTCAGGAAAAGAAAAAAATATCATAAATTAATGCATATATGTTATATATAGAAAGATGGTATAGATGATCTTATTTGCAAAGGAGAATCAGGACACAAACATAGAGAACAAATGTATGGATACCAAGGGCAAACAGAGGTGGGGGAGGGTGGAAGTCAAATGAATTTGGAGATTGGGATTGACAATATATACTCTACTTTGCATAAAACAGGTAACTAGTGAGAACCTACTGTATAGTACAGGGAGCTCTACTTGATGCTCTGTGGTGACCTCAATGGGAAGAAAATCCAAAAAAGAAGGGATATACGTATATGTACGGTTGATTTACTTTGCTGTACAGCAAAAACTGGCACACCAGTATAAAGCAAATAGACTCCAATTTTTTAAAAAGAAATTAAAAAATACTTTTGAGACAAAAGTTAAAATACAACATATTAATAAAACTTACGGGCTGCAGTAAAAATAGTTCTAAGAAGGAAGTTTATAGTAATACACATTGAGGAAAAGAAATCAACCCAACTGTATACCTCAATGAACTCATAAAAAAAAAAAATCAGAAACTAAGACCAAATTTAGCAGAAAGAAGGAAACGATACAGATTAGAGAAAAAAAATAGAGAAGAAGAGAATTATATCAAGGACATTTAATCAGAAGTAACAAATGAAAAGCTGGACACAAATTTCTGAAGACAGTTTAGCAAATAAAATAATAATCGCAATTAAATGGTTTCACTGGTCTTATGTGAAATCAGTTAGCATCCCTACTTGAAAGCTTATCAAATTTTGTTATCAAAGCTAGTAAATACATTTATTTGTTGCTACTGGCAGTCCCTAGAACTTAGAACTGATTATGTTTTTAAAATGTACAGTCATCTAGCATCTAGATTTCCATTTCTACATAACCATTTTCCAATAAAAGGCAAAGAATTCCTTGTAGAAATGGATGATTCCAAGGCCAGGTCTGGGAAAATATAAGATGAACCTGGAACACTGTGTGGTGCCAGAAAGTAAGGAAGCAATGAAAAAGGATGAGGCTTGGTCCAAAGGACAATCAAGACCCATAGGAGTCTCTAATGGCCCAGAGCTAGGACAACTAGAGCAACAACAAAAAAAATTGAGAATATTATATTATAACCCATAGAATATAATTTATTAACATCTGTGAGTACATACTGATATAAACAAATGAATAATTAAATGAAAGAGAAGGGAACAGCTCTTCTTTACAAAAGAAGTCCTGTGAGCAAATGCAGGAATTTGAATTTGGAGATTGGGATTGACAATATATACTCTACTTTGCATAAAACAGGTAACTAGTGAGAACCTACTGTATAGTACAGGAGCTCTACTTGATGCTCTGTGGTGACCTCAATGGGAAGAAAATCCAAAAAAGAAGGGATATACGTATATGTACGGTTGATTTACTTTGCTGTACAGCAAAAACTGGCACACCAGTATAAAGCAAATAGACTCCAATTTTTTAAAAAGAAATTAAAAAATACTTTTGAGACAAAAGTTAAAATACAACATATTAATAAAACTTACGGGCTGCAGTAAAAATAGTTCTAAGAAGGAAGTTTATAGTAATACACATTGAGGAAAAGAAATCAACCCAACTGTATACCTCAATGAACTCATAAAAAAAAAAAATCAGAAACTAAGACCAAATTTAGCAGAAAGAAGGAAACGATACAGATTAGAGAAAAAAAATAGAGAAGAAGAGAATTATATCAAGGACATTTAATCAGAAGTAACAAATGAAAAGCTGGACACAAATTTCTGAAGACAGTTTAGCAAATAAAATAATAATCGCAATTAAATGGTTTCACTGGTCTTATGTGAAATCAGTTAGCATCCCTACTTGAAAGCTTATCAAATTTTGTTATCAAAGCTAGTAAATACATTTATTTGTTGCTACTGGCAGTCCCTAGAACTTAGAACTGATTATGTTTTTAAAATGTACAGTCATCTAGCATCTAGATTTCCATTTCTACATAACCATTTTCCAATAAAAGGCAAAGAATTCCTTGTAGAAATGGATGATTCCAAGGCCAGGTCTGGGAAAATATAAGATGAACCTGGAACACTGTGTGGTGCCAGAAAGTAAGGAAGCAATGAAAAAGGATGAGGCTTGGTCCAAAGGACAATCAAGACCCATAGGAGTCTCTAATGGCCCAGAGCTAGGACAACTAGAGCAACAACAAAAAAAATTGAGAATATTATATTATAACCCATAGAATATAATTTATTAACATCTGTGAGTACATACTGATATAAACAAATGAATAATTAAATGAAAGAGAAGGGAACAGCTCTTCTTTACAAAAGAAGTCCTGTGAGCAAATGCAAAATGAGGAAACAAAAAAAACATATTTATTAGCCAAACACCACAGAAATAATAGTTGTAAATATGCTAATAGTAGCTGGTGAAAGCATGAGGAGAAAAACGATATTTGTATAGGTTTAAAGAATCACCCTCAAGGTGTTTTTCAATTACAAAGGAGAAAATAGTAACTTTCACTGGAGAAATCCAGTAGACACCACCTTAACCATGCAATGGAGGTTAACATCAGTAATAATACATATCAATACCATGTATCCCTGATAGGGTGTGCTGAAAAGGACACGGCATGTTTTATTGCTTAAGACACTATAATATGGCTTCTACCACCATATCACCACTCTGTTTTATTCTCTTTTTTTCTTTTTTTAAGATTTATTTATTTATTTTGGGGGGGCGGGTGGGGAGGGAGGGGAGCAGGTGGGCCACTTCTATTGGTCTTTCATTTGTCCATTTTCATCCATCTTTGTTCTTTGGCCCGTGTGGGCCTCCCATCGCGGTGGCGTCTGTCGTTGCAGAGCGCCGGCTCTGGGCGCATGTGCTCCAGAGCTCCGGCTCGGTACTTGGACACATCGGTCCAGCCGCTCCGCAGCACATGGGATCTTCCCAGGCCATGGATCAAACCGGCGCCCCTTGCACTGCAAGGCGGTGTCCTTACCCACTGGACCACCAGGGAAGCCCTCACCACTCTGTTTTTATCAGGAATACTAAATGAGCTTACTCATTGCTAATGTCAGTAACAATTTGCATGTTCATCTTACCCTGTCTGTCTCATAATACTATTGACCATTCCCTCCTTTCTATTTTTTTTAAGATTTTTTAAAAATATGGACCATTTTTCAAGTCTTTACTTAATTTGTTACAATATTGCTTCTGTTGTTTATGTTCTGGTTTTCCGGCCAGGAAGCATGTGGGTTTTTTAGTTTTTAGATCAGGGAACTAACCCGCACTCCCTGCAGTGGAAGGCAAATTCTTAACCTATGGACTGCCAGGGAAGTATCCGCTCCTTTCTATTAATAAGACCCTCCCTTCTCTTCGCTTCTAGCATACCAATCTATCCCTATTCCTTTAACCTCTCTGGCCACTGCATATTATCCTTTTTGGACTATTTTTTCATTTAAATTTTGACAGTCATATGAGTGTCTCTTTAGCCTCTATTTTTTCTCATTCTACATAGTCTGCAGAAATTACCCATGGCCACTAAGAAAACAAAAAACTACCTCCACAATGATTCACACACTTTACTGCAAGTCCAGATCTCTCTCAAATGTTGCTGTTGAGCTGCCCAGTTGTGCCCAACTCTTTGCGACCTCATGGACTACAGCACACCAGGCCTCCCTGTTCCTCACCATCTCCTGAAGTTTGCCCAAGTTCAAGTCCATTGCATCCGTAATGCCATCCAGCCATCGCACACTCTGACACCCTCTTCTTCTGCCCTCAATCTTTCCCAGTATCAGGGACCAGTATTTCAGGCATCTGATACAAAGAGCTAACTCACTGAAAAGTCCTTGATGCTTTCTCGAGTACCTACCCCATATATTCAACTGTTTGTTAAGACATTTTTTATTTTTTTTAAAAAAAAAACTTTTATTTATTTATTTTTGGCTGTGCTGGGTCTTTGCTGATGTGTGGGTTTAGCTGCTCTGCGGTATGTGGGATCTTCCCGGATCAGGGCTCGAACCTGCGTCTCCTGCATTGGCAGACGGGTTCTTATCCACTGAGCCACAAGGGAAGCCCTGTTAAGACATTTTAATCATGTTGTCTCATATATAGCTTAAACTCCACATATCTCAAGCTGAAATCACCATTTTCTCCAAACTCATTGCTAATGTCAGTAACAATTTGCATGTTCATCTTACCCTGTCTGTCTCATAATACTATTGACCATTCCCTCCTTTCTATTTTTTTTAAGATTTTTTAAAAATATGGACCATTTTTCAAGTCTTTACTTAATTTGTTACAATATTGCTTCTGTTGTTTATGTTCTGGTTTTCCGGCCAGGAAGCATGTGGGTTTTTTAGTTTTTAGATCAGGGAACTAACCCGCACTCCCTGCAGTGGAAGGCAAATTCTTAACCTATGGACTGCCAGGGAAGTATCCGCTCCTTTCTATTAATAAGACCCTCCCTTCTCTTCGCTTCTAGCATACCAATCTATCCCTATTCCTTTAACCTCTCTGGCCACTGCATATTATCCTTTTTGGACTATTTTTTCATTTAAATTTTGACAGTCATATGAGTGTCTCTTTAGCCCTCTATTTTTTCTCATTCTACATAGTCTGCAGAAATTACCCATGGCCACTAAGAAAACAAAAAACTACCTCCACAATGATTCACACACTTTACTGCAAGTCCAGATCTCTCTCAAATGTTGCTGTTGAGCTGCCCAGTTGTGCCCAACTCTTTGCGACCTCATGGACTACAGCACACCAGGCCTCCCTGTTCCTCACCATCTCCTGAAGTTTGCCCAAGTTCAAGTCCATTGCATCCGTAATGCCATCCAGCCATCGCACACTCTGACACCCTCTTCTTCTGCCCTCAATCTTTCCCAGTATCAGGGACCAGTATTTCAGGCATCTGATACAAAGAGCTAACTCACTGAAAAGTCCTTGATGCTTTCTCGAGTACCTACCCCATATATTCAACTGTTTGTTAAGACATTTTTTATTTTTTTTAAAAAAAAAACTTTTATTTATTTATTTTTGGCTGTGCTGGGTCTTTGCTGATGTGTGGGTTTAGCTGCTCTGCGGTATGTGGGATCTTCCCGGATCAGGGCTCGAACCTGCGTCTCCTGCATTGGCAGACGGGTTCTTATCCACTGAGCCACAAGGGAAGCCCTGTTAAGACATTTTAATCATGTTGTCTCATATATAGCTTAAACTCCACATATCTCAAGCTGAAATCACCATTTTCTCCACCTTCAACTTCTCAAATTTGCTCCTTCCCATCTTAGTTAATAGCATCACTATTCATCCAGCTGCCTTAGCCAGATACCCAGGAACAATACTCTTTTTCTTTACCCTCTGTATCAAATCACACAGTAACTCCTGTCTCCTTTACCCCCTAAATATCTCTATAAACACTGTCACAACCTCAGTTGAGATCATCATCCTTTCTCTCCAATATCATCATTAAATTCTCTGATGTTCCACCCAAACCAAGTGTCTCCCTAACTCCAATCTCATCCATTTTCAATCCACCCTCCAAACTACAGTTTTTCCAAAGAAGATGTATTATTTAATATCTTTTGCCCTAGAGTACCCTTTCTCATTCACCATCCAGACCAGTTTCTACCTACAAATCCGTCAAAACCCATCTATAATTCTTTATTTAGAAAGTTGTCTCTGACTTCTCCAGACTGAGAGTGGCTCCCCTCAAAACCCCTGCACATACCTCTCCTAAGACACTAAACACAACTTATTTTGAATAGCTGGTTACCTCTTTTCTTCTGTAAATCATGATTTCTTGGAGGGCAAAGGCGATGCCTTGTTCACAGCTGTAGCTCCAGTATCTAATACAATGTCTGACAAATGGAAGGTAATCAATGAATGTTCATTAAAAGACTGGCTGAAGATGGTATAATTTTTTTTGTAAATGTAAAGCTGTGATAGGCAACAGTAAACTCTAGAAACATAATTACGGTATGATTTTGCTACTTTTGTATGTATGGCAATATTCTAAACTAATAATATTAATATAAGAATTCATTTAAAAGATAGTTTTACAGTAAGCTTTAGGGGCTTCCCTGGTGGTCAGACAGTAAAGAATCTGCCTGCAATGTGGGAGAACCATCTGTGGGTCAGGAAGATCCCCTAGAGAAGGGAATGGCAACCCACTCCAGTATTCTTGCTTGGAGAATCCCAGGAACAGAGCAGTCTGATGGGCTGCAATCCATGGGGTTGCAAAGTTGCACATGACTGAGTGATTTTACTTTCACAGGTTTATTTAAATAGGCGTTTTAAACTCCACATATCTCAAGCTGAAATCACCATTTTCTCCACCTTCAACTTCTCAAATTTGCTCCTTCCCATCTTAGTTAATAGCATCACTATTCATCCAGCTGCCTTAGCCAGATACCCAGGAACAATACTCTTTTTCTTTACCCTCTGTATCAAATCACACAGTAACTCCTGTCTCCTTTACCCCCTAAATATCTCTATAAACACTGTCACAACCTCAGTTGAGATCATCATCCTTTCTCTCCAATATCATCATTAAATTCTCTGATGTTCCACCCAAACCAAGTGTCTCCCTAACTCCAATCTCATCCATTTTCAATCCACCCTCCAAACTACAGTTTTTCCAAAGAAGATGTATTATTTAATATCTTTTGCCCTAGAGTACCCTTTCTCATTCACCATCCAGACCAGTTTCTACCTACAAATCCGTCAAAACCCATCTATAATTCTTTATTTAGAAAGTTGTCTCTGACTTCTCCAGACTGAGAGTGGCTCCCCTCAAAACCCCTGCACATACCTCTCCTAAGACACTAAACACAACTTATTTTGAATAGCTGGTTACCTCTTTTCTTCTGTAAATCATGATTTCTTGGAGGGCAAAGGCGATGCCTTGTTCACAGCTGTAGCTCCAGTATCTAATACAATGTCTGACAAATGGAAGGTAATCAATGAATGTTCATTAAAAGACTGGCTGAAGATGGTATAATTTTTTTTGTAAATGTAAAGCTGTGATAGGCAACAGTAAACTCTAGAAACATAATTACGGTATGATTTTGCTACTTTTGTATGTATGGCAATATTCTAAACTAATAATATTAATATAAGAATTCATTTAAAAGATAGTTTTACAGTAAGCTTTAGGGGCTTCCCTGGTGGTCAGACAGTAAAGAATCTGCCTGCAATGTGGGAGAACCATCTGTGGGTCAGGAAGATCCCCTAGAGAAGGGAATGGCAACCCACTCCAGTATTCTTGCTTGGAGAATCCCAGGAACAGAGCAGTCTGATGGGCTGCAATCCATGGGGTTGCAAAGAGTTGCACATGACTGAGTGATTTTTACTTTCACAGGTTTATTTAAATAGACTTACTATTCACTAAAGCAACAGATTATAGTTGTACAAAAGGAACTAAATAAGAAGTAAATTTTAGAAATGCAGAAGAATTAGCCCTAATGAGGTGGATGGATCTAGAACCTATTATAAAAAATGAAGTAAGTCAAAAAGAGAAAGACAAGTACAGTATACTAACACATATATATATGGAATCCAGTAAGAGGGTAATGGTAACACACGCAGTGAAGCGATGGAAAAACAGACATAGATAACTGATGTATGGACATTGTGGGGAATGAAAAGCAGGTGGGAGGCATAGAGGGAGTAACATGGAAACCCATACTATCATATGTGAAAAAGATACCTACGGTCATTGTACTGTGGGAATAGGGGATCCTGCAGGGGTACAGTGCGAGGGCCTGGAGGAGCGGGGTGGGAGGCACTTGGAGGTGGGAGGGGGCCAGGGATATGCATATGACTGATCGGGGAACATACATGTCTGTGAACAACAAAACTATGTAAAAATTAAAAATAATAAAATTTTTAAAAAAGAAGCAAAATTTATCAGTCTGAATTGTGAAAAGTAGAGCTGCCAAGATGAAGGGGAAAGGGATGAGTGAAAAGACTTGGGTTGTAGTGTCAGTTTAATCACTAATTAGCTAGGGTGTAACTGGACTGCTTAAAAAGCATTCAAAACAGAAACAATGATGGTAGACTAACCACATGAGTTGTATAGGCACTCCTCAAAAATCCCATTACCCAAAATTGTGTTTTATTACAGAAACATAAGCCAAAATTGCAACAACAAAATTTAAAGCACTTTACAATTCACAAACTACTTTCATACCTATCGTTTCACTTGATCCTTCCCAGAATACTGATATAGATAAGTTTTATTCAAATGTCCATTATATAGCCTAAAAACACTGAGCCTAAGATAAAGTAGCTAAGAAATACTCTCCTCTTTCAAAACCTTTCATAATCTTTCAAAATCATTTCATGATATTAGACTGCTTGGTGACAAATCCTGACAACTCTTCCTCATGACAGGCAGTGAAGGTCCTTATCACTTCTTTGCTATATTACTTCAATATCCTCTTAACTGATGTCACTATCTCCAGTCCCTGCCTATTTCCAATCTATCTTTCAAACTGCAGCCAGAATCATATTTCTAAAACAAATTTGATAATATCATCCCTACTTAAAATTATTTTCTAGGCTAGCCATATCCAGCAGAACTTTCTATGATTATGAAAATGTTCTATATCTGTGTGTCAAATACAAAAGCCACCCAGACAGATGTGGCTACTGAGCACTTAAAATATGACTTGTGTGACTAAGCTACTAATTTTAATTGAAATTTAAATAGCCACATGTGGCTAATGTCTACTGTGTTGCAAAGTATAGCTCAAAGCAACAGGACACCTTTTTATTTCTGATCCTGGTGAAGACCAATGAATAAATACATAGGTTATATCAAAGTGTTAGAGCATTAGCTGCCTTTTTCTTTTTTCCTTCTTTTTTATTTTCTGTTTTCTAATCTTTTAGTAGGTGGTGTGTACTATTTTGGCAATTTTTTTTATAAATACAAGAACTTGACTTTGAAAAAATAAATATGAGTATTGATCTTTATTAGGCAGCATCAAATATGTAGAATACCCACAAATGATAACCAAAACTGGCTAAATCTAAAAGCTGCAGAATATCTCCAGGAAAGTTTCTTAAACTTGTTAAAGACTTATTTTACATTTTAAAAAATAATCAAGTCATATGCAAGAATGCTGATATGTATTATTAGTAGACTAAACAGAGTTCATATGGACATATTAACACAACCATACAACCTATTCAAAAAGATCAGAGGACCAACTGAAAAACTTAAATATGAAAATTTTCTCATTATAAAAACAAGTATATCAAACAGTGCCAAACTAGAATAACAAATGAAAGTTCCTTTTTACCATCCTGTGGCCTCCTAATCTATCTCCTCTCCAGAAGCATGTTTCCAGTATATGATTCCAGCTTTTTATGTATATTTATGTATATCCCAGCTTTTTATTATAATATACCCACACACTTCATGGACAGAATTGTGTCTCCTCCAAATTAAGTCCTAACTTCCAGTGTCTCAAATGTGACTGTATATGGAGATAGGACCTTTAAAGAGATTAATTTAAGATTGAACAAGGTCACTACGGTGGGCCCTATCTAATATGAATGATATACTTATGAGAAAAGATCAAGACACAGACATGCACAGAGAAAAGAGCTTGTGAAGATACAGAATATGGCCATATAACAAGCCAAGGAGAGACGTCTCAGAGGAAATCAACCCCACCAACACTTTATCTCAGACTTTTAGCCTCCAGAACCATGAGAAAATAACTTTCTGTTGTTTAAGATGCATAGTCTATGGTACCTCTGAGGCAGGAGGCAGATGATCACCCCTAGGCTAAAGTAACTGGAGACTCATTTCCTATGGATCAAAATTTCAAAAACGAGAATACCAGGACAATTAAGGCAGAAGGCTGGGCCCTGCCAAGACTACATATTTCTCATTCTCAAAGTCAGGAAACCTCCCAACCACACGTGCACAGGAAACCTCCTTGGATGCCAAAGGGGAGTTATGTCAAGGGATGTTCCCTATCCATATCCTTCTCAGTAAAATTCCGCTTGGCCAAGAGATGCGTATGTACACATGGGAGGACCCTGAGATATACCACATGCGGACTATGAACCAGGCAAATCAAAATGATTGGCCAAATGAAACCTGGAAGAAATACCCCATAAAAGTAATTCAAACTGCCATGAGGGCATGACTCAGGGACTCTCCGAGTCTGCCCATGTGCCTATCCGCACATATTGTACTCTTTTTCCTCTGAATAAATACTTACCTTGCTTCTTTGTGGGAATTCTTTTCTGGAAAGCCGAAGAAGCACCAGGTCCTTTGTCACTGACCATTGGTCTAATGGCTAGGACCTGGGGCTTTCACCACTTTGACCCAGTCCAATCTCTGGCTAGTAACCCAAACCCCACTCCAAGTCACTGTAGGCTGAGGTCACCAGAGACCACTTTGTTACAACAGTACTAGCAAACACATACAGACAGACAGCTGTTAAATCACCAAGGTTACGAATGGTTGAATAAAGACCTCACATTTGGCAGATATCTATACACTTAAAACTATGAATATATTACAATAAGTCAACACAAGTTACTCAAGAGCAGTAAAAAAAAATAATAATTTGATAAGTAAACCAGAATAGAAGCTTCAACTTCTTTTTTCTAGTACGCTTTAAAAAGCATGATAAGCTAGGATATAGTCTTAGAATACAGTCTCTCCACTCTAATGTCTCCTTCACCTCTGGATGTGGTAAAGAAAACTTAGAGAACTAATAAGCTAATAAATAGCCTGCAGTTAAAACTGCTACAAGGAGTTTTTATATGTCTTATTCCCCAAAGAACTCCATCTTATAAGTCATTTTTTTTAATTTTGTGCTTTTTTTTTTTTTTTGCCTCTAAGTCATCGTTTATTCTTCATCCATCTTTATTCTTTCTGGCATGTGTGGGCCTCCCATCACAGTGGCCTCTCTTGTTGCAGAGCACTGGCTCTGGAAGCATGCGCTCCGGAGCACTGGCTCATAATTGGACACACTGGTCCAGCCGTTCCTCCGCATGTGGGATCTTCCCTGGCACTGCAAGGGGGACTCTCTACCCACTTGAACCACCAGCGAAGCCCTTGCAAGTCATTTTTTTAGCAAAATATACCTATTAATAAAGTAATTCAAAAATTTAAAAAGCATATATACTTTGGTTATAGAGCAAACACTAACATTTAGTGACACTACCACACCACAGTACCATCTAGTGACAGAAATTGAATGGACAAACTTAAGAGGTTACCCTCAAGTTTAATAATACCACAATCTGATCATGATTTTGCTGAAATATACATGTTACAGAGAAATAAGCCTTCTTTTCTGATGTCTGGTAATAAAGAAAACATTTATTTCATGTTAGACTTTGTTTTGACTTGGTTATAGTGTTTAATCATTCAGTATTCTCTGAGTGCTTGATACATGTGAGATACTATGTCCAGTTCTGTGGAAGATAAAACAAGGCAATTGGAATGTATCTGCATTATAGGTGCATAAAATCCTATCTTCTCCACAAGACACATGATAACTGTACTAGTAGAAAGAGGTGTTATAAGAATTCAGAGGAGGAAGAAATTAATGTCTTACAAAATTGTAAGGAATAGTTCTATTGGCATAAATTGGTCCTTGAACTAAGATCTAAAGAAAAGAAAGGAGCTAGAGAGAGGACATTTCAGACAGAGGGTATGATATAAATGAAGGAACAAAACCAAAAAACACAAGGTTCAAAGAACAGGGAACAATCCAGGGTAGTTGAAAGGGCAGGGTATTTATAGAGAAATAGCAAATAATATGGCTAGCAAGCTAGTTAGGTGAAAATTCTTTAGGACCTTGAACAGCAGGCTAAGGTGTAGAGATCACTGAAGTCCAGGGAAATGATACTTATTATTAGAGTTATGCTTCAGGAAGAATAATCTGGATGTTTATTGTGTGAGATGGGATAAAAGGGTGAATGGCTAAACATAGTGAGAAAAGTCATGCATAAAGTTACATGGGCCTAAAACTAGGGCTTGAAGTTGAGAGACTAAAAATGACAGAATAGGCCATTGCTACTACAATGAAGTATTCACCTACTTCACAGGGCTACTGTGAAGATCAAACGACATAATACATTATTTGAAGACCTTATTTACTCACCAGTTGGCAAGCCTTACAATGGTGTTGAGAGTAAAAAAAGAGGACTTTAGGGAGATTTTAGGAAAGAAAGGAGAAAACAAAAATGTCACTTTTTGCAGGCAGCTAAATACGTACCTATTAAAATTACTAGAATATTAAACAATTAAAAGATCTAATTTTGATTAAGACTGAATACTAAGAAAAATAATGCCTATAAGCAAAAAGAAATAGGATTTAAAATTATCTCAGCAATATAAAAATTATGTACATATAAGAACTGGAATTCAAGGGGAAAATGTAAAAATATTTAAGAAGTTAGACTGTGAGTATTTTTCTCATGTTTCTATTAGATGTGATTTTATACAATTAAAAAGAGAAATTTACAGATAAAATAAAAAAGGAACTATAAGAATCACATATGGGGTTGGTTCTCTTTGAGCCGACCCACTGTTCTGATAGTGTCAGTTCTCCCTTAGCCAACCCGCTGTTCTAGCAGCGTCTTCCACTTTAACAATGTCGGCTCTCCCTTGAGCCGGCCCACTGTGAGGCCTGCTGTTCTCACGTCTCCCACTTTCTCCCTTAAGCTGGCCCGCTGTACTGGCAGCAACTCTCCTTTCCCCCACTCTAATAAACCTCACTTTCCTCTCAAAAAAAAAAAAGAATCACATATGGAACAGGCAATTTTGCCTCTATTACTCTAGTCTATTTGACAACATGGCAAGAACATCACCCTTTGAAAAACCAACAACTTTAAGATCACAACACTGACTATCAATGTATTACTGTATTTTCCGTTTAATACAGTCTAATATAAGCAAAACAGATTTCCCTCCCATTTTTACCCCCACTGTCCAGTGACAAGTGTCCCTTATTCTGCCACTAGCTATTAATACTTAGAAACTCCATTAGAGACCCACCAGCCTGCAATATTTATTGGGGCTTCTTTGATCCCATTGAAAATGCATAGAAAATGAAACATATGTGCATGTGTATTTTACTCAGGGGATAGTTCATAGCCTTTATCAGATTCTCAAAGGGCCTACTGTTCTAAATGAAAGTTTAGAACCACTATTATGAACTTTTATCACCCCTCCTATTACTTTTAATTACCAATTCAAATCAATATATCAATGGTTTAGAGAATGTTCTCTATTCAACCATTTCCGAATGAGGGGTCCTCTGAATTCCTCTTCTCAATCTCCAGTGCTGCTTCTGCAAGCAGCAGAAGACCTTTCAGCCTAAAAAGGTTCTAACACCTTTTTATTTCCATTCTTTATCATTTATAGCCCATGTAAGCTTCATCTTTATTTTATAAAATTTTTTATACTAATGCTTTTCTCCACCACCTTCTTGGAACCATTTCTACCTTCCTAGATGATTTTAGAACCTAGCTTACTTTTCTTCCACTCTAATTCCATCTCCCCAACACTAGCAAATACTACACTCACCATCAATCTCAGTTCTCCCACTCCTACACTGAGATCAGTAAGTAGTATGACAAGAGACAGAACAATACAATTCCACTCCATTAAAAATGTATGTGAACTTAAATGCAGCTTATATTGCTCCTAGAAAACTACCACCAGTAATAAACAAGGCTCACAAAGTAGAGGTGGTATATAATCAAAGGGGTAGTTTCCACCAATGGAAGTCAGGAAACTACAGAAATGGAAGAAACCTTAAAGTTCAAGTAGCAGAATCTTGTATTACAAAAACTGAGACCCAAAGAAAGAAGTGATCCATTCAAGACAATTAAGAATAAAAACAGAGTTCAAGTGGTCAGTTGTCCCGGTCCAATGTTCATTCCACTATGCCATGTTATGCCCTTTGTTTACCATCTGTTTATTGTCTTCAACATTTAGAAACCAAAATCCTTCAAATTGTCTGTATTTCCCCCAGTAAGCTGTACTTACTACTACCTCGAGACTCTTTAATATATGCACTATCATCCCTTCCTGGCTTGTTGGGTGAGAATGACACAGGGGACAAAAAGTGAGCCTTGCTGATAACAAGATAAACTGTATTTTTAAGTACACTAACACCCTCCTTAAGTCAGTTATTATCATTGCAAAGATATTTGTTACAATTAATAGTTATTTACTCTGCCTCTTATGATGTCATTTAAAAAGTCTGCCTTGCATACAGATAGCTAATGAACACATGAAAAGATGCTCAACATTGCTTATTATTAGAGAAATGCAAATCAAAACCACAATCAAGTATCACTTCACACTGGTCACAATGGCCATCATGAAAAAGTCTACAAACAATAAATGCTGGGCTTCCTTGGTGGCCCAGTGGGTAAGAACATGGCGCCAGTTTGATCATTGGCCTGGGAAGATCCCACGTGCCACAGAGCGGCTGGACTGATATGTCCAACTACTGAGTCGGAGGTCTGGAGCACATGCACCCAGAGCCAGTCCTCTGCAGTAACAGAAGTCACTGCGACGGGAGGCCCACAAAGGCCAAAGAACAAAGAAGGATGAAAATAGATAAATGAAAGACCAACAGAAGTGGCCAAAAACAAAAAACAAAAACAAACAAACAAACAAAAAAAACAATAAATGCTGGAGAGGTTGTGGAGAAAAGGAAACTATCTTGCGTCACTGGTGGTTAAGTAAATTGGTACAACCAATGAGCAAGCAGGTTCCTTAAAAAACTAAAATCAGAACTACTACGTGTGCATCTGTGCATGCATGCTAAGTCACTTTAGTCATATCTGGCTCTTTGCAACCCTATGGACTGTAGCCGCCAGGCTCCTCTGTCCATGGAATTCTCCAAGGCAAGAATACTGAAGTGGGTTGCCATGTCCTTCTCCAGGGTTTCTTCTCAACCCAGGAATCGAACCCACATCTCTTATGTCTCTTTCATTGGCAGGCATGTTCTTTACCACTAGCGCCACCTGGGATGCCCCATATGACCCAATAATCCCACTACTGGGCATATACCCTGAGAACCAGAGAAAAATGCCTTCAAAACTGTCATTATAAATATGTTCAAAGACTAAAGGAAACAATGTTAAAGAGATAAATGAAGTTGTGATGACATTGTCACATCACACGTAGAGCATCAATAAATAGATAGAATTTTTAATTTTTTTTAAAAGAACTAAATGGAAATCATCTAGAGCTGAAAAGTAGAAAAGCTGAAATGAAAAATTCACTAGAGGGGCTCACCAGTAGATATGAACTGGCACAAGAAATAATTAGTAAACTCAAAAATAGCCAGTAGAAATCATGTAAACTGGAAAGATCTTTTTTCAAGTGGGAAAAAATATCCAGATCCCCAGAGAAATGTAGGACATTATTAAGCACATCAACACATGTATAATGACTGTACCAGAAAGGTGAGAGCTAAAGGGAAGAAAAACTACTCAATGAAATACTGACTGAAAGCTTGCAAAAGTTTATTTTAAAAAACAAAAAATTTCATTTCGAGGAAGTTCAACAAACTCCAAATGGGAAATGTCAACTACAAATTAGCACTTGTCTATCACCTACAAGTTGGCACTTGCCAAGAGCATCCACCAGTGAATAAACAACAAGGGCATTTGCCATCTGCCTGTGCTGCTGCAGCTGCTGACCCTTGACACTTCCTAAAGAGAATTCTGGGCACTCTGTATGCCAGGGAAACTGGTGGAAAAGGTCTTTACAGAAGATTTTTTTCAGGAACTGGTTTCATGATCCCAATATTTGGATCTCCTCATATCTAGAAAAGCACTAAATCCCCTCATGATAACATCAGCTCCTTGTGACTATTAGAAAACCTTTTGTAAAATGAGTGCTCCCTCTTCACCAATATCTTACATATTGACCTTCCCCCAATGGCTCTTTGGAGCAGTTTCTCAGAGCTATCTGAGGTGCTGTCTCCCAGGCTGCTGTCCTCATTAGTGCATCTTTTCAATTGACAGTTTGGATGACTGATAAAGGGACCCAGAGTCTCTTCCCTCTTTCACCTGAATACACCATGAGGAACAAGAGCTTTGGTACCAACAGCTGTCCCTTGCACCCATCCATCACCTCAAGGAGTGCAGACGAATTTGGGTAAGCCCTCTCCTGTACTGGTTGAGATCCTTAATTTTATTTGGTGGTGGAGCAGGTTACCTGCCCTTTCCTAGTTGAAAGATACTTGGGAAGGAGGAGTGACTGAAATATACCAGAGCATACCCACTCATGCTCTAGACACTGAGTGGGGCTCAGCTGAAAGATACCAAGGAATACCCATACCACTGAAAGATACTGAGTAGGGAGGCCTGGTTGAAAACACTGGAGGCGGGAGCTGGTTGAAAGATGCCAGGGAATACCCATCCAGTGGAAATGTACTGGGGGAGAGAGTGCTGGTTGAAAAATAACAAGGCTGAAGATGGTGGAGAAGTAGGTGGATGTGAAGTACATCTCTCTTCACAGATACATAAAGAATACACCTTCAGACACAGAAGATCTTGAACAACACCAGCTGAGAGTAGGTAGGAGTACCTGACAACTGGAAAAGAATATATAGAACCACTCAAGACTTGATTAGGATGAAGAAAGCAGGGGTAAAAAGAAAAGAGTTAACAGGACTGGACCTGCCCTTCGTGGGTGGGGGAAATGAAGCAGGCGTCTGATCCCCATATCAGGGCAGCTGTTTGGGACAGGGGAGAAAGATTCGAGGCTGAGAGTGAAGCAGCTGATCTGTAACAGTCTAAATGGAACGGGAATCAAACAGGCAATACTTGCCACAGCCTTACGTACCCCAGACAGGGATGCAAGTCCCCTAGAAAGCCCAGTGGTTAGGAGCTGAAACATAGGGATTGTAGAGCAATCCTAGGGTGAGGTCTGCTGTTGAATGCAGAGACAGCCCAAAAGGAGGTGAGAGAGGAGATCACAATAGGAAATGCCTGTGGAGGAAAACCAGGCAGTAAAGGAGGCAAGGTGACACTGCTGAATCATGCATAGGGGATATAGAGCCATTTCCCTTGCCTCTCTCTCCCCACATGCCAGCACCAGCAGCTGAACAATAGAGAGGCTGGCCCTTTATGTGCCTCTGACTTGCTGAACAACAGACTAGGACCCCAGCCAGGGGGGCCCCTTTAAGTGCTTGACATGCTGAGCAATAGAGAAGGACCCCACCCAGAGTGATCATTTAAGTGCCTGCAATAGAGAAGGATGGGGAGGGGGAGCAGATTTAAATGCTTGAATGAGTGGAGCAACAGAGAAGACCAGCCAAAGAGGCGCTCTGATCACCAGCTGGCAGAGACTAGAAAAAGACTCTGACAGGGCCACAGATCCTGTGACTGAGGCAGTCAGTGTCCCTGCACACTTGGCACCACCAGAGTCTCCATGACCCAGGCAGCTGAGCCAACATTACGCTCAATCCTCACTGCAGGAGAGTTGCCACAAGCAAGGAAAAGCCCTTAAGACAGTGCCACATCTCCTGTGAAAATAGCCACCTTCACCCCTGCATAGACTGCATTGCCAGGGTCCCCATGATCCAAGCAACCATGCTACCTCCATGAATGATGCCCATTGAGAGAGCTGCCACAGGCTAGAAAAAATCCCGCTTGCATATGTATGTGTGGCACTGCTTTGGTCATGTCTGACTCTTTGCAACCCTGTGGACTGTGGCCAGCCAGGCTTCTATTGCACTATATGCCCTTCTAGAGCACTGTATTTCTTGCTGTGCTAGCTGCCAGCTTACCCTGAGTATCTGCTGCCAAGGCCCTTGCATCCTAAGCAGCAGTGCCATCTCCACACCTGGTCCTCACTGGGGCAGACCCAAGTCCTCCAGGGCAGCCTCAGGAGCAAGTTTCTGTGGACAACTCACATGCAGAGGTGGACATAAAACTATAATTGAAACCCAGGGACAGAGTGGCTACGGAAGAGGACCCAAAACTTTCCCACCAGCTGTACAAACTAACGATTAAATCCGCATGACCAACTAGGTAGACTCTGTGTCTATGGAATATATAAAAGGACAATGAGAGTTCTCAAAAAAAAAAAAAAAACACACTATTTCTGACAGCTATGGACACTGGAGGCAAGAACACACAGGAATAGGACCAGATCAGAATCTGAGCTGCCCACAGAGCAGGTCCAGAGACCAGCCCAGTACTGGAGAGCATCCTAGGGAGGCAAGGGGGACTGTGACTCCCAGCAAGGGAAAGGATGCTGACACCTGAGATTCAAGAAAAACATTTATTATTTTTATATTTGGATTTGTTCTGTAGTTGTTTCTAGATTTTTTCTTCTTTTTTCTCTTTTTTCCACCTCTGTTACTGCAGTTGTTGATTTCATTATTTTTAATTTTGATTTTATTTTGTATTATTAAATCTATTGCAGCTTTTGAGAATTTTTTTTAATCACACTTTTACTTCCTTTATATACTTCTGCTTCTACTTGGATCATCTATGAATCTGTAGGGCTTCCACTTTTTTATTCATTTTTAGTTTTTTTAATTCATTTTTTATTTTAAATTTGTTATTATTTTTTCTATATTTATCCTTTTATTCTTTTCCCATTGTAGTTATTCTTTAATAAATACAAATCTTCTTTATCTATACCTACTAAGATTTCTAGTTTTCTTTCCTTCCTTTTCTTTCTTCTTCTCACCATGTTTGTTAGTTTTGTTTTTGCTGCTTCATTCCAGAGTCAGCACCTTGCTTTAGCTTTGTTTCCCAGTTTGTGCTTTAGTTAGTTTTGTTTTTAACTGGTTGCTATCATTTTTCGGTTCCTTTGTTCACCAGGTCAATCTACTGTACTTTTTTTTTTTTTTTTGGACTGTTTTGGTTTTCTTTGTGGATGTATATGTATGTATGCATATTCCATTATTTTAGTTATTATTTGCCTGACCTTGTAATTGCCATTTGTTTGGAGTGCATCTTTTGTTTCTTGTTTTTGTGTGTTTGTTTTAATCCCATTTAATGCCATAATAAGCTAAGTGTGTAATCTCAGTTCTCCAGTCAGAAATCAGGCCCTGAACCTTTGCTGTGGGTGTGCTGACTCCAAAACCAAAAAAGATCAGAGAACGCCAAACATTAGGGAGTATTAATTAGTAAGAACTCCCACAACAACTACCTACATACAAGATCCAGCATCATCTAACTGAAAGCAGCAACCAGTGCAGGACATCTCATCCAAACAAGAGACAAAAATATAAACTCATCATCAGACAGAATTACCATTTTACATAGCCCTGACCATCAGAGGTTAAAAAGAAAAATCTCACCTCCACCCATCAGAACACAAACAAAAATCAAACCCTACATGAAGCTTACACAAACGGGACCACAACCTTATCCACCAAGAGCAGAAACCAAAACAAAGAAAGAATTCAACCACAAAGCCTTGGAAAAGGAGACCACAAACAAAAAAGTTAAAAAAATGAAAAGGGAGAGAAATACTGCACAAATGAAAGAACAGCCTAGAAACACACATGTCCAAGTAAATGAAGAGGAAATAGGCAAACTACCTGAAAAAAGAATTGAAGACTAATGATATTAAAGATAACACAACACATTGAAAATAAAATGGAGAAAATGCAAGAATCAATTAACACATTTAATGAAGACATAGAGGAAATAACAAATAAACAGACATAAACAGCACAATTACTGAACTAAAAAATATTCTAGAAGGAATAAACAGCAGAGTATCTGAGGCAGAAGAATGAATAAGTGAGCTGCAAGACAGAATGGCAGAAATAACTTCTGAAAAAAAAAAAAACAGAATAAAGTAAGAAGAATGAACTGAGGAACTGAGGACAGTCTCAGAGACATCTGGGAAAATACTAAATGTACCAACATTCGAATTATAAGGGTCCCAGAAGAAGACAAAAAGAAAGGATATGAGAAAATTTCGGAAGAGATTATAGCCAAAAATTTCCCCAAAATGGAAGGAAATAGTCAATCAATTTCAAGAGTAAAGAGTCCCATACAGGACAAACCCAAGGAGAAACAAACCAAGACACATATTAATCAAATTAACAAAGATTAAACACAGGGCTTCCCTGGTGGTCCAGTGGGTAAGGACACCGCCTTGCAGTGCAAGGGGTGCCGGTTTGATCCCTGGCCTGGGAAGATCCCACGTGCCGCGGAGCGGCTGGACCGATGTGTCCAAGTACCGAGCCGGAGCTCTGGAGCACATGCGCCCAGAGCCTGTGCTCTGCGACAACAGAGGCCACCGCGATGGGAGGCCCACATGGGCCAAAGAACAAAGATGGATGAAAATAGATAAATGAAAGACCAGTAGAAGTGGCCCGCCTGCCCCCCTCCCTCCCCAACCCGCCCCCGGCCAAAAAGAAAGATTAAACACAAAAAGAGAATATTAAAAGCAGAAAGGGAAAAGTAACATACAAGGAAAAACGCGTACAACTAACACTGGATCTTTCAGCAGAAACTCTGCAGGCCAGGATATATGCCAAGTACTAAAAGGGAAAAATTACAATCAAGAAAAATTACAAAGGGAAAATACAATCAAGATTACTCTACCTGGCAAGGATCTCATTCAAAATTGATCGAGAAACCAAAAGCCTTAAAGATAAGCAAAAATTAAGAGAATTTAGTACCACTAAATCAGCTTTACAACAAATGTTAAAGGGACTTACACAGACGAGAAACACAAGAGAAGAAGACCTACAAAAACAAACCCTGAACAATTAAGAAAATGGCAATAGAAACATATATATCAATAATTACTTTAAATGTAAATGGATTAAATGCTCACGCCAAAAGACAGAGAATGGCTGAATGGATACAAAAACAAGACCCTTACATATGCTGTCTACATGAGACTCACTTCAGACCTAGAGACACATACAAAAATAAGAGAACTAAAAGTGGTATTCCACGCAATTAGAAATTAAAAGAAAGCCAGAGTAGCAATCCTCATATCAGACAAAATAGATCTTAAAATTAAAAATATTACAAGAGATAAGGAAGGACACTATATAATGATCAAGGGCTCAATCCAAGAGAAAGACATAACCACTGTAAATATTTATGCACCCAACATAGGAGCATCTCAATACATAAAACAAACACTAACAGACATAAAAGGAGAAATTGCCAGTAACACAATAACAGTAGAGGACTTTTAACATGACACTTACACCAAAGGACATATAATCAAAACAGAAAAGTTATTAAGGAAACACAAGTCTGAAATGACATACTGGACAAGATAGATCTCATTGATATCTTCAAGACACTCTGTCCCAATACAGAATACACTTTCTTCTCAAGTGCACATGGAACATTCTCCAGGACAGACCACATCTTGGGTCAGAAATCAAACCTCAGTAAATTTAGAAAACTGAAATCATATCAAGCATCTTTTCTGACCACAATGCTATGAGACCAGAAATCAATTACAGGAATACATCTGTAAAAAACACAAACATACGGAGATTAAACAATATGTTTCTAAATAACAAATAGGTCACTCACAAAATCAAATGGGAAATCAAAAAATTCCTAGGAACAAATGACAATGAAAACACAACTCAAAATCTATGGGATGAATCAAACGCAGTTCTAAGACAGAAGTTTAGAGCAATACAATCCCACCACAAAAACGAAAAACATTGAATAGACAACCTAACTTTAAACCTAAAATAACTGAAAAAAAAGAGTAAAAAAAAAACAACAAAATTAGCAGAAGGAAAGAAATCATAAAATCAATGAAAAAGAAATGAAAGAAACAATAGTAAAGACAGATAAACTAAAAGCTCATTCTTTGAGAAGATAAACAAAACTGACAAATCTTTAGGCAGACTCACCAAGAAAAAAAGAGAAAAATCAACAAAATCAGAAATGAAAAAGAAGAGGTTATGACAGTGCAGAAATACAAAGGATTATAAGATATTATGAGCAACAATATGACAATAAAATGGATAACCTGGAAGAAATAGACAGATTCTTAGAAAAGTTCAATCTTCCAGACTGAACCAAGAAGAAATAGAAATTATGAACAATCCAATTACACACACTGAAATTGAAACTATGATCAAAAATCTCCCAAAAAACAAAAGTCCAGGGCCAGATGGCTTCACAGGTGAATTCTATCAACCAATTAGAGAAGAGCTAATACCTTCTCTAAAAATGGGCATAGAAGGAATCTATCTCAACATAGTAAAGGCTATATATGATAAACACACAGGAAACATGATTCTCTATGGTGAAAAACTGAAAGCATTCCATCTAGGATCAGGAACAAGAGAAGGGTTCTCAGTCTCACCAATATTATTCATCATAGTTTTGGAAGTCCTAGCTATAGCAATCAGAGAAGAAAAAGGAATAAGAGGAATCCATCTCAGAGGAGAAGTAAAACTCTCACAGTTTGCAGATGACATGATACTATAAATAGAAAACCCTAAAGATACTTTCAGAAAATTACTAGAGCTAATCAGTGAATTTAGCAAAGTCACAGGATACAAAATCAATACACAGAAACCAGTTGCATTCCTTCATACTAACAATGAAAAATCAGAAAGAGACATTAAAGAATCAATCTCTTTCACTATTACAACAAAAAGAATAAAATATCTCGGAATAAACCTACAGAAAGAGACAAAAGAACTGTATACAGAAAACTATAAGACACTGATGAAAGAAATCAAAGACAAAATAAACAATGGAGAGATATTCCATGTCCCTACATTGGAAGAATCAATATTGTGAAAATTACTATACTACCAAATGCAATCAACAGTTTCAGTGTGTTCCCTATCAAATTAACAATGGCATTTTTCACAGAACTAGAACAAAAAAATTCACAATTCAGATGGAAACATAAAAGACCCCAAATAGCCAAAGCCATTTTGAAAAAGAAGTATAAAACTTAAGGAATCAACCTTTCTGACTTAAGACTATACTACAAAGCTACAGTCATCAATAAAACATGGCACTGGCACGAAAACAGAAATATAAACCAATGGAACAAAATAGAAAGTCCAGAGATAAACCCACGCATTTATGGGTACCTTATTATTGACAAAGGAGGCAAGAATATACAATGGGGTAAATATAGCCTCTTCAACAGGTGGTGTTTGACAGCTAGGCATAAAAGAATGAAATGAGGACTCTTCCTAACACCATACAAAAAGATAAACTTAAAATGGAAAATAGAAGAAACTATAAAATACTTAAAGGAAAACATAGGCAGAACACTCTCTGACATAAAAATCTCAGAAACTATAAATGATAAACACACAGGGAGCATGATTCTCTAGGGTGAAAAACTGAAAGCATTCCATCTAGGGTCAGGAACAAGAGAAGGGTTCTCAGTCTCACCGATATTATTCATCATAGTTTTGGAAGTCCCGGCTATAGCAATCAGAGAAGAAAGAGGAATAAGAGGAATCCATCTCAGAGGAGAAGTAAAACTCTCACAGTTTGCAGATGACATGATACTATAAATAGAAAACCCTAAAGATACTTTCAGAAAATTACTAGAGCTAATCAGTGAATTTAGCAAAGTCACAGGATACAAAATCAATACACAGAAACCAGTTGCATTCCTTCATACTAACAATGAAAAATCAGAAAGAGACATTAAAGAATCAATCTCTTTCACTATTACAACAAAAAGAATAAAATATCTCGGAATAAACCTACAGAAAGAGACAAAAGAACTGTATACAGAAAACTATAAGACACTGATGAAAGAAATCAAAGACAAAATAAACAATGGAGACATATTCCATGTCCCTACATTGGAAGAATCAATATTGTGAAAATTACTATACTACCAAATGCAATCAACAGTTTCAGTGTGTTCCCTATCAAATTAACAATGGCATTTTTCACAGAACTAGAACAAAAAAATTCACAATTCAGATGGAAACATAAAAGACCCCAAATAGCCAAAGCCATTTTGAAAAAGAAGTATAAAACTTAAGGAATCAACCTTTCTGACTTAAGACTATACTACAAAGCTACAGTCATCAATAAAACATGGCACTGGCACGAAAACAGAAATATAAACCAATGGAACAAAATAGAAAGTCCAGAGATAAACCCACGCATTTATGGGTACCTTATTATTGACAAAGGAGGCAAGAATATACAATGGGGTAAATATAGCCTCTTCAACAGGTGGTGTTTGACAGCTAGGCATAAAAGAATGAAATGAGGACTCTTCCTAACACCATACAAAAAGATAAACTTAAAATGGATTAAAGACCTAAATGTAAGACCAGAAACTATAAAATACTTAAAGGAAAACATAGGCAGAACACTCTCTGACATAATTCACAGGAAGATCCTACATGACCCACCTTCTAGAACGATGGAAATAAAAATAAAAATAAACAAGTGTGACCTGATTAAATTAAAAGGCTTTTGCACAACAAAGGAAACAGTAAACAAGGTGAAAAGACAGCCCTCAGAATGGGAAAAAATAACAGCAAATGAAACTGACAATGGATTAATTTCTAAAATATGTATCTAGTTCATACAACTCAATAACAGAAAAACAAACAACCCAACCAAAAAGTGGGGAAAAGACCTAAACAGACATTTCTTCAAAGAAGATGTACAGATGGCTCACAAACACATAAAAAGATGCTCAACATTGCTCATTAGTAGAGAAATGCAAATCAAAACTACAATGAGATAACTTCACGTGGGTCAGAATAGCAATCATCAAGTGTACAATGAATAAATGCTGGAGAGGTTGTAGAGGAAAGGGAACCCTTTTGCACTGTTGGTAGGAATGTAAATTGATATAAATTATGTAAGAAATTTACGAAGATTATCCTATGACCTAGTAACCCCACTACTAGGGATATACCCTTAGGAAACCAAAATTGAAAGACACATGTACCCCAATGTTGACTGAGGCACTATTTACAATAGCTAGAAAATGAAGCAACCTACATGTCCATCGACAGATGAATGGATAAAGCTGTGGTACATACAATGCAATATTACTCAGCCATAAAAAGGAACATATTTGAGTTAGTTCTAATGAGATGGGTGAACCTAGAGCCTATTATACAGAATAAAGTAAGTTGGAAAGAGAAAGACAAATAACATATATTGACACATATATATGAAATCTAGAAAGATGGTACCAGTGATCCTACACATAGGCCAGCAATGGAGACACAGAGGTGAAGAACAGACTTTTGGAATCAATGGGAGAAGGAGAGGGTGGGATGATTTGAGAGAATAGCATTGAAACATATACCTTACCATATGTAAAACAGCTAACAAGTGTGACTTTGATGTATGAATCAGGGCACCCAAAGATGGTACTCTGTGACATCCTGGAGGGATAGGATGGGGAAGGAGATGGGCGGTGTATTCAGGATGGGGGGAGGGGGCACATCTGTAACTAAGGCCAATTCATACTGATGTATGGCAAAAACCATCACAATATTGCAAACTAATTATCCTCCAATTTTATAAAAAAAGAAGTTATCACTAATATTTATCTTCACCAATCTACAGAATGCTAAAATAAAGGATAGTTCATGGTTGCTTAAGGAAAGTAGGATGTATGTTTTTAGAAAAGAAAGTATGAGGAATGGAAATGCATTTTACAATCGGAAAAGGAAGTAGGTCTCGCTTACATGTGGCTCTTTCAGGATGGGAAAAGAAAGTAATGGATACAGAAAGTGGTAAGAAGGTTTGTGGAAAGTGGACCCTAAGGAGAGTTTTGTGCATGGTCAGAACTAACTTCAAAATACATTTAATTAAGTTTACTTTTAAATGAATTTTAAAGCAAGCTGGTGCAAAAACTTGAATTTGACTTTTCTTTCTGTTAGGAAAACAGGCTTTCTTCAGATGCTGAACTGCCTTTGATAATAGAGTTACATTTCTTTACCTCTTAAATGATCTGTATTTACCTTTGAAATCATTTACTGCTACTCAGGCTAAGTGAATAGCTATTGTTTCACAGTGCCCTATGGTCCTATCCGACTGACTGTTCTAAACCCTTTTTATATTTACTGACAAAACTTCCTAAATTAAATGTTAAATGAAGCACTTTAATTTCTAGCTTACTTTGGGATGCTTCAGAAGGTCCCTGAAACATCCCAAAGAGATTAAACTAATTAGGTTCATTTGGTAAGTTGAATTACATGGGAAGTATTGTCAAATGAGCAATAAATCTCAGGTTATATTGGGTGTTAAATGTTACTGATATCTTAGAAATGATATGGAGTTCTTAAAATTCTGGTATGTCCTAGTAAAATGTTATCAGACATAATTCTAGTTATTATCTTAAAGTGTTATCACAGCACTAACCAAGTTTTACAAAAATGCTTCCTTTTCAAGATTTATAGAAAGGACTTTTGGATAAATACAAGTTTCTGAACTAGGTAAGACATTAAAGGATTCTAATGGGAAAGCGGATGGCTTCACAAAGATTAAAAAAAGGACTGAATGAACCAGTGAATATGCTTATAACTTTCATGGTTTCTATCTGAAAAATTATTGGTTTGAATCTGTGTTTTCCAAGTGTAAGGAAAACCTTCCCCTCAAACTGATTATGACTTACAGTAATTTGGGTAAAATATTTTTGTAAGCAAAACTGAAACATGTATCTTTGCTCTCTCTGATCCTTACAGAGACTGGAAACTCAGGTTTCCAGTAGCTTTATCAGATAAGCTAGGAAGGCTATCTCATAAACAGGTACAGAAAAGTCAAGAAATTTTGGAGACCTTGAGAAGAGAGGAATTCACATGGATCTGTTAGGCAAAATCTGTGATAAGCCTTCAGTGTGACTTTACTAGCCCTGAGAGGTTTTCTTTGCTTTTGTTTTATTTTGTTTTGTTTGTTTGTTTTTTACAGTTCAGTCTGAGAATCCATTTTTAGTAAAGTAAAAAAAAAAAAAGAGGTCTATGATCAATTATGGTTTTATAATCATCAGGTCAAGTTTACTGAAACCAAACTTATTTCACAAACAAATTAGTTTTAATTTGGCTATACCTGGTAAAAACAAGGGTAATTTTAGGGAGAAAAAGCTATTTCAATGAACATTAAATCTCAGTTTCCTGATGCAACTCTGTATCTACTAAGATTCATCTCCTGGTTAATTCTTTGCTGTTATGGTATATTAATGTAAAATTTAACTGAATTAATAAAAGACATCCTAGGTTTGTTTCTGAAGCTTATCTCAGTCATTTATCTTTGGATGAAGATCAGATGCCTCACAATCTACAGTCTAATACTAAAATCCTCTAATATAACACATTTGATGAACCATATGAAAAATCAGATCTCTGCCTTGAGTGACCCATTCCCTAGTCTTGATCTTTTTTTTTTTTTTTGATCATCTTTTAAAAAACTGATTTGGTGTGCGAGTCTCATGGATGAAATATTTACTTATAGT
Source organism: Tragulus kanchil (assembly GCA_022376925.1). NCBI lineage: Eukaryota > Metazoa > Chordata > Mammalia > Artiodactyla > Tragulidae > Tragulus > Tragulus kanchil. Next base: position 66,247,426 of record JAIOJX010000001.1, on the reverse strand, counting down.
TCCATTAATGTTATTAGCTATATTGTTTGTATTTTGCCTACTTTACAATATTATTGATTCTTATATTACCAAGTACATGACTGAGCTTCTAACAAAAATAATGATGACTAGATTGAAGCAGTTGATCAAATGTTTAGTTCAATATGAGATCAACTATTGGAAAAGTGTAACTTTAGATATGGGAGGGTTCAATGAGAGGAAATATTTCCTGGACCATAAGTAGAAGACAGGTGTCCAGATATCTATGACTATTAAGGCCTAGTCCAGTAATAGCACACTGAGTTGCCTATAAGTAAAATCTTCTCCAGAACTAGGAATGAGCCTTCCTAACAATGTGGAATGGAACAGTCATGAAATGCCTCCCTAAGTACAGTCAGATTTACGACCATGAGGAAGCCCTGTCAACTACAAATGGGCACTTGCCTGTCTACTATAAATTGGCACTTGCCAAGAGCATTTGCCAGAGACTGAACAACAACAACAATGGCATTTGCTATCTGCCTGTGCTGCTTCAGCTGCTGACCTTCAACCCTCCCTGAAGGGAATTCAGAATGGAGAGTGAGGCACTCTGTCCAGGTACGCTGGTGGAACACACCAATAGATAGATATTTTCAGGAAATGATTTCATGATCCCAATCCTTGTATCTCCACACATATAGAAAAGCACTAAATCCCTTTGTGGTGACATCACTTCCTTGTGACTAACAAAAAACCTTTTATAAAATGAATACCTGATTGTACTGAACTTCCCCCTTCACCAAAATTTTATATATTTACCCACCCTCTCTGCCTCTTTGGAGCAGTCTCTCAGAGTGATCTGAGGTACTGTCTCCCCATCTGCAGTCCTCACTTTTCCCCAAACAAAACTTAACTCACAACTCTAATGTTGTTCATCTTTTTTAGTCAACAGAAACATACAAAGAGGTCCATGGGCACATTGCAGTAAAAATATTGAAAGTCAAAAACAAGGGGAAAATCTTCAAAGTAGTAAGAGAAAAAAAACTCCTCACTAACAAGAGAACTAAAATATAATATGCAGCTAATTCCTTAGCAGAAACAATATATCATCTGTAAGGCAGTGGGATACCATATTCAAAGGGCTCAAAGAAAAAACTGTCAAGCAAGAATCCTATATTCAGGAAAGCTATTGGTCAAAAATAAAGTCAAATAATGACATCCCTGAACAAATAAAAACTGAGAGAATGTGTTACTAGCAGAACTACCTTACAAGAAATACTGCAGGAAATCCTTTAGGGTGAAAGCAAATGACCTCAAATTGTAACTCAAATGCACACACACACACACAAACACACACAGCACAGGAAAAGGTACGTCATTACATGTCATTACACTTTATACATATGATATATACATTATACTAAAGGTGTGCCATTATACTATATAAATGCACATTTTTTCTATTTTCTTCTTTGTACTGATTTTAAAAGCAACCATATAAAAAATATTTATATAATGCATGGTTAAGCCTATAACATACACAGATGCAATACACTTGCCAATAACAGCACAAAGGAGATGGATGGGAGCACAGCTATACTGGGCTAAGGACTTGACTCCAGATGGCAACACAACAGAACAAATGAAGGGAACCAGAAATGATAAATATGAAGGTTAAAATAATAAAAGCCATAAATATTTACTTACCCTCCTTTCTTCTCTCAGCTCCTTTAAAAGTCATAAAATTATATAAAGTCATAATTATGACAATATATTATTAGGATTGTAACATTTATAGATGTAATATATATTCACGTAAAACAACAAAGTAGGGGAAGGAACATGAACTAGGCAAAAGTAATGCTTCTATAACTCTAACTAGAATTAAGTTATAAAATTCTTAGAAGAAAACATAAGGGTAAACCTTCATTACCTCAAATTTGGCAATGGATTTTTAGCTATAAAACCAAAAGTATGACCAACAAAAGAAAAAGATAAATTTGACTTCAAAAAACTGCAAAACTTTTGTGCTTCAAAGAACACTATCGAAGAAGAAAAAGACAATACACAGAATGAGAGAAAATATCTGCAAATCATATATCTATCAGATATCTAAAATAAAGACTTGTGTATCTCAATAAGAAAAAGACAAATAATCCAATTAACATTGGGTAAAGGATCTGAATTGACATTTCTCCAAAAAAATATGTACAAATGGCCAATAAGCACATGGATACATGTTCAATATCTTTAGTCACCAAGGAAATACAATGTAAAACCACAGGGGGACCTGACCTCACACCCATCAAAATGGCTAGACTAAAAACAGTCAGATAACAATAGCTATGATATAGAAAACTGGTACCCTCAGACCCTTCTGACAGTACTGTAAAATGCTATAGTCACTATGAAAAAGTTTGTCAGTTCCATAAAAAATTAAACACAGAATTACCATATGACTCAACAATTCTACTCTTAGGTATACACCTGAGGGAAATAAAAACGTATGGCCATATAAAACAAAAGAATGTTATTCATAACAGACAGCCTTCTTTGTACTGATTTTAAAAGAAAATAAAAAATATTTATATAATGCATGGTTAAGCCTATAACATACACAGATGCAATACACTTGCCAATAACAGCACAAAGGAGATGGATGGGAGCACAGCTATACTGGGCTAAGGACTTGACTCCAGATGGCAACACAACAGAACAAATGAAGGGAACCAGAAATGATAAATATGAAGGTTAAAATAATAAAAGCCATAAATATTTACTTACCCTCCTTTCTTCTCTCAGCTCCTTTAAAAGTCATAAAATTATATAAAGTCATAATTATGACAATATATTATTAGGATTGTAACATTTATAGATGTAATATATATTCACGTAAAACAACAAAGTAGGGGAAGGAACATGAACTAGGCAAAAGTAATGCTTCTATAACTCTAACTAGAATTAAGTTATAAAATTCTTAGAAGAAAACATAAGGGTAAACCTTCATTACCTCAAATTTGGCAATGGATTTTTAGCTATAAAACCAAAAGTATGACCAACAAAAGAAAAAGATAAATTTGACTTCAAAAAACTGCAAAACTTTTGTGCTTCAAAGAACACTATCGAAGAAGAAAAAGACAATACACAGAATGAGAGAAAATATCTGCAAATCATATATCTATCAGATATCTAAAATAAAGACTTGTGTATCTCAATAAGAAAAAGACAAATAATCCAATTAACATTGGGTAAAGGATCTGAATTGACATTTCTCCAAAAAAATATGTACAAATGGCCAATAAGCACATGGATACATGTTCAATATCTTTAGTCACCAAGGAAATACAATGTAAAACCACAGGGGGACCTGACCTCACACCCATCAAAATGGCTAGACTAAAAACAGTCAGATAACAATAGCTATGATATAGAAAAACTGGTACCCTCAGACCCTTCTGACAGTACTGTAAAATGCTATAGTCACTATGAAAAAGTTTGTCAGTTCCATAAAAAATTAAACACAGAATTACCATATGACTCAACAATTCTACTCTTAGGTATACACCTGAGGGAAATAAAAACGTATGGCCATATAAAACATGAATGTTAATAGCAGCATTATTCATAACAGACAAGATAGAAATAATCTCAATGACTATCAACTGATGAATGCATAATCTTTTATATTCATATCATCAAATATTATTCAGCTATAAAAAGAAATGAAGTATTTAATGCATGTCATCACATGAATGAACCTTGAAAACATAATGCTAAGTGAAAGAAGTCAGTCTCAAGACCAAATATTAAATGATTCCATTTATGTGAAAATCCAGAAAGGACGAATCTATTATAGAGACTGAACACAGATTAATAACGGTTGTATAGGCCTGCTGGGGGAGGGGAAATGAGGGATGATAGCCAAAAGGTTTCTTTTTGAGGTAATAAAAAAATAAAACTGACTATGGTATATCATTGAATATACTAAAATCCATTGACTATAATAAATCCATTTAATTATACATTTTAAGTGGGTGATTATATATGAAGTAATCTCACTTGTCTAAAAAATTAAATGAAGAAAGTATATTATCAGTGTCAAGATCAAGAGTCAAAAACTCATTAAACACAGATTTAAAAGACACTATGGATCAAGTATATGCTGTTTCAGTTTCTACCATATTAATATTAATGAAATAAATCCAAAATTCTTTCATTCAAAATTTTAAATCTTTTTAATGTCAATTAGTGTAGCAGAGAGGCAACTGTATAACATTATCATTATAATTTAGGTCTTATCTATGAAATCTTCCCATTTAAAGAAAAAACTATTTTTCTTAATAAATAAATTCAAATAAATAATAATGAACTCAAAATGGAATAAAGACCTAAATCTAAGGTCAGATAGACAAAAGCCATAGCAAGATCTTTTTTTTTTTTTTAATTTTTATTTATTTATCTTTTTTGGAGGGTGGGGTGGGGAGAGAGGGGAATGGGCAGGCCACTTCTATTGGTCTTTCATTTCCCTATTTTCATCCGTCTTTGTTCTTTGGCCCCGTGGGCCTCCCATCGTGGTGGCGTCCGTTGTAGCAGAGCGCCGGCTCTGGGCGCATGCGCGCAAGAGGTCCGGCTCGGTAATTGGACACATCAGTCCAGCCACTCCGCGGCACATGGGATCTTCCCAGGCCAGGGATCGAACTGGCGCCCCTTGCACTGCAAGGCAGTGTCCTTACCCACTGGACCACCAGGGGAAGCCCAGTAAGATCTTTTTTGATATGCTTCCTCCAAGCAATGAAAACAAAAACAAAAATTAGTAAATGGAACCTAATTAAAAACTTTTGCACAGCAGCAGAAACCATAAACAAAACAAAAACACAATCCACAGAATGGGGGAGAATATTTGCCAACAATATTAATCTCCAAAGTATACAAACAGCTCATTTGTAAAAAACAATCGAAATATGGATGAAGATCTAAATAGATATTTCTCCAAAGGAGACATCCTGATGGTCAAGAGGCACATGAAAAAATGCTCAACATCACTAATTATTAGAGAAATAAGAATCAAAACTACAAATAAAACAGAATCTAAACTACAATGAGGTATCACCTCACATCAGTCAGAATGGCCATCATCAAAACATCTACAAACAATAAATGCTGGAAAGGACTTCCCTGGTGGTACAAAGGATGGAAGTCAGCCTGTCAATGCAGGGGACAGGAGTTCGATCCGTGGTCTGGGAAGATTCCACATGCCATGGAGCAACCAAGCCCATGAAAATAGTCAATTAAAAAAGTCCAAAATTCTTTCATTCAAAATTTTAAATCTTTTTAATGTCAATTAGTGTAGCAGAGAGGCAACTGTATAACATTATCATTATAATTTAGGTCTTATCTATGAAATCTTCCCATTTAAAGAAAAAACTATTTTTCTTAATAAATAAATTCAAATAAATAATAATGAACTCAAAATGGAATAAAGACCTAAATCTAAGGTCAGATAGACAAAAGCCATAGCAAGATCTTTTTTTTTTTTTTAATTTTTATTTATTTATCTTTTTTGGAGGGTGGGGTGGGGAGAGAGGGGAATGGGCAGGCCACTTCTATTGGTCTTTCATTTCCCTATTTTCATCCGTCTTTGTTCTTTGGCCCCGTGGGCCTCCCATCGTGGTGGCGTCCGTTGTAGCAGAGCGCCGGCTCTGGGCGCATGCGCGCAAGAGGTCCGGCTCGGTAATTGGACACATCAGTCCAGCCACTCCGCGGCACATGGGATCTTCCCAGGCCAGGGATCGAACTGGCGCCCCTTGCACTGCAAGGCAGTGTCCTTACCCACTGGACCACCAGGGGAAGCCCAGTAAGATCTTTTTTGATATGCTTCCTCCAAGCAATGAAAACAAAAACAAAAATTAGTAAATGGAACCTAATTAAAAACTTTTGCACAGCAGCAGAAACCATAAACAAAACAAAAACACAATCCACAGAATGGGGGAGAATATTTGCCAACAATATTAATCTCCAAAGTATACAAACAGCTCATTTGTAAAAAACAATCGAAATATGGATGAAGATCTAAATAGATATTTCTCCAAAGGAGACATCCTGATGGTCAAGAGGCACATGAAAAAATGCTCAACATCACTAATTATTAGAGAAATAAGAATCAAAACTACAAATAAAACAGAATCTAAACTACAATGAGGTATCACCTCACATCAGTCAGAATGGCCATCATCAAAACATCTACAAACAATAAATGCTGGAAAGGACTTCCCTGGTGGTACAAAGGATGGAAGTCAGCCTGTCAATGCAGGGGACAGGAGTTCGATCCGTGGTCTGGGAAGATTCCACATGCCATGGAGCAACCAAGCCCATGTACCACAGCTACTGAGCCTATGCTTGAGAACCTGAAGCCCACACAACAACTACTGAAGCCTGTGTGCTCTAGAGTTGCAACTACTGATTCCACATGCCACAACTACTGAAGCCCATGCACTAGAGCCTGTGCTCTGCAGCAAGAGAAGCCACTGCAGTGAGAAGCCCATGCACTGCAACAAAGAGTAGTCCCCACTCATCACAACTAGAGAAAGCCGGCATGCAGCAACAAAGACCCAGCTCAACCAAAAATGAATTAATTTTTAATTAATTAAATTAATTGTGAATGTAAACTGGTACAACCATTATTGGACAACAGTATGGAGGCTCCTTAAAGAACTAAAAATAGAGCTACCATACAACCTTGCAATCCTGCTCCTGGGCATATATCCAGAAAAAAACATAATTCAAAAAGATACATGTGTCCCAATATTCACTGCAGGACTACTTAACAACAGCCAGGACAGAGGAATGAATATAGAAGATGCAGCACATATGTACAAGGGGTTTCCCTGGTAGCTCAGATGGTAAAGAATCTGCCTGCAATGCAAGAGAGTCAGGTTCAATCCCTGGGTTGGAAAGATCCCCTGGAGAAGGGAATGGCAACCCACTCCAATATTCTTGCCTGGAGAATCCCATGACAGACCACGGGAGTCACAAACAGTTGGACATGACTGAGTGACTAACACTTTCATTACTCATTCATAAGGAAAAAAAAAAGAACAAAATAATGCCATTTGCAAGCAACATGGATAGACCTAGACACTGTCATACTGAGTGAAGGATGTCAGAGAAAGAGAAATATCATATGATACCATTTATATGTGAAATCTAAAAAGATGGTACAAATGAACCTGTTTACAAAAGAGAAATCTGAGTCACAGATGTAGAAAGCAAACTTATGGTTACTGGACGGGAAGGATGTAGGGATAAATTGGGAAACTGGATTGCCATGTACAAACTGCTATATTTTAAATGGATAACCGGGATTTCCCTGGTAGCTCAGTGGTAAAGAGCTCGCCTGCCAATGCAGGGGATACAGGGTCGATCTCTGATCCAGGAAGATCCCACATACTGTGGAGCAACTAAGCCCGTGAGCCACAACTTTGAGCCTGTGCTCTAGAGCCTCAGAGCCACAACTATTGAGCCCATGTGCCGCAACTACTGAAGCCTGTGTGCCCTGGAGACCAAGTTCCACAACAAGAAAAGTCACTGCAACAAGCCTGCTCACCTCAACTAGAGAGTAGCCCCCACTCCCTGCAACTAAGAGAAGAGCCTGCAGCAGCAGTGAAAACCCAGAACAGCCAAAAATAAATAAATAAATAAACTTTTCCAAAAAATGGATAACCAAAAAGGATCTACTTTATAGCACAGGGAACGCTGCTCAATGTTACATGGCAGCCTGGATAAGAAGGGAATTTGGGGAGAATGGATACATACATGTATGACTGAATCCCTTTGCTGTCTACTGGAAACTATCACAACATTGTTAATCTGCTATACTTCAATACAAAATAAAAAGCCTTAAAATAAATAAAGAAAATAACTAATAAAAACCTACTGTATAGCACAGGGAACTCTACTCAATACTGTAATGACCTATATGGGAATAGACTCAAAAAAAGGCAGATATAAGTATAGGTATGATTCACTTTGCTGTACAGCAGAAACACAACACTATAAATCAACTATACTCCAATAAAATTAATTTTTAAGAAAATGAAAGTATCAGTATCAGAATCATGAGTCAAGGACTCATCAAAATAGAAAAAGGCCATGTACTGAGTGAATTTTTTAAAGAAAAAGAACAAAATAATGCCATTTGCAAGCAACATGGATAGACCTAGACACTGTCATACTGAGTGAAGGATGTCAGAGAAAGAGAAATATCATATGATACCATTTATATGTGAAATCTAAAAAGATGGTACAAATGAACCTGTTTACAAAAGAGAAATCTGAGTCACAGATGTAGAAAGCAAACTTATGGTTACTGGACGGGAAGGATGTAGGGATAAATTGGGAAACTGGATTGCCATGTACAAACTGCTATATTTTAAATGGATAACCGGGATTTCCCTGGTAGCTCAGTGGTAAAGAGCTCGCCTGCCAATGCAGGGGATACAGGGTCGATCTCTGATCCAGGAAGATCCCACATACTGTGGAGCAACTAAGCCCGTGAGCCACAACTTTGAGCCTGTGCTCTAGAGCCTCAGAGCCACAACTATTGAGCCCATGTGCCGCAACTACTGAAGCCTGTGTGCCCTGGAGACCAAGTTCCACAACAAGAAAAGTCACTGCAACAAGCCTGCTCACCTCAACTAGAGAGTAGCCCCCACTCCCTGCAACTAAGAGAAGAGCCTGCAGCAGCAGTGAAAACCCAGAACAGCCAAAAATAAATAAATAAATAAACTTTTCCAAAAAATGGATAACCAAAAAGGATCTACTTTATAGCACAGGGAACGCTGCTCAATGTTACATGGCAGCCTGGATAAGAAGGGAATTTGGGGAGAATGGATACATACATGTATGACTGAATCCCTTTGCTGTCTACTGGAAACTATCACAACATTGTTAATCTGCTATACTTCAATACAAAATAAAAAGCCTTAAAATAAATAAAGAAAATAACTAATAAAAACCTACTGTATAGCACAGGGAACTCTACTCAATACTGTAATGACCTATATGGGAATAGACTCAAAAAAAGGCAGATATAAGTATAGGTATGATTCACTTTGCTGTACAGCAGAAACACAACACTATAAATCAACTATACTCCAATAAAAATTAATTTTTAAGAAAATGAAAGTATCAGTATCAGAATCATGAGTCAAGGACTCATCAAAATAGAAAAAAAGGCACTATGGATTAAGTATATGATCCCTCAATTTCTACCATATCAATATTACTGAAATAAATACAAAATTCTATCATTCAGGGCTTCCCCTGGTGGTCCAGTGGGTAAAGACACCGCCTTGCAGTGCAAGGGGTGCCTGTTTGATCCCTGGCCTTGGAAGATTCCCACGTGCCGCGGAGCGGCTGGACTGATGTGTCCAATTACCGAGCCGGAGCTCTGACGCGCATGAGCGCAGAGCCGGTGCTCTGTGACAGCAGTGGCCACCGCGATGGGAGGCCCACAGGAGCCAAAGAACAAAGACAGATGAAAATGGAGAAATGAAAGACCAATGGAAGTGGCCCGCCCATCCCCCTCCCTCCCCACCCCACCCTCCAAAAAAGATAAATAAAAATTAAAAAAAAAAAATTCTATCATTCAACATTAACAAGTCCTTTTAACATTAATACAATTTAGGTTTTATCATATGAAATCTTCCCATTTTAAGAAAAAACTTTTAAGGTGTTTCCCTCTATGCATAGTGGTCTAGTAATTATTAGATATTGGGCTTCCCAGGTGGCTCAGTAGTGCCAAGCAGGAGATGCAAGTCCAATCCCTGGGTCGGGAAGATTCCCTGGAGAAGGAAATAGCAACCCACTCCAGTATTCCTGCCTAGAGAATTCCATGGACAGAGGAGCCTAGCAGGCCATGGGATTGCAAAGATTTGGACACAACTCAGTGACTAAACAACAATTATTAGATAAGTATCTTTATAATTCAACACACATTCACTGCGTGATTAGTATCTGTCAGTCTTCATTACATTTATATAAATATCTAACACAGAAAAGGCAATAAGCAAATGAATGGCCTTAATGGCTGTCATCTATCTATACTAGAACTTTAGTCTCCTCATAGGCAAAATTAGGAAGTCTGAATATGATCTTTTCTAAATATTACCATTCAAAAGAATTTCTACAATGATGTAACTAATGCAACTGAGGAATTCAATTTTAAATTTAAACAGCCACATGAAGCTAGCAACCACCACACTGCACAGCACAGCGCTAGAGCATAATTCTTTGTGGAAAACATGTTTCACAATACATCACTGTAACCACATACAAGTGAGAATGAGTATATGTATACGTGTGGCTCAGTCAAAAAAAAAAAAAAGAACTCCCATATGATCGAGCAATTTCATTTCTGGGAATATATACAAAGGAAATGTAAACACTAACTCTAAATGTATCTGCACCCACGTGTTCACAGTACCATTATTTACAATAACCAAGATATGGAAACAACGTAAGTGTCCACCGATGGATGGATGAAATTATGAGATCATGCATGCGTACATGCTAAGCTGTTTCAGTCGTGTCTGACTCTTTGTGACCCTATGGACTGTAACCCACCAGGTTTCTCTGTCCATGGGATTCTCCAGGCAAGAATACTGGAGTAGAGGGCTTCCCTGGTGGTCCAGTGGGTAAAGAGTCCACCTAGCAGTGCAAGAATACTGGAGTGGGTTGCCATGCCCGCCTATAGGGAATCTTCCCCACCCAGGGATCAAACCCTCATCTCTTACATCTTCTACATTGGCAGGTTAGTTCTTTACCACTAGCACCACCTGGGAAGCCCCAGGAATATGTTTATGTGTGTGTGTGTGTGTATATATACTCATAAAACAGTACTTCCCTAACTACGTATAAAGCATAGATATTTTCTCTTCTATTCTACTAAATTTCATCTAAAAACAATGCTGATCAAACCCACTAATACAGTTTCATAATACTGCACTAAGGCTCCTTTCAGCTCTAAAATACACTACACATACTAATGTATTGTCCCAAAAGGATACAATGTTTACTTTGTAATCTTAACTGTAAGTAACCAAGTAATCTGAAAATTTGCCACGGTATACTTTGAAAGCCTGATAATCATTCATCTCCCTGATAAAGCCACATTTAAAAAAAAAAAAAAAGAGGCAAGACTTGCATGTCTTTAAGAAGCAGAAAACAAAGATAACATCTTTTCCTTGCTTTTTACACTTCAGAAATGGTAACCAAATGAAATGGCAGGATATAGAGAAGAGAGTGGAGGAAGCTGTGGGAATAGTGTTCATATAAAGAGAAAGCTAACTTTTTATTGCCATTACTCCCTCTGAAACTCCTAATGACTTCTCCGGAATTCCCATTCAATCTTGGAGTCTGAAAGTTCTACAAATTTTACCTTCATCTGACTTATTAGAGGACTAGAGAACAAGACTGGTTCCCAAGAGGTCACATGTTACAAATTTCAACTACAAAGGGCTTTAAAAACACTTTAATAAAAGGATCTGAGTTGCTTCTATAGCCCAATCTGCCATCTCCTATCATGAACTCCTCACTAGTCTAAACTATAAGCAGTTCTACAAAAGGCTGCAGCTCTCTCTTACCTGTGGGCCTTCACACATGCTACTTGCTGTTTAATTAACCTTTAATTTTTCAGATCTTGGCTTAGATATTAGTGACTCAAGGCAATTTTCTCCAACTCAAGATTAGTTCTGGTGCCTCTTATGTATATACTTCCAGTACTTTGTACCTTCTCCATCACTGCACTACCATATTATAATTGTTTAAGTATTTGTTGACAAAGAATCAAAACTTATGAGGCTGTTTCTCATATAACACTGACAACATTTTAGTGATACAGATAAACGAAGGGTGCCAATTAAGCTTTTTGTCAATTATAAGCAATAAAAAGATATACTGAGGTACAAGCATTATACAAATAACAATAAAAAAATTATTCTAAAATGAGACACAATAATGAACACAAATACTAAGATGCACTGTAGCCACAGCAACATTCGTTAAAGATAAATAACCTTATGGCTTTCAAAAAGCCCTGTGTATACACAAGAACACTATTTTCAGATCAAAGGATAATGGTGTTTACATATGAATTTGGGGCGGTCTATGTTTGGGAGACAGATAATTACGGTTTGGGCCTATCAAGAAGCACTGGCAGCAAGGGAGGGAACTGGAGCTAACTCAACTGGCCGCCTGTTTATAGGTAGCTAGCTCATTGTCATCTTTCAGTGCCCTCCAAATTGCTCCCTCCGACTGAGTAAAATCTTAACCACTGGCAAATTGGTCCCAATGCCATCACTAACTTTGTAAAGTAGCCCAGTTTACCTTACATTCAGAATAGCAAGCTGTCTGGGAACAGTATCTACCCTGTCTCTTTAATTCAGAGGAAAAACTAAACTAAGAGTCGGTCACTAGGGCTCCAGGTGCCCTCTGACCGGAATCTTACGTCCCGTTTCCACTTGCTGTACCGCACCGACTTTCTTCACCCTCTCCTCAAATTCCTAACCCTAATTTCCTTCACTACTGCTGCTTCAAGTTGATCCTGACAGCCTGTCTTCTTTCCCCGGTCTCTGACCCAAAATATAAGAGCAACGTTTTTCCTATAGGTCCCCTTGTCCTTCAGCCTACACGTTTCAAGAGAAGGGCATCTCACCTGAGCGGTTCCAGCCGTTTCCGAGCCGCGGAATCGATGTGACTTCCACTGAGGACCGGGACCCCGCATAGAGACGAGAGGTCGGATCAGAAACACGGCGTGCCGGCGCTTTTCGAAAGCAACCGCCGCAGCCGCCCAGCGCCAAGAAGGTATCGCGAGCAGCGCCATCTTGAGCGAGGAAAGAGGAACCGAGAGCAGAGGATTGTGGGAAGTTGGCGGTCGGAGCTCGCGGCCTGAATCCCTCCCTCCCCCCTCCCTCTCCCTCCCGGGCCGAGACCGGAAATAGCTTCTCCAGTGAGGATTCAGCTGCTTTAGCTAAACCGCTTTTCTTTTTCTTTTCTCTAGGTCTGGTCATCGAGTTGTTTTCTTACACAGCCGAGAATACCGGAGTAAAGTTGTCTTTCACTCTTTGTTTAGAATTGTCAGATGAACAGGATGTGAAGTTAAATTTGAGTTAGACATAAACAAGGAATCATTTCTTAATATAATTATGCCCCCATACCGTATTGACTAAATCTGGCAGCCCTGTCTTGTCAATCATTTCCCCGTTCAACTCGGTGCCAAGATCCACTCTCCCCATTTTTCCTCTGAATAGTCTTATCACTCTCTTGTATGCTAGTAATTAGGGCAGATCAAGCTAAAGATACTGATGTCCCAAGAGAGGAGGCTTCATCTGTGAAATTCACTGCCTGTGAGATTCACTTGCTGCGTTGTAAGCGCTTTCATTTGGCTGAGTGTTCTTTTTCGCACAAACTTAAGAGCAGTTTTCCTTTGGTCTGTTGCTCTTAGGAGGGTTTTATCCACACACGCACACGCACACCCCTCTTTACTCTGCTAATTTGCCTCAGCACCTCTTCCTTTTAGTTTCTTCAGTGTCTAACTATTGCAAAACAGCTAGATGGTGAAGAATGGTTAAATTAAAATGTATGCAGAGAAGTTCATGTTTTAACACAGGTGTATAATTCTTTTGTCACCAATACCATCAAACAAAATGCATTTGAAATGTTTACAGTTATCTAGGAAAATAAATTTCCAAGCATAAATGTTACTTGAAATCCTGGAGACAATAGTGCATTTGCAATATTCTAGTCATTGCTGCATCCTCAAACTTTCATACAAGACAGGCAAATACATATAGTTATGTAGAGGCACTGTGGAATAATGATAAGTCTGATAAAGTCTGATGAAGACAAAGGATATGCATTACCCACGCAGTTAGCTTTATTTTCTTTCAGGGTTCATATTACACTCCAGGTTTCCGGAGAAGAAGATTCTTAAAAAGAATTGTTTATAGACTAAAGGAATCATTTAAGACTAAAGTTTCCAGTTGAAGGGAATTCCATGCGGAAGAAATGATATGTTTAACAGCAAGAAGGCATGAGAAAACATCTCCAGGTTTAAGAGTCTAGGGAGTTTGTGGCAAAGTAGTAGGAGATGAACCTGGATGAGCAGAGATGCTGAAGGGGTTTGTATTTCATTTTAAGATGTTAATGCTTGATCCTATAGCAAGTGAATAGTTTTAATCAGGAAAGAAACATGATTGAAAATTTTAGGTGTTCAGTTGTATCTGATGCTTTGTGACCCCGTGTACTGTAGCCTACCAGGCTCTTCCATTTATGGAATTCTCCAGCATGTTAAAATCAGAGACATCAGTTCGCCAACAAAGGTCCGTGGTGCCAAGATCCACTCTCCCTTTTTCTGAATAGTCTTATCACTCTCTTGTATGCTAGTAATTAGGCAGATCAAGCTAAAGATACTGATGTCCCAAGAGAGGAGGCTTCATCTGTGAAATTCACTGCCTGTGAGATTCACTTGCTGCGTTGTAAGCGCTTTCATTTGGCTGAGTGTTCTTTTTCGCACAAACTTAAGAGCAGTTTTCCTTTGGTCTGTTGCTCTTAGGAGGGTTTTATCCACACACGCACACGCACACCCCTCTTTACTCTGCTAATTTGCCTCAGCACCTCTTCCTTTTAGTTTCTTCAGTGTCTAACTATTGCAAAACAGCTAGATGGTGAAGAATGGTTAAATTAAAATGTATGCAGAGAAGTTCATGTTTTAACACAGGTGTATAATTCTTTTGTCACCAATACCATCAAACAAAATGCATTTGAAATGTTTACAGTTATCTAGGAAAATAAATTTCCAAGCATAAATGTTACTTGAAATCCTGGAGACAATAGTGCATTTGCAATATTCTAGTCATTGCTGCATCCTCAAACTTTCATACAAGACAGGCAAATACATATAGTTATGTAGAGGCACTGTGGAATAATGATAAGTCTGATAAAGTCTGATGAAGACAAAGGATATGCATTACCCACGCAGTTAGCTTTATTTTCTTTCAGGGTTCATATTACACTCCAGGTTTCCGGAGAAGAAGATTCTTAAAAAGAATTGTTTATAGACTAAAGGAATCATTTAAGACTAAAGTTTCCAGTTGAAGGGAATTCCATGCGGAAGAAATGATATGTTTAACAGCAAGAAGGCATGAGAAAACATCTCCAGGTTTAAGAGTCTAGGGAGTTTGTGGCAAAGTAGTAGGAGATGAACCTGGATGAGCAGAGATGCTGAAGGGGTTTGTATTTCATTTTAAGATGTTAATGCTTGATCCTATAGCAAGTGAATAGTTTTAATCAGGAAAGAAACATGATTGAAAATTTTAGGTGTTCAGTTGTATCTGATGCTTTGTGACCCCGTGTACTGTAGCCTACCAGGCTCTTCCATTTATGGAATTCTCCAGCATGTTAAAAATCAGAGACATCAGTTCGCCAACAAAGGTCCGTATGGTCAAAGCTATGGTTTTTCCAGTAGTCGTGTATGGATGTGAGAGTTGGACCATAAGAAGGCTGAGCACCAAGGAATTGATGCCTTTGAAGTGTTGGAGGAGACTCATGAAGGTCCCTTGGACTGCATGGAGATCAAACCAGTCAAACCTAAAGGAAATCAACCCTGAATATTCATTGGAAGGACTGAGGCTGAAGCTGAAGCTCCAATACTTTGGCCAGCTGATGCAAAGAGACAATTCATTGGAAAAGACCCTGATGTTGGGGAAAATAGAAGACAGAAGGAGAAGGGGATGACAGAGGATGAGATGGTTGGATGGCAACACTGAGTCAAAGGACGTGAGTTTGAGCAAGCTCCAGGAGATGGTGAAGGACAGGAACGCCTGGCGTGCCACAGTCCATGGGGTTGCAAAGAGTTAGACACGACTGAGTGATTGAACTGAACTGAAGAAAGTAGTTGCTCTCTGATGAGCTAAAGTGAGTCAAATTATGAGCCAAATAAACCAAAGAAAATTTTCAGTGCATGCAAAAATAGAACATGAAGCATAATGAGAGTTGTGCACTGGGGAGAACTGCAGCAATAGGCTTAGCCTGCAGCCACTTGACACAGAAGTGTTGGAAATAAATTCAAGAGACAGAAAACACACACTAAAAGTCTCTATAGGAGTTGCAATTTATACTTCATTTAATCCTCAATCAACACTACAGAATATGTATTATTTATTAACATTCCCATATTTATGAGGAAACAGGCTGAGACAGCTGTGATTTGACAGAGGTCATAGACCTAATGGGATAAAGATCAAACCTAGATTTCATGACTGAATACAGTGCTCTTTTCACTTAATTACACCTGAAATGTGGAAGAAACACTTGATTACTTCAAGAAGGCCACAGTAGTCTTTTCTGTTTCTAGGAAATGCCAAAACTTACTCCTGGCTCCGTGCCTTTGCATTTGCTTTTCCCTCTACCTGGAACGTTCGTCCTTCCTGGAGACTTTTTAATGCCTCAAATATCACCTGCTGAGGGAACCTTTTCAAGAGCCTACGTCGGTGTTATGGATGTGACGAGTCAGTTCGCCAACAAAGGTCTGTATAGTCAAAGCTATGGTTTTTCCAGTAGTCGTGTATGGATGTGAGAGTTGGACCATAAGAAGGCTGAGCACCAAGGAATTGATGCCTTTGAAGTGTTGGAGGAGACTCATGAAGGTCCCTTGGACTGCATGGAGATCAAACCAGTCAAACCTAAAGGAAATCAACCCTGAATATTCATTGGAAGGACTGAGGCTGAAGCTGAAGCTCCAATACTTTGGCCAGCTGATGCAAAGAGACAATTCATTGGAAAAGACCCTGATGTTGGGGAAAATAGAAGACAGAAGGAGAAGGGGATGACAGAGGATGAGATGGTTGGATGGCAACACTGAGTCAAAGGACGTGAGTTTGAGCAAGCTCCAGGAGATGGTGAAGGACAGGAAGCCTGACGTGCCACAGTCCATGGGGTTGCAAAGAGTTAGACACGACTGAGTGATTGAACTGAACTGAAGAAAGTAGTTGCTCTCTGATGAGCTAAAGTGAGTCAAATTATGAGCCAAATAAACCAAAGAAAATTTTCAGTGCATGCAAAAATAGAACATGAAGCATAATGAGAGTTGTGCACTGGGGAGAACTGCAGCAATAGGCTTAGCCTGCAGCCACTTGACACAGAAGTGTTGGAAATAAATTCAAGAGACAGAAAACACACACTAAAAGTCTCTATAGGAGTTGCAATTTATACTTCATTTAATCCTCAATCAACACTACAGAATATGTATTATTTATTAACATTCCCATATTTATGAGGAAACAGGCTGAGACAGCTGTGATTTGACAGAGGTCATAGACCTAATGGGATAAAGATCAAACCTAGATTTCATGACTGAATACAGTGCTCTTTTCACTTAATTACACCTGAAATGTGGAAGAAACACTTGATTACTTCAAGAAGGCCACAGTAGTCTTTTCTGTTTCTAGGAAATGCCAAAACTTACTCCTGGCTCCGTGCCTTTGCATTTGCTTTTCCCTCTACCTGGAACGTTCGTCCTTCCTGGAGACTTTTTAATGCCTCAAATATCACCTGCTGAGGGAACCTTTTCAAGAGTACCTCATCTAAAGAAGCCACTCCCTGACCCTATCACTCTCTCTCATGGCTTTTTTCCCCCTTAAAATCTTGCTATTCTAAGAGTGGTGCACAGACCACTAGCATTGGCATTACCTAGGATGCCAATAAGAAACACAGAATCTCAACCCCCCCTCCCAGACCTAATGATTCAGAATCTGCATTTTAATAAGAAATTCCCAGTTTATTCATAGGCATATTAAAATTTAAGAAGCACATACCATTTTCTGAAATTAACTTCATTTCTGCATATTTTTAATTTTAAGAAATATTTCCTCATAACGGAAACTGTAAAGGAAAAGATAATGGACACCCATGTACCTGTAACCTGGCTTAGTCATATGTTAGCATTTTGCTATATTTGCTTTATATCCTGGAAAGGATAGTTTAGTGAAGATTCCTGTGTTAGCCCTCTCTAGTCCTATTATATCCTGGAAAGGATAGTTTAGTGAAGATTCCTGTGTTAGCCCTCTCTAGTCCTAGTCTCTTTGTCCTTATAGATTTATTCCTGTTTTATTCCTTCATGTTACTTTGCTGGAGTTTGGAAAGAAGGAGATTTGATTAATCTACCATGATTATCATGATGCCTTACATTTTTTATGAAGTGTGTATATACTTAATACCAGATACGGACAAGTTTGTACAAGAAAATTATATGTCAAGTTTAAGATCTTAGTTCCCCCACCAGGGACTGAATATGGGCCTCCTGCAGTGGCTTCCCTGGTGGTTCAGGAGGTGAAGAATCCACTTGCAATGCGGGAGAGGAGATGTGAGAGATGCAGGTTCAATTCCTGGGTCGGGAAGATCCCCTGGAGGAGGAAATGTCTACCCACTCCAATATTCTTACCTGGAGAATCCCATGGATAGAGGAGCCTGGCAGGCTATAGCTCATGGGGTCACACAGTCAGGCACAACTGAGCAGCTAAGCACACACACACCCCTGCAGTGGAAGTGCAAAGTCCTTACCACTGGACAACCAGGGAGTTCCTTGATAGATACATTTTAAAAGGCAGATATTTTATAGAAACAACTCATATGAAAACACCAGAAACTATTTAATAAATATTTAATAAAATTCAGCACTCATCTAAGATTTTAAAACTCTTAGTTAACTAGGAGTAGAAAAGATCTTCTGTAAACTGGTAGGTATCTCTCCCACCATAAATAAAAATCTATTTCAAGCATTTAACTTAATGATGACACTTTAGCAGTGTTTTCCTTAAAGATGGAATATGCCAAGGGTGCTCACTTACCCACTACTATCTGATATTGTATTGCATGGAAATAATGATCAATGCAATAAAATGAAAAACAGGAAAAAAAGATATAAGGATTGAAAGAGAGAAACTGGTAGTAAATTGTAGATTATATCATTTTTCAGATTAAAAAAATAATCTATTGATACACTAATAAAAAACAAGATACAAGGTTGGTAAGTAGAAAGTTAAAAAATAATCAGTACCCTGTAGAGGATATAACAATTTTTTAACTTGTCCAAATTTTCTTCACCTTTGCTACTTATCTGTGTGCTTTTGTTCTATTAATATCAATCAGTATTAAAATGTAGCACCATGAATGCGAATTTGTTAATTTCTTCTTGTAATTTGGTCACCTATTGTTTAATACATTAAGTTGATATATATCTATTTTGCCTTACTCAACATTATTTCATATGTACTCCTCCATATACCAACAAAAGACATATACTTTTCATATAATTGTAGTTTACACATATACTTTTCATATAATTGAAGTTTTTCATTGAGCTGCTTTTGGAAGATTTGGGATTGCTAAATTGGCATTATGAATAATAAGTATCTTTGTGCAGTTTCTCTTTTTTCTGATATTAGTATGATTGTATCTTTGACTAAGTATATTTTTTCTACCCCTTTATAAAAAATTAGCCCTTTTTGTGTGATGGCTTTAGGTATGCCTTTTGTAGCAACACACATCTGAATGTGTTTTTATATCTATTCTAAGAGTCTCTTTAAATAGATACCTATGGTTAATTTACATTCTTTAAGGAAATACAGCCAAATAATTACCTCAGAAGAGAAAAAAAAGGGAAACTGCACAAAGATACTTATTATTCATAATGCCAACTTCTGAAAACAGTCCCAAATCTTACAAAAGCAGTTCAATGAAAAACACACACATATATGTACACATAAATATATATGTAAATATGTGTATGTATTTATACGTGTACACATATCTACATTTATAATTATTAGGATGTATCAGACTATTGATATAACATCTTTTCAAAAGAACACAATACAAAATAAATAGTTGGTGCTTTAAAGTTATGTTTATCACTCCCCCCTCTTTTTTTATTATTTTATTTTATTTTTAAAGAGTTTTGTTGTTTACTGCCACACCTCAACCTGAATCCACATGCATATGTGTCATGCAAAATTTTAGTTATTTTTTAGCCTATAAATGTTTAGAGATTTTATTCAGTTTTACTGATCTTCTTCCAGGGGAAAAATCTTTCGCAAATTTAAATATGATCTAGTTGATTTATATGTTATACAAATGATCATATATTAATCCTTCTCATGTATAATAATAGCTATTAATTATTGAGAGCTTAACCTATAATAGGGACTTGCTATATGGTCTGCATACATGATCTCATATAATCCTCCCCAGTGTTGTATGAGGTAGGTAATATAATGATCTTTTTTTTTTTTTCTGCTTAGACAAACTGAGATTTGCAGAAGTTCGGGAACTTGCCCAAATGTACTTACCTATTAATAAGCAGAGCCAGAACTCAAACATAAGACTGACCCTAAAGTCTGTGCTGTCAACCTAAACTGTAATGCCTCCTCATATATTTATCAAGATGGCCCAGAGTTTAAGGGGCATTCCACAGCTGTTTTCATTTCCTAATATTGTGGGCAATCCTGTGTATTGTAAAGCAGCAACAAAATTTTTCTTGGCAAAGAATGTTCTTGTGGAAATTTTCATGGGACTGTAGGGCTCCATGCAGATGGGACAGTAAGAATCATTCTCTTTCTGTAAATTACGCATGCCACTGCTCAGAAAATAATCAAGTGGATTCCTTAGAAATGTTGCTAGATATACCATGATTTCAAGTTTCTTGAATATCTAATTAACCTGTTAATTTTATAGCTCCATAGTTCTACTCTGGTGTTAAGGAGTCAGTGAACTGTGTACACTTAATCTGTGTGCCGTGTATGTCCATGATGAAGCAGTACACAGCATGATGTTTTTTATTTTTCAGAGCTCACTTCAGTTTGATCTTGAAGTGCCCAATGCAAAGGCCAGCAGAGCGGAGTAAGAAAATGAGAACAGAAAATCAGAGAGTGTTATCTGGGAATTTTTTTTAATGAGGCATGTTACAAATGGGTTGATAGACTTGACTATGATATCAATTTTTAGGTCAAGCTTGATGAAGATTCTTTTCAGACTATTAATATAACATCTTGAAGAGATTCCTCTGGCTGTAGAAATCCATGATTATGTGATTTCTTGCTAATCAGAAAATCATTACTCTCCTTATGTTTGAGTGAGGTTTTCCAGCAAAATCAGATTTTTCCAAAGATTATTATTAACCAGGCAACCAGTGTCACAATTGCGTCTCCATGACACAATCATGGAGAAGGAAGGGAATGCAGGTACATGGAGGCAATACTGGATGGTGTGATTTTTTTAAAGAAGACTCCATATGACATTGTATCCACGTCCTGTTGCTTCATAACAAATTAGCACAAACTTGGCAGCTTAAAACAACATACATTTGTTTTGTCACAATTTCTGTGGGTCAGGAATCTTGGTACAAATCAGCTGCATCATCTGCTCAGAGCCTTACCAAGATAAAATCAAGCTATCAGTCAGGTCAGCAAAGTCTGTGCTGTCAACCTAAACTGTAATGCCTCCTCATATATTTATCAAGATGGCCCAGAGTTTAAGGGGCATTCCACAGCTGTTTTCATTTCCTAATATTGTGGGCAATCCTGTGTATTGTAAAGCAGCAACAAAATTTTTCTTGGCAAAGAATGTTCTTGTGGAAATTTTCATGGGACTGTAGGGCTCCATGCAGATGGGACAGTAAGAATCATTCTCTTTCTGTAAATTACGCATGCCACTGCTCAGAAAATAATCAAGTGGATTCCTTAGAAATGTTGCTAGATATACCATGATTTCAAGTTTCTTGAATATCTAATTAACCTGTTAATTTTATAGCTCCATAGTTCTACTCTGGTGTTAAGGAGTCAGTGAACTGTGTACACTTAATCTGTGTGCCGTGTATGTCCATGATGAAGCAGTACACAGCATGATGTTTTTTATTTTTCAGAGCTCACTTCAGTTTGATCTTGAAGTGCCCAATGCAAAGGCCAGCAGAGCGGAGTAAGAAAATGAGAACAGAAAAATCAGAGAGTGTTATCTGGGAATTTTTTTTAATGAGGCATGTTACAAATGGGTTGATAGACTTGACTATGATATCAATTTTTAGGTCAAGCTTGATGAAGATTCTTTTCAGACTATTAATATAACATCTTGAAGAGATTCCTCTGGCTGTAGAAATCCATGATTATGTGATTTCTTGCTAATCAGAAAATCATTACTCTCCTTATGTTTGAGTGAGGTTTTCCAGCAAAATCAGATTTTTCCAAAGATTATTATTAACCAGGCAACCAGTGTCACAATTGCGTCTCCATGACACAATCATGGAGAAGGAAGGGAATGCAGGTACATGGAGGCAATACTGGATGGTGTGATTTTTTTAAAGAAGACTCCATATGACATTGTATCCACGTCCTGTTGCTTCATAACAAATTAGCACAAACTTGGCAGCTTAAAACAACATACATTTGTTTTGTCACAATTTCTGTGGGTCAGGAATCTTGGTACAAATCAGCTGCATCATCTGCTCAGAGCCTTACCAAGATAAAATCAAGCTATCAGTCAGGTCAGCAATCTCACCTGAGATGTGGAACTCCTCTTCCTAGCTCCTTGACTATTGACAAAACTCACTTCCTTGCAGTTGTAGGACTGAATTCATTCTTTTCTTTATGGATGTTGGCTAGAAACTGCTCTAAGATTCTAGAAGTATCCTCAGATCCTTTTTAGTTAACCCCCTTGATAAGCAGTAAACTTTCTTCAAGGTCAGAAAGAGAATCTCTTTTGCTTATTTTCTAAAACTTTTTATTTATTTATTTATTTTTAGCTATTGTGGGTTTTCACTGCTGCTGCAGGCTCTTCTCTAGTTGCAGGGAGGGGGGGCTACTGTCTCGTTGAGGTGAGCATACTTCTTGTTGCAGTGACTTCTTTTGTTGTGGAACTCGGGCTTTAGGGCACATGATCTTCAGTAGTTGCAGCACATGGGCTCTGTAATTGCAGCTCTGAGGCTCTAGAGCACAGGCTCCATAGTCGTGACTCATGGGCTTAGTTGCTCCACGGCATATGGGATCTTCCCGGACCAAGGATCGAACCAGTGTCTTCTGCATTGGCAGATGAATTCTTCACCACTGAGCTACCAGGGAAGCCCCCTTTGGTTTATTTTTTAATTGAGATAAAATTGATGTATAACATTGTATTAGTTTTAGGTGTACAAAGAAACTGATATGGTATATAAATATTGCAAAATGATTACCACAATAAATTTAGTTAGAATCCATCTCTCCACGTACTCATTTTTTCCTTTTGATGAGGACTTTCAAGATCTATTCCCTTAGTAACCTTAAAATAAATATTCAACACAGTATAGATAACTATAGTCACCATGCTATATATTACATCCTCAGGATTTACCTTATGACTGGAAGTTTATACCATTTGACCATCATTTTGCTTTCACTCTGTCCTTCAGCAAAGACCCGAATCCCTCCCCCTTTTCTAAAATATATTTATTTTACTCTGACTGTGCTGAATCTTCATTGCCACGCGTACACTTTCTCTATTTGCAGTGCATGGGCTTCTCATTGTGGTGGCTTCTTTTGTTGTGGAGAACAATCTCTAGATGTGTGGGCTCAGCAGTTGTGGTGCTGGGCTTAGTTGCCCTGAGGCATGTGGGATCTTCCTAGACCTGGGATCGAACCTTTATCCCCTGTATTGGCCCACATATTCTTAACCACTGAACCACCAGGCAAGCCCATGTCTGGATCCCCTTTTAAAAGGCTTGCCTGATTACATGAGACCCAGTCTGAATAATCTCCCTTTTGATTAACTTAAGGTCAACTTTAACTACACCTACATCTCCTTCATCTTTGCTATATAACATAACCAAATCAAGAGAGTACTATCCCATCATATTCACAAATTCTTCCCACACTCAAAGGCAAGGAATTATACAGGGCATATACACTAGGGAGCAAAAATTTTGAAAGCCATCTTTAAACTTTGCCTATAATGAAAAACTGGAGTTCAAGATCAAGTTGTAAATGAATACATATATTCACACAAAAACATCTACATGAATGCTCATAGAAGCATTATTCATAGTAGCCAATAATGCTCATCAACTAGTGACTGTATAAACAAAGTGTGATATGTCCACACAATGGAATATTATTTGACCATACAAAGGACTGAAGTATTGATGCATTACAACATGGATAGACCTAGAAAGCATTGCACTAAGCGAAAAAATTCAAAACACCATTTATTGTATGGTTCCATTTATATGACATTCCCAGACTAAGCCCATCTACGGAGACAGATGGTACATTAATGGTTGCTTAAGACTTTGGGGATTAGGGTAAGTGCTGGAGTGGCTGCGAATGGGTATGGGGTTTTGTTTCTGGGAGGATAAAATGTTCTAAAATTGATTGTGGTGATGATTGTACAACTCAATGAATAAACTAAAATGCCATTCAATTATATTCCTTATATAGGTGAGTTAGATGGTACATGCACACATGCATACTTAGTCATGTATGTCTCTTTGCAGCCCTGTGGACTGTTAGCCTGGTAGGCTCCTGTGTCCATGGGATTTTCTAGGCAAGCATGCTGAGTGGGTTGCCACTTCCTCCTCCAGGGATCTTCCTGACTCAAGGACTGAACCTGTGTCTCCTACATCTTCTACATTGGCAGGCAGATTCTTTACCACTGAACCACCTGGAAAGCCTGAATTAAATGTACATGACTTATAGCTCAATAAAACTGATAATAAAAGATCAAGTTACACTACTTGATAACATCTTTGAAATTCAGGAATTTAAACTTAGTTTCCTCATCCTTAACTGGATATAATGCCCACTTTACAAGGCTGCTGTGAGGATCAAATGATAAAAGTAAAAAAAAAATGATATAAGTACGGGGAATTGTTTTGAACATTATAAAATGCTATGCAATTTTTATTTATTTACTTATTTTTGACTGCAATGCGTGGCACATGGAATCTTTGTTCCCCAATCAAGGATGGAACCATGTCCCCTGCAACGGAAGCACAGAGTCTTAACCACTGGACCACCAGGGAAGTCCAGTGCTATACAATTTTTAAAAATCATTATTATGGGGCTTCCCTGGTGGTCCAGTGGGTAAAGAGTCCGCCTTGCAACGCAAGGGGCACCGGTTTGATCCTGGCCTGGGAAGATCTCACATACTGCGGAGCAGCTGGACCGGTGTGTCCAATTACGAGCCAGCACTCTAGAACTCATGCGCCCAGAGCCTGTGCTCTGCAAGGAGAGAATCCACTGCAGTGGGAGGCCCACACAGGTGGAAGAATGAAGATGGACAAAAATAAATAAATAAAGAACCAATAAAGGAGGCCAAAAAAAAATTTTTTTAAATCATTATTATGTAGTCTGTAACTCTGCAATCAAGGCAAATCAATTTAATTCTTTTTTCAAGCTGCCTTCATAACACTCAGTATAATAATTCTTACAGCTGTGTTTCAATTGTATATTTCCAGAACTAAATCCTTCTTGCCCTAGTAAGTACAGTTCCTTTTATTCTCAACAGAAGTGGAAAACAGTTGCTCAATATTCTGTATTCTTTCATCTACTTGAAGGCTTTTATTTTAAATTCCTTAAACTTCTCACCAATACCAGTAAGTTAATTCAGTTTCTAAGATAAATAGGCACAAGTTCTATAACCTTCATTCATGAATCTCCGTAAGTTAAAATACTATTTCGCTTCTTCTGATCCATTTATGTGTAGACGATAAACAAGGACTGCAGGCCTATCTACAACAAACGATGTTGAAAGCAAAGGTCATGGAAAAGATAAGAGATCAGGGACTGCAAGCAACATTTTATTTGGTTGAAATTAAGATTAATCCAGGGATTATAATTCTCTGTTTTGAAGTAGCAGGTAAAATCAGGAGGAGGAAAAGGTTGACAAAGCCTCATCCTTAACTGGATATAATGCCCACTTTACAAGGCTGCTGTGAGGATCAAATGATAAAAGTAAAAAAATATAAGTACGGGGAATTGTTTTGAACATTATAAAATGCTATGCAATTTTTATTTATTTACTTATTTTTGACTGCAATGCGTGGCACATGGAATCTTTGTTCCCCAATCAAGGATGGAACCATGTCCCCTGCAACGGAAGCACAGAGTCTTAACCACTGGACCACCAGGGAAGTCCAGTGCTATACAATTTTTAAAAATCATTATTATGGGGCTTCCCTGGTGGTCCAGTGGGTAAAGAGTCCGCCTTGCAACGCAAGGGGCACCGGTTTGATCCTGGCCTGGGAAGATCTCACATACTGCGGAGCAGCTGGACCGGTGTGTCCAATTACGAGCCAGCACTCTAGAACTCATGCGCCCAGAGCCTGTGCTCTGCAAGGAGAGAATCCACTGCAGTGGGAGGCCCACACAGGTGGAAGAATGAAGATGGACAAAAATAAATAAATAAAGAACCAATAAAGGAGGCCAAAAAAAAATTTTTTTAAATCATTATTATGTAGTCTGTAACTCTGCAATCAAGGCAAATCAATTTAATTCTTTTTTCAAGCTGCCTTCATAACACTCAGTATAATAATTCTTACAGCTGTGTTTCAATTGTATATTTCCAGAACTAAATCCTTCTTGCCCTAGTAAGTACAGTTCCTTTTATTCTCAACAGAAGTGGAAAACAGTTGCTCAATATTCTGTATTCTTTCATCTACTTGAAGGCTTTTATTTTAAATTCCTTAAACTTCTCACCAATACCAGTAAGTTAATTCAGTTTCTAAGATAAATAGGCACAAGTTCTATAACCTTCATTCATGAATCTCCGTAAGTTAAAATACTATTTCGCTTCTTCTGATCCATTTATGTGTAGACGATAAACAAGGACTGCAGGCCTATCTACAACAAACGATGTTGAAAGCAAAGGTCATGGAAAAGATAAGAGATCAGGGACTGCAAGCAACATTTTATTTGGTTGAAATTAAGATTAATCCAGGGATTATAATTCTCTGTTTTGAAGTAGCAGGTAAAATCAGGAGGAGGAAAAGGTTGACAAGCATGTCAGTGACATGTAAAATGCTTACAATATAATATTGAAAGGAAAGGCTAAATTTAAAACCTAGTAGATGTAGTATATTTCAAGTGAAGAAAAAGTGAAAGAAAAGTGATAACAGCAAGTTGGTCAATTTTTTGATTAGTCGAATTTTTAAAGGTTTTCTAATATTTTCTAGAATTTTTTGGCCATTATTTATTTTTTATTATTTATTTATTTTTTGCCTCTGATTCATCATTTATTTTTCATCCATCTTTATCCCTTCACATGCGTGGGCCTCCCACTGCAGTGGCCTCTCCCACTGCAGATCACCAGCTCTGGGCACATGTGGTCCAGAGTGCTGGCTCATAATTGGACACACCGGCCCAGCCACTCCTCAGCACGTTGGATCTTCCCGGGCCAGGGATCAAACTAGTGGCCCCTGCACTGCAAGACGAATCCCCCCACCCACTGGACCACCAGGGAAACCCTATTTTCTGTTTTAAGATAGCAAATATAATGTAAAACAAGGAAGTATTCTCATATCACAGATACTTCCTAAAATACAAGTCATTCTATAGTGTGATTCTGGAGATGCATCAATAGTCAGATGAAAGTGAAAAATTATCACCTGAGTACATAATCAATAAAAGACTTCTTAAATTTAGCATTTAACCATGATACCAAGTACATTGTAAGGTCATTTACTATCAACTGCATTCCCAGTGGACATGAGGCATACTCATAAAAATGGTGCAGAGAAGGCAAGCATAATGAGATCTTCTTAGAAACTTTGAAAGATCATATCAAAGGAGAATTTTCAAATCATTATCCTAATATCTCTTGTAGCACCTAACAGAAGGTTTAAGAAAGTATCACAAATCATTACAGAGAAGTTGCCAAATCTTAACTTATCTGAAGAATCTGAATTTCTTGCCTTGTCCATGATGATTTAAAAATAATAATATTATGATCTTCTACTACCATAACAAATATTAAACAGCTAATATATCTATGATTATTTTAAAATAATACATTTCTGAGATTCTTCTGCTACAATTAAAAATAAAGAACATTCAGTCAGTCAGTACAGTCACTCAATCGTGTCCAGCTCTTTGCAACTCCATGGACTGCAGCATATCAGGCTTCCCTGTCTTTCACTATCTCCCAGAACTTGCTCAAATTTATGTCCGTTGACTCAGTGATGCCATCCAACCATCTCATCCTCTGTCATCCCTTTCTCCTTTTGCCTTCTATTTTTCCCAACATCAGGATATTTTCCAATGAGTCGTCTCTTTGCATCAGGTGGCCAAAGTATTGGAACTTCAGCTTCAGCGTCAATCCTTCCAATGAATATTTAAGGTTGATTTCCTATAGGATTGATTGGTTTGATCTCCTTGCTGTCCAAGGGACTCTCAAGAGCCTTCTCCAACATCATAGTTCAAAGGCATCAGTTCTTCTTTGCTCAATCTTCTTTATGGTCTAACTCTTACATCCATACATGACTACTGGGAAAACCATAACTTTGACTATACAGACTTTGGTCGGCAAAGTGATGTCTCTGCTTTTGAATACACTGTCTAGGTTTCTCATAGCTTTTCTTCCAAAGAACAAGTGTCTTTTAATTTCATGGCTGCAGTCACCATCCACAGTGATTCTGGAGCCCAAGAAAATAAACTGGAAAGAAAAGTGAACATACTGTATAATTCTATTTTTAGAAAGTTCTAGAATAGGTAAAACTAGTCTATGGTGAAGAAAATTAGAATAGTTGTTTTTGGCAATGAGAGATTGGGAAGTGGGATGAGGAAATGTCCTAGGAAGATGCAAAAGTTCAGTAGCTTGGTAGAGGTACAAGTTACATAGCATATTCATTTGGTAAAACATTAGAGTGAAGCTTAGAGCATTTCAGTATATGTAAAGTACGCTTTAAAATACCTGTAAGTTAGTTGAGTTGGCAATGGAGCAGGGAGTCAGGCAGAAACAGATAAAATAAGAGTGGGAGAATTTTCACCTAAAGCTGATTGATGGGTATATGCACATCCATTTTACTATTCTGTTTACTCTCTAAATTTTCCAAAATAAAAGCTTTAAAATTCACTGAAACACATATAACAGCAGTTTTTCTTTCAGTTTTATTGAGATGTGACAAATAGCACTGTTTAAGTTTCAGGTGTACAACATGATTTGACTTATATACATCGTGATTATGCTACAATTAAAATAAAGAACATTCAGTCAGTCAGTACAGTCACTCAATCGTGTCCAGCTCTTTGCAACTCCATGGACTGCAGCATATCAGGCTTCCCTGTCTTTCACTATCTCCCAGAACTTGCTCAAATTTATGTCCGTTGACTCAGTGATGCCATCCAACCATCTCATCCTCTGTCATCCCTTTCTCCTTTTGCCTTCTATTTTTCCCAACATCAGGATATTTTCCAATGAGTCGTCTCTTTGCATCAGGTGGCCAAAGTATTGGAACTTCAGCTTCAGCGTCAATCCTTCCAATGAATATTTAAGGTTGATTTCCTATAGGATTGATTGGTTTGATCTCCTTGCTGTCCAAGGGACTCTCAAGAGCCTTCTCCAACATCATAGTTCAAAGGCATCAGTTCTTCTTTGCTCAATCTTCTTTATGGTCTAACTCTTACATCCATACATGACTACTGGGAAAACCATAACTTTGACTATACAGACTTTGGTCGGCAAAGTGATGTCTCTGCTTTTGAATACACTGTCTAGGTTTCTCATAGCTTTTCTTCCAAAGAACAAGTGTCTTTTAATTTCATGGCTGCAGTCACCATCCACAGTGATTCTGGAGCCCAAGAAAATAAACTGGAAAGAAAAGTGAACATACTGTATAATTCTATTTTTAGAAAGTTCTAGAATAGGTAAAACTAGTCTATGGTGAAGAAAATTAGAATAGTTGTTTTTGGCAATGAGAGATTGGGAAGTGGGATGAGGAAATGTCCTAGGAAGATGCAAAAGTTCAGTAGCTTGGTAGAGGTACAAGTTACATAGCATATTCATTTGGTAAAACATTAGAGTGAAGCTTAGAGCATTTCAGTATATGTAAAGTACGCTTTAAAATACCTGTAAGTTAGTTGAGTTGGCAATGGAGCAGGGAGTCAGGCAGAAACAGATAAAATAAGAGTGGGAGAATTTTCACCTAAAGCTGATTGATGGGTATATGCACATCCATTTTACTATTCTGTTTACTCTCTAAATTTTCCAAAATAAAAAGCTTTAAAAATTCACTGAAACACATATAACAGCAGTTTTTTTCTTTCAGTTTTATTGAGATGTGACAAATAGCACTGTTTAAGTTTCAGGTGTACAACATGATTTGACTTATATACATCGTGAAATGATTATCACAATAAGTATAGCGAACATCTATCATCTCATACAAACACAAAATTAAAGAAATAGAAAAAAACTTTCCTTGTGATAAAATCTCTTAGAACTACTCTCTTAAAAGCTTTCATATATAGCATATGTGTGTTGTGTTTGTCAGTCAGTCATGTCCGACTCTTTGCGACCCCATGGACTGTAGCCCACCAGGTTATTCTGTACATGGAATTCTCCAGACAAGAATACAGGAGTGGGGCTTCCTCTGGTGGTCCAGTGGGTAAGGACACCCCTTGTAGTGCAAGGGGAGCCAGTTCGAGCCCTGGCCTGGGAAAATCCCATGTGCCGCAGAGCGGCTTGACCGATGTGTCCAATCACCGAGCCGGAGCTCTGGAGCACATGCGCACAGAGCCGGCGCTCTGCGACAACAGATGCCACCGCGATGGGAGACCCACAGGAGCCAAAGAACAAAGACGGATGAAAATAGAGAAATGAAAGACCAATAGAAGTGGCCCGCCTGTTCCCCTCCCTCCCCAACCCGACCCCCGCCCTAAATAAATAAGTAAATAAATCTTTAAAAAAAAAAAAAAAAAAGAATACAGGAGTGGGTTGTCATTCCCTTCTCCAGAGGATCTTTCCAACCCAAGGATTGAACCTGGGTCTCCTGCATTGCAGGTGGAATACTGGAGTGGATTGCCCTGTCCTTCTCCGCATATATAACACACAGCAGCATTAATTGTATTTGTACTGTTGTATATTATACTTCTAGTACATATAACTGGGAGTTTGTACCTTTTAACTATCTTCATTCAATTCCACCCACCCCTCTGGTAAACACAAATCTGATCACTTTCACTATGATTTGTTTGTTTTTGAAGCACAGTTGGCTTACAATACTATTATTAGTTCCTGTGATACAGCATAGTGATTCTGCATCTTTATATATTTCAAAATGATCTCTTTGATAATTACAGTTATGATATGTCACCATACAAAGATAGTATATAGTTACTGTTTTCCCACACTATATACTTCATACCAGTGACATTTATCTTGAAACTGAAAGTTTATACCTCTTAATTCCCTTCACCTATTTCTCCATTCCCTCACTCCTCTCTTTACTGGAAATTATCTGTCGTTTTCTGCATTGTGATTCTGTTTACATCTTGTTATGTCTTCTTTTCTTAGATTTCACATACAAGTGAACTCATGCAGCATTTCTCTTTCTCTGTCTGACTTATTTCACTGAACAGGACCTTCTAGGTCTATCCATATTGTCACAAATGGCAAGATCTCATATTTTTATTTATAACATGTGTGTGTATATATACATACATACACATATTCTTTATCCATTTATCTCTTAATGGGCACTTAGGTTTCTTCTGTATCTTGGCTATTGTAAACAATGCTGAAATAAACATAAGGATGCATATGTATGTTCTAACTAGTGTTTCATTTTCTTCAGATAAATTGCTAGGAATTGCTAGGTCATATGGCAGTACTATTTTTAATTTTTTGGGTCTTCACCATACTGTTTTGCATAATGTCTGTGCCAATTTACATCCCTACCAATAGTGCATCAGGGTTCCCTTTTCTCCTCATCCTCATCAACACCTATTACTTGTTTTCTTTTTGATAATAGGCACTCTTGACAGGCGTGAGGCAATATCTTATTGTGGTTTTGACTTGCATTTCCCTGATGATTTAGTGTCATTGAGCACCTTTGTAATGTGCCTGTAAGTCATCTATACATCTTCTTGAGAAAAATGCCTATTCAGGTCCTCTGCCCATCTTTTTGATCAAGATTTTTGTTTCTTTGATGTTGATTGAGTTGTATGAGTTCTTTGTATATTTTGGATATTAACCTATTACTACATATATTATCTATGAATTAAACAACTCTTCTTAGATGCATAAGAGAAGTGAGGTCAGAGAGCACACTACAGCTTCCAAAATTGGAGAAAGTAACAGATAAATACAGAAAATTATAACTTAACAGAGCAAAATTTGAGAGCAGAAATCTCTGTAAGAACCTGTGCTAGAAAAGGCAAAACTGAACTGAAGTTGAAGAATTGCTGGAGGAATGGTGTGATAAGTTTGAGAGATAAAAACTGCTGCAGGGGTAGAGGAGGGACTCAGTCATCAGGAGCCCTTCACACATCTGTCAGTTTTACCTCCTGAAACTCCATCAGGTTCTCATAGTGAATATAGGGATAAATCCTTTTTTTGCTTCCATTAGGGAGAGAGGAAAATGGATCATTTTGAAGTATGGAAGAGCATTCTGTTTTTCTTAATAAGATCTATACTGTTTAACCAGATCCCAACCTATTGAGATTTATCAGAACCTAACTGATCTAGAGGAAGGGAAATAACCCAAACTAACTCACTCTATGCTTGCACATAGGGGAAGGTAAATACACAACTGCAGCCCACTGTAGACATGCTGTCTCAGCTAAAGGAGAAACAAGAGCAAAATTAACAGTTCAGAGGCACAGACTCACTAAAATACTGACACCTAACTATAGGATTATAGAATGCTTCCTCCACCCCAACATATCACTACCATATTACTAAAAATCTACATATGGAAGTTCTTTTTATTCAATACATCTTGTTCAGCTATCAAATAATATCATCAGATATTCTAAAAGGGAAAAATATAATTTAAAGAGCAAAAGCAAGCATATGAACTGGATTCAGATATGGCAAAGATGGTGGAATATCAAACTGGGAACTTAAAACAACTATGATTAATATGTTAGGGGCTCTAATGGACAAAGGAGATAGCGTGCAAGAAAAGATGGCAATGTAAGCAAAGAGATGGAAATCCTAAGAAAGAAAGAAAAGAAATCCTACATGTCAAAACACCCGAAACAAGAAAACTCTGTAAAAGCAAAAAAGTAAAATAAAAATAATTAATTAAAAAAAAACAAAACACCGTAACTGAAATGAATGTCTTTAATGGACTCAGTAGTAGGCTGGACTTGACTGGGGAAGGAACCACTGAGGTTGAGGATATCTCAGTATAAACCTCCAAAACTGAAAGGCAAACAGGAAAAAAGACTGAAAAAAACAGAACAGAATATCCATGAACTGTGGGACAACTACAGAAGGTGATATGTGCATGCTAAGTCGCTTCAATTGTGTCCGACTGTTTGCAGTCTGATGGACCACAGGAACACAACACTGCCCATTAGCATACAGGCTGCCCAAAGCCATGCCAAACCAATAGACACACCAAAACATACTACTGGACATAGCACTGCCCTTCAGAAGGAGAAGATCCAGTTTCATCCACCAGAACATAGGCACAAGTCCTCTCAACCAGAAGACCTTCACAAGGCTACCCACAGGGCCAGACTCCACAATTAACAGGAATTGCAACTTTCCAGCTGGCAAAAAAGGAGATCCGAAACACAGTAAACTAAACAAAATGAAAAGCCAGAGAAACATGCAGCAGATGAAGAAGCATGATAAAAATTCACAAGACCAAACAAATGAAGGGAAAATAAGCAGTTTACCTAAAAGAAAATTCAGAGTAATGATAATAAAGATGACCCAAAATCTTCAAAGTAAAATTGAGGCACGGATAACTAGACAGGAGACACAGCTCCAGTAGATGTGAAAAGTGTTTAACAAAGACCTAGAAGAATTAAGAACAAACAAACAACAATGAATATAATAACTTAGATTAGAAATATGCTGGAGGGAAACAACAATAGAGTAACTTAGGCAGAACAGAAAGTAAGCTGGAAGATAAAAAGATGGAAAAATTGAAGCAGAACACAAGAAAGAAAAAAGAATAAAAAGTAGTGAGAATAGGGCTTCCCTGGTAGTCCAGTGGTAAGGACTCTGCCTTGCACTGCAAGGGGCACTGGTTCGATCCCTGGCCTGGGAAGATCCCACGTGCTGCAGAGCGGCTGGATGGATGTGTCCAATTACCGAGCCAGAGCTCTGGAGCACATGTGCCCAGAGCAGGTGCTCTGCGACCACAGAGGCCATGGCGATGGGAGTCCCACACGGGCCAAAGAACAAAAATGGATGAAAATAGATGAATGAAAGACCAATAAAAGAAAAAGTGACAAAAAAAAAACCAGTAATGAGAACTGTGTGAGAGATCTCTGGGACAATATTAAGTATAACAACACTTGTATCAGGTGTCCCAGAAGAAGAAGATGAACGGAAAGGGCATGAGAAAATATTCATAGAGATCATAGTCAAAAACTTCCTTAAAAATGGGAAAGGAAATAGCCACTCAAGTCTGCACAGGATAAACTCAGGAAGAAACATAGCAGGATGCATATTAATCAAACTAACAAAAATTAAACAGAAAGAGCAAATATTAAGAGCAGCAGGAGAAAAGTAACAAAAAACACATAAGTGGATCTCCATAAGGCTAACAGCTTATCTTTCAACAGAAACTCTGCAGGCCAGAAGGTAATGGAAGGATATACTTTAAGTGATGAAAGGGAAAAACTTACAACCAAGACTATTCTACCAAGCAATGATCTTATTCAGATTTGAAGGAGAAATGAAAGGTTTTATAGACAAGCAAAAGCTGAGAGACTCCAGCACCACCAAAACAGATCTTCAATAAATGCTAAAGAAGCTTCTCTAGACAGTAAATATAAAAAGAATAGGCATGCAAAAAAATTCAAAACAATGAAGTATATCAGAATCACATATATCAAGAATTACCTTAAATTTAAATGGGCTAAATGCTCGAACCAAAAGACACAGTCTGGCTGAATGGATACAAAAACAAGACCTCTATGTATTTTATCTACAAGAGGCTCACCTCAAACCAAAGTTCACATACTGACTAAAAGTGAGGGGCTGAAAAAATTATTCCATATAAGTGAAAATCAAAAGAAAGCATATTTAGGAACAATACTCCTATAATATAAAATAGACTTTAAGGAACATTACAAGAGACAAGAAAATACAGTACATAATGATCAAATAATCAATTCAAGAAGAAGATATAACAACTACAAATACATATGCACTCAAAACACAAGGCAAATGCTACCAACTATTAAAGGGGAAATCAACAATAACACAGTAGTAGAGGGAGACTTTAATGCCGCATACACACTGCTGGAAAAATCATTCAGACAGAAAATTAACAAGGAAACACAAACTTAAAATGATACACTGGGCCAGTTAGAGTTAATTGATATCTACAGGACATTTCACCCCAAAATAGTACGTTTTACTTTTTTCACAAGTATACATGGAACATCCTCCAAGGTATATCACATCCTGGGTCACAAATCTAACTCTGGTAAATTAATAAAAATTGAATCCATTTTAAGAATCTTTTCTGACCATAACACTATAAGATTAGATCTAAATTAGAGGAAATCAAATTACAAAAATACAAGAACACGGAGGCTAAACAATATGCTTCTGAATAACCATCAGATTGCTAAAGAAATCAAAAAGGAAATCAAAATATACTTAGAAATAAATGACAATGAAAACATGACAACTTAAAATCTGAGGAGGTAGTAAAAGCAGTGATAAGAGAGAATCTTATAGCAATTAAAGCCTACTTCAAGAAACAAGAAGGCTATCAAATAAAAAACCTAACCTTACACCTAAAGCAACTGCAAAAAGAAGGACAGAAACCCTCCAAAGTTAGTTAGGAAAAGAAACTGTACATATCAGAGCAGAAATTAATGAAAAATAAATGGAGACAATAGCAAAGATCAATAAATCGAAAAGCTGATTCTTTGAAAAAATAAAAAGAATTGACAAATGATTAGCCAGACTCATAAAGAAAAAAAAAAAGCTGAAGACTCAAATCAATAAAATTAGAAATGAAAAAAGGAGAAGTTATGATAGACAACCCAGAAATAACGAGCGATAATAAGAGACTACTATGAGCAACTATGCCAATAAAATGGACAAGTTTGAAGAAATGGACAAATTCTTAGAAAAGTACCACCTTCCAAGACCAAAACAGTAAAATAAAGAAAATATGAACAGACCAGTTACAAGCATGGAAATTGAAACTGTAATCAAAAATATTCCAACAACAACAAAAAAAACCCAAGGCCAGGTGGCTTCACAGATGAATTCTACCAAAAATATAGTGAAGAGCTAATATGTATTCTACTCAAACTCTTTCAGAAAATTGCAGAGGAAGGAAAAATCCACATGCATACAGTGAGTCCACCATTATACTGATACCAAAACCAGGCAAAGATACCACAAGAAAATTTACAGGCCAGTATCACTGACAAACATAAATGCAAAAATCCTCCACAAAATTCTAGCAAGCAGAATCAAAAAACGCATTAAAAACATCATGCAGCTTATCCCAGGGATGCAAGGATCTTCAATATGCACAAATTAATCGATGTCATACACTATATTAACAAACTGAAAGGTAAAAACCATATGATCTGGGACTTCCCTGGTGGTCCAGTGGTTAAGACTCTGTGTTCCCAATGAAGCAGGCCTGAGTTTGATCCCTGGTCAGGGAACTAGATCCCACATGCCACAACTAAGACCCAGTGTAGCCAAATAAATACATAATTAAAAAAAAAAAACATATGATCATCTCAAGAGATGCAGAGAAAGCCTTTGACAAAATTGAACACCTATTTATGATAAAAAAAAAAAAAACCTCTCTAGAAGGTAGGCATAGAAGGAATCTACCTCAGAATAAAAAAGGCCATATATGACAAACCCACAGCAAACATTATACTCAACAGTGAAAAACAAAACATTTCCTCTATGATCAGGGACAAGGGTACCCACTCTCACCACTATTATTTCATAAAGTTTTGGAAGTCCAATACACAGAAATAAGAGAAGAAAAATAAACAAAAGGCATCCAGATTGGAAAATAAAAAATAAAACTCTCACTGTTTACAGACATGATACTGTACATAGAAAATTTTAAAGATGCCATGAGAAAATTAGTAGAGCTAATCAATGAATATGGCAAAATCGTAGGATGTAAAATTAATACACAGAAATCCCTTGCATTCCAATACACTAAAAACAAAATATTAGAGAAATTAAGGAAATAATCCCATTTGTCATTGCAATAAAAAGAATAAAATACTTAGGAATAATTCTACCTAAAGAGACAAAAGACATGTATGCAGCAAACTATAAGAAACTGGTAAAAGAAATGAAAGATGACAAAAAAAGATGGAAAGATATACCATCTTCTTGCATTAGAAGAATCAAATTAGCAAAAATGACTATACTACCCAAAGCAATCTATAGATTCAATGCAATACCTATCAAACTACCAATGGTATTTTTTTTGCAGAACCTGAGTAAATAATTTCAATTTGTAGGAAACATAAAAGACCCCAAATATCCAAAGCAATCTCAAAAAAGAAGAATGGAGCTGGAGGAAACTACCTTTCTGACCTCAGACTATACTACAAAGCTACAGTCTTTAAGACGTTATAGTAGTGGCACAAATACAGAAATTTAGATCAATGGAACAAGGCAGTAAGCCTGGAGATAAACCCACTCATCTATGGGCACCTTATCTTTGACAAAGGAGGCAAGAATATACAATGCAAAAAAGACAGCCTCCTCAATAAAACTAGACAGTTACATGTAAAAGAATGAAACTGTACTTTCTAACATGATACACAAAAATAAACTCAAAATGGATTAAAGATTTAAATGTAAGGCCAGAAACAATAAAGCTCTTAGAGGAAAAAACATGCAGTACTCTCCTTGCCATAAATGATATCAAGTTCCTCTACGACCCACCACTTAGAATAATGCAAACAAAAACAAAAATAGCAAGTGGGACCTAATTAAACCTAGAAGCTTTTGCACGATCAAGGAAGTTATAAGCAACATGAAAAGATCACCCTCGGAATGGGAGAAAATAATAGCAAATGAAACAACTGACAAAGGATTAATCTCTACAATATACAAGCAGGTCATGCAGCTCAATACCAAAAAAGCAAACAACCCAATCAAAAGTAGGCAGAAGATCTAAATAGATATTTCTCCAGAGAGACATACAGATGGCAAATTAACACATGAAAAAATGCTCAACATGGCTCATTATTAGAGAAATGCAAATCAAAACTACAATGAGATATCACCTCAAACTGGTCAGAATGGCGATCATCAAAAAAGTCTATAAACAATAAATGCTGGAAAGGATGTGGAGAAAACGGAACTCTCTTGCATTGTTACTAGGAATGCAAATTGATATAGTCACTATGGAGAACAGTATGGAGATTCCTTAAAACACTAGGAATAA
Source organism: Tragulus kanchil (assembly GCA_022376925.1). Taxonomy (NCBI): domain Eukaryota; kingdom Metazoa; phylum Chordata; class Mammalia; order Artiodactyla; family Tragulidae; genus Tragulus; species Tragulus kanchil. Next base: position 66,208,812 of record JAIOJX010000001.1, on the reverse strand, counting down.
AACTACTTTATGATCCAGGAATCCCACTAGCTACTCAAAAAGATAAAGCATCTTCTTGCATTAGAAGAATCAAATTAGCAAAAATGACTATACTACCCAAAGCAATCTATAGATTCAATGCAATACCTATCAAACTACCAATGGTATTTTTTTTGCAGAACCTGAGTAAATAATTTCAATTTGTAGGAAACATAAAAGACCCCAAATATCCAAAGCAATCTCAAAAAAGAAGAATGGAGCTGGAGGAAACTACCTTTCTGACCTCAGACTATACTACAAAGCTACAGTCTTTAAGACGTTATAGTAGTGGCACAAATACAGAAATTTAGATCAATGGAACAAGGCAGTAAGCCTGGAGATAAACCCACTCATCTATGGGCACCTTATCTTTGACAAAGGAGGCAAGAATATACAATGCAAAAAAGACAGCCTCCTCAATAAAACTAGACAGTTACATGTAAAAGAATGAAACTGTACTTTCTAACATGATACACAAAAATAAACTCAAAATGGATTAAAGATTTAAATGTAAGGCCAGAAACAATAAAGCTCTTAGAGGAAAAAACATGCAGTACTCTCCTTGCCATAAATGATATCAAGTTCCTCTACGACCCACCACTTAGAATAATGCAAACAAAAACAAAAATAGCAAGTGGGACCTAATTAAACCTAGAAGCTTTTGCACGATCAAGGAAGTTATAAGCAACATGAAAAGATCACCCTCGGAATGGGAGAAAATAATAGCAAATGAAACAACTGACAAAGGATTAATCTCTACAATATACAAGCAGGTCATGCAGCTCAATACCAAAAAAGCAAACAACCCAATCAAAAAGTAGGCAGAAGATCTAAATAGATATTTCTCCAGAGAGACATACAGATGGCAAATTAACACATGAAAAAATGCTCAACATGGCTCATTATTAGAGAAATGCAAATCAAAACTACAATGAGATATCACCTCAAACTGGTCAGAATGGCGATCATCAAAAAAGTCTATAAACAATAAATGCTGGAAAGGATGTGGAGAAAACGGAACTCTCTTGCATTGTTACTAGGAATGCAAATTGATATAGTCACTATGGAGAACAGTATGGAGATTCCTTAAAACACTAGGAATAAAACTACTTTATGATCCAGGAATCCCACTACTACTGGGCATATACCTTGAGTAAACCATGATTGAAAAAGACACATGTATCTCAATGTTCATTGCAACACTTTACAATAGCTAGGGTATGGATCAACCTAGATGTCCATTGACAGATGAATGGATAAGAAAGTTGTGGCACCTATACACAATGGAATATTACTCAGTCATAATAAAGAATGTGTTTGAGTCAGTTTTAACGAAGTGAATGAACACTGAACCTATTATACAGTGTGAAGTCATTCAGAAAAAGAAAAGCAAATATTGAATATTAATACATATATATGGAATCTAGAAATATGGTGCTGAGGAATCTATTTTCAGGGCAGCAATGGAGATACAGTCATAGAAAACAGACCTGTGGACACAGTGCAGTGGGGAGACAGTGTGACGAATTGAGAGAGTAGCATGGAAACATGCATTACCATATATAAAATAGATAGCTAGTGGGAATTTGCTGTATGACACAGGGAACTCAAGCCTGGTGCTCTGTGACTACTTAGAGGGGTGAGGTTGGGTGGGAGGTAGGATTAAGGTTCAACAGGAAGGGGACATATGTATGCCTGTGACTATTTTATGCTTATCTATGGTAGATATTGTAAAGCGATTATCCTCTAATTAAGAATAAATTTTAAGAAAAGAATACTTGGGTGGGTTGCCAATGTCTCCTCTAGGTGATCTTTCCAACCCAGAAATTGAACCCACAACTCCTACATCTCCTGCATTGTAGGAAGTCTTTTACCACTGAGCCACAGGGGAAGCCCAACCTGAGATGATGTTTGTAGCTGGTTACAGTGTAAAATGTATTTAATATTGTGAGTTGCAATCTGTATTAGTTATCTATTTCTGTATAAAAAGTATTACAAGCTTGTGGCTTAAAACAAAACACATGTTTATTATTTTATAGTTCCTGTAGATCAGAAGTCCAGGTATAGTTCAATTAGTCTATGCTTAAAGTCTGAAAAGGCTGTACTCAAAGCATTGGCTAGAGCTGTGATCTCATTTGCGGCTGAACTGCAGTAGGATGTGTCTTCAGGTTCACTCAGGCTGTTGCTAAAATCACTTTGATACAGCTGAAGGAATGAAGGCTGTTTTTTTGCTAATTGTAGTCCAGAGATCACTCTTAGCCCATAAAAGTCACCTTCAGTTCCTTGCTGCAAGGGAGTCACTGACATGGCTACTTATTCCCTCTAAGTCAGTTCATATTCTAGCAAAATAAGTGCTACAATTTTATACAGGTAATGACATTCATCACATGACCTTTGCTATATTCTACTGGTTAAAAGCAAATCACAGGGCTTCCCTGGTGGTCCAGTGGGTAAGGACACCGCCTTGAAGTGCAAGGGGCGCCGGTTCGAGCCCTGGCCTGGGAAGATCCCACGTGCCACGGAGCGGCTGGACCGATGTGTCCAATTACCGAGCCGGAGCTCTGGAGCGCATGCGCTCAGAGCCGGTGCTCTGCGACAACAGAGGCCACCGTGACGGGAGGCCCACACGGGCCAAAGAACAAAGATGGATGAAAATGGACAAATGAAAGACCAATAGAAGTGGCCCGCCTGCTCCCCTCCCTGCACACCCCACCCCCACCAAAATAAATAAATAAATAAATCTTAAAAAAAAAAGCAAATCACAGATCCCATCCACACTCAAGTGAACTATAAAAAGTTCTGAAAATCTGCAGGTGGAGACCATGCGTGGACTATCCAAGAGTTTGTCCGCTGTACAGTCATAAGAGTTTCAAATCTATTCCCCAGAGAAACTTTTGGACAAATGTACTAAGGGAAATTGAGCATCACTATTTGTAAAAACTCAAATGTTCACTGTGGACTAAATATACAAGTCTATCATTCATAGATCAGAATATTTTTCAGCGGTGAAAATCAGTGAACTACAGTGATTACAGTTCCAGAAAACAATACAAGTAAATCTTAGGAACATGGTTTTAGTGTTACAGTGTAAAATGTATTTAATATTGTGAGTTGCAATCTGTATTAGTTATCTATTTCTGTATAAAAAGTATTACAAGCTTGTGGCTTAAAACAAAACACATGTTTATTATTTTATAGTTCCTGTAGATCAGAAGTCCAGGTATAGTTCAATTAGTCTATGCTTAAAGTCTGAAAAGGCTGTACTCAAAGCATTGGCTAGAGCTGTGATCTCATTTGCGGCTGAACTGCAGTAGGATGTGTCTTCAGGTTCACTCAGGCTGTTGCTAAAATCACTTTGATACAGCTGAAGGAATGAAGGCTGTTTTTTGCTAATTGTAGTCCAGAGATCACTCTTAGCCCATAAAAGTCACCTTCAGTTCCTTGCTGCAAGGGAGTCACTGACATGGCTACTTATTCCCTCTAAGTCAGTTCATATTCTAGCAAAATAAGTGCTACAATTTTATACAGGTAATGACATTCATCACATGACCTTTGCTATATTCTACTGGTTAAAAGCAAATCACAGGGCTTCCCTGGTGGTCCAGTGGGTAAGGACACTGCCTTGCAGTGCAAGGGCGCCGGTTCGAGCCCTGGCCTGGGAAGATCCCACGTGCCACGGAGCGGCTGGACCGATGTGTCCAATTACCGAGCCGGAGCTCTGGAGCGCATGCGCTCAGAGCCGGTGCTCTGCGACAACAGAGGCCACCGTGACGGGAGGCCCACACGGGCCAAAGAACAAAGATGGATGAAAATGGACAAATGAAAGACCAATAGAAGTGGCCCGCCTGCTCCCCTCCCTGCACACCCCACCCCCACCAAAATAAATAAATAAATAAATCTTAAAAAAAAAAGCAAATCACAGATCCCATCCACACTCAAGTGAACTATAAAAAGTTCTGAAAATCTGCAGGTGGAGACCATGCGTGGACTATCCAAGAGTTTGTCCGCTGTACAGTCATAAGAGTTTCAAATCTATTCCCCAGAGAAACTTTTGGACAAATGTACTAAGGGAAATTGAGCATCACTATTTGTAAAAACTCAAATGTTCACTGTGGACTAAATATACAAGTCTATCATTCATAGATCAGAATATTTTTCAGCGGTGAAAATCAGTGAACTACAGTGATTACAGTTCCAGAAAACAATACAAGTAAATCTTAGGAACATGATGTTGAGGGAAAAAAGGCAGCTCTCCCAAAATATCTACAGAATGCTTCCATTTATATAAAGTTTGTAAACATGCAAAAAAATATGCTTTAAATATAGTGTATATATATGTATATATACACACATGCACAATATTTAAGTAAATATATATATATATATATATATATAACGGGGCAATCATAAAAGAAAGCAAGGAAATGATAAGTACAAAATTTAAGCTAGAGCTTTCTTGAGTCCACCTTACAGTGCAAAGGGCACCAGTTCGATCCAAGCCCAGGAAGATTCCACGTGCTGCAGAGCATCTGGGCCGGTGTGTCCAATTATGGAGTGTGTGGATCCAGAGCCAGAGCTCTACAGCAAGAGAGGCCACTGCAATGGGAGGCCCACACAGGCCAAAGAATAAGGATGGATGAAAAATTAACAAATGGAAAACCAATAAAAGAGGCCAAAATTAAAAAAAAATTCAAGCTATTGGTTCCCTCTGAGGAGGGAATAAGACAATGAAATTTGCTAGAAACTCCTGAGCTTTAAATTGGATAGAGAAAATGAGGGTATTTAAGTGGTGTGCAATTCTTTCTGTCCTACATATATTTTATTTTAAAACCTTTTATGTAACTGTTCAATATCTAATGAAAACAATTTTTAAAACCCAAGTTCCGGGCTTCCCTGGTGGTCCAGTGGGTAAGGACACTGCCTTGCAGTGCAAGGGGCACCAGTTCGATCCCTGGCCTGGGAAGATTCCACGTGCCGTGGAGCGGCTGGACTGATGTGTCCAATTACCGAGCCGGTGCTCTGCGACAACAGAGGCCACCATGATGGGAGGCCCACACAGGCCAAAGAACAAAGATGGATGAAAATAGATACTGAAAGGCCAGTAGAAGTGGCCGGCCAGCCCCCTCCCTCCCCAACCCGCCCCCCACCACACAAAAAAAAGTTAAAAAAAAACACCCAAGTTCCAATTTACTAACACATCTGACCATTTTTCTGGTAAAGTTTCTTTTTCGCCTTGAATGTAAGAGGATTAAGGTATTTTACAGAGTTTTTAAGAATTCTTTTTGTTCATTTTCTACAACTCATCCTAAGGAAGGCCAAAGAAAAATACCTTTTTGTTACTACAAAGGTTGACTTTTAAGTATTCCAATCCTAGAATAAAGAGAAACAAAAATTGCATTTCTGGAGGATAAAGTAAATCTCTCCCATTATTTTTTGAAATCTCTAAGTTCACTGTGTTTCCTGAGGTTACCAACATGGCCCTTACTGAGCTCCTCTTGTTTTAGGCAGTTCTGCTAACAGATAAATGAAATAGCTTAGCCCTGGAAGTAGAATAAACATATCTGTAAGAATTCATCAGCTCTTTGCTCACAGGAGATTATTTGTGCAGTGGCAGAGAAATGCTTGAAATATATGTGAATTGAAATTTGGAGATTTGCATATAAAATAACAAGATCATGAAAATCCACCAATTTGGAAGGTGAACACTGTGCTTTACAATGAAATCAAGAGTATCACAAATATTATGTGCATTATCAGCTGGATACTCAAAACTGGGGCTAATCAGAGAATGAAAATGGAGAAAACATCTTCCTGTTGGATAGTCTTGACGCTAATTTTTAATCATTTTATTCTATGCTTCAGATAATTAGAAGAGTCAAATGAAATAATCCTGTTAATTAGTTTTAGCTATAGTGTTATAAAAATATACTCCTTGGAAAGAGAATTGAATCATGGATTTTTTTTTTTTTGTAATTTTTGGCCTCTTTTATTGATCTTTTATTTATTTATTTTCATCCATTTTTGTTCTTTGGCCTGTGTGGGCCTCCCATTGCAGTCCACTCTCCTTGCAGAGCATTGACTCTGGGCACATGTGCTCCAGAGCACTGGCTCCTAATTGGACACACTGGTTCAGCTGCTCCGCGGCATGTGAGATCTTCCCAGGCCAGGGATCAAACCGGCGTCCCTGGCACTGCAAGGCAAACTCTTTACCCACTGGACCACCAGGGAAGCCCCTGAATCATGGAATCTTTTATCAAGTAAAAATGCAAACAAATAACTTTGTCCAAAGTATGTAATAATTACTATTCTAGCCCTGGGATTCCAGTATACCATCTGTGCCAGAAAGAGTTAACATAGCAGGCCTGAGATTGCTATCTTTAGAAAATCTATTTGCAAGATTGGACCTTGGCTTGTGTCTGGGAACTTGGATTTTGGAAGGGTTCCACTACTTGCTAACCAATAAGGGTGGCTTGTGCATGTTACTACAAAGGTTGACTTTTAAGTATTCCAATCCTAGAATAAAGAGAAACAAAAATTGCATTTCTGGAGGATAAAGTAAATCTCTCCCATTATTTTTTGAAATCTCTAAGTTCACTGTGTTTCCTGAGGTTACCAACATGGCCCTTACTGAGCTCCTCTTGTTTTAGGCAGTTCTGCTAACAGATAAATGAAATAGCTTAGCCCTGGAAGTAGAATAAACATATCTGTAAGAATTCATCAGCTCTTTGCTCACAGGAGATTATTTGTGCAGTGGCAGAGAAATGCTTGAAATATATGTGAATTGAAATTTGGAGATTTGCATATAAAATAACAAGATCATGAAAATCCACCAATTTGGAAGGTGAACACTGTGCTTTACAATGAAATCAAGAGTATCACAAATATTATGTGCATTATCAGCTGGATACTCAAAACTGGGGCTAATCAGAGAATGAAAATGGAGAAAACATCTTCCTGTTGGATAGTCTTGACGCTAATTTTTAATCATTTTATTCTATGCTTCAGATAATTAGAAGAGTCAAATGAAATAATCCTGTTAATTAGTTTTAGCTATAGTGTTATAAAAATATACTCCTTGGAAAGAGAATTGAATCATGGATTTTTTTTTTTTTGTAATTTTTGGCCTCTTTTATTGATCTTTTATTTATTTATTTTCATCCATTTTTGTTCTTTGGCCTGTGTGGGCCTCCCATTGCAGTCCACTCTCCTTGCAGAGCATTGACTCTGGGCACATGTGCTCCAGAGCACTGGCTCCTAATTGGACACACTGGTTCAGCTGCTCCGCGGCATGTGAGATCTTCCCAGGCCAGGGATCAAACCGGCGTCCCTGGCACTGCAAGGCAAACTCTTTACCCACTGGACCACCAGGGAAGCCCCTGAATCATGGAATCTTTTATCAAGTAAAAATGCAAACAAATAACTTTGTCCAAAGTATGTAATAATTACTATTCTAGCCCTGGGATTCCAGTATACCATCTGTGCCAGAAAGAGTTAACATAGCAGGCCTGAGATTGCTATCTTTAGAAAAATCTATTTGCAAGATTGGACCTTGGCTTGTGTCTGGGAACTTGGATTTTGGAAGGGTTCCCACTACTTGCTAACCAATAAGGGTGGCTTGTGCATGCATGTGCACAGTTGTGTCCGACTCTGACCCCACAGACTGTAGCCCACTAGGCTCCTCTGTTCATGGAATTGTCCAGGCAAGATACTGGAGTGGGTTACCATATCCTGCTCTAGGGGATCTTTCTGGCCCAGAGATGGAAACTGCGTCTCTTCAGTCTCGTGCATTTGCAGGCAGTTCTTTACCACTAGTACTACCTGGGAAGCCCAAAAGGATGGCTTACTGTACCTAAAATGCACAATAAGGTGAACTCTACTTTCCCCCTGGTGGCCTGAAATCATGGTACATGCTGTACAATGGGCGCCAACAAGACCAGCAACAACAGAAACCTTCGGCACTGAATCTGCAATATGTTTCCATGGTAGATAGCTCACAAGAATTTGGTGTCACGCTCATCACTGGGGGATCAAGCAAATTCTGTGTGACTCCATTTAGAGCTCTTGGAAACTTGTTCCTGATTTCATCTGGATTTTTCCCCATGCACTTTTTCCTTTTGTTTATTTTGATTTGTATGATTTTGTTGTGATAAATCTCAGCCGTGAGTATCATTGTATTTTGAGTCTTGAATTGTTCTAGTTCATCACTTAAACTTGAGGATGTTTTTGCATACCCTCTATCCATTATACTTTTTTTATACTCTGAACCCCTGGTGTTTCTGTTAGTCTTTTTTGAACATATGAATTATGAATTATTTGCATATTGAGATGTACCCAGAGAGATAATTATATGCTATATCAATATTTTGAATCAAACAAGGGTGAACTGAATTAGAAGTGTTCAGCCCTGTCTGTCCCACTTAAAAAATCTTTATGTGGCAGTAAAAAACAACACTCTGTAAAAAAGAAAATAAAATGAGTAAAAAGCTTTATAAAACATTTTGTTTAAAATTCCCATTTTCCTGGTTACTAAAGAAGTTGATGATCTACTTTTATTAGCTACTATCAGTACATTCCCCAAGAGTTCAAAAATTGGGGTGGTGGTAGTGAGAAGCATTATGTACAAGAAAAGAAAAGGAAGATGTGGTAGAGTTTAGGACAAGAAAAGTTCCCAGGCTCAAATACCAAGCCTTACCTTAAAGCCTAATCACAACTTTTTTACCCTCAGGCCCAGAATCTTCCTGTTTTCCAGTCTCCTCATCTGTGAAATAGGAATAAGAATAGTCCTAATCTCATAAGATTTTTGTGGTGCTTAAATAAATTAGCACATGTAAGGTGGTCAGAATATATCTGGCATGTAAGTTCTCAGTAAATGATTATTATTGTCATTATTGCTGTTATTTATCTGCATGTCTGATGCCTCTAAGGCTAGGCGTTCATCATCTTGTGTTTGGATTATGCAACAACCTTCTTCCTACTTTCATCTGTTTAGTTCTGCATTGCCGAAATAATCATTCTCACTTCCTTTTTTCAGAACACTCAGTAACTCATCTCCTACCACATCAAGCAAAACAACCCCCTGCCTGGCTTTCTAAGCCTCTATCTACCTTACAATCTTATTTCTCTCCATTTTTCGGCATCAGTGATTCTCAAACTTGAGCAGGCAACAAAATCACTGGGACAGCTTGTTAATATGCAGGTTTTGGAGGAAAGACGTTCTGATTAAGTTAAATCTAGATAGGGCTCAACTGGAGAAGGAAATGGCTACCTACTCCAGTATTCTTGTCTGGAAAATTCCATGACAGAAAAGCCTGGTGAGCTTTAGCCCACGGGGTCCCAAATATACATATATATGTAGGGCTTCCCTGATGGCTCAGTGGTGAGGAATCTGCCTGCAAATCAGGAGACCTGGGTTCCATCACTGGGTTGGGAAGATCCCCTGGAGGAGAGCATGGCAGCCCACTCCAGTATTCTTGCCTGGAGAAGTCCATGGATGGAGGAGCCTGACAGGCTACCGTCCATGGGGATATTGTTTAAAAATTTCCAACACTCTGTAAAAAGAAAATAAATGAGTAAAAAGCTTTATAAAACATTTTGTTTAAAATTCCCATTTTCCTGGTTACTAAAGAAGTTGATGATCTACTTTTATTAGCTACTATCAGTACATTCCCCAAGAGTTCAAAAATTGGGGTGGTGGTAGTGAGAAGCATTATGTACAAGAAAAGAAAAGGAAGATGTGGTAGAGTTTAGGACAAGAAAAGTTCCCAGGCTCAAATACCAAGCCTTACCTTAAAGCCTAATCACAACTTTTTTACCCTCAGGCCCAGAATCTTCCTGTTTTCCAGTCTCCTCATCTGTGAAATAGGAATAAGAATAGTCCTAATCTCATAAGATTTTTGTGGTGCTTAAATAAATTAGCACATGTAAGGTGGTCAGAATATATCTGGCATGTAAGTTCTCAGTAAATGATTATTATTGTCATTATTGCTGTTATTTATCTGCATGTCTGATGCCTCTAAGGCTAGGCGTTCATCATCTTGTGTTTGGATTATGCAACAACCTTCTTCCTACTTTCATCTGTTTAGTTCTGCATTGCCGAAATAATCATTCTCACTTCCTTTTTTCAGAACACTCAGTAACTCATCTCCTACCACATCAAGCAAAACAACCCCCTGCCTGGCTTTCTAAGCCTCTATCTACCTTACAATCTTATTTCTCTCCATTTTTCGGCATCAGTGATTCTCAAACTTGAGCAGGCAACAAAATCACTGGGACAGCTTGTTAATATGCAGGTTTTGGAGGAAAGACGTTCTGATTAAGTTAAATCTAGATAGGGCTCAACTGGAGAAGGAAATGGCTACCTACTCCAGTATTCTTGTCTGGAAAATTCCATGACAGAAAAGCCTGGTGAGCTTTAGCCCACGGGGTCCCAAATATACATATATATGTAGGGCTTCCCTGATGGCTCAGTGGTGAGGAATCTGCCTGCAAATCAGGAGACCTGGGTTCCATCACTGGGTTGGGAAGATCCCCTGGAGGAGAGCATGGCAGCCCACTCCAGTATTCTTGCCTGGAGAAGTCCATGGATGGAGGAGCCTGACAGGCTACCGTCCATGGGGTCAGACAGAGTCGGACATGACCGAAGAGACTAAGCAGCAGCAGCAGCGGCTGGGCTCAATATATGTATTTCTAAACAAGTGACACTGATGATGATGCTGCTGACTTGGGGACCACTCTTTGACAACCATTGCCTTACATTATCTCTCTACTTGACCTAGTCGGCAATCTTCTTGCATTCCATCACTCCCATTAATTTGTTCTTTTCTTCTATGTCCACCCATTCTGTTTTCTTTGCCTAGAATGTTCTGTTCTCTACTCTCTTCCTGGTCTCAAGTGCTTATCCAGTCCAATTCAAGGCTATCAATCTCTCTGTTCTTCTGACTAGTATTGCTCAATACAATGCATATTATACAGTTTTAATCCTTTATTTTGCACTATTTGCTCTTCATTCATGTGACTTGTATGTCCAATAATGTAAACATTTTATGGCAGGGATTATATTTTTTCTGCATCTCCCAAAGATAGAGCCTAGCACAAGATTGAACACATATAAGGTGTGTAATAATCACTTAACTGAATGATGTGGTCAGCTCAAAAGCATATGTGAAGGACTTTCCTAGTGGTCCAGTGGGTAAGGACACTGCCTTGCAATACGAGGGGTGCCGGTTCGATCCCTGGCCTGGGAAGATCCCACGTGCTGCGGAGCGGCTGGACGGATGTGTCCAATTACAGAGCTGGAGCTCTGGGGCGCATGCACCCAGAGCCAGCCCTCTGTGACAACAGAGGCCACCGCGATGGGAGGCCCGCAAGAGCCAAAGAACTGGGACAGCTTGTTAATATGCAGGTTTTGGAGGAAAGACGTTCTGATTAAGTTAAATCTAGATAGGGCTCAACAAAAACTCCAGTATTCTTGTCTGGAAAATTCCATGACAGAAAAGCCTGGTGAGCTTTAGCCCACGGGGTCCCAAATATACATATATATGTAGGGCTTCCCTGATGGCTCAGTGGTGAGGAATCTGCCTGCAAATCAGGAGACCTGGGTTCCATCACTGGGTTGGGAAGATCCCCTGGAGGAGAGCATGGCAGCCCACTCCAGTATTCTTGCCTGGAGAAGTCCATGGATGGAGGAGCCTGACAGGCTACCGTCCATGGGGTCAGACAGAGTCGGACATGACCGAAGAGACTAAGCAGCAGCAGCAGCGGCTGGGCTCAATATATGTATTTCTAAACAAGTGACACTGATGATGATGCTGCTGACTTGGGGACCACTCTTTGACAACCATTGCCTTACATTATCTCTCTACTTGACCTAGTCGGCAATCTTCTTGCATTCCATCACTCCCATTAATTTGTTCTTTTCTTCTATGTCCACCCATTCTGTTTTCTTTGCCTAGAATGTTCTGTTCTCTACTCTCTTCCTGGTCTCAAGTGCTTATCCAGTCCAATTCAAGGCTATCAATCTCTCTGTTCTTCTGACTAGTATTGCTCAATACAATGCATATTATACAGTTTTAATCCTTTATTTTGCACTATTTGCTCTTCATTCATGTGACTTGTATGTCCAATAATGTAAACATTTTATGGCAGGGATTATATTTTTTCTGCATCTCCCAAAGATAGAGCCTAGCACAAGATTGAACACATATAAGGTGTGTAATAATCACTTAACTGAATGATGTGGTCAGCTCAAAAGCATATGTGAAGGACTTTCCTAGTGGTCCAGTGGGTAAGGACACTGCCTTGCAATACGAGGGGTGCCGGTTCGATCCCTGGCCTGGGAAGATCCCACGTGCCGTGGAGCGAGCGGCTGGACGGATGTGTCCAATTACAGAGCTGGAGCTCTGGGGCGCATGCACCCAGAGCCAGCCCTCTGTGACAACAGAGGCCACCGCGATGGGAGGCCCGCAAGAGCCAAAGAACAAAGATGGATGAAAATAAATGAAAGACCAATAGAAGTGGCAAAAAAAAAAAAAAAAAATTCCAAAAAGAAAATGAAGGCATATGTGAGATCATATGCTTTTCATTCTTTCCATAACTAGGCACCAATGAAGGGAAATGTGTCAGAGGTCCAACTTCTGCTTTTAGCCTTATAGGCAGAACCCCATGACAAATCTCATGCTGGCAGAATGAATCTTGCCTGTCACATCTTCTTAAGTTTGTGTCTGTCTTAATATACTCAGAATTACAAGGCAATGATTATTACAATGATGCTACATAGAAAAACATGCATGATTGCAGGCTTATGCTTAATGGCAAATGGGAGCTGATTGTTTCGTTCCTCCTTAGAGTGAGGAGCTATGCAGTTAAAAAAAAAACAAAACAATTTGATGCTGATTGCCACTTTTGAAGTTTTCAAACCCTTATGACATTTGTGACTCTGGAAGATCGTGAAAAGACACAGCATTTGATTTCACTCAACGCTAAAGAAGTTGCAGCTTTATTTCTTTGGTATATATTGCTTTACTGAGCAGAATACGTTGCTACCTTTACAGGTTCAGACCCCCCAAAAAAGGCATTGCTAAAATTGATAGTTACTTGGCTTTGTGGTTTTTATAAAATGTCTTTCAACATAAAATTTTTAAAAATATGTCAATCATTAAGCTCAACAATTTGCTTTTATATTTGACTGCCAGAAATGTTATAATGCTCATCAGTGACTAAAGAAGGTGTAGTAATACCTCATTCAAGGGCAATGATTTGTTCTCAATTTCTGGATTGTTTCCCTAAAAATAATGTGATTTCCCTTTACCACAATAAGCCAGCTAAGCAATACCACTTTATCTAATTTTTTAGATATTAGAAAATTCTGAATTTCAATGGTATTTATTTACTTGTTAATTTTAAAAAGGGTAGGTTTTTAAGAATGCCTTGGAGTGCATTACATGTATAAGTAATTTCACTATCTTTAAAAACAACAGTAACATGACAATAAGAACCACTGCTGCTTTGTTTGCATTAATTAAAACTTGGGCTTTGTAGTAATGAAGAGGAAGGATTTTTTTCTACACTGTTCCCTAGAAAGCTAATTATTAGTCAAGGGACTGCAAAAGACAGTGTCACAGTATAAATAATTTACCATGAATATTTAGTAAATATTTGTTAGTGCAATCATGCCCAGCAGGTCATCTGGAACCCCTGTCCCTAATTACAGTCTTAAAAAGTTCTAGTATTAATCTGTGGCTGCTTTCCTGGAACTGGAAGAATTGAGGAATGGGTCTCTTCAGTTAGGAGCCACCTTGGAAGATGTAGTCTGGTACCCTAGCTTAGAAAATCATATGGATCAATGAGTTGTGTGTCAAGTATACTTAGGTATACTGACATATAGTTTTATAATCTGTCAAATAACATTTATTTAAAAAATTTGATATCTTATAAAAATAACCCTAGGCTTATGCTTAATGGCAAATGGGAGCTGATTGTTTCGTTCCTCCTTAGAGTGAGGAGCTATGTTAAAAAACAAAACAATTTGATGCTGATTGCCACTTTTGAAGTTTTCAAACCCTTATGACATTTGTGACTCTGGAAGATCGTGAAAAGACACAGCATTTGATTTCACTCAACGCTAAAGAAGTTGCAGCTTTATTTCTTTGGTATATATTGCTTTACTGAGCAGAATACGTTGCTACCTTTACAGGTTCAGACCCCCCAAAAAAGGCATTGCTAAAATTGATAGTTACTTGGCTTTGTGGTTTTTATAAAATGTCTTTCAACATAAAATTTTTAAAAATATGTCAATCATTAAGCTCAACAATTTGCTTTTATATTTGACTGCCAGAAATGTTATAATGCTCATCAGTGACTAAAGAAGGTGTAGTAATACCTCATTCAAGGGCAATGATTTGTTCTCAATTTCTGGATTGTTTCCCTAAAAATAATGTGATTTCCCTTTACCACAATAAGCCAGCTAAGCAATACCACTTTATCTAATTTTTTAGATATTAGAAAATTCTGAATTTCAATGGTATTTATTTACTTGTTAATTTTAAAAAGGGTAGGTTTTTAAGAATGCCTTGGAGTGCATTACATGTATAAGTAATTTCACTATCTTTAAAAACAACAGTAACATGACAATAAGAACCACTGCTGCTTTGTTTGCATTAATTAAAACTTGGGCTTTGTAGTAATGAAGAGGAAGGATTTTTTTCTACACTGTTCCCTAGAAAGCTAATTATTAGTCAAGGGACTGCAAAAGACAGTGTCACAGTATAAATAATTTACCATGAATATTTAGTAAATATTTGTTAGTGCAATCATGCCCAGCAGGTCATCTGGAACCCCTGTCCCTAATTACAGTCTTAAAAAGTTCTAGTATTAATCTGTGGCTGCTTTCCTGGAACTGGAAGAATTGAGGAATGGGTCTCTTCAGTTAGGAGCCACCTTGGAAGATGTAGTCTGGTACCCTAGCTTAGAAAATCATATGGATCAATGAGTTGTGTGTCAAGTATACTTAGGTATACTGACATATAGTTTTATAATCTGTCAAATAACATTTATTTAAAAAATTTGATATCTTATAAAAAATACTAACCCTAACTATAGTATTGTCAGTTTACATGTATTTACAAATTTAATCATAACAATGATTCTGTGATGCATGTAGCATTATTAGTCCAATTTAAAGATGAGAAAACCAAGGTACAGAGAAGTTATTTGACTTTCTTTGGGTAAATGCCTCTTTATGTTAATATGTATGCTTCCGTTCAGTTCAGGTCAGTTGTTCAGTCGTGTCTGACTCTTTGTAACCCCATGGACTGCTGCACACCAGGATTCCATGTCCTTCACCAACTCCCAGAGCTGGCTTATACTTATGTCCATTGACTCAGTGATGCCATTCAACCATCTCGTCCTCTATCACCCCCCTTCTCCTTCTGCCTTCTTTTTTCTCTCAGTATCACAGTCTTTTCCAATGAGTTGTCTCTTCACATCAGGTGGCCAAAGTATTGGAGTTTCAGCTTTAGCATCATTCTTTCCAATGAATATTCAGGGTTGATTTCCTTTAGGACTGACTAGTTTGATCTCCTTGCAGTCCAAGGGACTCTCAAGAGCCTTCTCCAGCGCCACAGTTCAAAGGCATTAGTTCTTCTGTGCTCAGCCTTCTTTATGGTCCAATTCTCACATCCCTACACAACGACTGGGAAAACGATAGCAAAGGACTTTTGTCAGCAAAATGTCTCTGCTTTTGAATGCACTGTCTAGTTTGTCATAGCTTTCTTCCAAGGAGCAAACGTCTTAATTTCAAGGCTGTAGTCACCATCCACAGTGATTTTGGAACCCAAGAAAATAAAGTCTGTCAATGTTTCCATTGTTTGCCCATCTATTTGCCATGAGGTGATGGGACTGGATGCCATGATCTTAGTTTTTTGGATGTTGAATTTCAGGCCAGCTTTTTCACTCTCCTCTTTCACCTTCACCAAGGGGCTCTTTAGGTCCTCTTCACCTTCTGCCATAGGGTGGTGTCATCTGCATACCTGAGGTTATTGATATTTCTCCCAGCAATCTTGATTTCAGCATGTGCCTCATCCAGGTCGGTGTTTCACACGATGTATGCTTAGTAAAAAAAACTAAACTTATTTAAAAATTTGATATCTTATAAAAATACTAACCCTAACTATAGTATTGTCAGTTTACATGTATTTACAAATTTAATCATAACAATGATTCTGTGATGCATGTAGCATTATTAGTCCAATTTAAAGATGAGAAAACCAAGGTACAGAGAAGTTATTTGACTTTCTTTGGGTAAATGCCTCTTTATGTTAATATGTATGCTTCCGTTCAGTTCAGGTCAGTTGTTCAGTCGTGTCTGACTCTTTGTAACCCCATGGACTGCTGCACACCAGGATTCCATGTCCTTCACCAACTCCCAGAGCTGGCTTATACTTATGTCCATTGACTCAGTGATGCCATTCAACCATCTCGTCCTCTATCACCCCCCTTCTCCTTCTGCCTTCTTTTTTCTCTCAGTATCACAGTCTTTTCCAATGAGTTGTCTCTTCACATCAGGTGGCCAAAGTATTGGAGTTTCAGCTTTAGCATCATTCTTTCCAATGAATATTCAGGGTTGATTTCCTTTAGGACTGACTAGTTTGATCTCCTTGCAGTCCAAGGGACTCTCAAGAGCCTTCTCCAGCGCCACAGTTCAAAGGCATTAGTTCTTCTGTGCTCAGCCTTCTTTATGGTCCAATTCTCACATCCCTACACAACGACTGGGAAAACGATAGCAAAGGACTTTTGTCAGCAAAATGTCTCTGCTTTTGAATGCACTGTCTAGTTTGTCATAGCTTTCTTCCAAGGAGCAAACGTCTTAATTTCAAGGCTGTAGTCACCATCCACAGTGATTTTGGAACCCAAGAAAATAAAGTCTGTCAATGTTTCCATTGTTTGCCCATCTATTTGCCATGAGGTGATGGGACTGGATGCCATGATCTTAGTTTTTTGGATGTTGAATTTCAGGCCAGCTTTTTCACTCTCCTCTTTCACCTTCACCAAGGGGCTCTTTAGGTCCTCTTCACCTTCTGCCATAGGGTGGTGTCATCTGCATACCTGAGGTTATTGATATTTCTCCCAGCAATCTTGATTTCAGCATGTGCCTCATCCAGGTCGGTGTTTCACACGATGTATGCTGCATATAAGTTAAATAAGCAGGGTGATAAGATACAGCCTTGATGTTTTCCTTTCCCAATTTGGAACCAGTCCTTTGTTCCACGTCCAGTTCTAACTGTTGCATCTTGTCCAGCATACAGATTTCTCAGGAAGTTGGTAAGATGGCCTGGTATTCCCATCTCTTTAAGGATTTTCCACAGTTTGATCCACACTGTCAAAAGCTTTAGCGTAGTCAATGAAGCAGAAGTAGATATTTTCCTGGAATTGCCTCACTCTTTCTATGATCCAACAGATGTTGGCAATTTGATCTCTTGTTCCTCTGCCTTTTCTAAATCCAGCTTGTCCATCTGGAAGTTCTCTGTTAACATACTGTTGAAGCCTAGCTGGGAGGATTTAAAGCATTACTCTGCTAGCATGTGAAATGAGTAATTTTTCAGTAGCTTGAACATTCTTTGGCATTGCTCTCTTGGGGACTGGAATGAAAACTGATATTTTCCAGTCTGAGGCCACTGCTGAGTTTTCCAAATTTGGTGGCACATTGAGTGTAGCACTTTAAAAGCATCATCTTTTAATATTTCAAATACCTCATTTGCTTTGTTCCTAGGGCCCACTTGACTTTGCACTGAAACATGTCTGGCTCTAGGAGAGTGATCATACCATTGTGGTCACTGGGGTCATTAAAATATTATCTTTATGGTTCTTCTGTGTATTCTTTGTACCTCTTAATATCTTCTGCTTCTGTTAAGTCCATACTGTTTCTGTCTTTTATTGTGCCTGTCTTTGCATGAAATGTTCCCTTGGTATCTCATTTTCTTGTAGAGGCTTCTAGTCTTTCCCATTCTATTGCTTTATTTTATTTGTTTGCATTGTTCAGTTAGGGCTTTCTTATCTCTCCTTGCTCTTCTAGGGAACTCTGCATTCAGATGGGTATATCTTTCCTTTTCTCCTTTGCTTTTCCCATCTCTTCTTTCCTCAGCTATTTGTAAAGCCTCCTCAGACAGCCATTTTGCCTCTTTGCATTTTTTTTTCCCTTGGAGGTGGTTTTGATCATTGCCTCCTATGCAATGTTCCAAGCTTCTGTCCATAGTTCTTCAGGCACTCTGTCTATTAGATCTATTTGTGACTTCCACTGTATAATTGTAAGGAATTTGATTTAGGTCATATCTGAATGGTCTAGTGGTTTTCTCTACTTTCTTCAAGTTAAGTCTGAATTTTGCCATAAGGAATTCATGATCTGATCCACAGTCTGCTCAAGGTCTTGTTTTTGCTGACTCTATAGAGCTTCTCCATCTTCAATGCAAAGAATATAATCAATCTGATTTTGGTACTGACCATCTGATGATGTCCTTGTTTATAGTCGTCATCTCTCATGTTGTTGGAAGAGGGTGTTTGCTATGACCAGTGTGTTCTCTTGGCAAAACTCTGTTAGCCTTTGCCCTGCTTCATTTTGTACTCCAAGGCCAAACTTGCCTGTTATTCCAGGTATCTCTTGAGTTCCTACTTTTACATTCTAGTCCCCAATGATAAAAAAAAAACATCAGTTTTTGGTGTTAGTTCTAGAAGATCTTGTAAGTCTTCATAGAACTGTTCAACTGCAGCTTCTTCAGCATTAGTGGCTGGGGCATAAACTTGGATTACTACAATATTGAGTGGTTTGCCTTGGAAATGATCTGAGATCATTCTGTTGTTTTTGAGATTGCATCCATGTACTACATTTCGAACCCTTTGTTGACTATGAGGGCTACTCCGTTTCTTCTAAGGGATTCTTGTCCACAGTAATAGATATAATGGTCATCTGAATTAAGTTCACCCATTCCTGTCCATTTTAATTCACTGATTCCCAAAATGTTGATGTTCATTCTTGCCATCTCCTGTTTGACTACTTCCAATTTACGTTCATTCATGGACTTAACATTCCAGGTTCCTTTGCAATATTGTTCTTTGCAGCAGGACTGGGGAAACAGATTCTGTGTATGCTAGAGTAGGTTTAAAAGTTCTCTTTTCTTAGAAAAACATTCTTGAGATAAAACATACTTCTCTCTTTCCTCAGCTATTTGTAAAGCCTCCTCAGACAGCCATTTTGCCTCTTTGCATTTTTTTTTCCCTTGGAGGTGGTTTTGATCATTGCCTCCTATGCAATGTTCCAAGCTTCTGTCCATAGTTCTTCAGGCACTCTGTCTATTAGATCTATTTGTGACTTCCACTGTATAATTGTAAGGAATTTGATTTAGGTCATATCTGAATGGTCTAGTGGTTTTCTCTACTTTCTTCAAGTTAAGTCTGAATTTTGCCATAAGGAATTCATGATCTGATCCACAGTCTGCTCAAGGTCTTGTTTTTGCTGACTCTATAGAGCTTCTCCATCTTCAATGCAAAGAATATAATCAATCTGATTTTGGTACTGACCATCTGATGATGTCCTTGTTTATAGTCGTCATCTCTCATGTTGTTGGAAGAGGGTGTTTGCTATGACCAGTGTGTTCTCTTGGCAAAACTCTGTTAGCCTTTGCCCTGCTTCATTTTGTACTCCAAGGCCAAACTTGCCTGTTATTCCAGGTATCTCTTGAGTTCCTACTTTTACATTCTAGTCCCCAATGATAAAAAAAAAACATCAGTTTTTGGTGTTAGTTCTAGAAGATCTTGTAAGTCTTCATAGAACTGTTCAACTGCAGCTTCTTCAGCATTAGTGGCTGGGGCATAAACTTGGATTACTACAATATTGAGTGGTTTGCCTTGGAAATGATCTGAGATCATTCTGTTGTTTTTGAGATTGCATCCATGTACTACATTTCGAACCCTTTGTTGACTATGAGGGCTACTCCGTTTCTTCTAAGGGATTCTTGTCCACAGTAATAGATATAATGGTCATCTGAATTAAGTTCACCCATTCCTGTCCATTTTAATTCACTGATTCCCAAAATGTTGATGTTCATTCTTGCCATCTCCTGTTTGACTACTTCCAATTTACGTTCATTCATGGACTTAACATTCCAGGTTCCTTTGCAATATTGTTCTTTGCAGCAGGACTGGGGAAACAGATTCTGTGTATGCTAGAGTAGGTTTAAAAGTTCTCTTTTCTTAGAAAAACATTCTTGAGATAAAACATACTTCTCTCTTTTCTGTACTTAAATATACCTAGTTGTTGAAACCACATGACTACAAAGAAATTATCACCATTTACTTCATGATGTGTGTGTGTGCTCAGTCGCTTCAGTTGTGTCCAACTCTTAGCAACCCCATGGACTGTATGTAGCCCTTCAGGCTCCTCTTTTCATGAGATTCTCCAGGCAAGAATATTGGAGAAGGTAGCCATTTCCTTCTCCAGGGAATCTTTCAGACCCAGGGATTAAACCTGTGTCTCTTATGTCTCCTGCATTGGCAGGCAAGTTCTTTACCACTAGTGCCAGCTGGGAAGCCCCTTTCCTGCTGACAGTAGAACCTAATGAGAGGCTGTGTATGTAAGAGGAAATTAGCAGCCACTCCAAGCGCTTCCTTTTTCAGACCTAAACATACAGAATTATAGGACAAGGACCTCACTCTTCAAGGAAAAGGCTGAATCTAACCTACTGTGTCTTAGATTATGGGATTTACTGAGGAAAACCTGGTCATCTCTTAATATAGATTCTCATTTAATTTAGGCATTAAAAGATACTGGGATCAAACTAGTGCCCCTTGAATGGCAAGGCAGACTGTTTACCCACTGGGCCACCAGGGAAGACCTCAGTGTACCTTTTATGTTTCTTTATTTATTTATTGGGCTGCACTGGGTCTTAGTTACAGCATGTGGGATCTAGTTCTCTGACCAAGGATTGAACCTGGGCCCCCAGCATTAGAAGCTCAGAGTCTTACCCACTGGACCACAAGAGAAGTCCCCTAGAGTATCTTTTTGATCCAGTTACTTCTTTCATCTTCACTGCAATTGTCCTAGCCCAGACCTCATCATCTCTCTTGTGATCTACTGTAATAGCTTACCCCTGCTTTCTAGTCTTGTTACCCCCTTTTGGGATAAGTGCCACATTTCTGTCAGAATTAGTCTTTAGGAACAGAATTTGAATCACATCATTTTTCTCAAAATTTTGCCTAAATTTTAAAAGTGTAAGTACTTAACATAGCTTTTCAAGTTTTCCAAGATCTGGCCCTGACAGAGTCAACTTGTATAATAAATCTCACCCTAAACTCCTGTAACTCCTTTTTGGAGCTAGGCCAGTATATGTCACACCTCTCGCCCTTGCACTTGTTCTCCAATCACTAAAATCCTAACCTTCAGAGCCTCGCTCAAATATCACTCTTCCTGAAGTCAATGTTATGTGCCTCACAGGAAAGTAACTATTTTGTCATCTCTATCCTTGAAAGTCAAATTTTTTCATGTGCCTCCCCAGGAAGACTGCGATTGGGAAGGTAGCCATTTCCTTCTCCAGGGAATCTTTCAGACCCAGGGATTAAACCTGTGTCTCTTATGTCTCCTGCATTGGCAGGCAAGTTCTTTACCACTAGTGCCAGCTGGGAAGCCCCTTTCCTGCTGACAGTAGAACCTAATGAGAGGCTGTGTATGTAAGAGGAAATTAGCAGCCACTCCAAGCGCTTCCTTTTTCAGACCTAAACATACAGAATTATAGGACAAGGACCTCACTCTTCAAGGAAAAGGCTGAATCTAACCTACTGTGTCTTAGATTATGGGATTTACTGAGGAAAACCTGGTCATCTCTTAATATAGATTCTCATTTAATTTAGGCATTAAAAGATACTGGGATCAAACTAGTGCCCCTTGAATGGCAAGGCAGACTGTTTACCCACTGGGCCACCAGGGAAGACCTCAGTGTACCTTTTATGTTTCTTTATTTATTTATTGGGCTGCACTGGGTCTTAGTTACAGCATGTGGGATCTAGTTCTCTGACCAAGGATTGAACCTGGGCCCCCAGCATTAGAAGCTCAGAGTCTTACCCACTGGACCACAAGAGAAGTCCCCTAGAGTATCTTTTTGATCCAGTTACTTCTTTCATCTTCACTGCAATTGTCCTAGCCCAGACCTCATCATCTCTCTTGTGATCTACTGTAATAGCTTACCCCTGCTTTCTAGTCTTGTTACCCCTTTGGTATAAGTGCCACATTTCTGTCAGAATTAGTCTTTAGGAACAGAATTTGAATCACATCATTTTTCTCAAAATTTTGCCTAAATTTTAAAAGTGTAAGTACTTAACATAGCTTTTCAAGTTTTCCAAGATCTGGCCCTGACAGAGTCAACTTGTATAATAAATCTCACCCTAAACTCCTGTAACTCCTTTTTGGAGCTAGGCCAGTATATGTCACACCTCTCGCCCTTGCACTTGTTCTCCAATCACTAAAATCCTAACCTTCAGAGCCTCGCTCAAATATCACTCTCTTCCTGAAGTCAATGTTATGTGCCTCACAGGAAAGTAACTATTTTTTTGTCTCTATTCTCTCTGAATATCACTTAAGCTTCTTTCAAAATTCCTTGCATCATAATGATTTGTGTTCATGACAGTGAACTTTACTACACCACATGTTGTTTGAAGTAAATCTCTCCCATTATTTTTTGAAATCTCTAAGTTCACTGTATTTCCTTAGGTTACCAACATGGCCCTTATTGAGCTCCTCTTGTTTTAGGCAGTTCCACTAACAGATAAATGAAATAGCTTAGCCCTGGAAGTAGAAAGACAGAAATAGCATTGCACTGATTGCTGTATCCCTGGAGATATCACAGTTCCTGGAACATCGAAGATACTGTTTTTAATTGAATTAAACTGAATCCATGACCTAAGACTGACCAGGATTTGTCCCTCCTTGCCTTTTCTCACAACAGCTACAGAACTCAGGATACTGTTTGGTTATAAAGAAATCTGTATATTAGACAGGTGTTCTTAACTACAATGTATTCTGTATGCCTCTGATCTAGAAACAAGTTTAAAAGCTATGTCCCAGGCCCCAAACTCTAAGTATTCCTTCTTTCCACGAAGAAGCCTAGCCTGAGCACAGGAAGGCCAGAGGAAACAGCATCAATCTTGTCAGAGTAGCAAGAGAGGCATGATTCATTTATCAACTAGTTGGAGTTTGGAAAGAAACTGAGAGATCCATCTGCTGAAATCTCTCCATCCATCAGCAGTATGTTGCCCTGGGCAGCCAGCCTGCTGTTAGCTACTTACTAATTTTAGTTTCTTTTCCTCTTCTAACAAAGGTTCTTGGGTTAATTTATGGACTATATGAAAAGAATCCAAAAAAACCACCACAATTTGTGGAATTAACATTGACTTTTGAAAAGATACTGATAATCTTAAAAGTGTAAGTACTTAACATAGCTTTTCAAGTTTTCCAAGATCTGGCCCTGACAGAGTCAACTTGTATAATAAATCTCACCCTAAACTCCTGTAACTCCTTTTTGGAGCTAGGCCAGTATATGTCACACCTCTCGCCCTTGCACTTGTTCTCCAATCACTAAAATCCTAACCTTCAGAGCCTCGCTCAAATATCACTCTCTTCCTGAAGTCAATGTTATGTGCCTCACAGGAAAGTAACTATTTTTTTGTCTCTATTCTCTCTGAATATCACTTAAGCTTCTTTCAAAATTCCTTGCATCATAATGATTTGTGTTCATGACAGTGAACTTTACTACACCACATGTTGTTTGAAGTAAATCTCTCCCATTATTTTTTGAAATCTCTAAGTTCACTGTATTTCCTTAGGTTACCAACATGGCCCTTATTGAGCTCCTCTTGTTTTAGGCAGTTCCACTAACAGATAAATGAAATAGCTTAGCCCTGGAAGTAGAAAGACAGAAATAGCATTGCACTGATTGCTGTATCCCTGGAGATATCACAGTTCCTGGAACATCGAAGATACTGTTTTTAATTGAATTAAACTGAATCCATGACCTAAGACTGACCAGGATTTGTCCCTCCTTGCCTTTTCTCACAACAGCTACAGAACTCAGGATACTGTTTGGTTATAAAGAAATCTGTATATTAGACAGGTGTTCTTAACTACAATGTATTCTGTATGCCTCTGATCTAGAAACAAGTTTAAAAGCTATGTCCCAGGCCCCAAACTCTAAGTATTCCTTCTTTCCACGAAGAAGCCTAGCCTGAGCACAGGAAGGCCAGAGGAAACAGCATCAATCTTGTCAGAGTAGCAAGAGAGGCATGATTCATTTATCAACTAGTTGGAGTTTGGAAAGAAACTGAGAGATCCATCTG
Source organism: Tragulus kanchil (assembly GCA_022376925.1). Classification (NCBI taxonomy): domain Eukaryota; kingdom Metazoa; phylum Chordata; class Mammalia; order Artiodactyla; family Tragulidae; genus Tragulus; species Tragulus kanchil. The sequence goes on along the minus strand of JAIOJX010000001.1, from coordinate 66,184,425 downwards.
CTGAAATCTCTCCATCCATCAGCAGTATGTTGCCCTGGGCAGCCAGCCTGCTGTTAGCTACTTACTAATTTTAGTTTCTTTTCCTCTTCTAACAAAGGTTCTTGGGTTAATTTATGGACTATATGAAAAGAATCCAAAAAAACCACCACAATTTGTGGAATTAACATTGACTTGAGTGTCAGAAAACCTGGATCCTAATCATGATACTGATACCAACTTGCTATGAAATATTGGATAAGTGACTTTCTTCTTCTGGGCTTAGTTTCTCTAGTCTGTAATCATTTAAAAGTTTTTTTTCCTTTTTAACCTATAATCTAATTTTAAATCTTTTTTCAATATTTAAAACAGTTTTAATTAAAGATAGCAATTCCATAAAAGGAGAGGAGAAGTATGAGATGACTTACCCCAGTTAAAATGGCTATCATCAAAAAAACCCATGAACAATAAATGCTGGAGAGGATGTGGAGAGAACGGAACCCTCATACACTGTTGAGGGAATGTAAACTGGTCCAAGGACTATGGAGAACAGTATGGAGGTTCCTTCAGAAACTAAGAACAGAGCTACCACACTACCCTACAATCCCACTTTTGGACATAGATCCAGAGAACAACATGATCAGAAAGGATACATGCACCCCAGTGTTCATTGCAGCACTGTTTACAAAAACCAGGAATATACAAACATGCTTAATGTCCAATGACAGAGGATTGGATAAAGAAGATGTGAGATACATATATTACACATTCATTAAAAATGAAATAATATTATTTGTAGCAACATGGATGGATGTAGAGTGTCATACTGAGTGAAGTAAGTCAGACAGGGGGAGAGATATATGCTATCCCTTATATGTGTAATCCCAAAAGAAATGATACAAATGAACTAACAAAACAGAAGGAGATCCACAGACTTGGAAAACAAACTTATGGTTGCTGGGGGGAAGGAACAGATAGGGACTTTGGAAAGGTAATGCACACACTACTGTGTTTAAAATGGATAACCCAACAAGGACCTACTGTATAGTACATGGAACTCTGCTCAATGTTAAGTAGTAACCTGGATGGGAGGGGAATTTAGGGGAGAATGGATACATGTATATGTATGGCTGAGTCCCTTCACTGTTCACATGATACTATCACAACATTGTTAATTGACTATAAACCAGTATAAAATTTAAAAAAATCTTCAAAAGAATGGAATGACAAGAAGTATTTGGGTTTTTTTTTGTTTTGTTTTAAGAAATAGATTTATTCAGATTCAGAGAAAGCACACTCCACAGACAGAGTGTGGGCCATCGCAGAGTGAATCCAGCTGCTGAAGCATTTGGTTTTAATAAAGCAATGCAACGTAGATCCATTATCAAAGGTCATTTAATTTTTAATTGAGGTATGATACAATATTAATTTAGCGTCATATGTACAACATAATGATTCAGTATTTGTATATATTGTGAAATAATCACCTCAGCAAGTATAGTTAGCATCTGTCACCATACATAGGGACAAAATTCTTTGAGATGAGAACATTTGAGATTTGCTCTCTTAGAAACTTTCAAATACGCAACAGTATTATTAACCATAGTCACCATGATGCACATTACATCTCATGACTTCTTTTATAACTGGAAGTTTGTACCTTTTGACTCGTTTCACCCATTTTGCTCACCACCACACCCTGATTCTGGCAACTACCAATGTTTTCTCTGTATCTATGAGTTTATTTGATCTTTTTAAGATTCCACATTTAAGTAAAATAATTTTAAGTATTTTTCTTTCCCTGATTTAGTACACTTAGCACAATGCTCTCAAGGTCCATCCATGTTGTCATAAATGGCAAGATTTCATTCTTTTTATGGCTAAATAAACTTCTATGTATCTATGTATTCTTTTTATGACTAAATAACATTCCGTTGTATGAGATGTGTTTCCTTTATCCATTCATCTATTGATGAACACTTAAGTTTTTCTATTTATGGCTATTACAAATAATGCTGCAATGAACATAGGGGTGCATATATCTTTTTTGAATTAATGTTTTCATTTCCTTTGGATAAATACCTAGAAATGGACTTACTAGATTATATAGTAGTTCTATTTTTAATTTTTTGAGAAATCTCTATAATGTTTTCCATAGTGGTTAAACCAGTTTACATTTCTACAAACAGTGCACAAGAGTTCCCTTTTCCCCGCAACCTTGTTTTTTTTTCATAATCATTCTCAAATATGTGAAGTGATATTATGGTTTTGGTTTGCATTTCCTTGATTATTAGTGATGCTGAGCATCTTTTTATATATCCCTTGGCCAATTGCATATCTTCTTTAAAAAACATCTATTCAGAGCTTATGTCCATTGTTTAACTAGATCGTTTGTGGGATTTTGCTCTTAGGTGTATGAGCTATTTATCAGATATATCATTTGCAATATTTTCTACCATTCAGTAGATTGGCTTTTCATTTTATTGGTGATTTTCATTGATGTGCAGAAGCTTTTTAGTTTGATGTAGTCCCACGTGTTTTCAACAGTAAAGTGGGAGAGAAATTGAAGTGTAGAGTTATATGTGATTGAACTTAAGTTATTAATAAGTTAGACTGTTACATCTCATGTAAGCCCCAACATACACAAATATAACCGCAAAACAAAAAAATACCTCTAGAATTCACATGGAAGAAAAATGGAGAGGAATCAAAGTCTGTCAATAAAAAAAATCAACAAAACATTAAAGGGAGACATCTCAATTCTTAACATATCATTTTCAGATTCTCTTTTATACTTTTTATACAAGGTATACTCTTTATTTGTTGGGGTATAGTTGATTTACCATGTTGCATTAGTTTTGGGTGTACAGCAAAGTTATTGTTACACGCCTTTTACAGAGTTTTGTTGTTTACAGCTATACATCAAGGTATACTCTTTTATAGAAGATGGTATAATTTTTTTTTTTTGGTATAATTTTTTAATACAAGACCTGTCTGTCCTGCCCCATACATCTACCAGAAATTGTTTAAAATCTACAGGAGAGTTTTTTTGTTTTGTTTTGTTTTTTAAATTTCACCTACTTCTTTTTAATCATTTTTAGTGTGGCAGCTAGAAAGTGTTAAATTACACATGTATCTCTCCTTATGTTTTTATTGGACAGCGTTGGTCTAAGATCACAAAACAAACAAGTGGCAGAGGAATCTTCTCTAGCCTAAATAGGTCACACTCTAGTACCCCAGTACCCTGACCTACTGCACTTTCTAAAGATCAGTTTATTCTCGGTATAGTGATAAGAGGGTATTTGCTAGAAAATGAAGGACAGAGGTCATTTAAATAGACTTAGATACTTTTCTCCAGGGCCCCCCATAGTTTTACAGCAATTTGTTCCTCATCTGACCTCTGCCCCATCCTCACTCTTTTTATATATATATAATTATTTTTATTTTACTTTTACAGAGTTTTGTTGTTTACAGTTATACACAAATCCAAATCAGTCTTAGGTATACCTTTGACCCCTCCCACCTGAACCCCTCTCCCACTCCCTCCCCCTCCCCCCTCTCCAGGTTGTTGCATAGCCCCCATGTAAGTTCCCTTAGTCTTTTTTTAAATTTTTTTTATTTTATTTATCTTTTGGGGGGTGGGGTGGAGTGGGGAGGGAGGGGTATGGGCAGGCCACTTCTATTGGTCTTTCATTTCTCCATTTTTCATCCGTCTTTGTTCTTTGGCTCTTGTGGGCCTCCCATCGCGGTGGCCTCTGTCGTCGCAGAGCGCCGGCTCTGGGCGCATGCGCTCCAGAGCTCCGGCTCGGTAATTGAACACATCGGTCCAGCCGCTCCGTGGCACGTGGGATCTTCCCAGGCCAGGGCTCGAACCGGCGCCCCTTGCACTGCAAGGCGGTGTCCTTACCCACTAGACCACCAGGGGAAGCCCTCCCTTAGTCTTTTTTTTTTTTTTTTAAGATTTATTTATTTATTTATCTATTGGGCGGGGGTCGGGTTGGGGAGGGAGGGGAGCTGGCGGGCCACTTCTATTGGACTTTCATTTCTCTGTTTTCATCCGTCTTTGTTCTTTGGCTCCTGCGGGCCTCCCATCGCGGTGGCGTCTGTTGTTGCAGAGCGCCGGCTCTGGACACATGCGCTCCAGAGCTCCGGCTCGGTGATTGGACACATTGGTCCACCCGCTCCGCGACACGTGGGATCTTCCCAGGCCAGGGATCGAACCGGCGCCCCTTGCACTGCAAGGCGGTGTCCTTACCCACTAGACCACCAGGGGAAGCCCTCCCTTAGTCTTTTTTTTTTTTTTTTAAGATTTATTTATTTATTTATCTATTGGGCGGGGGTCGGGTTGGGGAGGGAGGGGAGCTGGCGGGCCACTTCTATTGGACTTTCATTTCTCTGTTTTCATCCGTCTTTGTTCTTTGGCTCCTGCGGGCCTCCCATCGCGGTGGCGTCTGTTGTTGCAGAGCGCCGGCTCTGGACACATGCGCTCCAGAGCTCCGGCTCGGTGATTGGACACATTGGTCCACCCGCTCCGCGACACGTGGGATCTTCCCAGGCCAGGGATCGAACCGGCGCCCCTTGCACTGCAAGGCGGTGTCCTTATCCACTGGACCACCAGGGAAGCCCCCTCCCTTAGTCTTAAAGCGTGTTCACAATGGTTGTCACTTTTGCATATGGTAGTGTAGGTTTCCATGCTACTTTTCCCATACTTCTCATCCACTCCTCCCTCCCTCCAATGACTATAAGTCTATTTTCTATGTCTGTTTCTCCATTGCTACTACATATACATTTATCAGTACCATCTTTCTAGATTCTATATATATGTGTTAGTATACTATATTTGCCCTTCTATTTTTGACTTACTTCACTTATATGTATAATAGGTTCTAGGTTCATCCACCTCACTAGGGCTGATTCTTCTGCATTTATTTTTACACCTGAGAAGTACTCCATTGTATACATGTGCCACAGCTTCTTTATCCATTCATTTGTTGATGGACATCTAGGTTGTTTCCATGTTCTAGCCATTGTAAAAAGTGCTGCAATGAACATTGGGGTACGTGTGTCTCTTTCAGTTTTGATTTCCTCAGGGTATATGCCTAGTAGAGGAATTTCTGGGTCATATGGTGCTTCTATTCCTAGTTTTTTAAGAAATCTCCATGCTTTCTTCCACAATGACTGTATCAATTTATATTGCCATCAACAGTGCAAGAGTGTTCCTTTTTCTCCACACCCTCTCCAGCATTTATTGTCTGCGGATTTTTTTGACGATGGCCATTCCAACTGGTGTGAGGTGATATCTCACTGTAGTTTTTATTTGCACTTCCCTCATAATGAGCAACATTGGGCATCTTTTCACGTGTTTTTTGGCCATCTGTATATCTTCTTTGGAGAGATGTCTGTTTATATCTTATTCCCATTTTTTGATTGGGTTGCTTGTTTGGTGTTGAATTTTATGAACTGCTTGTATATCTTGGAAATGAGTTCTTTGTCGGTTGTTTCATTTGCTATTATTTTTTCCAATTCTGAGGGATGTCTTTTCACCTTTTTTATAGTTTCTTTTTCTGTTCAGAAGCTTTATACTCACAAGTGAACTAACTTCATAAGGCTGGCAACATGTATTTGAAAAGTGATTCAAAAATTTTGAAACCATGGGGAGTAAATAGTAAAGAAGATATATATCTGAAAAGATAGCCAAGAAGACATTTTGACGTCATTGCAAACAGCTGAAAGAAGGTCAAGTGATATCTGAAAGGTGATATAGCTATTTGGTAAAAATAGTGAATCACACTATTTGTTCAGAACATGGGTTATCTTTTTATTTTATTTTATTTTATTTATTTTATCTTTTTATTTTATTTTATTCCTTTATTTTTATTTGGCTGCACTGGGTTTTAGTTGCAGCATATGGGATCTAGTTCCCTGACCAGGGATCGAACCCAGGCCCCCTGTAGTGGGAGCTCAGTGTCTTAGCCACTGGACTACCAGGGAATCCCTGGGTATCTTTTTAACTAGTAGATTTTTTGCTCACAAGAAATTTAAAATTACAATGCAATGGCTTAAGGATCACCAAGTCAACATGAATTAAAGAACTGTTGAGTTTATGGCACAAAAGGATTGTCAAGGCGTTCTTCAGAGTACTAAGCATTAGTAGAAAATTATATCAGAATTCCCTAGCTCAGTCATAAAGTACAATTTTTGGTTCACAGGTTAAATCTGGTATCGCAGGTGAGACAGTGAAATATAATCTGAACTAATCTAAGGACCTGGGCTATAGAAACAAATTGACCTGATCTCACTTAGGTTCCAATCTTGGTCCCTGCACTTTATCCTGTGTGACATTATCAAGTTACTCAATCTCATTATATCTGTTTTCCTATCTATAAAATGAGGTTAGCAAAATAGATCCTACTTCCTAAGACTGTTGAAAGGTTTAAATGATGTAACTACAGTATATTCCATGGAAAATAGAGTTGATAATTTAACAATAAATTAACTCTTGTGCCTTTTCTTAAATCTACTACTTATGATGTGGCTAAAATTAGGCTCCTAAGTTTCAATTTTCTCACCTGTAAAACAGGAATTATAATACTGAGTCTAATTGCTCCACAATGTTGAATGGGATAACCTACATAAAAGTGTTTTATAAAGGTACTATGTCGATGCATGTGAAGGATATCTACTGATACATTCAATTGGCTTACTGCCTCTCTTACTTTTTAGGGCCCATCTCAAATTTATAACTCAAAACCTAAAATGAAGCTTACAGTCATCTCAATTATTACAGGAGGATTTTCCAGCTTTTTTGTTATCTGGCTTTGTATCTCCATCAAAAAGTGGGAAACAGAAGAGCTGTATTCAAATCTGTCAATTCTGCTATTAGTATCTTTAGTGTTGGCTTCTTTGCTGCCTAACATTATCCTTTGGTGTTCAAAGATCCGTGCTACTCATGATGTCTATGACCTCTACAACTATGGAGAACTGTACAATCCTCATTCATTTTTCTCTGTATCTTTTATAGCACCTAGAAACATACCTGGAAAATAGTAAGGGCTCAACTAGTATTTGTTAACTGAATGAATTTCATGAATCTGTAGGTGTGTATAAAAAAGACTGGACTTAAAATGAAAAGACTGGGGTTCCTGTCTTGGCTCTACTCTATTTTATGTGACTTTGGAGAATTCACTTTAGGAAAAAGAATTATATACACACCATCTATAAACAAGGCTTGGTAATCCTCAAACATATTTTTATAAGAATTAAATGAGAATGTTTAGAAGCTCTTTATTGATTATAAACCACCAAATTTGAGGTGTTCTTATTAATCATTAGTGAATTTCACTTCAGTAGCATCTTAAATAATTAAACTGACTAGATAAATAGATTTGCTAATGATTATTGGTTAATATAGGCATCCCTGGTGGCTCCGCTGGTAGACAATCTGCCTGCAATGCAGGACACCTGGGTTTGATCCCTGAATTGGGACAATTCCCTGGAGGACGGCATGGCAACCCACTCTAGTATTTTTTCCTGGAAAATCCACGGACAGCGGAGTCTAGTGGGTTTCAGTCCACGGGTCACAAAGAATCTGACACAATTGAGCAATTAACACTTTGCCTTTTCATAGGTAAATATATGCAGGGCTGTTTCCTATAAGATTGAAAACACAAGAACACTGGTGGTTGTCCTGCTGAAATTTATATTTGGTGGCACTGAGAACAAAGTCATTTGCCCAATGAGACACTAGACAAAATGACTTCAATACAGTCTTGGTCAATGTCTCACACTATTCTGTTTAGATTTTCAATTAAAAAATACAGTATTTCTGTGTTTTCCTTTAGATTATTCATTGGCAAAGTAGCCATTTAATTGTTCCTGGCCACTTCATATAAACAGATTAAGTTTTTAAACCCAGAGATCCTTTGAGTCCTATTCTCTGCTAGGAGAAAAGATGCACAGGCTTTCAAAAACGAATGGGGTTACAGTACAAGGCTGCAATTTTTATCATCCAATGAAACTTAAGCTCTCTATAATTACAATTAATAGTGTACTGACCTAGAGATTCAGACATAAAGCAGAGGAAATGGGAGAAAAATACCAATATGAAAAGAACAACCAAATAAAGAAAAAAAAAAAAGGAAAATAGAGCTAGATCAAGATTCAAGTCTCACCAAAGGCCTCGATATTCCTGTTCTCCTTTACTCATATTTGTTTGAATCTCTGCATATGTTGGTTATGTTCATGTGTGGAACACAGAAGTTTAAGAATTGACTTTTGGAAGGCAAAACAGAATTATCGAATTGGAAGAACATTTAGGGGTCAAATAGTTAATGCATCTCATTCACAGGTGGACAAAGTCAAGTCCAGAGATGGAAGGGGGCTTGTTAAATGCTAGTCAATAACTTTTTAGTAGAATTAGCAGGTGACTTTCAGGATGTAGTTCTTCAAAAAGGCAGCCAGTAAGCCACTGATCTCAAAAAGTACCGCTTTAGAAAAATCAGAATTGCTGGGTTACATGTTAAAAATAAAGATTCTTGGGTCCCACCAGAGATCTACTGAATCAGAATCTGAAAAGTAGGCCAGGACAACCTGCATTTGAACAAACTACAATTGTTGTAATACACAAAGATGTTGAGAAGTACTGCCCTAGACATTCTTACCTCAAGCTTTTATACTGAGATTGCACACTAAAAAATTAAGTTCCTTTCCAGTTATTTAAAAGAAACAAAGTGGTAGTGGACCCGAAATGCTGTCAGAATTCTTATGGTAAGTGTATAGTGTACAATGTAGGGCTCAATCAATAAAGATTAGGAAAGCTCTAGTAGTCAAGCACGCTTGGGAAGCTGCAGTTGGTAGAACAGCCTAGTAGAGGGCAGGCTCTTCAGTTGGCTGCTAAGCATTTTTAATGTCCTTTTTGGGTTTACACAGTCAAGCTTACAGTAGATGCAGTTCCTTAAGTTAAACTTTTCTGGTAAGACACAAATTCTGAAAACGTGGGCTTCTGTGTATCAACATTGTATTAGCCTCCACTCCTAGCTTTTTCCGGGCTCTACTACTCAAAGCTTTGCATTCAGAATCCCTACCGGCTCCCGGGAAACGCGGAAACCAAGCAATCCTGTCTGCAGGTTTGGTCAAGCAGCCGGGGTGACACAAAGCGTTAACCAGCCATACATTGCAGAGCAGCAGAGAGCAAAGCCAATCGTGCATCTAGGCGGGCCCGTAAGTCTGGCGTGAGCGGGTCCGGACGCCGCTTGCAAAAGAGAAACCAATGGGTAAGAGCGTAGCAGGGGTTAGAGGTTGCGAGGAGGCGGGTCGATCGGGAGAGCGCCAGAGCTTGGCCTGTTCCTTCATTCTCAGGGATCGGTTGCTGCCGGGACAGTCCGGGACCTGGTATATGGCCACGGAGTTACCGTGTCCGGACTCCATGCCCTTAGGCAGTCAGCAAGTAATCCCTGCCTCGACCAAACACCCTGAGCCGCCGCAACTCGGCCACCTGATACCAGACCACGGTGAGAGAAATAACGACTCCGCGGCCAAGGTGACTCTCAGCGGGCACGCCCATTCTAGCATACCGGCTGAATGGGACCTTCAGATCTGTGGCGGCTCCAGTCTCAACTCTGAGAGTAACGATGGCAGTTGCAGCTATGAAGCGGCAGACAGCGATTTCTTCCCAGGGGACTACGGAATCTCCCAGGAGATCGGGGCGCAGCTTAAGCTCCTACCAATGAATGATCAGATCCGGGGCTGCAGACCATCATCCGGGACAAGTGAGCCAGAGCAGAAGGGAGGTGGAGGGTCTCTCGGGGTGGGCGGATTGCAAGTAAAACGGCTAAGGTTCTTGGTGTTGGGGAGCTGGTCTGTGGGACCTGGGCCAGGCCTTTTCATTGACGGCAATGGGCAGATCTGGGTTATACATACTCAAAAAGGGCTTGTGAAATTGGGAAGCTGCAGTTGGTAGAACAGCCTAGTAGAGGGCGCCTACCAGCATTTTAATGTCCTTTTTGGGTTTACACAGTCAAGCTTACAGTAGATGCAGTTCCTTAAGTTAAACTTTTCTGGTAAGACACAAATTCTGAAAACGTGGGCTTCTGTGTATCAACATTGTATTAGCCTCCACTCCTAGCTTTTTCCGGGCTCTACTACTCAAAGCTTTGCATTCAGAATCCCTACCGGCTCCCGGGAAACGCGGAAACCAAGCAATCCTGTCTGCAGGTTTGGTCAAGCAGCCGGGGTGACACAAAGCGTTAACCAGCCATACATTGCAGAGCAGCAGAGAGCAAAGCCAATCGTGCATCTAGGCGGGCCCGTAAGTCTGGCGTGAGCGGGTCCGGACGCCGCTTGCAAAAGAGAAACCAATGGGTAAGAGCGTAGCAGGGGTTAGAGGTTGCGAGGAGGCGGGTCGATCGGGAGAGCGCCAGAGCTTGGCCTGTTCCTTCATTCTCAGGGATCGGTTGCTGCCGGGACAGTCCGGGACCTGGTATATGGCCACGGAGTTACCGTGTCCGGACTCCATGCCCTTAGGCAGTCAGCAAGTAATCCCTGCCTCGACCAAACACCCTGAGCCGCCGCAACTCGGCCACCTGATACCAGACCACGGTGAGAGAAATAACGACTCCGCGGCCAAGGTGACTCTCAGCGGGCACGCCCATTCTAGCATACCGGCTGAATGGGACCTTCAGATCTGTGGCGGCTCCAGTCTCAACTCTGAGAGTAACGATGGCAGTTGCAGCTATGAAGCGGCAGACAGCGATTTCTTCCCAGGGGACTACGGAATCTCCCAGGAGATCGGGGCGCAGCTTAAGCTCCTACCAATGAATGATCAGATCCGGGAGCTGCAGACCATCATCCGGGACAAGTGAGCCAGAGCAGAAGGGGAGGTGGAGGGTCTCTCGGGGGTGGGCGGGGATTGCAAGTAAAACGGCTAAGGTTCTTGGTGTTGGGGAGCTGGTCTGTGGGGACCTGGGCCAGGCCTTTTCATTGAGGGGCGGTGTCACATGACGCAAGGTTCCCTACCCTTTCCCAGTATCTGGGTTTAACATCGCTTTGCGTAGGGAGGAAACATTTTTATATAACCTCCGGTTTCCTCTGTCTCTTGTGAGTGAGATCTTCAGTCGTTCCAATTGGGTAAACGTGCTACCTGCCCTGTGCCTGTTCACGTGGTCAGCAGTCATTTCTGGGTTGTGGATTTACCAAGTGAACAGATACAGGACAGACAGCGTAGCCTTTTCACTTCCTACTCCCAGTTTGTTTCCTTGTTTTCAGTTTTTCTCTCTTCTACGTGAATCCCCACATTACTGAACAATTAGTCTTTTTTTTTTTTTTAAACATTTATTTATTTATTTTAGGGAGGTGTGGTGGGGAGGGAGGGGGGCGGACGGGCCACTTCTATTGGTCTTTCATTTCTCCATTTTCATCCGTCTTTGTTCTTTGGCTCCTGTGGGCCTCCCATCGCGGTGGCCTCTGTTGTCGCAGGCTCTGGGCGCATGCGCTCCAGAGCTCCGGCTCGGAAATTGGACACATCAGTCCAGCCGCTCCGCGGCACGTGGGATCTTCCCAGGCCAGGGCTCGAACCGGCGCCCCTTGCACTGCAAGGCGGTGTCCTTACCCACTGGACCACCAGGGAAGCCCACAGTTAGTCTTAATATACTGCTTTGGTTAGCTAACTGCCTTACTCAGTAGTAGCCTTTGGTTTCTCCGAGCCTACCAAATAAAGTCAGGGTGCTTAGCTTGACATTAAGGCCCATCTGCATGGTTCCTGGGAACTATTCTGAAACATCCTTACTTTTGCTTGCATCTGGAATTCTCTTTATTTCCCCTCAGCGTGTTCAAATCCTACTGATTCTTCAACATTAAATGTCCACCTCTGCCAAGAAGCTTTCTTTCGATCATTCTTCCTTGCTAATCTTCCCTGACCTTTTTAGTGCAAGATTCACCGTCTGTTTTGAATGCTGTTATTTGTTTTGCTCTTGTCTCACTTATTAACTTTTAAACTCCTTGAGGGCAGAAATTGTATCTTTTACATGTTTGAATTCCAACTGTCTTTCAAGCAATAGTCATTCAATGACTAAAAGTTCTTTGTAACTCTTAAAATTATATTTATGAAAGTAAACTATTAAATGGTTTTTAATGAGTCAGTGTTGAAAAATGTGGTCATGTGAACTAATAAGTAGTGATCCTAAAAAGTAGGAGGAACTGAAATAAAACTTACCTGTAAAACAAAGAAAATAGGATGATTCTTGTTTCTATAGAGCAAAGCTTACTGATCTTGTGTCTTGAACCTGCTGCCTGGGACCTTGTGCTGCACCTGTAGATGGGCTTCAGGGCTTTAGAAAACCTTAAGAAATTATCTGGGAAGTGTTATTCATATGCGTGTTTGTAATTTTTTTAAAAATAACATCTTTATTGAGCTATAATTTATGTTCGTACAATACACCTTTTAAAGTGTACAGTTAAACGGGTTTAAAGTATGTTCATTGCTTTGTAGCCATCACCACATTCAATTTTAGAACATTTTTATCACCTCAATAAGAAAGTCCGTGTCCATGAACAGTCACTCCCCATTTCCCTCCAACCTACTGAGAGACCTAGACAACTACTCATCTACTTTCTGTCTCTATCAATGTGCCTATTCTGGATGTTTCATGTAAATGGAATCTTTAAAACATGTGGCCTTTTGTGACTAGTTTTTTTTTTTTTTTAATTTAGCATGGTGTTTTCAAGGTTCACCCATACACCATTCTTTATTGGCTGAGTGATATTTCACTGTTATGGATATACCACATTTTGCTTATTTGTTCATCAGGTGATGGACATTTGGGTGGTTTGGTTTTCGTTTTTTGGTTGATATGAATGATGCTACTCTGAACATTTGCACATGTGCCTTTTTTATGAGACGAAGATTCCTTTGCTTTCATCAGATTTCAGAATTTTTATAGAACTTGGAGAGGGCATGACATTCAGCTTTCATACATGACAGTATTGATACCTGGTTTTACTGCATTGCTCAGAGAAACCTGGGTGGTATAGTAAACCTGGGTGTAAGCAAAATCTTTGTTTTGCTCTTGTCTCACTTATTAACTTTTAAACTCCTTGAGGGCAGAAATTGTATCTTTTACATGTTTGAATTCCAACTGTCTTTCAAGCAATAGTCATTCAATGACTAAAAGTTCTTTGTAACTCTTAAAATTATATTTATGAAAGTAAACTATTAAATGGTTTTTAATGAGTCAGTGTTGAAAAATGTGGTCATGTGAACTAATAAGTAGTGATCCTAAAAAGTAGGAGGAACTGAAATAAAACTTACCTGTAAAACAAAGAAAATAGGATGATTCTTGTTTCTATAGAGCAAAGCTTACTGATCTTGTGTCTTGAACCTGCTGCCTGGGACCTTGTGCTGCACCTGTAGATGGGCTTCAGGGCTTTAGAAAACCTTAAGAAATTATCTGGGAAGTGTTATTCATATGCGTGTTTGTAATTTTTTTAAAAATAACATCTTTATTGAGCTATAATTTATGTTCGTACAATACACCTTTTAAAGTGTACAGTTAAACGGGTTTAAAGTATGTTCATTGCTTTGTAGCCATCACCACATTCAATTTTAGAACATTTTTATCACCTCAATAAGAAAGTCCGTGTCCATGAACAGTCACTCCCCATTTCCCTCCAACCTACTGAGAGACCTAGACAACTACTCATCTACTTTCTGTCTCTATCAATGTGCCTATTCTGGATGTTTCATGTAAATGGAATCTTTAAAACATGTGGCCTTTTGTGACTAGTTTTTTTTTTTTTTTAATTTAGCATGGTGTTTTCAAGGTTCACCCATACACCATTCTTTATTGGCTGAGTGATATTTCACTGTTATGGATATACCACATTTTGCTTATTTGTTCATCAGGTGATGGACATTTGGGTGGTTTGGTTTTCGTTTTTTGGTTGATATGAATGATGCTACTCTGAACATTTGCACATGTGCCTTTTTTATGAGACGAAGATTCCTTTGCTTTCATCAGATTTCAGAATTTTTATAGAACTTGGAGAGGGCATGACATTCAGCTTTCATACATGACAGTATTGATACCTGGTTTTACTGCATTGCTCAGAGAAACCTGGGTGGTATAGTAAACCTGGGTGTAAGCAAAATCTTTCTTTTTTTCCTGAGTTTGGAAGGAGACAACAGGATCCAGAGTGATCTTAGGGAGAGATGTTTAGCCTCTTTGTGCTACAGCTGTATCATTTGTAAAATGCATATGTTCATAATTTCTTATGAAGCTCCAGGTAGGCTAAAACAAGTTACCATCTATGAACATTTGTGAGAGACTCTGAAGAGCTATGTATATGAGGCATGTTAAGCCTTCATGTTTAGATTTGTGCATGGTTCAGATTGCATCCGTAAGTGCCAGTTTCTTCAGCTTTTGGGAGAAAGTAAAAGGAATTTAACTGTATGTAGAGCTCACATTCTTTTTTTTTTTTTTAATTTTCATTGGAGTATAATTGCTTTCCAATGTTGTGTTAGTTTCTGCTGTACAGCAAAGTAAGTCAGTTATGCATATAGATATATTCCCTTTTCTAATTTTCCTTTCCATTTAGAACGCTGAGTAGAGTTCCCTGTGCCATACAGTAGGTTGTCATTAGTTGTCTATTTTGTACATAGTAGTGTCCGTATGTCAATCCCAGGCTCCCAGTTTCTCCCATGCTCCCTTCCCCACTTAGTAGTGATGTTTGTTCTCTACATCTGTGTCTCTACTTCTGCTTGGGAAATAAACAGCTACAGTAATCAAGAGCCTCTTGATGATGGTGAAGGAGGAGAGTGAAAAAGCTGCCTTAAAACTAAATATTAAAAAAAAATTTAAAATCATAACATCTAGCCCCATTACTTCATGGCATATAGGAGGGGAAAAGGTGGAAGTAGTGACAGATTTCCTCTTCTTCGGCTGTAAAATCACTGCAGATGGTGGCTGCAGCCATAAAATCAGGAGATGATCGCTTCTTGGCAGGAAAGCTATGACAAACCTTGACAGTGTGTTGAAAAGCAGAGACATGACTCTGCCAACAAAGGTCTGTATAGTCAAGGCCATGGTCTTCCCAGTGGTCACTTAAGGTTGTGAGTGCTGGCCCACAAAGAAGGCAGAGTGCCAAAGAATTGATGCCTTTGAACTGTGGTGCTGGAGAAAACTCCTTAGAGTCCCTTGGACATCAAGGAAATCAAGCCCTTCAATCTTAAGGGAATCAGTTTCCGGGTGGTATAGTAAACCTGGGTGTAAGCAAAATCTTTCTTTTTTTCCTGAGTTTGGAAGGAGACAACAGGATCCAGAGTGATCTTAGGGAGAGATGTTTAGCCTCTTTGTGCTACAGCTGTATCATTTGTAAAATGCATATGTTCATAATTTCTTATGAAGCTCCAGGTAGGCTAAAACAAGTTACCATCTATGAACATTTGTGAGAGACTCTGAAGAGCTATGTATATGAGGCATGTTAAGCCTTCATGTTTAGATTTGTGCATGGTTCAGATTGCATCCGTAAGTGCCAGTTTCTTCAGCTTTTGGGAGAAAGTAAAAGGAATTTAACTGTATGTAGAGCTCACATTCTTTTTTTTTTTTTTAATTTTCATTGGAGTATAATTGCTTTCCAATGTTGTGTTAGTTTCTGCTGTACAGCAAAGTAAGTCAGTTATGCATATAGATATATTCCCTTTTCTAATTTTCCTTTCCATTTAGAACGCTGAGTAGAGTTCCCTGTGCCATACAGTAGGTTGTCATTAGTTGTCTATTTTGTACATAGTAGTGTCCGTATGTCAATCCCAGGCTCCCAGTTTCTCCCATGCTCCCTTCCCCACTTAGTAGTGATGTTTGTTCTCTACATCTGTGTCTCTACTTCTGCTTGGGAAATAAACAGCTACAGTAATCAAGAGCCTCTTGATGATGGTGAAGGAGGAGAGTGAAAAAGCTGCCTTAAAACTAAATATTAAAAAAAAATTAAGATCATAACATCTAGCCCCATTACTTCATGGCATATAGGAGGGGAAAAGGTGGAAGTAGTGACAGATTTCCTCTTCTTCGGCTGTAAAATCACTGCAGATGGTGGCTGCAGCCATAAAATCAGGAGATGATCGCTTCTTGGCAGGAAAGCTATGACAAACCTTGACAGTGTGTTGAAAAGCAGAGACATGACTCTGCCAACAAAGGTCTGTATAGTCAAGGCCATGGTCTTCCCAGTGGTCACTTAAGGTTGTGAGTGCTGGCCCACAAAGAAGGCAGAGTGCCAAAGAATTGATGCCTTTGAACTGTGGTGCTGGAGAAAACTCCTTAGAGTCCCTTGGACATCAAGGAAATCAAGCCCTTCAATCTTAAGGGGAATCAGTCCTGAATACTCATTGGAAGGGCTGATGCTGAAGCTGAAGCTCCAGTATTTTGGTCATCTGATGCGAACAGCCAACTCATTGGAAATGTCCCTGGTGCTGGGAAAGGTTGAGGGCAAAAGGAGCAGAGGGGCATCAGAGAATGAGATGGCTAGATGGCATCACCAAGGCAATGGACCTGAACTTGGGCAAACTGCAGGAGATGGTGAAGGACAGGGAGACCTGGCCTTGTGCCGTCCATGAGGTCACAAAGAGTCAGACATGACTAGGCAACTGAACAATAGTAATCAAGGCAGTATGGTGCTGGTACAACAGAAATATAAACTCACACATCTATGACAAAGGAGGCAAGATATACAATGGAGAAAAGACAATCTTTTCAGTAAGTGGTGCTGGGAAAACTCAACAGCTCCATGTGAAAGAATGAAATTAGAACACTCCCTAACACCATACACAAAAGTAAACTCAAAATAAATCAAAGACCGAAATGTGAGGCCAGACACTATAAAACTCTTAGACATAAGTCAGGCAGCAAGATCTTTTTGACCTGCTGCTTAGAGTAATGAAAATAAAACGAAAATAAACAAATGAAACCTAATTAAATTTAAAACCTTTTGCATAGCAAAGGAAACTATAAACAAAATGAAAAGACAGCCCCTAGGGCTCTGTGCCATGGCCTAGAGGGGTGGGATGAGGGGGATATACATATGACTAATCTGGGATCATACATATCTATAAACAACAAAACTCTGTAAAAGTAAACTAAAAATTAAAAATATATATATGATAATAATAATAAAAACATTCTATGCTAAAGAAAATTAAATTATACTAAAACTAAAAAAAACAAAAAGACAGCCCCTAGAATGGGAGAAAAAATTTGCAAACAAAGTGACCAATCAGGGATTAATCTCCAAAACATAGAACTCACATTCTTTCTCTTTTTTTTTTTTTTTTTTTTTTTGCTTTTACTGAATTTTGTTGTTTACAGCTCCATATAATCCCAAATCTGTCATAGGTATATCCTAACCTCCCCACTGGCCCCCTTCCTGACGGGAAGCTGAAGAAAAGGGAAAGCAGTAAAGGGCAGTCCTGAATACTCATTGGAAGGGCTGATGCTGAAGCTGAAGCTCCAGTATTTTGGTCATCTGATGCGAACAGCCAACTCATTGGAAATGTCCCTGGTGCTGGGAAAGGTTGAGGGCAAAAGGAGCAGAGGGGCATCAGAGAATGAGATGGCTAGATGGCATCACCAAGGCAATGGACCTGAACTTGGGCAAACTGCAGGAGATGGTGAAGGACAGGGAGACCTGGCCTTGTGCCGTCCATGAGGTCACAAAGAGTCAGACATGACTAGGCAACTGAACAATAGTAATCAAGGCAGTATGGTGCTGGTACAACAGAAATATAAACTCACACATCTATGACAAAGGAGGCAAGATATACAATGGAGAAAAGACAATCTTTTCAGTAAGTGGTGCTGGGAAAACTCAACAGCTCCATGTGAAAGAATGAAATTAGAACACTCCCTAACACCATACACAAAAGTAAACTCAAAATAAATCAAAGACCGAAATGTGAGGCCAGACACTATAAAACTCTTAGACATAAGTCAGGCAGCAAGATCTTTTTGACCTGCTGCTTAGAGTAATGAAAATAAAAAGAAAATAAACAAATGAAACCTAATTAAATTTAAAACCTTTTGCATAGCAAAGGAAACTATAAACAAAATGAAAAGACAGCCCCTAGGGCTCTGTGCCATGGCCTAGAGGGGTGGGATGAGGGGGATATACATATGACTAATCTGGGATCATACATATCTATAAACAACAAAACTCTGTAAAAGTAAACTAAAAATTAAAAATATATATATGATAATAATAATAAAAACATTCTATGCTAAAGAAAATTAAATTATACTAAAACTAAAAAAAACAAAAAGACAGCCCCTAGAATGGGAGAAAAAATTTGCAAACAAAGTGACCAATCAGGGATTAATCTCCAAAACATAGAACTCACATTCTTTCTCTGTTTTTTTTTTTTTTTTTTTTTTGCTTTTACTGAATTTTGTTGTTTACAGCTCCATATAATCCCAAATCTGTCATAGGTATATCCCTAACCCCTCCCCACTGGCCCCCCTTCCACTCCCCTCCATCCCTCCCCTCCAGGTTGTTGCATAGCCCCCTTGTAAGATCCCCTAGTTCCACAGTGCATTCACAATGGTTACCTCTTTTGCATATGATAGTGTAGGCTTCCATGATACTCTTTCCAAACCTCTCACCCACTCCTTCCTCCCCCCAATGTCCATAGGTCTGTTCTTTATGTCTGTTTCTCCATCGCAGCTCTGCATGTGTATTTATTGGTACCTTCTCACTAGATTCCGTATGTATGTGTTAATATACTGTACTTGTCCTTCTCTTTTGACTTACTTCGTTGTGTATAATAGGTTCTAGGTTTCTAGATTCATCTATCTCATTAGGACTGATTCAAATGCATTTCTTTTTACAGCTGAGAAATATTCCATTGTATATATGTACCAGAGCTTCTTCATCCATTCATTCGTCAGTGGACATCTAGGTTGCTTCCATGATCTAGCTATTGTATAGAGTGCTGCGATGAACATTGGGGTACAGGTGTCTCTTTCAATTTTGATTTCAACAGGGTATCAGCCTAATAGTGGGATAGGTTTTTAAGGAATCTCTATACTGCCTTCCATAGTGATTGTATCAATTTACATTTCCACCAACAAGGCAGGAGTGTTCCCTTTTCTCTGCACCCTCTCCAGTGTTTAGTATCTATAGATTTTTTGATGATGGTCATTCTGACTGGTGTGATAACTCACATTCTTTTTTATAAAATACTGAGAGAGCCTAGATAATTTTTATCCTGCTGTGATACAGAATAGAAAAACTCATACAGTTTTTGATAATGAACTGATGCTTAGTTATTTAGGATGGAGACAGTTTTAACTTTGCTTTTGTTAACCAGATCTGTTAATGGAGGCCTGTATTCCTTTATCGTCAAAAACTGGCATCCCCTCACACAAACAGGACCTGTTGTTTTATCCCCTTTGGGAGGCTGGTGTAGAGTGTGCTCTGGTTAAAGGAACTATATTTACATGGGTCTAGTTATTGGTACCTATCACAGCCTGTCTTCCTTGGACACTTATGCTCTTGTCTTTTATGTGACATTTGAATGTGCTAAAGCTCCATATATCCCAAACCTGTTACCCTCCCCTCCAATCCCTCTCCAGGTTGTTGCATAGCCCCCTTGTAAGATCCCCTAGTTCCACAGTGCATTCACAATGGTTACCTCTTTTGCATATGATAGTGTAGGCTTCCATGATACTCTTTCCAAACCTCTCACCCACTCCTTCCTCCCCCCAATGTCCATAGGTCTGTTCTTTATGTCTGTTTCTCCATCGCAGCTCTGCATGTGTATTTATTGGTACCTTCTCACTAGATTCCGTATGTATGTGTTAATATACTGTACTTGTCCTTCTCTTTTGACTTACTTCGTTGTGTATAATAGGTTCTAGGTTTCTAGATTCATCTATCTCATTAGGACTGATTCAAATGCATTTCTTTTTACAGCTGAGAAATATTCCATTGTATATATGTACCAGAGCTTCTTCATCCATTCATTCGTCAGTGGACATCTAGGTTGCTTCCATGATCTAGCTATTGTATAGAGTGCTGCGATGAACATTGGGGTACAGGTGTCTCTTTCAATTTTGATTTCAACAGGGTATCAGCCTAATAGTGGGATAGGTTTTTAAGGAATCTCTATACTGCCTTCCATAGTGATTGTATCAATTTACATTTCCACCAACAAGGCAGGAGTGTTCCCTTTTCTCTGCACCCTCTCCAGTGTTTAGTATCTATAGATTTTTTGATGATGGTCATTCTGACTGGTGTGATAACTCACATTCTTTTTTATAAAATACTGAGAGAGCCTAGATAATTTTTATCCTGCTGTGATACAGAATAGAAAAACTCATACAGTTTTTGATAATGAACTGATGCTTAGTTATTTAGGATGGAGACAGTTTTAACTTTGCTTTTGTTAACCAGATCTGTTAATGGAGGCCTGTATTCCTTTATCGTCAAAAACTGGCATCCCCTCACACAAACAGGACCTGTTGTTTTATCCCCTTTGGGAGGCTGGTGTAGAGTGCTGCTGGTTAAAGGAACTATATTTACATGGGTCTAGTTATTGGTACCTATCACAGCCTGTCTTCCTTGGACACTTATGCTCTTGTCTATTTTGATGTGACATTATGTATGTGTAGCATGAGACTGTCTCATGATAGAGGTCATCAGGGTACTTGTTATTCCTTTTATTGTTTCCGGTTCTTAGTATCTATCTAGTGAAGGGATTGCTTTCTAAATTGACTTTGGCCTGGGGAAATGGAGTTGAGTAAGAGGACTGCATGTTGTTTTAAATACATAAAGCAGGCAAGGTTGAGAACATTGCGCTGATTTTCATTGTCTTTTTATTTATTTATTTTGGCCCATGCAGTATTTGCAATATGTTGGTTTTATTATTGAATTTCAAGGAAGTGGTTTTCTGAGTATTCAGTAATCTAAACTTCAGATGATCAGAGGTTAGTGGTGGACACAGGAAGAAATGACTGTTTTATTTACAGTTTTTTGTTGTTGCAGTGGATTTAAACCACACACTCTTTCCTTTCTGCTTCCTTTATATACTAAACTCAGCAAAACTTGAGTGTAATGCACTGCACTATTTGCTTGAGCACAGATCATGACCTCATATATAAGGCAGTGCAGTGTATTTAAAAAATCATCTCCCCTGCCCACCCCCATTGTTGTTGTTTGGTTTTCTTTTGTCTCCTGAACAATTAAAGTAAAGCTGCTTCATGTGCTGTTGAATGCTACCTATATATTTACCCACAAAAGGATTTTGCCATGCCCTCAGCAAGCAGCTTGCATGAAAGCTGAACAATCTTAGAGTATTTTAGGCCGTGATGTAGCACTAAAGAAGGAGTGCATTCAGCCTTCTGACTTTTTTTAGTCACCTGGTAGGGAGACAGCCTCAGAATGGATGAGCACAGCCCTGTGAGTGCAGCCTGATGTGATTTGAGTCATTTGGCTATGTCATGTTCTGAACCAAAGCTGTACATTTGAATTGCTTGGGAGGGTCTTTTTTCTTGGAACCTACCATTTTGGGTGGAATCTGAGCACTTGTAGCTTTTCAAATACCACAGGTGAGCGTGGTGTACTCAGTCTGGGCCACTGTCCATAGGAGAATGGCTGTTCTCCCTTGCATGGTGATTTGGCTGATTTTGGATTTGAGATGTAGGCTGAATCAAGGATTCTAAACTAAACAGAGCCAGCCTAGAGAACTTGGGCTGGCTTCACCCCAAGACTGGAAGAATCTCAGAACTGTTCACTTCAACTTGTACAAAACCAAAAAGTCCCATCACAGAAAACACTGACCTGACCTGCAAGTTATTTAAATCATGGACATGATCCTGGTTTTCCATGTGAATTTTCTAACTGACTTTTAGGCCAGGAATGAAGAAGTTGCCTCTTTATACATGTCTCTCTTATATTATTATTGTTATTTTTCAAAGTTTTGCTTCTTTTTTAAAAAAATTTTGGTCTCTTTTATTGATTATTTATTTTTTTATTTATTTTCAACCATCTTTATTCTTTGGCCTGTGTGGGCCTCCCATTGCAGTGGCCCCTCTCGTTGCAGAGCACTGGCTCTGGGCACATGTTTGCCAGAGTGCTGGCTCGTAATTGGACACACCAGTCCAGCTGCTCCTCAGCACACGGGGTCTTCCTGGGCCAGGGATCGAACCAGTGCCCCTTGTACTGCAAGGCAGACTCTTTACCCACTTGACCACCAGGGAAGCCCTCTCTTGTATTATTTATTGGGCATATCCTATTAATGTCTCATTGACTAGTCTAGACTCTGGGGAGGCAGAAGGAAAGTGTGGACTGGCACAGTACCTGGCACATAGAGGAATTAATAAATAAACTTGAATGACTGAGGCCTGAGTTCTAAAGGAAAATGATAGCTTCTATTCTTTTTATTCCTGATCTCACTTTAACCTGTTGTTTGAACAAAAACAAACAAGAACATATTAGGGCTAAAATTGAGTCCAGATTAGTTCTTCCTCCCTAGCATAGGTTGCTGGGTAAATACAGGACATGTAGTTGAATTTGAGTTCAGATAAACAGTGACTACTTCTATTAGTGTAAGTAAATCCTAAACATTGTATGGGACACACTCTGAAATAAAAATTTAACTGGGTATCCTGTATTTCTATTTGCTAAATGTGGCAATTTTATGCCCAAACTTAACTTCTTCCACACCAAATGCTAAAGAAAGTTGTTGTATATAATCCTCATTTTCAAAAATGGCACCTATTTCAATATTGCTGGGGTTTGACTTATTTTTTCACTTTTTAATCTTTTTTATTTATGGGACTTAAATTGTTTTTTAAGTCACAAGTCAGAGGTTTTAATTAAATCATTTGAAAAGGATATATTTTTGTATGAACCTTAATTATATACTCTTCACAAGCCACATTATAATAGCAGCTTCTCCATCTTAAAAGGAAGCAATTTAATGATGATTTGCCTACCAGTCTTTTTTTTTTTTTCCGCAATCACAGGTTTTTTTTATTTTGTTTTTTTTTTTTTTTGATTTTACAGAGTTTTGTTATTTACAGATATGTATAATTCCAGATCAGTCATATATATATCCCATTCCCTCCATCCCATCCCCCAGGCCGTCACATAGCCCCCGTGTACTATCCCCTTAGTCCTACAGCACATTGACAATAGTTATCTCTTTTACGTAAAGTTTCCATATCTCTCACCCACTCTTCCCTTTCCCCAATGTCCATACGTCTGTTCTCTATGACTGTTTTTCCGTTGATGCTCTGTGTGTGTATTTATCAGTGTGAACTTACTAGATTCCATATATATGTGTTAGTATACTATATCTGTCCTTCTCTTTTTTGACTTAGTCCGCTGTGTATAGTAGGTTCTAAATTCATCCATCTCATTAGGACTGAATCTTCTGCATTTCTTTTAGCGGCTGAGAAATATTCCATTGTGTATATGTACCAGAGCTTCTTTATCCATTCATTTGTCGATGGACATCTACGTTGCTTCCATGATCTAGCTATTGTGTAGAGTGCTGCAGTGAACATTGGGGTACAGGTGTCTCTTTCAATTTTGATTTTAATAGGGTATCAGCCTAATAGTAGGATTACTGGGTCAAATGGTGCCTCTATTCTTAACTTTTTGAGGAATCTTCATACTGTCTTCCATAGTGGTTGTATCAATGTACATTCTCACCAACAAGGCAGGAGTGTTCCCTTTTCTCTGCACCCTCTCCAGCATTTATTATCTGTAGATTTTTTGATGATGGCCATTCTGACTGGTTTGAGGTGATATCTCATTGTAGTTTTGATTTGCATTTCTCTAATAATAAGCGACATTGAGCGTCTTTTCATGTGTTTTTTGGCCATCTGTATGTCTTCCTTGGAGAGATTTCTCTTTAGGTCTTTTTCACATTGTTTGATTGGGTTGTTTGTTTTTTCAGTATTGAGCTGTCTGAGCTGCTTGTTCATTATCTGCATTGTATGTACATGTCAGTGTGTTTAACAGGGAGAAAAATATCCTTAAAATACAACTAAAACCTGGTTACCTTTTAGTAAACATTCCGTTATTAGAGCAAAATATAGATAATGACTTTACCCAGGGACTTAGCTTCTGACTGGAAAGAACCTTCAAATACTTTAGCTCTGTAAGCCTCACTACTTTTTGTCACTGAAGAAGTGTTATTGATAGTAATAGAATCTACTTGTTAAGATTAGGCTTATACCCTGATGAAATCAAAATTGAAAGAGGCACCTGTACCCCAGTGTTCATTGCAATTCTCTACAATAGCTAGAACATGGAAGCAACCTAGATGTCCATCGATGAATAAGTGGATAAAGAAGCTCTGGTACATATATACAATGGAGTACTACATAGCTATAAAGAGAAATGGAGAATAATCAGTCCTGATGAGGTGGCTGCATCTAGAACCTATCATAAAAAGTGAAATAAGTTAAAAAGAGAAACACAAGTACAATATACTACCACATATATATGGAATCTAGTAGGATGGTAATAACACACGCAGTGAAGTAATGAAAAAACAGACATGGAGAGTAGACATATGGACATTGTGGGGAATGAACAGTGGGTGGGAGGCATAAAGGAAGTAGCATGAAAACCTATACTATCATATGTGAACAAAATAGCTATAGTCATTGCTCTGTGAGAAAAGGGGATCCTGCAGGGGTGCTATGTGACGGTCTGGAGGGGTGGGATGGGGGGGATATACATATGACTAATCTGGGAACATACATATCTGTAAACAATAAAACTCTGTAAAAATTAAAAGTAAAATAAAAATTAAAAAAAAAGATTATGTGAGGACTAGATCAGATAATGTATAAAAGTGCTTAACACTTGGCACCAGGGGAGCTTTTAATAAATGATGACCTGTGGGAAGAGGAGTAATACATGTATAATATTATGTACCTGCTATAACTTTGATACTTTGAAGCAAAGTCTTCAAAATAAATCTTGGGTGTGTGTGTGTACAATTATTAAAATGATTTTTCTTAATAAGAGGCCAGGTTGTCAAGTTTGCTCTGAATAGGGAGAAGTAGCAGGTAGTGATCAAATGACAGTTTCTGCTGTAGACATTGTAATTGTAGAAGTTGTAATTGCCCCAGGGGAGGATGTCTTCCAAAACATTAGAGAATCCCTCTGGTGGTGATGGTGGTTGTGGTGGCGGCAGCAACAAGAGCAAAGTAGGTAGTAGTAGTCGTAGTAGTGAGATCTAGTAAGAAGAAAGGAGAGGATCTCTGCTTGAAGTCTTAATTTTTTAGTATTATAAAATATTGCTCTCATAGTTCCATTGTTGTAGATGATAAGGAAATACCTATTAGCCCTTTTTGGAAGAAAGGTCAGTGATTTCTCCTGATTTCATTGTGGTTTGGGTCAGCTATGAGGTGTACATGCTTTAAAATATATACAATTGCTATAGTTTCTCTGGAAATTTTGAAGTGCTTTATTAGTTCAGTCCAGGTCAGTTGCTCAGTCGTGTTTGGCTCTTTGTGACCCCATGGACTGCAGCATGCCAGGCTTCTGTGTCCTGCACTGTCTCCTGGAGCTTGCTCAAACTCATATCCATTGACCCAGTGATGCCATCCAACCATCTCATCCTCTAGACCCCTTCTCCTTCTGCCTTCTGTTTTCCTCAGCATCAGGATCCTTTTTAATGAGTTAGCTCGTCACATCAGACGGCCAAAGTGTAGGAGCTTTAGCTTCAGCTTCAGTCCTTCCAATGAAGATTCAGGGTAGATTTCCTTTAGGATTGACTGTTTTTATCTCCTTGCAGTCCAAGGGACTCTCAAGAACCTTCTCTAACACCATTGTTCAAAGGCATCAGTTCTTTGGCTCTCAGCCTTGTTTATGGTTTGGATCTCATATCCATACATGACTAATGGACAAACCATAGCTTTGACTAATGGACGTTTGTTGGAAAAATGATGTCTCTGCTAATTTTTTTTTAATATATAAGATTATATTTTATTACTTAGGGGGAAAATATTTTTCTACTTATTAATTAGCTAGACAGCCTACTAATTTTTTCCAGCATTTTTACAAACATCATTTCCCATTCGAGCTTTTTTATTGCCTAATGTTACATTGGCAAAAATATTCCTCTTAATTAAGACTGCATTGCTTGGGCTTCCCTGATGGCTCAGATGGTAAAGGCTCTCTGTGTTTTAATATGTTGTCTAGGTTCGTGATAACTTTTCTTCAGAGGAGCAAGCACCTTTTAATTTCATGGCCATAGTCATCATCTGCAGTGATTTTTGGAGCCCAAGAAAATAAAGTCTGTCACTGTTTCTATAGCATCTATTTGCCATGAAGTGATGGGACTGAATGCCATGATCTTAAGTTTTTTGAAAGTTGAGCTTTAAGCCAGCTTTTACACTCTCCTTTTTCACCTTTATCAAGAGGCTCTTTAGTTCCTCTTTGCCTTCTGCCATAAAGGTGGTGTCATCTGCATACCTGAGGTTATTGCTGTTTCTCTTGGCAATCTTGATTCCAGTATGTGCTTCATCCAGACAGGAATTTCATATGATGTACTCTGTATATAAGTTAAACAAGCAGGGTGACAGTATACAGCCTTGCCGTACTCCTTTCCCAATTTGGAACCAGTCCGTTGTTCCATATCCAGTTCTAACTGTCACTTCTTGACCTGCATAAAAGTTTCTCAGGAGGTTGGTAAGGTGGTCTGGTATTCCCATCTCTTTAAGAATTTTCCACAGTTTGTTTTGATCCACACAACGTCTTTAGCATAGTCCAGAAGTAGATGTTTCTCTGGAGTTCTCTTGCTTTTTTTATGATCCAGCATATGTTGGCAATTTGATCTCTGGTTCCTCTGCCCTTTTTAAATCCAGCTTGTCCATCTGGAACTTCCATTCAGGTACTATTGGGGCCTAGCTTGAAGGTGAAGCTAGGCCTCAACAGTGAATGACTGAGAAACTGAAGTGAACTGAACTTCTTAATCTCTTCTGCTTCTGTTAGGTCCATGCTGTTTCTGTCCTTTTTTTTTTTTTTTTTTTATTTTACTTTGTACTTTTACAGAGTTTTGTTGTTTACAGATATGTGTGATCCCAGATTAGTCATATGTATATCCCCCCCCCATCCCACCCCTCCAGGCCATCACACAGCGCCCCTGCAGGATCCCCTTTTCTCACAGTGCAATGACAATAGCTATTTTTTTTCACATATGATAGTATAGGTTTTCATGCTGCTTCCTTTACACCTCCCACCCACTGTTCTTTTTGACTTACTTCACTTTTTATGATAGGTTCTAGATCCAGCCACCTCATTAGGACTGATTCTTCTGCATTTGTTTCTGTCCTTTATTGTGCCCATCTTTCCATCAAATGTTCCCTTGTTATCTCTAATTTTCTTGAAGAGAAAGTGTTTTATATATAGTCTTAAGTAGGGAGGAGTCTGATTTTTTTTTAATCCCTATATCCCCTTCATTTAAACATTTATTTTATTTATTTATCTTTTGGGGGGTGGGGTGGGGAGGGAGGGGGATGGGCGGGCCACTTACTGGTCTTCATTTCTCTATTTTCATCCGTCTTTGTTCTTTGGCTCCTGTGGGCCTCCCATCGCGGTGGCCTCTGTTGTCGCAGAGCACCGGCTCTGGGCGCATGCGCTCCAGAGCTCCGGCTCGGTAATTGGACACATCAGTCCAGCTGCTCCGTGGCACGTGGGATCTTCCCAGGCCAGGGCTCGAACCGGCGCCCCTTGCACTGCAAGGCGGTGTCCTTACCCACTGGACCACCAGGGGAAGCCCGGGAGGAGTCTGATTTACCAAGTCCACATGAAAATGAAGATTTGGCTTCTGGTATGATTTTTATTCTTTTGTTGTTTCTGTGTGAAGATCTTTCTGTCTTTTTCTTTTTTTAAATGGCTACCTTTGGCTTTCATTTTGTTACTGCAGATGTATGGCACAGTTGTTGGGGTAAGTGTCAGGATGAGTATATTCTTGGATATGGTTATGTCTACATTGTTAATCGTCCATCTGGAACTTCCATTCAGGTACTATTGGGGCCTAGCTTGAAGGTGAAGCTAGGCCTCAACAGTGAATGACTGAGAAACTGAAGTGAACTGAACTTCTTAATCTCTTCTGCTTCTGTTAGGTCCATGCTGTTTCTGTCCTTTTTTTTTTTTTTTTTTTATTTTACTTTGTACTTTTACAGAGTTTTGTTGTTTACAGATATGTATGATCACATATTAGTCATATGTATATTCCCCCCCCAGCTCACCCCACCAGGCCGTCACACAGCACATCTGCTGGATCTGCTTTTCTCACAGTACAATGACAATAGCTACTTTTTTCATATATGACAGCATAGGTTTTCATGCTGCTTCCTTTACACCTCCCACCCACTGTTCTTTTTGACTTACTTCACTTTTTATGATAGGTTCTAGATCCAGCCACCTCATTAGGACTGATTCTTCTGCATTTGTTTCTGTCCTTTATTGTGCCCATCTTTCCATCAAATGTTCCCTTGTTATCTCTAATTTTCTTGAAGAGAAAGTGTTTTATATATAGTCTTAAGTAGGGAGGAGTCTGATTTTTTTTTAATCCCTATATCCCCTTCATTTAAACATTTATTTTATTTATTTATCTTTTGGGGGGTGGGGTGGGGAGGGGGATGGGCGGGCCACTTACTGGTCTTCATTTCTCTATTTTCATCCGTCTTTGTTCTTTGGCTCCTGTGGGCCTCCCATCGCGGTGGCCTCTGTTGTCGCAGAGCACCGGCTCTGGGCGCATGCGCCCCAGAGCTCCGGCTAGGTAATTGGACACATCAGTCCAGCTGCTCCGTGGCACGTGGGATCTTCCCAGGCCAGGGCTCGAACCGGCGCCCCTTGCACTGCAAGGCGGTGTCCTTACCCACTGGACCACCAGGGGAAGCCCGGGAGGAGTCTGATTTACCAAGTCCACATGAAAATGAAGATTTGGCTTCTGGTATGATTTTTATTCTTTTGTTGTTTCTGTGTGAAGATCTTTCTGTCTTTTTCTTTTTTTAAATGGCTACCTTTGGCTTTCATTTTGTTACTGCAGATGTATGGCACAGTTGTTGGGGTAAGTGTCAGGATGAGTATATTCTTGGATATGGTTATGTCTACATTGTTAATCCTGTTTGGAGTTTACACAGTTTATAAAATACTCAGCTTAAGATTAATTAGATTTCTATGCTTTGAATTATGAGCACCTGGATACCACCATTTAAATATCTGAATATATTTTACAGTAATCCAGGAATATGTGTCAGTGTGTTTGTTGTTTTGTGATGATCTTGTATTAGATTTTATTTGGGACAGTTATCAGGTACAAGATGATTAAAATGTCTTTCAAAGCTTTGTTTCCAATATGATGGTTTGTTTTTTTTTTTTAAGTGGTTTTGAGACAAAAGTGAATAGAGTTATGACTTAAAACAAAGTATATGGAGTGAATAAGACCTGTGGTCTGGTTTACATTAAAACATCTTTATTAACATGTACTTTAGTCCAGTGTTGGACCTAAAGTAGGGACCTAGAGATTATATGCAATTTGATTGATCCAAGAAGCAGATATCTACTTAATGAAACTCAGATGTTAACAGTGTAAAGGATTTAGATGTGGATATTGAAGACCACTGTGGGTTTTGTTTTTAAAAATGCAACCAGCTTACTGTATTCTAGCTGTACTTTAATTTCTAAATTGATTTAAAATAAATGGAATGAGTCTGAAGCCTGTCAAAAAAGCAGGGCATAGGTTAGTAATTGCTGTTTGTAGTGGGATGACTTTGAACATTGGCCACGTAACTGGAAGTCAAATAGCTATCAAGAGATGACAATTCTTATTAGGTTCTCATGTTGTGTACCTTTTTTGGAATGTAGAGAAGTGCTTATCATGCAAAAGTTGTCAACCAACCCTGATATTTTTATGGTGAGTGTGAAGATGTTAAAATGTCTTATTCTAAAGTAAAATAATGAATTTGGGCAACTCCAGTCACCTAACCTGATGTAACATTTCTATGTAATAAATTTATATGTAACTTCAAGAATTAAAGACAGACATTTCAGATGTGTTCTTGAGATATATTACGGGATATTTCTTTAAGACAAATCCAGAGTTTTCTTCCCTATTGAAGAACTGTGTTCTGGCTCCTTAGACAAGTTCGTGTAGGTCTACCAAACGGGGTAGTAGGTGTCAGTTTTTGTTTGTTTGTTTGGTTTTTTGTAGTTCACTGACTTTTACTTTGACAAGCATGTTGTGAAGATTTATCATAGAAATGAAAGGTGCTAATGGAATAGTATAGTTTCATTTGAAAACCACAGTACATAATACCTGTTTTATTTATGTATTTTGGCTGTGCTGGGTCTTCATTGCTGGGTGGGCTTTTCTGTAGTTGTAGCCAGTGGAGGTTACTCTGTAGCTGCCATGCAGGGGCTTCTCATTGCAGTGGCTTCTCTCGTTGTGGGGCATGGACCCTAGGGCATGTGGGCTTCATGTTGTGATACATCAGCTCAGCAGTTGTGACTCCTGGTCTCTAGGGCACAGGCTCAGTAGTTGTGGCACATGGGCTTAGTTGCTCCATAGCACATGGGATCTTCCAGGATCAGGGATCCAACTGGTATCTCCTTCATTGGCAGGTGATTCTTTACCACTCAGTTGCCAGGAAAGCTCCTAAAGCCTTCTTTAAATGAGCTCTCTCTGTGTAGGCATGTGGAGAGAGTTTTCTGAGTTTAGGGAGTATTTATATATAAAGAATACAGACCTAGACCTATATTCTTGCTGTATTTTAGAGTTAGTATAATAATGATAGAACTGTGGTTGCTCTAAGAGACCTAACACCATCTTTGCCAGTGATATTTCATTGCTTTTCCCTGTCAGAGAAAGTCAGTGCAGCTTGAAAAGGGGCCATGATTAATGATATACTGAATATGTGCTTGCCTATGCCATTTTAATGCTATGTTGGGGATATTTTAGATATGCTGTGGATAGGCAAACCCACTCCAGTATTCTTGGGTGGAAAATATGGACAGAGAAGCCTGGTGAGCTACAGTCCATGGGGTCTCAAATACATATATATATATGTATACACATACACATACATATATGTGTATGTATATACACACACACATACATACATGCATACATATATGGCTTCCCTGATGGCTCAGTGCTGGGGAATCTGCCTGCAATACAGGAGACCCAGGTTCCATCCCTGGGTTGGGAAGATCCCCCTAGAGGAGGACATGGCAACCCACACCAGTATTCTTGGCTGGAGAATTCCATGGATGGAGGAGCCTGGTGGGCTACAACCCATGGGGTCACATGGAATTGGGCATGACTCAAGTGACTAAGCAGCAGCAGCATTTGTAGGCAGGTGGGGATTTTTAAGTATATAAACTGGAAATCACCAGATAATTGAACTTACATGAGAGGAGGAGGAACAATAATAGATTTTTACGTATGGAAAAAAAAAATGTCAGCCTTATAACATTTCCCTTTTGGCTTGTTAACAGTTTGTGGGTAGCTACAACCCTGGATTATTATTAATTGGGTACCTCAGGATCTGAAAATAAAGACCAGAAGGAATTGTACAGGAAATTGGCAGAAAGATCTATGGAACAAACTATTTGAAAAATAGATAAAAGGAAGGAACAGTTTATCAATAGTTTGAGAAAGAGGTCATGTAAATTAGGTTATGTGTTCTTGGAAGCAATGACATAGAGGATTTACTTATTTGTACAATTCTCATTCCAAAAAGGATTAGAGGTAAAGTAGATGGGTTACTTATGTTGGCAATAAGGATTTTAGATCAAGGTGAATGGTGCATGAGAATGGGGAGAATCTGGTTTTCTTCTTGCAAAGTTTATTCTTAACTTGAGCTCTGGACATGCTGCCATTTTCCAGTGGGAACTTGTTCATTTCCTGGTTGAAGAGTATATACTTGAGCAGTTCAGTGGGATCCTCTATGATCTGTTCAATGCCTGTCGCTCATGATATCAGATGAGCATTTTCAATAATATTTATCAAGTCATTCCATTTAAGCTCCTGTAGCCTGATGTCAATAATAGTCTATTACAGGTAAGCTTTTTGCATAGAATAGGTTTTAATATCGGTGTTACTATATATATATATATATGTTAAGTAATATTTCACTTTAAAGCTCTAGACTAAAACTTGTACTTTCTTTTTTTTTTTTTTTTTTTTAGGACAGCCAGTAGAGGGGACTTCATGTTTTCTGCGGATCGTTTGGTAGGTGGATGGAGGCTTTCCATTTTCATTTCATTTTTGTTCCTAGTGTTATAATCATAGTAGGCCAAGGAACTTTTTTGTTGAAAAGCATCCTGGGATTGAAGGAGATGGTACAAAGTAACATCTTGCTAGACTTTGCAAGTGTTGTTTCTACTTTTGCATTAAAGCTTTGCCTCCATTCCATTCACCTCAAAGCATTGCCCTTGAGCTCACTGTCTGTGGTTCTGAGGTACCTCTGCCTTTCAAGTGGATCTTGGTAATCTGATCCTGAGCCTTGAATGCCTCTTCTTAGGGTGGTGAAGTGAATAAAATTAAAAGGAAAGCGAAGATGTAAAGAGACCTAGTAGTTAGCCTTGTTGTGTCCATAGAATGCACAAAAGCTAGTGCCTATCTTATAGTTTACATAGGGGTGGGTATCTGTTTTGCCTCTTCGCTTCTGTAGTATCCTCACATGTGGATACTGTCTATACTCAGCAAATTCCTGTTAAGGACCAAGCCCCACTCTGTTTAGCTAATGTCATCTGAGAGGATCTCAGGCCAAATTGGGCTGTCTTGGATAAGCCCTGTTTACTTCTTATCTGTATATCTTAAGTTTATTCAGTGCTTGGAATGAGGTTGACACATGTTCTTCTGTCGTTACTGGTATTCACCATTCATTAAATATACATTGAACTCATGTGAGTCAGACACTGCGGGGGACTGTGTTATGAGGGAGAGGAGATTCAGTAGTAAAGCATATTAGACATGGTCCCTGATCTTGTAGGGTTTACAGTCTAAATACTGTTCTCAGCGTTAAGTCCCAGAAAGAAAGAAAAGAAACTCATTAAATTTAAAGTTATAACCAGATAGTAGAAGATAGATTATTAAAGGCAATGTGATGGTGTTGGGTGGGGCGAGGTGTGAAACTCTTCATTTACATTTTTCCTAGGAAAATCTTTATTCCAAAAGAGTGTCGGCAACTCATGTTCTACTTTTGACATTAAGTATTCTTGGTTCAAAGGCCACTTCTTTTTTGGGAGAGGGGGAAAGTATTTTATTTATTTAATACATAGCCAGCAAAAAGAAGTCTAAAATAAGAACAAGAATTTGTTTAAATACTCAAATAAGTCTCTAGTTTTATTAAGATCCTCCATAAACACATCTATTCCCTACTGAAAACTGAAAAAGCACATCCAGGGGGTTTCCCTGGTGTCTCAGTGGTAAAGAATCCGCCTACCAGTGCAGGAGATGCAGGTTTGATCCCTGATCCTGGAAGATCCCACATGCCACAGGGCAACTTAGACCATGCCCCACAGCTACTGAGCCTTAAAAAACAAAAAAAAAGAAAAAAGAAAAAGCACATCCGAAATTTTTATTACAATTCAACACACTAACAATGCTGTGGCCAAGCCAACCAATGTTTTCTTTACATTCCACCAGTTAATTTGCTTCAAATTCTTGATATTGAGCTTCATCTTCCAGCGAGCATCAGGCTTATGGAACAGGCAACACCTGAGACTTATTATTACTTTTTTATGTCAAATCAAAGTGAAACTAAGGTATATTCAAATCATTTCAAATACAAGCTGTGTAGACTTATCATAAGTTAACTGTATTAAGGTAGATAGAGATGAAAGACAAATTTACAATATAGTTATCAAAATACTGGTACACAATGTTTCCCAAGATGCTTCATAATGATCCTAAAATTACCAGCAATAAAAATAGTAAAAGAGGGCTTCCCTGGTGGTCCAGTGGGTAGGGACACCGCCTTGCAGTGCAAGGGGCGCTGGTTCGATCCCTGGCCTGGGAGAATCCCACGTGCCGCGAAGCGGCTGAACCGATGTGTCCAACTATGGAGCCGGAGCTCTGGAGCACATGCGCCCGGAGCCGGTGCTCTGCAGCGAGAGAGGCTGATACAATGGGGGGCCCGCACAGGCCGAAGAACAAAGATGGATGAAAACAGATGAATGAAAGAGCAATAGAAGTGGCAAAAAAAAAAAAAAATAGTAAAAGAATAAGGTTTATGACTCATGCGACTCTGTGTTATAAATACTGTATATAGAGTAATAATAATTCTCATAATTAGCGTCAGAAGGATCTCTTTTAAACTGGCAGTAACTACAGGTACACTGAAATCTTTGCCCTCTTGATTGAGTCTCATTGTCTCGCTCCTGCTGTAGTTCTTTTTGAGAGTCAGACTGAGAAACTCCTTTGCCATGGCGAAATCTGAGCTACTCAGTCAGCCTCTGCAACCTATTTTTGGGTTTTTACTACGCACAAAAAACAAGAATTTGTTTAAATACTCAAATAAGTCTCTAGTTTTATTAAGATCCTCCATAAACACATCTATTCCCTACTGAAAACTGAAAAAGCACATCCAGGGGGTTTCCCTGGTGTCTCAGTGGTAAAGAATCCGCCTACCAGTGCAGGAGATGCAGGTTTGATCCCTGATCCTGGAAGATCCCACATGCCACAGGGCAACTTAGACCATGCCCCACAGCTACTGAGCCTTAAAAAACAAAAAAAAAGAAAAAAGAAAAAGCACATCCGAAATTTTTATTACAATTCAACACACTAACAATGCTGTGGCCAAGCCAACCAATGTTTTCTTTACATTCCACCAGTTAATTTGCTTCAAATTCTTGATATTGAGCTTCATCTTCCAGCGAGCATCAGGCTTATGGAACAGGCAACACCTGAGACTTATTATTACTTTTTTATGTCAAATCAAAGTGAAACTAAGGTATATTCAAATCATTTCAAATACAAGCTGTGTAGACTTATCATAAGTTAACTGTATTAAGGTAGATAGAGATGAAAGACAAATTTACAATATAGTTATCAAAATACTGGTACACAATGTTTCCCAAGATGCTTCATAATGATCCTAAAATTACCAGCAATAAAAATAGTAAAAGAGGGTTTCCCCTGGTGGTCCAGTGGGTAGGGACACCGCCTTGCAGTGCAAGGGGCGCTGGTTCGATCCCTGGCCTGGGAGAATCCCACGTGCCGCGAAGCGGCTGAACCGATGTGTCCAACTATGGAGCCGGAGCTCTGGAGCACATGCGCCCGAGCCGGTGCTCTGCAGCGAGAGAGGCTGATACAATGGGGGGCCCGCACAGGCCGAAGAACAAAGATGGATGAAAACAGATGAATGAAAGAGCAATAGAAGTGGCAAAAAAAAAAAAAAATAGTAAAAGAATAAGGTTTATGACTCATGCGACTCTGTGTTATAAATACTGTATATAGAGTAATAATAATTCTCATAATTAGCGTCAGAAGGATCTCTTT
Source organism: Tragulus kanchil (assembly GCA_022376925.1). Lineage (NCBI taxonomy): Eukaryota > Metazoa > Chordata > Mammalia > Artiodactyla > Tragulidae > Tragulus > Tragulus kanchil. The sequence continues at coordinate 66,148,934 of JAIOJX010000001.1, read as the reverse complement.
TAAACTGGCAGTAACTACAGGTACACTGAAATCTTTGCCCTCTTGATTGAGTCTCATTGTCTCGCTCCTGCTGTAGTTCTTTTTGAGAGTCAGACTGAGAAACTCCTTTGCCATGGCGAAATCTGAGCTACTCAGTCAGCCTCTGCAACCTATATCTCCACTCGCTCAACACTGTCCTCACCCCTCTCCTCCTGATGGGTGTTTTCTCACTAGGCAACTGTCCGGTTGGTTGAGGTGGGTATTCCGGACCATATGGCAACTTGACACTAGGGTTGAGAGTCAAGTTACCGAGGTTCTTTGCTAACGTTTCAGAGAGTTGAGAGGCAATTGGCATTGCTTCGAGAGAAAGTTCTCCAGTGGGGTTTTTAAGAGTCCAGGTTGGGTTATCCTCAGATGAATCCACTGGGAGTCTAATCACAGCTTGAAGGTCCTCCTAGATCTTTGGGTTACAGTGGAAGACAATTTTTTAGGCTCAGACTGCTCCCAAGTAGCCTAGAAGAACTATAGAGCTAAGAAAGAGGGAAGACAATCCGGCTGACCCACCTTGGTGAGAGAATTCAGCATAAAAAGTCTCTCAAAGGCCACTTCTATTTGAGTTTCCGGGGACAGTAAAAATCCCTGGACTGCATCAAGATAAATGTAGTTGAGATTCTTGGAGTGATAGCTTATTCTGTTTGTGCTTTTGTCAAACCAAAGGGACAGGTTCAAGGCAGTTGTGTCAGAGGCTGCTATGGGGAAAACAGAAATCTTGGTGTCCAGTGGTAGAAAATGATTTTCTTTCTTTTGCTCTCTTTGTGCCTTTTTCCTATAGAACATAGGAATTAAGATAATGGTTATTATAAAATGCTTTCTTATAAAATGCATTCTTTAAAGGGCAGGCATTATATCTTGGTCAAATGAGATAATAAGGAATCAGGGCGTAATTCAGCTGAGAGGATTAGGCCTGATACCAGATGAATGAAAGAGCAATAGAAGTGGCAAAAACAAAAATAGTAAAAGAATAAGGTTTATGACTCATGCGACTCTGTGTTATAAATACTGTATATAGAGTAATAATAATTCTCATAATTAGCGTCAGAAGGATCTCTTTTAAACTGGCAGTAACTACAGGTACACTGAAATCTTTGCCCTCTTGATTGAGTCTCATTGTCTCGCTCCTGCTGTAGTTCTTTTTGAGAGTCAGACTGAGAAACTCCTTTGCCATGGCGAAATCTGAGCTACTCAGTCAGCCTCTGCAACCTATATCTCCACTCGCTCAACACTGTCCTCACCCCTCTCCTCCTGATGGGTGTTTTCTCACTAGGCAACTGTCCGGTTGGTTGAGGTGGGTATTCCGGACCATATGGCAACTTGACACTAGGGTTGAGAGTCAAGTTACCGAGGTTCTTTGCTAACGTTTCAGAGAGTTGAGAGGCAATTGGCATTGCTTCGAGAGAAAGTTCTCCAGTGGGGTTTTTAAGAGTCCAGGTTGGGTTATCCTCAGATGAATCCACTGGGAGTCTAATCACAGCTTGAAGGTCCTCCTAGATCTTTGGGTTACAGTGGAAGACAATTTTTTAGGCTCAGACTGCTCCCAAGTAGCCTAGAAGAACTATAGAGCTAAGAAAGAGGGAAGACAATCCGGCTGACCCACCTTGGTGAGAGAATTCAGCATAAAAAGTCTCTCAAAGGCCACTTCTATTTGAGTTTCCGGGGACAGTAAAAATCCCTGGACTGCATCAAGATAAATGTAGTTGAGATTCTTGGAGTGATAGCTTATTCTGTTTGTGCTTTTGTCAAACCAAAGGGACAGGTTCAAGGCAGTTGTGTCAGAGGCTGCTATGGGGAAAACAGAAATCTTGGTGTCCAGTGGTAGAAAATGATTTTCTTTCTTTTGCTCTCTTTGTGCCTTTTTCCTATAGAACATAGGAATTAAGATAATGGTTATTATAAAATGCTTTCTTATAAAATGCATTCTTTAAAGGGCAGGCATTATATCTTGGTCAAATGAGATAATAAGGAATCAGGGCGTAATTCAGCTGAGAGGATGGAAATCTTGGACCCCTCTGTTCTTTGCAGTTGGATTTGAAGGTCCTGATACCAGAGGTGGGGGTGTGAAGGGTCAGTTGTGGTTGTGGTAGGGACTGGAGCTGTTGAGGTTTCTAGTGTTGAGAATTTCTAGTCTCTTCTAGCACAAGGGTCTTGTTATAGTCGGCATTAATTTTGTTCTGAATTTGTCAGGATTGACTTCCCTGGCACTCAGATCTTGCATTTTAACCTTTAAGAAGGGTTTAAACCCTTTTTTTGATTTATGTTCTCTTGTGAAGCTTGAACACACTAATTTTTGTCTCAGAGTTGCAGAAGATGGGCAAGTGGTAAGACTCTAGAGGACTACTACTAGAAGGAAAACTAGGCTCTTCAACAAAAATGACCCTTATCTTCCCTGTACTTCGCTCATAAGAAATCTTAGCCTCCCATAGGTGGTGGTGGCTGGAGGTGAGTATGCACACGTGCACACACGGTATTCATAAGGTTCCTGGACCCTATGGTGCTGCAGTGACCCATTTAGTATTGATCATTTTAATGGCAGTGGGGTGTTTGGTTGTGATAATAGAGCATAGCACCTGGCGTTTCTCCTTGCTGTTCCTGATTCTTAATCAGTAATGTAATACTGGTTGGAGAAAATGTGCTGTACAGATTCAGCATTGCTTTTTTGTAGTGGGCTCTGGATGTTCATAGGAATACCATATCTGGTGGGCTTTGGAGGCTGTTCCTTGTAGTTCTGATGGATTCTTTCCTCTGTACACAGTAAGATCATTAGGAGCCTTTTTTATAAGCTGGGAAGTCCCAATACATTCAACTGGATCCTGCTTAAGGCTCAGTAAATTGGTTCAGCCCCATTCACTCATTTATTTTCTCCTAAGAAATACAGACTTTATTTTGCTTTCTGGTGGGCCTTTGTTAAAAAAGAATCCAACTTAACAATTTCCAACTACTAAACAAGGTAAAGCAGTTCCTGGTGAGCACTATTTGTAGAATAACCAAAAGTATATTATATACAAGTGTTCCTGCCATGACTCTTGCCACTTGCTGGGGTTTTGCATTTCTCATAATATAGCCTGGACTGACTGAGAATCAGAAGGCATGCTTGAGCCTTTTAGTGGCAATCATGTGCCTCACTAAGGTTTGATACCTAGCAGCAAGCAGCCTGACATTTGGTTCTGTCTTTGCATCTAACACATGATACGGGCACCCTTCCATACTGTAAGTTAAATCCTTGCCTAGTACGTTGCTGACTTTTTGCCTAGTGTTAACCACTCCATGGTGGCCCTTCACTGATTAGATCTTGCATTTTAACCTTTAAGAAGGGTTTAAACCCTTTTTGATTTATGTTCTCTTGTGAAGCTTGAACACACTAATTTTTGTCTCAGAGTTGCAGAAGATGGGCAAGTGGTAAGACTCTAGAGGACTACTACTAGAAGGAAAACTAGGCTCTTCAACAAAAATGACCCTTATCTTCCTGTACGCTCATAAGAAATCTTAGCCTCCCATAGGTGGTGGTGGCTGGAGGTGAGTATGCACACGTGCACACACGGTATTCATAAGGTTCCTGGACCCTATGGTGCTGCAGTGACCCATTTAGTATTGATCATTTTAATGGCAGTGGGGTGTTTGGTTGTGATAATAGAGCATAGCACCTGGCGTTTCTCCTTGCTGTTCCTGATTCTTAATCAGTAATGTAATACTGGTTGGAGAAAATGTGCTGTACAGATTCAGCATTGCTTTTTTGTAGTGGGCTCTGGATGTTCATAGGAATACCATATCTGGTGGGCTTTGGAGGCTGTTCCTTGTAGTTCTGATGGATTCTTTCCTCTGTACACAGTAAGATCATTAGGAGCCTTTTTTATAAGCTGGGAAGTCCCAATACATTCAACTGGATCCTGCTTAAGGCTCAGTAAATTGGTTCAGCCCCATTCACTCATTTATTTTCTCCTAAGAAATACAGACTTTATTTTGCTTTCTGGTGGGCCTTTGTTAAAAAAGAATCCAACTTAACAATTTCCAACTACTAAACAAGGTAAAGCAGTTCCTGGTGAGCACTATTTGTAGAATAACCAAAAGTATATTATATACAAGTGTTCCTGCCATGACTCTTGCCACTTGCTGGGGTTTTGCATTTCTCATAATATAGCCTGGACTGACTGAGAATCAGAAGGCATGCTTGAGCCTTTTAGTGGCAATCATGTGCCTCACTAAGGTTTGATACCTAGCAGCAAGCAGCCTGACATTTGGTTCTGTCTTTGCATCTAACACATGATACGGGCACCCTTCCATACTGTAAGTTAAATCCTTGCCTAGTACGTTGCTGACTTTTTGCCTAGTGTTAAACTCCTGAGGCTAACAGCTAATAGGAGATTCTTAGCAAGTTCTCAACTTATTCTTCCTTTGACTTTCTAGATTAGACTTGTTGTGGAAGAGGGATTGAATCAGCTGCCATATAAAGAATGCATGGTGACCACTCCAACAGGTAACCAGGGATATTACTCTTTTTCTCATAAAAATTTTGAGGTATTCTCACAGCACCCCTGTAGGATCCCCTATTGCCACAGCACAATGACAATAGCTATCTTTTTCACATATGAGATGGGACGGGGTGGGGGAGGAACTGAGAGGGCGGTGGAGGAGGGACGGGGGCCAGGGATATACATATGACTAATCTGGGATTATACATATCTGTAAACAACAAAACACTGTAAAAGTAAAAAGTAAAATAAAAAAAATTCTGAGGTAGAATTGGGGGTAAATGAGAAGAAAGCAGTCTGAGTAAATCAGTATGCAAACTGAGGAGTCAGAATGGAGCTTTTCTTTTAAACGACTTAATAAATTTGGGGACATTTAGTAAAGAAATTTATGTGAGTGACTTCTGTTAATGGCTTGTCAGTTCAAGTTAAACGTTAATAAATATTCTTCAGCAGACAGATACTGCCTTTGATGATGGCAACATTGGGACCAGAACTAAGAATTGCTGTCAGCTTACCTTCACATTTGTGGGGAGGATGCTGGTGTTAACAAATGGGTGGGATGGTTTAGCAATGGTAAAAGAAGGAAAAGTAAAAAAGAAAACTAAGAACGATGAGAATTAGAGAAGAGGCTTTGTTCTGCTCTAACAGAAAGCAGTCAAGGATCCCTATTTTAGGGATTCGAAATTCTCATTTCGTTATTTATTAAATAATGGAAACTGTTATAGCCAAAGGTTGATTTTGTGAAAATTAGGGGCTGAGCTTGCTGCATCATAATTGATACAAATTCAGCCTGAGACCAAGTCTTGAATATGTCTTGATTATTACTTGTGCTTTTCTCTTCTGCTTTTTAATACAGAATGGAGGCTAATAAAAAGGGACAGGAATGAGGAGACTCTCTCCTATGGCTCACAGTGGGGTCCTAGTTTGAATTGATGGCGTTTCTAGCATTCTTGGAGTGCAACAATTCTCTGAATTCAATTTGAGGGACGTGTATGTGAATATCATGTTATCATAAGGCCTGTTCCCACTTGATGAAGTCTACCTCTCCCAATTATTCCCACAGATTTCTTATGAAGAATTAACTATGAAAAATCATGACTCTTCTTATTACTTTCACAAGGAACCACAGATGTCATACAGCATGTCTGGACAGGAATTGCTCTGTGCCCACCTGCTTTAAACCATAGATACGTTATTAAATAAGTAGGTTGCTCCAATGATGAAAGATGCATTATTTGGTTTTTATTCCCCAACAGGGCATAAGTATGAAGGAGTGAAATTTGAAAAGGGAAATTGTGGGGTCAGCATAATGAGAAGCGGTAGGTTTGTGTACGTGTGACTTCGTCTCTTTGCATGCATAGGTACAGTGACTTGTCTCCTTAGCTTAAATCTCACCTGTGTTGTCTATCCTCATAGTGCCTTTGAATCATGGCCTATGTATTGCTGAGTTTGGCTGATTTTAGTTGCAGAGCATCCTCCGTAGTGGCCTGTCCCCATGGGCAAGCCAGCTTTGAAAAATTCAGAGGAGGGTGGAAGAATAGGAGGATGTGATAATGCTGTCTTGAAGAGAACAGGGCAGCCTGAGGATTGATGGAACATTTAATAGCACAAATTCAGGCCTATAGAACTTTGAGCGCTCAACAAGAGAAAATGTTTTTTCTGATTTTTAAAATTTTTTTTTGTGAGGAACAAGCCTACCCTGTCAGGAGCTAGACTGAATGGCTTAATATTTTTAGTTTTATGTTTGATGAGGATGTGATTATGTAGGGAAAAGAACTTAACTGTGATTAACTTTAGGTATTTCCAATTGCTAGTCTAATGTATTTGTGTTTGAGTCCAGCCAATTGCCCTCGTAAGCTAGCCTTTGTGCAATAAAAATCACATGCCTGTCACTAGGACCTCTGCCTATTACATGAGGATTATTATTTCCATCCGAGGAAGTTGATTCATAAATTATTCTTTGTACAAGAGCTAAGATATGGTATAAGCCCCACTTGCTTGCATTGGAAACAAATGGATTTTTTTCCCCCTTTGGCTGAACCTTGCATATGTGGGATCTTAGCTGCTCTGTCAGGGATTGAACCCATACTCCTTGCATTGGGAGTGTGGAGTCTTAATCACTGGGCTGCCGGGGAAGTCTCCAGATTTTTTTTTTTTTTTTCACATATAAGCATTCCCTTTACTTCTCTGGCTTTGAAGTTCTGTTTGTGAACAACTGAATATCTCAAATAAAATAGGAGCTTTGAGCTCTTTTTTTTTTTTTTAATAGAAGGTTGCTCTTAAGTAATGATAGGATTTTCAGAAAATGTTCAATCTTTTGAAACTGGTAAAGAGATGGGCTTTTAAGGCACAGTTTCTTCTGTTTTAGTCCAGCTTCTGCCCTAAAGGCAGCATCATGGTCCTCGCACCCCTACTGTATACCAGATGACCTTGGGGTGATGCATAGAGGGGGTGTTTTTAACTTTCATAGCTATTAATTGATTTCCATGCTTATTAGAAAGAAACTGTTTTTATGTTTTCACTAGTGATATAAAGTTTCATCTTAAAATAAATGTGAACAAAACAATTAATTTAAGAAGATATTAAGTAAATAACTGTAATAAGAATTTTGATGTGGCCTAAAATCTTGAAGATTATATGAGAATGGTTGACTTTTGGCAAACACTTCCTTAAAGGAATTCAGACTTAAAAATAGATTTATGTTCAGAAACCAAGGAGGTGATGGTGGTTTTGGTTGTGGATCTCTGGGGAAAGAGGGAACAACATATCGCTTTTTCACTGCTTGCCAGTCACACCTCTGTCATTGAAGTCATTGCTGGGGCTAAATGATATCTCTTGATATCAGCTTGATCTAAATGTAGAGCCTTTGGTCTATAGTCCTCATTTTTCCATAGATATTTTATATTTTTATCAGGTGAAAGTAATACAGTGTCCTTAAAATAATAGAAGTAAAATGTTCCTAATATAGAAAAGTTCAGAGAGCAGCATTAATTATACACTGTATTACCTGTAATCGTGGAAGCATGACAGCTCTGAAACTGGCAAGCCAGCAATAAAATTGGCTCTTCCTGGTTTCATTGACCAGCGCTTAATCTAGTTTTATTGACCAGGACTAAGTATAAAATCATATTTTATCAGAAGTGAAAGCTATTAGCTTGAGAAGAATTGCTTCCATTTTGACAATGTCTTTATTGTGTTAATAATAGTCATAAACTCTACTTTGACTTATTCTTAGACTTTCACTATCTTCTCTTAATCATTCTTTCCTTCTTTTTTATTTCCTTCTTCAAGGTGAGGCAATGGAACAAGGTTTACGAGACTGCTGTCGATCCATACGAATTGGAAAGATACTGATTCAGAGTGATGAGGAGACACAAAGAGCCAAAGTATATTATGCCAAGTTCCCCCCAGACATTTACAAGAGAAAAGTCCTTCTGATGTATCCAATTCTCAGTGAGTTGCTTTTGTTTAATTAGTAATCCTTGGTTAGGGTTAAAATTCAGCTTAGTGCCTACCTTCTAGGTACCCTTATTTAAAGGAGAAAACCATTTCTAATTTTTTTTTTTCCCTCAGTTGGATTTGGAGTTGCCCTGGGCAGTTCTCTGGGGAGTTTTTATTATATAATAAGAAAATACACATTAGTCAAACTTTATTAGCTCCAAAACCTTCTATCTTAAAATGAACGCATTAAAGCAAAGGATCTAATGAGGCAAAATATATAAAATACAGCATATGTACTGAAATATGCCTTTTCTAAGTACAGCAATGATTTATGTTCAGAAACCAAGGAGGTGATGGTGGTTTTGGTTGTGGATCTCTGGGGAAAGAGGGAACAACATATCGCTTTTTCACTGCTTGCCAGTCACACCTCTGTCATTGAAGTCATTGCTGGGGCTAAATGATATCTCTTGATATCAGCTTGATCTAAATGTAGAGCCTTTGGTCTATAGTCCTCATTTTTCCATAGATATTTTATATTTTTATCAGGTGAAAGTAATACAGTGTCCTTAAAATAATAGAAGTAAAATGTTCCTAATATAGAAAAGTTCAGAGAGCAGCATTAATTATACACTGTATTACCTGTAATCGTGGAAGCATGACAGCTCTGAAACTGGCAAGCCAGCAATAAAATTGGCTCTTCCTGGTTTCATTGACCAGCGCTTAATCTAGTTTTATTGACCAGGACTAAGTATAAAATCATATTTTATCAGAAGTGAAAGCTATTAGCTTGAGAAGAATTGCTTCCATTTTGACAATGTCTTTATTGTGTTAATAATAGTCATAAACTCTACTTTGACTTATTCTTAGACTTTCACTATCTTCTCTTAATCATTCTTTCCTTCTTTTTTATTTCCTTCTTCAAGGTGAGGCAATGGAACAAGGTTTACGAGACTGCTGTCGATCCATACGAATTGGAAAGATACTGATTCAGAGTGATGAGGAGACACAAAGAGCCAAAGTATATTATGCCAAGTTCCCCCCAGACATTTACAAGAGAAAAGTCCTTCTGATGTATCCAATTCTCAGTGAGTTGCTTTTGTTTAATTAGTAATCCTTGGTTAGGGTTAAAATTCAGCTTAGTGCCTACCTTCTAGGTACCCTTATTTAAAGGAGAAAACCATTTCTAATTTTTTTTTTTCCCTCAGTTGGATTTGGAGTTGCCCTGGGCAGTTCTCTGGGGAGTTTTTATTATATAATAAGAAAATACACATTAGTCAAACTTTATTAGCTCCAAAACCTTCTATCTTAAAATGAACGCATTAAAGCAAAGGATCTAATGAGGCAAAATATATAAAATACAGCATATGTACTGAAATATGCCCCTTTTCTAGCCCAGAGTACAGCAATGATTTTCTCAAGAATTTATCCTCTTGGGGGTAGTTTTTTTTTCTCCTATTCTAGTCTTTTCCTATGCTTACTCAGCTCCAGTTGCTACCCTAACTCCAGGATCTGGGTTGCTATTACAAATGGGTATTACATTTGATACATCAAATACTGAATGAATGTAGGTCTTGTTCTCTATTTGAAAACTGAAAAGTATGTGAGTTATGTCTGTTATGAAAACAACATCATTGATAAAAACTGGCACTGTCAAATGAAGCTTTGTCTAGTAGTATCTTATGTCAGATTACTAAACTGCTTTTACTTTGAGGAAACTCCAAAGACATTTTGAGATGAATGTTAAAGTTGCCAATGTATTTGATTTTCATTTGATTTCAGGTACTGGAAATACTGTAATTGAAGCTGTAAAGGTTCTCATAGAACATGGAGTTCAACCTAGTGTTATTATCCTACTCAGTCTGTTCTCCACTCCTCATGGTAAGTTCAACATGAGGCAACAGCTGGGGCTCTGGATGGTCATGAGGTGGTTTAGTGTGCATCTGGCCAACCATTCATCCTGAGGAAAAGTTCATTTGCTTTCACCTTAAAGCCTAATTGAATTTTGATTATTATAACTTGTGTTTGTTATCTCTAAGCTTAGTGATAATACTTCATACCATTCTACCATTCTAATGTTGTTCAAATTCGAATGAAAAGTATGAACTAACCCCACTGAAGGGGATTGCAATTGTTTTCATAGTGGCCCTGTTTGAGTAGAGTTTGCTAGTGGCTGAAAGGTCCCTATTTCTCCTGGGTCCCCACCTGAGCCTAAGAACTGCTCTCAAAACAGCAAGAAACTCAAGGTTATAGCTAGCCCAGTGGTCTTTCTGAGTATAAAGCAAAGCAGAAGTTTAAAGTTAGGCTTCTGCTCAACGGCATTTAAAGAACTTGTGTTCTCCAGTTCTCTGGGAGTTTTATTATATAATAAGAAAATACACATTAGTCAAACTTTATTAGCTCCAAAACCTTCTATCTTAAAATGAACGCATTAAAGCAAAGGATCTAATGAGGCAAAATATATAAAATACAGCATATGTACTGAAATATGCCCCTTTTCTAGCCCAGAGTACAGCAATGATTTTCTCAAGAATTTATCCTCTTGGGGGTAGTTTTTTTTTCTCCTATTCTAGTCTTTTCCTATGCTTACTCAGCTCCAGTTGCTACCCTAACTCCAGGATCTGGGTTGCTATTACAAATGGGTATTACATTTGATACATCAAATACTGAATGAATGTAGGTCTTGTTCTCTATTTGAAAACTGAAAAGTATGTGAGTTATGTCTGTTATGAAAACAACATCATTGATAAAAACTGGCACTGTCAAATGAAGCTTTGTCTAGTAGTATCTTATGTCAGATTACTAAACTGCTTTTACTTTGAGGAAACTCCAAAGACATTTTGAGATGAATGTTAAAGTTGCCAATGTATTTGATTTTCATTTGATTTCAGGTACTGGAAATACTGTAATTGAAGCTGTAAAGGTTCTCATAGAACATGGAGTTCAACCTAGTGTTATTATCCTACTCAGTCTGTTCTCCACTCCTCATGGTAAGTTCAACATGAGGCAACAGCTGGGGCTCTGGATGGTCATGAGGTGGTTTAGTGTGCATCTGGCCAACCATTCATCCTGAGGAAAAGTTCATTTGCTTTCACCTTAAAGCCTAATTGAATTTTGATTATTATAACTTGTGTTTGTTATCTCTAAGCTTAGTGATAATACTTCATACCATTCTACCATTCTAATGTTGTTCAAATTCGAATGAAAAGTATGAACTAACCCCACTGAAGGGGATTGCAATTGTTTTCATAGTGGCCCTGTTTGAGTAGAGTTTGCTAGTGGCTGAAAGGTCCCTATTTCTCCTGGGTCCCCACCTGAGCCTAAGAACTGCTCTCAAAACAGCAAGAAACTCAAGGTTATAGCTAGCCCAGTGGTCTTTCTGAGTATAAAGCAAAGCGCAGAAGTTTTTAAAGTTAGGCTTCTGCTCAAACGGCATGGTAAAAGAACTTGTGTTCTCCAGTTCTTGAGAGAGGTAAGCCTAATTTAAGACACTAGGTTTTTTGCCATGTAAGCTAAGACAATCATGAAAGTATGTAGAAAGGCATATAGAAATTCAGCATTTAGGATAGTCACTGTAGAGCTATATTTTGTGAAAAAAAAATTTGAAAGTATATAAATGACCTACTTAGAAATAGTTCAATAAATATTAAATAAACATACAACTGACCCGTGAACAATGTGGGTTTGAACTGTGTAGGTCCACTTATATGTGGATATTTTTCAGTAGTAAATGCTATAATACAACACAATACATGGTTGGTTGAATTTGTATATACAGAGGAATGACAGATACAGAAGGCTGACTATAAGTTATACATGGATTAACCCCCATGTTGTTTAAGGATCAACTGTATATAATATTATAAAACCGTTAAATCATGTTTTCAAAAAATTATTTAGTGACGTCAAAAAATCTGATAAATGTAAGTGCAGAATAAACAATAGCATTAGTGAGACTGACCACTCAGCTGGCACCACAGTCTTCTGTTAACTTTCAGAGCTATGAATTAGGCTGTAGACTATTTTAAGAGTCAGAAAATGGGGTGACTTTAGCTTTGCATATAAGCAGGTCATATCTAGGACCTGTTTATAAAGTTTTTGTCAGGTTTGATCAATCCAGTTTTAGCAGCTTTATTGAGATATAATAGACACAGTGTATCACATAATTAAAATGTAAAATTTGATGTGTTTTGACACCATTGCAATAAAAAAATTTTGATTAATCAAAACAACAAAAGCACAACTTCATTAGAATAGTATAAAATGCCATCACCAAATTTAGAGATGACTAATACAAATTACAACGTTTTGACTACCAAAATCAGACTTGGATTTAACATGGAACCTAGTCTTTCCTCAGTGTAAGAGGCTACACAGGTGCACAATATGATTTCAATTTTCATTTTAAATTACGTAATATTAATAGTGATTATCTTAGGGTAATGGGATTCTAAGTGATTCATGTTATTTTTTATGCTTTTTTTTGTATTTTCCAAATATTCTACAATGAATCTGTATTCGTTTCATAAGAAAGAGAAATGTGTGGCTTGTAGTTAGGGCATTTCCTCATTTCTAGAGGTTCCATGTCTCAGTCAACCCTGAAGAGGCTACAGAGAAACCAGTTGAGGCAACTGGCCATTGATTATTTTGCTATTTCATAATAAAAAATTGCCTGCAGTTCAAATGTTGATGGTTACAAAGGCTGATTTGCTTGGTCATCTGTCTATATAACAGGAGACACTGTAAACATTGAGACAATCAAATAATTATTGAGTTTTCTGTCTTTGGGGGTAGAAATGTAACTGTAATAGTATACATTAGAATGATATAATAATTCTTTGACATTATAGATGAAAAACTTATTCTGTGGCAGCCTTGCTATGGCTTTTTGGTCTGAGTGGGATTCAAGCTAATCCTTATCCTTTCCTCTTCCACCTTCTCCCCATTCAGGCTAGAGTTATAACTTCTCAAAAACTAGCTTTCTATGACATAGCAAAAAAGTCTTTTCACTTGTTTCAACAGTGTTCCAGTTAAGAAACCATCATCTAGGGCTTCCCTGGTGGTCCAGTGGGTAAGGACACTGCCTTGTAGTGCAAGGGGCGCCGGTTCGATCCCTGGCTTGGGAAGATGCCACGTGCCGCGGAGCGACTGGACAGACGTGTCCAACTACTGAGCCAGAGTCAGTGCTCTGCGACGAGAGAGGCCACTGCGATGGGGGGCCCACAGAGGCCAAGGAACAAAGATAAATATATGAAAAATCAATAGAAGTGGCCAAAAAAAGAGAAAGAAACCATCATCTAATGTAGGATCATGTTTCCAGAAAGGACTGTATTCTCTCTATTCCAACTGCCTTTAAAACAAACAAAAAAGGCTCTTTAGGGGAAAAGTTGCAGTAACTGAGTATATGTTTCAAATATTTAATACAAAACAGTTTGATTTTTAGAATTTATTAGTGAGTTGGTTGAAACATAGTCTACTATCAAAACTTTTCAGATATCGGATATTATATACACTAAAAGATGAACCAAGTCTGACTGTGTGTTCAAAGGTCATTGCTCTCTATCTTCTGTCAATATTTGACCTAGTGACGGACTATAAAATTACTGAATTTCAAGTAATGTTATCAAAGAATCCCACCATAGGGCATTTCCTCATTTCTAGAGGTTCCATGTCTCAGTCAACCCTGAAGAGGCTACAGAGAAACCAGTTGAGGCAACTGGCCATTGATTATTTTGCTATTTCATAATAAAAAATTGCCTGCAGTTCAAATGTTGATGGTTACAAAGGCTGATTTGCTTGGTCATCTGTCTATATAACAGGAGACACTGTAAACATTGAGACAATCAAATAATTATTGAGTTTTCTGTCTTTGGGGGTAGAAATGTAACTGTAATAGTATACATTAGAATGATATAATAATTCTTTGACATTATAGATGAAAAACTTATTCTGTGGCAGCCTTGCTATGGCTTTTTGGTCTGAGTGGGATTCAAGCTAATCCTTATCCTTTCCTCTTCCACCTTCTCCCCATTCAGGCTAGAGTTATAACTTCTCAAAAACTAGCTTTCTATGACATAGCAAAAAAGTCTTTTCACTTGTTTCAACAGTGTTCCAGTTAAGAAACCATCATCTAGGGTTTCCCCTGGTGGTCCAGTGGGTAAGGACACTGCCTTGTAGTGCAAGGCGCGGTTCGATCCCTGGCTTGGGAAGATGCCACGTGCCGCGGAGCGACTGGACAGACGTGTCCAACTACTGAGCCAGAGTCAGTGCTCTGCGGGCAGAGAGGCCACTGCGATGGGGGGCCCACAGAGGCCAAGGAACAAAGATAAATATATGAAAAATCAATAGAAGTGGCCAAAAAAAGAGAAAGAAACCATCATCTAATGTAGGATCATGTTTCCAGAAAGGACTGTATTCTCTCTATTCCAACTGCCTTTAAAACAAACAAAAAAGGCTCTTTAGGGGAAAAGTTGCAGTAACTGAGTATATGTTTCAAATATTTAATACAAAACAGTTTGATTTTTAGAATTTATTAGTGAGTTGGTTGAAACATAGTCTACTATCAAAACTTTTCAGATATCGGATATTATATACACTAAAAGATGAACCAAGTCTGACTGTGTGTTCAAAGGTCATTGCTCTCTATCTTCTGTCAATATTTGACCTAGTGACGGACTATAAAATTACTGAATTTCAAGTAATGTTATCAAAGAATCCCACCATAATGGCAATTTTTTCTTTTATTTTTGAAGGTGCCAGATCAATCATTCAAGAGTTTCCAGAGATCACAATTTTAACTACTGAAGTTCATCCCGTTGCACCTACACACTTTGGACAGAAATACTTTGGAACAGACTAAGTTATTAAGGAAAAATTATTCTTTTATGTAATATTACAGTTTCATTTTGAGTTTCTACCTGTTTAGCTAATTCACTTAAGGAATAACATAGAATATTGTTTTAAAGGTACTTTGTAACGTTTGGAAGTAAATACAGTAAAAAGGAAATACTTGAGGTTTATTCTTATACAAATTGCTGATCCCTTAGTGCACTGAAACTGTTCCTTAACTTATGAATCTCAGTTTAGAGATTGCTTGCAGCCACAGATAAAACCCAAATGAAAGTCAGTTCGTTGGCCCACTGTGGTTTGTATTTTGTTTCATTTGCTTTTAGTTCCAGGGAAATTTCATATGTGTGACTGTTGTCATATTCCCCTACTCTTTATTTCCTAGTACTATACATGTTAGTAACTTGGAGAGGATGAAAAAATAATACCTTCTAGAATTTTTCGTTTTCAGTAATATCCTCACTCAATTGGCAGATACAGGGTATGCAGTTAGCTCTTTAGTCAGAGTATTATGTTCTTCGTGGTTCATTTCATACCATGTGCAGTTTTTGCAGGTGCCTTGTCAGTGTAATGCAGTGAAAAAGACAGTGAGGCATTTTCAGCAACTGGAACCATAGCATTAATTTACTTAGACTGAACCAGGGTTATCTGGATGCTAACAAGAGAGGACTGAATACCGTTAATGATAAGGATGTCCTAGAAATCAATTCGTGGTGGTTTTTCAGAGGTATGGGAGAAATGACGGTTTCTTGCTGGGTTTATGCCAATAAGTAAATGAAAATGTTTCATTTTTAATTTAGATATTTCTACTGAACGCCTTTGATTTGCAGCTTAGTTATTTCGCATGTTTCTCAATTATCAATGTATTAAAATAGGCAAAAATACATACCATATTTTTAAAAACCCCAAGATTTATATGTGTTCATGTTGTAGGCTTTTGGAAAGAAGAGAAGTCATTTTAAAAATTGATGTCCGGGCTTCCCCTGGTGGTCCAGTGGGTAAGCACACCACCTTGCAGTGCAAGGGGCGCTGGTTCGATCCCTGGCCTGGGAAGATCCCACGTGCCGCAGAGCGGCTGGACCGATATGTCCAATCACCGAGCCGGAGCTCTGGAGCGCATGCGCCCAGAGCTGGAGCTC
This sequence comes from Tragulus kanchil, assembly GCA_022376925.1. NCBI lineage: Eukaryota > Metazoa > Chordata > Mammalia > Artiodactyla > Tragulidae > Tragulus > Tragulus kanchil. Next base: position 66,133,009 of record JAIOJX010000001.1, on the reverse strand, counting down.
TGCAGCGACAGACGCCACCGCGATGGGAGGCCCACAGGAGCCAAAGAACAAAGACAAATGAAAATGGAGAAATGAAAGACCAATAGAAGTGGCCCGCCTGCTCCCCTCCCTCCCCAACCCGACCCCTGCCCCCCAAAAAAATCGATGTTCATATGCTGAAACTTGCTTGTAAAACCCTAATTTCATTTAACATTGGTATTAAGATATTTTAACAGTGGTGGTTGATTGATTACTTGAAATAACTATATTCCCATCGGTAGCTGATGTGGGCTTCTGTTAAAAAAAAACAACAGAAAGGAAAGCTTAAACAGAATGGATTACATTTTCCCTTTGGAGCCTAGAAGTACTTCACTATATTTTTCCCTTTGTTTTTGAAGACTGTCGTAATAAACTGAGATTAATTGATTACTCCTATTACTATTCTTCCAAGACAAATATTGCTTTCATGTTCTAATCATTTATACTTGTCATTTAAGTATATTGATACAATATAGATTTCATTTATTCCTGATTAAAAGAAGCTGTAAATGAAGCCCATTAAAATCAAACTCTTTATCTCCTTGTCCCAGGAAAGATGTAAGTTAGCAAATTTAGATAGAGAGCAGATCTGCTTTAGGTTGATACACTGAATTAGTTGGAAAGGTGATGTCTGCCACTGTAGGCATCGGTGCTTCCAAGTTAGTGCTTATTTTGTTTGAAGTGACTTTCCAGAGCATTAGACAAATGCATATTTGAGTATAGTTATAAAACCATATTTCAAGCAAATTAATTTTATAATATCAGCCATTTAAATTTAATGTGTTTCTGTTCTTTTTCTTCACTGAATATGATTTGTAATTGATTATATTTGGTTCCCATGTGCAGAGAATTCCTACTATAAGCTAATTAAAATAGGCAAAATACATACCATATTTTAAAACCCCAAGATTTATATGTGTTCATGTTGTAGGCTTTTGGAAGGGGCATTAAAAATTGATGTCCGGGCTTCCCCTGGTGGTCCAGTGGGTAAGCACACCACCTTGCAGTGCAAGGGGCGCTGGTTCGATCCCTGGCCTGGGAAGATCCCACGTGCCGCAGAGCGGCTGGACCGATATGTCCAATCACCGAGCCGGAGCTCTGGAGCGCATGCGCCCAGAGCTGGAGCTCTGCAGCGACAGACGCCACCGCGATGGGAGGCCCACAGGAGCCAAAGAACAAAGACAAATGAAAATGGAGAAATGAAAGACCAATAGAAGTGGCCCGCCTGCTCCCCTCCCTCCCCAACCCGACCCCTGCCCCCCAAAAAAATCGATGTTCATATGCTGAAACTTGCTTGTAAAACCCTAATTTCATTTAACATTGGTATTAAGATATTTTAACAGTGGTGGTTGATTGATTACTTGAAATAACTATATTCCCATCGGTAGCTGATGTGGGCTTCTGTTAAAAAAAAACAACAGAAAGGAAAGCTTAAACAGAATGGATTACATTTTCCCTTTGGAGCCTAGAAGTACTTCACTATATTTTTCCCTTTGTTTTTGAAGACTGTCGTAATAAACTGAGATTAATTGATTACTCCTATTACTATTCTTCCAAGACAAATATTGCTTTCATGTTCTAATCATTTATACTTGTCATTTAAGTATATTGATACAATATAGATTTCATTTATTCCTGATTAAAAGAAGCTGTAAATGAAGCCCATTAAAATCAAACTCTTTATCTCCTTGTCCCAGGAAAGATGTAAGTTAGCAAATTTAGATAGAGAGCAGATCTGCTTTAGGTTGATACACTGAATTAGTTGGAAAGGTGATGTCTGCCACTGTAGGCATCGGTGCTTCCAAGTTAGTGCTTATTTTGTTTGAAGTGACTTTCCAGAGCATTAGACAAATGCATATTTGAGTATAGTTATAAAACCATATTTCAAGCAAATTAATTTTATAATATCAGCCATTTAAATTTAATGTGTTTCTGTTCTTTTTCTTCACTGAATATGATTTGTAATTGATTATATTTGGTTCCCATGTGCAGAGAATTCCTACTATAAGCAATAGGAATTATTCAGTGGGGTTACATTTCCCACTGGTGATTGTCCTCTAGTCCCCCAGAGATTTCAAGAACAGTTGTAACTCTGTCTTCTGAAGTTTGGATCTTTTTAGCAAATGAGACATTATTTGTAGGGTTAATCACTTACCAGGACATTTTGACCCCAGGAAGTTTTGTAAATGACATAAAATTAACAGACTATTTAAAACTACATTGTTTTTAATGACAAGAACGTCACAGCAGTATAAACTGTAGACTCTTTGTTGGAGGAACCCTAACACAAAAACAAGAAGCAGTATACATCAGTTTTCCTCAAAAGTTGAACGTGAACCAGAATCACCTGGAGTGGCCACAGATGGCTGGGCCTACCACAGAGTTTCTGGCTCCGTAGGTCTGGAGTAGAACCCAAGGGTTTGCATATGTGAGTTCCTTGGTGATACTGATGTTGCTGGTCTGGTGGCCGCAACTTGTTTTCAGACATTTCTCTTTTTCCAGACATTTCTTCTTATGTAAGCATTTACTGGTACAAATTTCCCTAGAAATACTGGTTTAATTATACCCCCCAAATTTTGATATGTTTTGTTTTCATTTCATTTGGGTCAAAATACTTTTTCACTTCTGTTTTGATTTCTTCTTTGACATAGGACTGTTTGGAAATGTGCTATATAATTTTCAAATATTTATTAGAGTCTCTAGATTCCTTTTTAGTATTAACTCCCAATTTAATTCCGTGAATACATTTCATATGAATTGAATCCTTTTTAATTTTAAAGTATTTGTTTTATGGCCCATAATATAGTCTCTCTTGGTAAATCTCCCCTGTGTACTTTAAAGGTATGTGTATACTCTTGTATACACATTGAGTGTTCTATAAATGTCAATGAGGTTATGTGGATTGATAGTGTTGTTCAGATCTTTGATTTATTTACAGATTTTCTATCCCTTCCATCAGTTATTGACAGGCATTAAAATCCTTGACTAAAATTTTGGATTCATCTGTTTCTCCTTTTGGTTCTATCAGTTTTTCCTTCATGTATTTTGAAGCTCTGTGGTTAGGTGCATAAACTTTTAAGATTATTATATCTTCTAGATGGATTGACACTTTGTCATGAAATGTCTCCTTTTATCCATGGTAATATTGTTTGTACCGACATCTATTTTGGATGCTACTAATACAAACTTTCCAGCTTTCTTTTGAAAGTATGTTGTATTTTTTTCTCATTCTTTTACTTTTAGCCTACTGTGTTGTTTTTTTATAATAGATTTTATTTTACATTTTACTTTTACAGAGTTTTGTTGTATACAGATATGTACGATCCCAGACATATGATAGTATAAGTTTCCATGTTACTCCCTCTATGCCTCCCACCCACTGTTCATACCCCACAATGTCCATATGTCTATTCTCTATGTCTGTTTTACCATCACTTCACTGTGTGTGTTACCATTACCCTCTTACTAGATTCCATACATATGCATTAGTATACTATACTTGTCTTTCTCTTTTTGACTCACTTAATTTTTTATGATAGGTTCTAGATCCGTCCACCTCATTAGGGCTGATTCTTCTGCATTTCTTTTTACAGCTGTGTAGTATTTCCATTGTATATATGTACCAGAGCTTCTTTATCCATTCATTTGTCAATGGACATCTAGGTTGATTCCATGTTCTAGCTATTGTATAGAGAGCTGCAATGAACATTGGGGTACAGGTGCTTCTTTCAGTTTTTATTTCATCTGGTTATCAGCCTAATAGTGGGATTGCTGGGTCGTATGGTGCTTCTAGTTTTAGTGTTTTAAGGAATCTGCATATTGTCTTCCTTAGTGGCTGTATCAATTTACATTCCCACCAGCAATGTCAGAGTGTTCCCTTTTCTCCTCACCCTCTCCAGCATTTACTGTCTGCAGATTTCTTGATGATGGCCATTCTGACTGGTATGAGGTGATACTGTTGTTTTGATTTGCATTTCTCTAATAATAAGTGAGGTTGAGCATCATTTCATGTTCTTTTTGGCCATTGGTATGTCCTCTTTGGTGAGATTTTTATCCCTTCCATCAGTTATTGACAGGCATTAAAATCCTTGACTAAAATTTTGGATTCATCTGTTTCTCCTTTTGGTTCTATCAGTTTTTCCTTCATGTATTTTGAAGCTCTGTGGTTAGGTGCATAAACTTTTAAGATTATTATATCTTCTAGATGGATTGACACTTTGTCATGAAATGTCTCCTTTTATCCATGGTAATATTGTTTGTACCGACATCTATTTTGGATGCTACTAATACAAACTTTCCAGCTTTCTTTTGAAAGTATGTTGTATTTTTTTCTCATTCTTTTACTTTTAGCCTACTGTGTTGTTTTTTTATAATAGATTTTATTTTACATTTTACTTTTACAGAGTTTTGTTGTATACAGATATGTACGATCCCAGACATATGATAGTATAAGTTTCCATGTTACTCCCTCTATGCCTCCCACCCACTGTTCATACCCCACAATGTCCATATGTCTATTCTCTATGTCTGTTTTACCATCACTTCACTGTGTGTGTTACCATTACCCTCTTACTAGATTCCATACATATGCATTAGTATACTATACTTGTCTTTCTCTTTTTGACTCACTTAATTTTTTATGATAGGTTCTAGATCCGTCCACCTCATTAGGGCTGATTCTTCTGCATTTCTTTTTACAGCTGTGTAGTATTTCCATTGTATATATGTACCAGAGCTTCTTTATCCATTCATTTGTCAATGGACATCTAGGTTGATTCCATGTTCTAGCTATTGTATAGAGAGCTGCAATGAACATTGGGGTACAGGTGCTTCTTTCAGTTTTTATTTCATCTGGTTATCAGCCTAATAGTGGGATTGCTGGGTCGTATGGTGCTTCTAGTTTTAGTGTTTTAAGGAATCTGCATATTGTCTTCCTTAGTGGCTGTATCAATTTACATTCCCACCAGCAATGTCAGAGTGTTCCCTTTTCTCCTCACCCTCTCCAGCATTTACTGTCTGCAGATTTCTTGATGATGGCCATTCTGACTGGTATGAGGTGATACTGTTGTTTTGATTTGCATTTCTCTAATAATAAGTGAGGTTGAGCATCATTTCATGTTCTTTTTGGCCATTGGTATGTCCTCTTTGGTGAGATGTCTATTTAGATCTTTTTCCCATTTTTTGATTGGGTTGTTCATTTTTCCAGTGCTGAGTTGTCTGAGTTGCTTGTAGATTTTGGAGATAAATTCTTTGTCTATTGTTTCATTTGCTATGATTTTCTCCCATTCTGTGGGCTGTCTGTTCACCTTTTTTGTACTTTCTTCGCTGTACAAAAGCTTTTAAGTTTCATTAGGTCCCACATGTTAATTTTTGTTTTTAGTTTTGCTATTCTAGTAGGCAGGTCATAGACAATCCTGTTTTGGTTTATGTCCTTGAGTGTTTTGCCTATATTCTCCTCTAAGAGTTTTAGGGTTTCTGGTCTTACATTTAGGTCTTTAATCCATTTAGAGTTGATCTTTGAGGATGGTGTCAGGAAATGTTCCAACTTCATTTTTTTGCATGTAGCTGTCCAATGTTCCCCGCACCATTTGTTGAAGAGGCTGTCTTTGTCCCATTTTAGATTTTTGCCTCCTTTGTCAAAAATAAGGTATCCATAGGTGTGTGGGCCTACCTCTGGGTTCTCTATCTTGTTCCATTGGTCTGTATTCCTGTTTTTGTGCCAATACCATACTGTCTTGATGACTGTTGCTTTGTAGTATAGTCTGAAGTTAGGGAGGCTGATCCCTCTAGCTCTGTTTTTTCTTTCTCAGGATTCCTTTGGCTGTTCAGGGTCTTTTGTGTTTCCATATGAACTGTGTTATTCTTTGGTATAGTTCTGTGAAGAATGTCATTGGTAGTTTGATAGGAATTGCATTGCATCTGTAGATGATATTTGGTAGTATGGTCATTTTCACAATATTGATTCTTCTGACCCAGGAACACGGAATATCTCTCCATCTGTTTAAGTCTTCTTTAATTTCTTTCATGAGTGTCTTGTAATTTTCTGTGTACAGTTCTTTTGTTTCTTTGGGTAGGTTTATTCTTAGATATTTGATTCTCTTGATTGCAGTGGTGAAGGGGATTGCCTTTTTGATTTTTTTTTCTGATTTTTCATTGTATATAGGAATGCAAGTGATTTCTGTGTATTGGTTTTGTATCCCGCGATTCTGCTGAATTCATTGATTAGCTCTAGTAGTTTTGTAATAGTGTCTTTGGGGTTTTCTATGTCTAATATCATGTCGTCTGCAAATAGAGTTTTACCTCTTCTTTTCCAAGCTGGATTACTTTTTTTTTTTTAATTTTTGGCCTGTTTTATTGGTCCTTAATTTATTTATTTTCATTCATCTTAAGTGACCTGTGTGGGAGTCCCATCGCAGTGGCCTCTCTCATTGCAGAGCATTGACTCTGGGCGCATGAGCTCCAGAGCACTGGCTCATAACTGGACACACAGGTCCAGCTGCTCCTCGGCATGTGGGATCTTCCCGTGCCAGGGATCGAACTGGCGCTCCTTGCACTGCAAGGCGGACTCTTTACCCACTGGACCACCAGGGAAGTCCTGAATTACTTTTATTTCTTTCTTTTCTCTTATTGCTGTTGCTAGAGCTTCCAGGACTATGTTGAATAATAGTGGTGAAAGTGAAAACCTGTGTCTTGTTCCTGATCTTAGAGAGAATGCTTTCAGTTTTTCACCATTGAGGATAATGTTTGCTGTGGGCTTCTCGTATATTACTTTCACTATGTTGAGGTAGGTTCCTTCCATGCCCATTTTTTGAAGAGTTTTTATCATAAATGTATGTTGTACTTTGTCGAAGGCTTTTTCTGCATCTATTGAGATTATCATGTGGTTTTTGTCTCTCAATTTGTAGATATGGTATATCACATTAATTGATTTACAGATATTGAAGAATCCTTGCGTGCCTGGGATGAACCTGACTTGGTCATGATATATGAGATTTTTGATGTGATCTTGAATTCTGTTTGCTAGAATTTTCTTAAGGGTTTGGGCATCCAAATTAATCAGTGAAATTGCTCTATAATCTTCTTTTTTGTGTGTTGTCTTTGCCTGGTTTTGTTATCAGGGTGATGGTGGCCTTGTAGAATGTGTTTGGACATGTTCCTTCCTGTGCAATTGTTTGAAAGAGTTTTAGAAGGACAGGCATTAACTCTTCTTTAAATGTTTGGTAGAATTCACCTGTGAAGCCATCTGGCCCTGGGCTTTTATTTTTGGGTAGATGTTTAATCACAAATTTGATTTCTGAGCTTGTGATTGGGTTGTTCATACTTTCTATTTCTTCCTGGTTCAGTCTTGGAAGATTAATCTTTTCTAAGAAGCTGTCCATTTCCTCCAGGTTGTCCAGTTTGTTGCCATATAGTTGTTCATAATAGTCTCTTATAATCCTTTGGATTTCTGTATTATCTGTTGTACTCTCTCCTTTTTCATGTTTGATTTTGTTGATCTGGTTCTTCTCTGTTTTTTTCTTGATGAGTCTGGCCAGGGTTTGTCAATTTTGTTTATCTTTTCGAAGAATCAACTTTTTGATTTATTTATCTTTACTATTGTTTCTTTCATTTCTTTTTCATTTATTTCTGCTCTGATCTTTATGATTTCTTCTGCTAACTTTGGGGTGTTTTTGTTCTTCTTTTTCCAATTGTTTTAAGCATAAGGTTAGGTCATCTGATATTTTTCTAGTTCCTTGAGGTAGGATTGTATTGCTATAAACTTCCCTCTTAGAACTGCTTTTGCAGTATCCCATAGGTTTTGCACTGTCGTGTGTTCACTGTCATTTTCTTCTAGGAATTTCTTTATTTCTCCTTTGATTTGCTCAGTAATCTGTTTTTTAGGTATGTGTTGTTTAACCTCCATGTGCTTGTGTTTTTCACAGTTTTTTTCCTGCAGTTGATATCTAGTCTCACTGCATTGTGGTCAGAGAAGATGGTTGATATAATTTCCGTTTTCTTGAATATACTGTGGTTTGATTTGTGGCCCAAGATGTGGTCTATCCTGGAGAATGTTCCATGAGAGATTATAAGAGACATGGCAGGTCACTACATAATGATCAAGGGATCTATCCAAGAGCAAGACAGAGCAGTCATAAATATCTATGCACCCAACGCAGGAGCACCCAAATACATAAGACAAACACTTTCAGACATAAAAGAAGAAATTGACAATAACGCAATAATAGTAGGCGACTTTAATACTCCTCTTACACCAATGGACAGATCATCCAAACAGAAAATTAATAAAGAAACACAAGCCTTAAATGACACACTAGAAGAGATGGACCTCATTGATATCTTTAGGACCTTCCATCCAAAAGCAGAAGAATACACTTTCTTCTCAAGTGCTAATGGAACATTCTCCAGGATAGACCACATCTTGGGCCACAAATCAAACCTCAGTAAATTCTTTAGATATTTTATTGTGTTTAAAATGGGGTTATTTTATATCTGATGTTTATAACAATCTAATTTGAATTGATACCAACCTAATTTCAATAGAATATAAAAATTAGTCTGGCCAGGTTCATAATAGTTTATAATCCTTTGGATTTCTGTATTATCTGTTGTACTCTCTCTTTTCATGTTTGATTTTGTTGATATGGTTCTTCTCTGGTTTTTTTCTTGATGAGTCTGGCCAGGGTTTGTCAATTTTGTTTATCTTTTCGAAGAATCAACTTTTTGATTTATTTATCTTTACTATTGTTTCTTTCATTTCTTTTTCATTTATTTCTGCTCTGATCTTTATGATTTCTTCTGCTAACTTTGGGGTGTTTTTGTTCTTCTTTTTCCAATTGTTTTAAGCATAAGGTTAGGTCATCTGATATTTTTCTAGTTCCTTGAGGTAGGATTGTATTGCTATAAACTTCCCTCTTAGAACTGCTTTTGCAGTATCCCATAGGTTTTGCACTGTCGTGTGTTCACTGTCATTTTCTTCTAGGAATTTCTTTATTTCTCCTTTGATTTGCTCAGTAATCTGTTTTTTAGGTATGTGTTGTTTAACCTCCATGTGCTTGTGTTTTTCACAGTTTTTTTCCTGCAGTTGATATCTAGTCTCACTGCATTGTGGTCAGAGAAGATGGTTGATATAATTTCCGTTTTCTTGAATATACTGTGGTTTGATTTGTGGCCCAAGATGTGGTCTATCCTGGAGAATGTTCCATGAGAGATTATAAGAGACATGGCAGGTCACTACATAATGATCAAGGGATCTATCCAAGAGCAAGACAGAGCAGTCATAAATATCTATGCACCCAACGCAGGAGCACCCAAATACATAAGACAAACACTTTCAGACATAAAAGAAGAAATTGACAATAACGCAATAATAGTAGGCGACTTTAATACTCCTCTTACACCAATGGACAGATCATCCAAACAGAAAATTAATAAAGAAACACAAGCCTTAAATGACACACTAGAAGAGATGGACCTCATTGATATCTTTAGGACCTTCCATCCAAAAGCAGAAGAATACACTTTCTTCTCAAGTGCTAATGGAACATTCTCCAGGATAGACCACATCTTGGGCCACAAATCAAACCTCAGTAAATTCTTTAGATATTTTATTGTGTTTAAAATGGGGTTATTTTATATCTGATGTTTATAACAATCTAATTTGAATTGATACCAACCTAATTTCAATAGAATATAAAAATTATGCATTTAAATCAGTTCTAATGAGGTGGATGAATCTAGAACCTATTACACAGAGTGAAGTAAGTAAGATAGTGAAAGAAATATTGCATACTGACACATATATTTGGAATCTAGAAAGATGGTACTGATAAATGTATATGCAGAGCAGCAACAGAGAAACAGACATAGAGAACAGACTTATGGACATTGGTGTGAGGGAGGGGAATATGCTGTGAGACTAAGGGAAATCAAACAGGGGCTCTGTGGGGACCCAGAGAGGTGGGGTGGGGAGGAAGATGTGAGGGAAGTTCGGAGTAAGAGGTAACATATGTTTGCCTATGGCAGATTCAGGTTGATATGTGGCAGTAAACAAAAAAAACTCTGTAAAAAATTTTAAGAGATAGGGCTTCCTTGGTGGTCCAGTGGGTGAAGAGTCTGCCTTGCAGTGCAAGGGGCACCGGTTTGATCCCTGGCCTGGGAGGATCCCACATGCCACAGAGCGGCTGGAACAGTGTGCCCAATTACAAGCCAGCACACTGGAGCGTATGCGCCCAGAGCCAGTGCTCTGCAACGAGGGAGGCCACTGCGGTGGGAGGCCCACATAGGCCAAAGAACAAAGATGGATGAAAATAAATAAATGAACGACCAATAAAAAGTGGCCAAAATTAAAAAATAAATAAATAAATTTTTTAAAATGAGTGAATATTTGTTGTGTTTGTTCAGTTGCTCAGTCATGTCTACTTCTTTGCAGCTCCATGGACTGCAGCATACCAGGCTTCCCTGTCCTTCATTATCTCCTTGAGTTTGCTCAAACTCATGTTAATTGAGTCAGTGATGCCATCAAACCATGTTATCCTCTATTGCCCCCTTCTCCTCCTACCTTCAATCTTTCCCAGCATCAGGGTCTTTTCCAATGAGTTGGCTCTTCACATCAGGTGGTTGAAGTATTGGAACTTCAGCATCAGTCCTTCCAATGAATATTCAGAGTTGATTGCCTTTACGATTGACTGGTTTGATCTCCTTGCAGTCCAAGGGATTCTCAAAAGTCTTCTCCAGCACCATTGTTTGAAAGCACCAATTCTTCGGTGCTCAGATTTCCTTATGGTCCAACTCTCTCATTTATACATGACTACGGGGAAAACCATACCTTTGCCTATACAGAGCTTTGTCAACAAAGTGATGTCTCTGCTTTTTAATATGCTGTCTATGTTTGTCATAGCTTTTCTGCCAAGGAGTTAATGTCTTTTAACTTCAAAGCTGTTGTCACCAACCACAGTGATTTTGGAGCCCAAGAAAATAAAGTCAGTTACTGTTTCCATTGTTTGCCCATCTATTTGCCATCAAGTGGTAGGACCAGATGCCATGATCTTCATTTTTTTGAATGTTGAATTTTAAGCCAGCTTTTTCACTCCTCTTTTACCTTCATCAAGAGGCTCTCTAGTTCTTTTTCTTCCTGACATTAGGATAGTGTTATCTACATATCTGAGGTTATTGATATTTCTCCCAATAATCTTGATTCCAGCTTGTGATTCTAGGACTACTTCATATGAAGTCTTAGAGTGCCCAGCGGGATAGCCAGCTGGAACAGTGTGCCCAATTACAAGCCAGCACACTGGGCGTTGCGCCCAGAGTTGATGCTCTGCAGTGAGACAGGCCACTGCGGTGGGAGGCCCACACAGGCCAAAGAACAAAGATGGATGAAAATAAATAAATGAACGACCAATAAAAAGTGGCCAAAATTAAAAAATAAATAAATAAATTTTTTAAAATGAGTGAATATTTGTTGTGTTTGTTCAGTTGCTCAGTCATGTCTACTTCTTTGCAGCTCCATGGACTGCAGCATACCAGGCTTCCCTGTCCTTCATTATCTCCTTGAGTTTGCTCAAACTCATGTTAATTGAGTCAGTGATGCCATCAAACCATGTTATCCTCTATTGCCCCCTTCTCCTCCTACCTTCAATCTTTCCCAGCATCAGGGTCTTTTCCAATGAGTTGGCTCTTCACATCAGGTGGTTGAAGTATTGGAACTTCAGCATCAGTCCTTCCAATGAATATTCAGAGTTGATTGCCTTTACGATTGACTGGTTTGATCTCCTTGCAGTCCAAGGGATTCTCAAAAGTCTTCTCCAGCACCATTGTTTGAAAGCACCAATTCTTCGGTGCTCAGATTTCCTTATGGTCCAACTCTCTCATTTATACATGACTACGGGGAAAACCATACCTTTGCCTATACAGAGCTTTGTCAACAAAGTGATGTCTCTGCTTTTTAATATGCTGTCTATGTTTGTCATAGCTTTTCTGCCAAGGAGTTAATGTCTTTTAACTTCAAAGCTGTTGTCACCAACCACAGTGATTTTGGAGCCCAAGAAAATAAAGTCAGTTACTGTTTCCATTGTTTGCCCATCTATTTGCCATCAAGTGGTAGGACCAGATGCCATGATCTTCATTTTTTTGAATGTTGAATTTTAAGCCAGCTTTTTCACTCCTCTTTTACCTTCATCAAGAGGCTCTCTAGTTCTTTTTCCCTTCCTGACATTAGGATAGTGTTATCTACATATCTGAGGTTATTGATATTTCTCCCAATAATCTTGATTCCAGCTTGTGATTCATCTAGCCTGGGATTTCACATGATGTACTCTTCATAGAAGTTTAATTAGTAGGGTGACAGTGTATAGCCTTGCTGTACTCCTTTCCCAGTGTGGAATCAGTCTGTTGTTCCACGTCCACTTCTAACTGTTGCTTCTTGAGCTACACACAGGTTTCTCTGGAGACAGGTAATGTGGTACTACTCCCACCTCTTTAAGAATTTTCCAGCAATTTGTTGTGATCCACACAGTCAATGAAGGGTTTAGCATAGTCAATAAAGTAGAAGTAGATGTTTTTCTGAATTTCTCTTGCCTTTTCTCTGATTTAAGAGATGTTGGCAATTTGAATATTATCATGTGGTAAGTCTGAACATCAGATTCTTCCCTTTTTATCTGCTTAGGGTACCATAATAAAATACCACAGATTGAGAGGTGTAAATAGCAAATTTGTTTTCTTATAGTTCTAGAAGCTGTAAGTCCAAGATCAGAGTGATGGCAGGTTTGGTTTCTAATAAGGCCTCTCTTCCTGGCTTTCAAAATTTTTACTGTGATCTCACATGACATTTCTCCTATGTGCATGCATGCTTGGTATCTTTTCCTCTCAATAAGAGCAACAATTCTATTGGATTAGGACCTTCTCCCCCATTATGCCCTCATTTGGCATTTATTACCTCATAAAGGCCCTATCGCCAAGTACTATTAAATGGTATTTAGGGATTGAACTTACGAATTTTGAGGCAACATAATTCAATTCATAACACCAGGGTTTGCTGGTTTTATTTTATATTTTGGAATACTATTGTAGTCTATTTGTTTAGTGATCTTTAAAAATAAATATAGTTGTGGTTATTTTGCCACTTTACTTTTTGTTTTCTATGTGTCTCATTATTTTTTCCCTCTTTTATTTCTCTTTTGGTGATTTTTCTTTTTCATCACACTATATGATTTTTGGGATCTTAGTTCCCCAACCAGGGATCAAACCCATGTCCCCTGAAGTGGAAGCATAGAGTTCTAACCAGTTGACTACCAGGGAATTTCCTGATTATATTTAAATGGATATTTTACACTGTATTCCTTTTCTACATTTTTGGCTGTGCCTTGTAGCATGAGGGATCCTTGTTCCCTGTTCAGGAGTTAAACCCCTGCTCCCTACAATGAATGTGCTATGTCTCAACCACTGGACCACCAAGGAAGTCCCTACACTGTAGTATTCTAGCTTTTACATAATTTTTAGTATGTGTTTAGTTACTTTTACAAACTACTTTTTATACACTATATTCCTATTTGTTTTAGTCTCTGAAGTTTCTGTTCCTTTTGCCTATGTTTAGTTAAATTGTTTTGTCAGAGATTTTCTTCAATGCCAAAAGACAAAATAAGGGCTAATAAAAGAAACATAAAAGAGAAACTAAATCAGCATTCCCAGCCAAACACCTCTTCCAGTTTTTGCAGATTGACTCTGTCCTGAAGCACTCCTTTAACAGGCCTGCATTGAACCTAAGAATAAGCCCAGGATAAAACCTTAGAACTTCTCTCTTGCATTGGACATGGGTATTTAAATTCACCTGTACCCATGAGTGCATTAGGATATCCTAACTTTCCAAATAATCTCCCTCAGATTTTCCTCTCAGACTTTAAGTGGTGTATTGCCTTTGCCATATCTTTTGCCCCAGGTATCTGTAGGGCTTTATTTCTCCTTGGAGTATTTTCCACCAATGCCTACAGCTCTTTGATCCTGATACCTGAGTTTGGAAACTAAAGACTGTCTTACATCAGTCCTGTCTGATACAAGTTTGTTCTGCCCCAGCTAAAACTGGAGAGCAAAATCCCACAGGAGAAACATGGTTGCCACCACTTCAAGACTGCTGCTGCATAAAGGAGTGGGTATGACAAGGGCAAGTAAAAATGCCAGAAAATTTTCCTATCATTTTCAGATTTCTTTTTTCTTCATTTAGTGTTCACTTGGTTGCTATAAACAGTTGACTGTTTTCCAGATTTCTGACAATTTGTTCTATTTCTGCTTTCTGTTCTTTTTTTTTTTTTTTTAATATTACTATGAAGAACTTCCTTGACAGTCCAGTGGTTAAGATTCTGTGCTTCCACTGCAGGGGGCACAGGTTCAATCCCTGGTCAGGGAACTAGAATTTTATATGTTATGTGATATGGCCAGTATATTTCTGTGAGAGGAAAAAAGCTTAGAGTTTCCTGCTCAACCATTTTGTTGATGTAACTTTTTTAATTATGAAAGATAGTTGTTTTGGATATAAAATTCTTCATTGATAGCTTTTTTTTCTTTCAGCATTTTGAATATATCTTCTATCTTCTGGCCTACATTGTTTCTGGTGAGAAATAAACTGTTTCTTTTATTGACATTGTCTTGTACATGATAAGTTATATTTCTCTTCCTGTTTTCTAGATTTTCTGTTTGTCCTTGAGTTTCAATTTCTTTTTTAAGTTAAGGTGTCTGGGTGTGGCTCTCTTTGCATTTATCCTATTGAAGCTTATTGAACTCTTAGATATATAGCTTAATTTTTAAAATTAAATTTGGAAAATATTCAGCCATTATTTCTTTGGTTAATTTTTGTGCTCCTTTCTCTTTTCACCTTGTGGTACTTCCATTACACATATGTTGGTTTATTTAAAGGTGTCATTCATTTATTTGACTTTACTCATTTTTCCCCCCTTCTTATTCCTCTTTGAATTGCAATAATTTCCATCATGTATCTTCAAGTTTGCTGATTCTTTCATCTTCCAACTCAAATCTACTATTGAGCACCTCAGTAAAATTTTCATTTAAATTATTTTAGCTTTCAACTCCAGAATTTCCTACTGTTGGGTTTTGGTAAATTTTTGTCTGTTGATTCTATTTGGAAAAAAAGGACCATCATACTTTTATTGCTTTGATCATGGTTTCCTTTAGTTCTTTGAACATATTTATTGTAACTGCTTTGAAATCTTTTCCTGCTAGGTCCAACATGTGGGCTCTCTCAAAAGCAGCCTGTTATACCTGTTTTTCCCCTATGTGTTGATCATACTCTCTCATCTTTCCTAGCATGTTCCATAATTTATTAATTGGAAATTGGTAATTTTTGAAAATATAGTAATTCTGGTATACTGACCACTCTGCCTTTGGGGATTATTTTTTTGGCTCATTTTTTCAGTTGAGACACTTGGCTATACCATTTTAATGAGGTCTATTTCTGCTGCAATGTGAAGTATCTGATTTTATGCTTCAGAGCACAGTCTTGGGCATCCATACAGTCCTCATGTGATGGCATAGTTTTAGCATGCTTCTTTATTACTGTCTTTTCCTTATATCTGTTATCTGCCTCTGTTAGCATATTATCCAGCCATTTGCCTCTACTAATTTCTGGGTGATTGTCCTATTTATTAAAACAGTGACCTTAGTCATACATTGCTGTATAATTGGATGCAATTATATTTGGTCATTTTTTTTCAGCAGTAGTCTTTGAGACCAGCTTTTAAGATTTTTTTTCTACTACAGGAGAGGTCTTGTTTGCTGTGTACTGGTAGAAATTTTTTCCATTCCCCCTTCTAGGATATTTGGCTGGTCTAAGAATTATATTGATATAAAACAGATTAACAAGAAAAACAAACAAAAGTTTAATAACATGTATACCTCCTGTATACAAGGGAAATACCCAGGAAAACTAAGTGACTCTGAAATGGGTGAAGCCATCACCTTAAATACTATCTTCAGCTAATGACAAAAGGTATTGGGGGTGAGAGATCAGTTATGGGAGGTTAACAGGGAAAAGCACAGTAAACAAGGATAAGGTAGCTAAACAGACTGAAATCACTGCCTTCTCCATTGGTAAGAGTTTTTAGAGATTTAGAGTCATCCTTTTCTTCCTGATACAGAAAAGGAAATTTGCTTACAAATGGAGATTTCCCTTATAAATGTAAATATGTCTTACAAAATTATAAAGTCTACTCAGTTTTCAGAGCTTCTCTCATGTCTGCTTTTTTTTTTAGTAACCAGCTTAAAATAGTCAATATGCCAACAAGTCATATTTTGGGGTGGCAGAATCTGTTCTCCTTCAGTTGTCTCTTTCCATGATTCTCTCTGTTAAACATCTAGCTGGGTTATGAGTTAGCTTATTTCTCTAATGGAGCTACAGTAGACCACTACCAGTCTGTGGCCTGTTAGGAACCTGGCTGCACAGCAGAAGGTGTGAGGAGGGTGAGTGAGCAAAGCTTCATCTGCTGTTCACTATCACTCCCCACTGCTCCCATCACTCCCCATTGTTTGCATTACTGCCTGAACCATCGCTGGCATTACCTCTTGAACCATGGTTCACATTTCCACCTGAACAATTCCCACCCCTCATCCCTCTCCTTGGAAAAATTGTCTTCCATGAAACTGGTCCCTGGTGCCAAAAAGGTTGAGGACTGCTGAGCTATAGCATCCTCTTCTTTGATTACTACTAAAATTTCCATTGCTTTTAAGAGCACCTTTAGGCTTAAATTATCCTACATTGTATTCTAAATAAATTATGTCCTCATGGGGGCGACCATTAACCTGTCTGTTCTTATTTTCTGCTTCTCATCCTTGAGCAAAATCTCTTTATCACTGCTCCAGAACAGTTGGCAGGGAAAGTGGCCCTCTTTTCTGGACCACTTCTGATTTATAAGCAAGGCACTAATTGGGGGTAGTAACCACTGGCCTTCTTGGCTTACCTTTCCTGGAGGTCTCTTCTTGGCAGCCTCTTTTTGTTGCCTAAGCAAGCCTATGTGACGATGATCAGTCACTGGAATTCTCAGCCTGCCTTTCCTGGGGTGAAACTTCTGTCCCACAGTTGTGAGCTGGTGGATGAAGAGTTCCCAAGTTCTAAATTTCTATTGCCTAGGATAGAGCTTCTGCCACATGGATCTGGAGAGGGGGATGAGGATGGTCTGCCAATGCAAAGCAAACGCCATAGCCTTCACTGGTAACTCGGGGAAAAAATAATTTTTGATGGGAAAAGTTTCTGTAGAACTTTTCGTACCACTATTCTAAAATTTACCTCCTTTGGTCATTATTTCTACAAAGTGTTTTTCTGCATCCACCCCTCAGGAAAATTACATTTATATTAAACAGCTTGGAGTTGTCTCACATATCAATGACTATTCTTTTTATTTCAGTCTTTTTTCTTTTATTTAATTTTAGATAGTTTCTAAACAACTTGCTGTGTAATCAAATTCACTGGCCTTTTTTTTTGGTTTCTAATGATCTGTTAAGACCATATAGCACATTTTCATCTGTCATTTTTTAACTACAAAAGTTCAATTTTTATACTCTTCAGTGTTTCTTCTTAACATGTTTATATTTTCTTCTACCTTTTTGAACATATGGAATATAATTATAGTAACTGTCTTAACATTTGTTTTCTACTAATCCTATTATCTCTGTCACTCCTGGATCTGCTTTTATCATTAATTTTTCATTCCTTTATTGGTTTTATTATACTGCTCATTGAATGGCTGGTAATTATGTACTGAATGCCAAATACTGTGAATTTCATTACGTGGGGTGGTAGATATTTTCGTTACCATTAATATTCTTGAGTCTTGTTCTGGGACACAGTGAAATTACTTATGAACAATTTGATCTTCATAACACTTGTTTTTAAGCTTTACTCAGTAGGTCCAGAGCACACCTGGACAGACATTAGTCAAGGCATAATTTTCCTCAGTACTCAGTACATTGTACCCTTATGAGCACTAAAGGTCTTGGTTCACAAGTTCCCATTTTTTCCACTCTGGCTGGAGGAAAAGTGAACTGTTCCTGGCTCAGCGATATAGTGACTGTTTCCCATGTTCCTTTTGGATAGTTCTTGAGGGTCTGCATTTTGAGAACCACTGCCATATAGCATAAATTCACAACATTAAAAGAGTTATTTAAACTTTAGGCATGCAGTCTGCAAGATCCAATAAGTGACAGGGGGATTGACAGTAGGAAAAAAAAGGCATAATGCTTATAATAGAAATTTCTCCTTAAAAGCCCATTTCTGACATTTAAAAACCAGTGTCTTACTAAAAATAGCACTGGCATGAGCTAAATATTCCAACAGCTGTCATCTTAAAGCTCCTTGAAGTTGATGAGAAACATTTGGTCCCCTGTTGTTTGAAGAGAGGACTTTATATAGTACCTGCTGTGTACATAGCCCATCTCTCTGATATCCTTAGCAACAGTCATTCTGCTGCTTATCCAACTGCTCCAAAGTCTTGGGTAATGAGGTGGAGGATAGTAGAAATGGCAAATTCTGAAAATATAATAAACATAGTTATAGACTTTGCCTTCATTGGTAACCTGTAGCTCAGTTTGATAATGTAACACAGTGCCACATACAGGTTCATTTGTTTTGATTTGATATTGTATGAAGATGGGTTCGATCCCTGGCCTGGGAAGATCCCACGTGCAGCGGAGTGGCTGGACTGATGTGTCCAATTACCGAGCCGGAGCTCTGGAGTGCATGCACCCAGAGCTGGCATTCTGCGACAACAGAGGCCACCGCGATGGGAGGCCCACAAGAGCCAAAGAACAAAGATGGATTAAAATAGAGAAATGAAAGACTAATAGAAGTGGCCCCCCCCCTAAAATAAATAAATAAATAAATAAATGTTTTTTTTAAAAAAAAGATTAAAAATAGATGCTCCAGGCAGTTCTGAGACAGAAGGTAGATGGACTCCTCCAGGATAAAGTGATTATAAATTCATCTCTTTTGGACTGAAACACCAAGATGAGAATAGCAGGAAAATTAAGGGAGAAGGCTGTGCCTCACAGAAGTCAGGAGACCTTCCTTGACCACACATGTACAGAAAGGCTCCTTGGAGGCCAAAGAGGAGTGATGCTAACTAATGTCAGGCTACCCATATGCCTTTTCAGTAAAATCCAGCTTGGCTAAGAGATGTGTGCACACACATGGGACGACCCTGAGATATACCAAATATGAACTGTGAACCAGGCAAATCAAAATGATTGGTCAAAGGAAACCCAGATGGCAAGCAACATTCTCTAGTTGGCATTGGCAAACTCTAAGATAAATCTTGCTGTAGCATGTAAGAATTTCAAGCAAAATAAATGCAATTCATTGTACATGGATGCTAAAAGGATTGCTCAAAAGAAATGCCCATAAAAGTAATTCAAAGTGCCACGAGGGCGTGAGTCAGTGACTCTCTCCCTGAGTCCACCCATGTGTCTACACACACATACTTTACTATTTTCCCCCTCTTAATAAATACTTTGTTTCACTACTTTCTGTCTTTGTGGGAATTCTTTTCTGCAATGCCAAACGGCCAGGCCCCTTGTCACTGACCACTGGACTAGTGGCTAGGATCTGGTGCTCTCACCACTGTAACCTGGCCTCAGTCTCTGGTTGGGAACCCAAGACTTGCTCCAAGCTGTTGCAAACCAAGGCCACCCAAGATCAGTTCTGTTATAATAATCAGACAGAGGCAATCATAAAAATGCAGATCGGAAGTTCTCTGCATCAGTCAGCTAATAGGATAGACATAGAAGAGGTAAGTAAATTATACCTACAACAAAATTACAATGTTAATAGATTGAAAATATGTAGGAAGAAAATGACAACAGAGGCCACCGCGATGGGAGGCCCACAAGAGCCAAAGAACAAAGATGGATTAAAATAGAGGAATGAAAGACTAATAGAAGTGGCCCGCCCACCCCCTCCCTCCCCACCCCCCTAAAATAAATAAATAAATAAATAAATGTTTTTTTTAAAAAAAAGATTAAAAATAGATGCTCCAGGCAGTTCTGAGACAGAAGGTAGATGGACTCCTCCAGGATAAAGTGATTATAAATTCATCTCTTTTGGACTGAAACACCAAGATGAGAATAGCAGGAAAATTAAGGGAGAAGGCTGTGCCTCACAGAAGTCAGGAGACCTTCCTTGACCACACATGTACAGAAAGGCTCCTTGGAGGCCAAAGAGGAGTGATGCTAACTAATGTCAGGCTACCCATATGCCTTTTCAGTAAAATCCAGCTTGGCTAAGAGATGTGTGCACACACATGGGACGACCCTGAGATATACCAAATATGAACTGTGAACCAGGCAAATCAAAATGATTGGTCAAAGGAAACCCAGATGGCAAGCAACATTCTCTAGTTGGCATTGGCAAACTCTAAGATAAATCTTGCTGTAGCATGTAAGAATTTCAAGCAAAATAAATGCAATTCATTGTACATGGATGCTAAAAGGATTGCTCAAAAGAAATGCCCATAAAAGTAATTCAAAGTGCCACGAGGGCGTGAGTCAGTGACTCTCTCCCTGAGTCCACCCATGTGTCTACACACACATACTTTACTATTTTCCCCCTCTTAATAAATACTTTGTTTCACTACTTTCTGTCTTTGTGGGAATTCTTTTCTCCAATGCCAAAGGGCCAGGGCCCTCTTCACTGACCATTGGACTAGTGGCTAGGATCTGGTGCTCTCACCACTGTAACCTGGCCTCAGTCTCTGGTTGGGAACCCAAGACTTGCTCCAAGCTGTTGCAAACCAAGGCCACCCAAGATCAGTTCTGTTATAATAATCAGACAGAGGCAATCATAAAAATGCAGATCGGAAGTTCTCTGCATCAGTCAGCTAATAGGATAGACATAGAAGAGGTAAGTAAATTATACCTACAACAAAATTACAATGTTAATAGATTGAAAATATGTAGGAAGAAAATAGAAAGCTTCAGAAAATAAGGGGAAATGATAATCACATGGAAAATGGGTTAAAATGTTTATATTTCTCATCTTGGCTTATTTCTCCCACTATTTCTCCTAATTTTTTACATCTCATAGAACCCTCAGCTCCCAGTAGCCCTGCTACAAACATACTTACAACTCAGAATCCACTTAAGATTTGCATTTGTATTGGTTCCCTCTGAACCACATTTAGAAGTGCTTTCTAATTCTCTAGGGTAATTTATGTATAGTGTGACAATGCCTTGATAAATACAACTCAGAAACCATTTTTTACCTAATTGGTAGTCTACATTCTTTAACGTTCCAGTAACATAACTTTTGGTTTACTTCTATAATGAACTGCATTTTATTTTTCTTGAAATTCTTATATGCTTTAGAGCCAGATTTATTTAAGGGTCTTCTCTACTTTCATAGTGGTTTTCCTTACTTTCTTCAATTTAAGCCTGAATTTGGCAATAAGCTGATGATCTGAGCCACAGTCAGCTCCAGGGCTTGTTTTGCTGACTGTAGAGAGCTTCCCCATCTTTGGCTACAAAGAATATAATAAACTTGATTTCAGTATTAACCATCTTGTGATGTCCATGTGTAGAGTTATCTCTTGTGTTGTTAGAAGAGGGTGTTTGCTATGACCAGTGCGTTCTCCTGGCAAAACTCTGTTAGCCTTTGCCCTGCTTCATTTTGTACTCCAAGGCCAAACTTGCCTGTTACTCCAGGTATCTCTTGACTTCTTACTTTTGCATTCCAGTCTCCAGTGATGAAAAGGACCTCTTATTTGGTGTTAGTTCTAAAAGGTCTTGTAGGTCTTCACAGAATTGTTCAACTTCAGCTTCTTTGGCATTAGTGGCTGGGGAATAGACTTGGATTACTGTGGTATTGAATGTGCTATTGAACTTATCCTAGATTTTTTTCCCAAAAACTAGACTGGACAAAGATTCAACAGTGTAAGCAAAGATTATATGAATCACTTCTGGACTACCATGAAAGTTAAAAAGATTAAGCAATCTGACAAGTTCTCTGCATCAGTCAGCTAATAGGATAGACATAGAAGAGGTAAGTAAATTATACCTACAACAAAATTACAATGTTAATAGATTGAAAATATGTAGGAAGAAAATAGAAAGCTTCAGAAAATAAGGGGAAATGATAATCACATGGAAAATGGGTTAAAATGTTTATATTTCTCATCTTGGCTTATTTCTCCCACTATTTCTCCTAATTTTTTACATCTCATAGAACCCTCAGCTCCCAGTAGCCCTGCTACAAACATACTTACAACTCAGAATCCACTTAAGATTTGCATTTGTATTGGTTCCCTCTGAACCACATTTAGAAGTGCTTTCTAATTCTCTAGGGTAATTTATGTATAGTGTGACAATGCCTTGATAAATACAACTCAGAAACCATTTTTTACCTAATTGGTAGTCTACATTCTTTAACGTTCCAGTAACATAACTTTTGGTTTACTTCTATAATGAACTGCATTTTATTTTTCTTGAAATTCTTATATGCTTTAGAGCCAGATTTATTTAAGGGTCTTCTCTACTTTCATAGTGGTTTTCCTTACTTTCTTCAATTTAAGCCTGAATTTGGCAATAAGCTGATGATCTGAGCCACAGTCAGCTCCAGGGCTTGTTTTTGCTGACTGTAGAGAGCTTCCCCATCTTTGGCTACAAAGAATATAATAAACTTGATTTCAGTATTAACCATCTTGTGATGTCCATGTGTAGAGTTATCTCTTGTGTTGTTAGAAGAGGGTGTTTGCTATGACCAGTGCGTTCTCCTGGCAAAACTCTGTTAGCCTTTGCCCTGCTTCATTTTGTACTCCAAGGCCAAACTTGCCTGTTACTCCAGGTATCTCTTGACTTCTTACTTTTGCATTCCAGTCTCCAGTGATGAAAAGGACCTCTTATTTGGTGTTAGTTCTAAAAGGTCTTGTAGGTCTTCACAGAATTGTTCAACTTCAGCTTCTTTGGCATTAGTGGCTGGGGAATAGACTTGGATTACTGTGGTATTGAATGTGCTATTGAACTTATCCTAGATTTTTTTCCCAAAAACTAGACTGGACAAAGATTCAACAGTGTAAGCAAAGATTATATGAATCACTTCTGGACTACCATGAAAGTTAAAAAAAAGATTAAGCAATATTCTGGCCTGACACCTCAGTCATTCTCTAACTACAAAGATGATCCTTTGCTTAATTCTTTTTAGAAGGCTTAGATGAGGATTTGGCTACTCTAGTGAAAAAAACAATCTGTGTTGTTCTGATTACACACAAATGCTTGTTACACAAACTGACCAACTTTTCAAAACCATTAACAGAAAGAAAAGGGGTTATCTACAAAAATTATGAACCTTCTATTGCACCAATCAAGTGTGCAATGCCATTAGGAGGCTAACCAAACCCCAAAGAGTTTAATTCCCAATCAGTACAGAAAGTTTGCTTGAAGAAAAAAAATCCTCAGGGAATAAGTCCTGTTAAAGAGGCCCTGATTTTTCTCCCTGTGCCTTGAGGCCAGAGCTCATAGGAGGACTTATTTTATCTAGACCATCTCTAATTTCTGAAACTGAAGGGGAAAAAGGGTTATGATGTTTTTTAATGTTTTTATTCCAACTTCTATTAATAAACTAGTGAGTTTTATATTGTGATATCTGATTCATGACTAAGTTAAGAAAATGAAGTTATATCTTTCATTGTGTCTAAATATATGTATGTCTCAGTAGGTGTTTGTCTTTGGATAGTATTTCTGAGGCTAATTTGTTAGTGAGCACTAATCTAACTGGCCTAAAGAAAAGTAAGCACTTACAAATCAGAACAATTCTAAATACAAAAAATAAATTAACCTGGGAAATATTCAATGAAAATTAATGACCAGTCGTTCTGGCAAAACTCTGTTAGCCTTTGCCCTGCTTCATTTTGTACTCCAAGGCCAAACTTGCCTGTTACTCCAGGTATCTCTTGACTTCTTACTTTTGCATTCCAGTCTCCAGTGATGAAAAGGACCTCTTATTTGGTGTTAGTTCTAAAAGGTCTTGTAGGTCTTCACAGAATTGTTCAACTTCAGCTTCTTTGGCATTAGTGGCTGGGGAATAGACTTGGATTACTGTGGTATTGAATGTGCTATTGAACTTATCCTAGATTTTTTTCCCAAAAACTAGACTGGACAAAGATTCAACAGTGTAAGCAAAGATTATATGAATCACTTCTGGACTACCATGAAAGTTAAAAAAAAGATTAAGCAATATTCTGGCCTGACACCTCAGTCATTCTCTAACTACAAAGATGATCCTTTGCTTAATTCTTTTTAGAAGGCTTAGATGAGGATTTGGCTACTCTAGTGAAAAAGACAATCTGTGTTGTTCTGATTACACACAAATGCTTGTTACACAAACTGACCAACTTTTCAAAACCATTAACAGAAAGAAAAGGGGTTATCTACAAAAATTATGAACCTTCTATTGCACCAATCAAGTGTGCAATGCCATTAGGAGGCTAACCAAACCCCAAAGAGTTTAATTCCCAATCAGTACAGAAAGTTTGCTTGAAGAAAAAAAATCCTCAGGGAATAAGTCCTGTTAAAGAGGCCCTGATTTTTCTCCCTGTGCCTTGAGGCCAGAGCTCATAGGAGGACTTATTTTATCTAGACCATCTCTAATTTCTGAAACTGAAGGGGAAAAAGGGTTATGATGTTTTTTAATGTTTTTATTCCAACTTCTATTAATAAACTAGTGAGTTTTATATTGTGATATCTGATTCATGACTAAGTTAAGAAAATGAAGTTATATCTTTCATTGTGTCTAAATATATGTATGTCTCAGTAGGTGTTTGTCTTTGGATAGTATTTCTGAGGCTAATTTGTTAGTGAGCACTAATCTAACTGGCCTAAAGAAAAGTAAGCACTTACAAATCAGAACAATTCTAAATACAAAATAAATTAACCTAAATGAATTCCAGGTTCACCTGAACTGGGAAATATTCAATAGTAAATTAATACCTGGTATTAATGCTTACACGTGTTGATCTAATTAATATAGACATGTCTTGAGTCATCAACATTTAGTCAATTATTAAGTATAATACTTTCATTGTGCCTAGATTTAATATAAGTCAAATAAAATCTTGCTATACTGGGCTTCTCTGGTGGTCCAGTGGGTAAAGACACCTCAGTCATTCTCTAACTACAGTGCAAAGGGCACTGGTTGGATCTCTGGCCCAGGAAGATCCCATGTGCGGCAGGGCAAATGGTCCGATGTGTCCAGTTATGACCCAGGACTCTGGAGTGCATGTGCCCAGAGCTGGTGCTCTGCAGTGAAAGAGGCCACTGCAATGGGAGGCCCACACAGGCCAAAGAATAAAAAGATGGGGGATGAAAATAAATATAAATAAAAAAGAGGCATGATGGGAAAAGAAAAAAATTATATAAAAAAATCTTGCTATACATGTTGCAAATTTGTCAGCAAGGAAAGTAACTCAATGTGAAAAAAATTTTAAGGAAGGAAAATGTAAATAAAATAAGAGCTTTAGATAACTTTATTAAGAATAATTATACTTCAGGAATGTCTATTTTAGTCTTTCCAAGTATTCAACAACTTAAAGATTTAGATTTATGCTAAATTAAGTGATGGAAGTTTATTCCATAGCTAGGTCATTCCCAAATAAAATAAGACTCTGAGATATTAATTACTAAACTTAAAGCTTCCTCATACAGAAAGTAAAATCTTTAGAAATTATCACTGCCATGTGTTCTCACCAATCTACAGACTGCTAATACAAAGGACAGTTCATGGTTACTCAAGAAAAGTAGTATATTTGTTTTCAGTAAAGAAAGTATGAGGAATGGAATTACATTTTATTAAGGGAAAAGGAAATAAGTCTGACTTATAGGTGTCTGTTTCTGGATGGGCAGATTACGTAATGGCTACAGAAACTGAGGAAAGGTTTGTGGAAAGTCGACCCTGAAAAGAAAAGTGTTTTGTGCATGGTACAAGCTTTCTTAAGATGTTGAACTGCTTATGATAACAGATTTCAGTTCTTTACTTTTCAGTGATCTGCTCTGTATTTGCCTTTGAATTTTTGTGTTATTTTGGCCAAGTGAATAACTTGTTTCACAGTGACCTACGAACCTATTTTACTAGTGTTCTAAACCCTTTTGATATTCTTTGACAAAACTGTCTAAATCAAATTCTAATGAAGTGGGTTTTTTTTTTTTTGAAAAATCATTTTATTATTTTTGATTCAGCTGGGTTTTTGTTGCTGCTCAGGCTTTTCTCTAGTTGTAGGAAGCATGGGCTACTCTTAGTTGGCTTGCATGGGTTACCCACTGCAGTGGATTCTCTTGTTGTAGAGCATTGGCTCTAGGGTACATGAGCTTCAGTAGCTGCAGCATATGGGTTCAGTAGTTGTGGCTCCCCTGTTCTAGAGCACAGGCTCAATAGTTACGCTGCACAGGCCTAGTTGCTCTGTGGCATGTGGGATCTTACCAGATCAGGGATTGAACGTGGGTCTTCTGCATTGGCAGGCAGATTTTTTTTAACCACAGAGCCATAAGGGAAGCTGTAATGATGTATTTTTGACTCTAGTTAACTTTGGGATGCTTCAAAGGGTCCCTGAAACATCCCAAAGAGAGACATTAAACTAATTGGTTTCATTTGGTATGTTAAATTACATGGGAAGTACTGTCAAATGAGTAACAAATCTTCTCAGGTTATATTGTATGGTAAATGCTAGTAATATAGATATTCTATAATGTATATGGTGTTCCTAAAATTCTGACATGTCCTGGTAAAATATTATCAGTCCGAATTCTAGTTATTATCTGCAAATGTTGTATGTTGCAGCAGTAACCAAGTTTCCTTGTCATTTACATTGTAATCAGATTTTAAATAGGCCTTTGTACGTTTTTTTTGTCATTATAGGCAGTTATGGTTTTATTCTGATGGCTTTGCAAAAATGCTTCCTCTTGAAGAAGAGTAACAGAAAGAACCTTTGGTAAAATACATGTTTCTGACTTTCAAACCATAATGCTGAACTGGGTAAGAAATTAAAGAATCTTAATGAGAAAACTAATGGCTTCATAAACTGTTAATAGGAAAGAGTTAACAGAAGGATATTTCAGAATATTTTTATTACTAACATTTACCATACAATATAACCTGAGAAGATTTATTACTCATTTGACAATGCTTCCCATGTAATTTAACATACCAAATGAACTAGTGAAAATGGTTATAATTTTTATGGTTTCTGTCTGAAAAATGATTGGTTTGAATCTATGTTTTGCAGGTGTAAGGAAAGCCTTCCCATTAAACTAATTATGACTTACAGTAGTTTGGTATATTATACCAAAAGCAGAATTGAAACATTTATCTTTTTTCTCTTTTTTCTCTATCTCCTCCAGAGATTGTAAACTCTTATGTTCCAGCAGCTTTATCAGATAAATTAGGAAGGCTACCTCAGCAATGGTACAGAAACTTCTAGGTACTTTGGGGACCTTGTAGTGGCAAGAATTCACCTAGATCTGTTAGGTGAAATTTGTGATAAGTGCTTAGCATAATTTCCTAACCCTGAGAGGACTTTTAAAAGTTCAGTCTGAGGCTCCTTCTACAAATTTCAGTATGACCAATTAATTACATTTATATAAATTTTCAGGCCAGTTTTTCTGAGATCGGGCTTATTTTGCAACAAATTAGTCAACTTGGATATATTTGGTAGAAATGGGGATAATTTTTAAAGAGAAAAAGAATATTTTTCAGTGAGTGTTAAATTTCAGTTTTGTTAATGGAGGTCTGATGTATTGACTCACTTTCCAGAGAGTTTCTTGCTATTATGCTATATTGATGTAAAGTTAATTGAATTATTAAAAGGATATTCTAAGTTTTGTTTCTGAGGCTTATCTCAGTAATCTTTGGATGAAGATCAGATGTCTCATTACCTACAACCAGGGATTGTATATACTAGAAAAGACATAATCTAAGGGACTGTCTCCAACCTGGATAGAAGGACTTTATCAAGTACTCTTAACTAGCTCATGCATAGTGAAACTGAAACTGAAGGGAAACTGACTCTTGGATTCATTCCCACTTCCAAAGGCCCCAGACTGGTCTATAGAGTGGACTGCTGACCTCAAACTCACCTTCAAATGACACTGCACCAGAGGAAACTGCATTTAGACAAGGACAAGATGAGAAGAAGACAAGGACAAGAAGTAGACAGCTTACCGACGGTGCTGGACCTGATCTGTATGATCATCTATAAGGTTTTCTTGACTTCTTGGACCTTTGCGTATAAATCAAATGTTTTCTATCATGGACACAATCCTATGTCAGTTATTTACCTGTGTTTAGCACTTGTAGGTTCAATTCAGTTCAGTCACTCAGTTGTGGCCAACTTTTGTAACGCCATGAACTGCAGCACGCCAGGCTTCCCTGTCCTTCACCATCTCCTGGAGCTTGCTAGAACTCCTGTCCATAGACTCAGTGATGCCATCCAACCATCTCATCCTCTGTTGTCCCCTTCTCCTTTTGCTTTCTATTTTCCCCAGCATCAGGCTCTTTCCAATCAGTCCACTCTAAGTATTAGGTGGCCAAAGTACTGGAGCTTCAGCTTCAGCACTGTTCCTTCCAATGAATATTCATTCACTGGGTTGATTTCCTTTAGGATTGATTGATTTGATCTCCTAGCTGTCCAAGGAAT
Organism: Tragulus kanchil; assembly: GCA_022376925.1. Taxonomy (NCBI): domain Eukaryota; kingdom Metazoa; phylum Chordata; class Mammalia; order Artiodactyla; family Tragulidae; genus Tragulus; species Tragulus kanchil. Next base: position 66,104,321 of record JAIOJX010000001.1, on the reverse strand, counting down.
TCTCAAGAATCTTCTCCAACACCACAGTTCAAAGACATCACTTCTTCAGTGCTCAGCCTTCTTTATGGTCCAACTCTCACCTCCATACATGACTACTGGGAAGACCATAGCTTTGACTATGGACATTTTTCAGCAAAGTGATGTCTCTGCTTTTCAATACACTGTCTAGATTTGTCACAGCTTTTCTTCCAAGGAGCAGGTGTCTTTTAATTTAATGGTTACAGTCGCCATCCACAGTGATTTTGGAACCCAAAAAATAAAGTCTGTCAATGTTTCCATTGTTTGCCCATCTATTTACCATGAGGTGATGGGACTGGATGCCATGATTTTAGTTTTTTGGATGTTGAATTTCAGGCCAGCTTTTTCACTCTCCTCTTTCACCTTCACCAAGGGGCTCTTTAGGTCCTCTTCACCTTCTGCCATAAGGGTGGTGTCATTTGCATACCTGAGGTTATTGACATTTTAGATTACTGTGGTGCATTTCTCCATTCCAAGGCTCTAATTGGATGATGCTTACAAAGTTTATTTTAGAAGAAAAAAATTCAGTCCTGTTAAAGCTATTATTGATATTACTAGGTAGGATCATCTCACCTGGCCCTTTAATATGACCCTGGCCATAAATATGAAATTTTCTTTTAAAGTTACTCAAAGTTCAATCAGAGCAACAAGCAAAAATTCAGCTAAGGAAAAAACCTTCCACAATTATGGGATGGATTTATGTGGTTAACACCAGGCTGTGGTCATTTAAGTTTCAAGGCTCTTGTTTATCTGGGAACAGTTAAATTATACTAAGGATGTCCAGCCTAGTAACACTAGGAAATTAGATGGGGAATCTTATGGACAGTGTCAATATATAATTCCCCAGAAAGATAAAGACTGGTACAGAAATGACTAAGTCAGGTGACCTGACAATATGCTGGGCTACACCTAATGGAAGTTCTTGGCTTAATTCTTATTTATGATTTTAATTATATTGCTAGCTATGTCATTTGTACTTTGCCTATTTTACAAGATTATTTTTTCTTGCATTACCAAATGTGTGACTAAACCTCCACTGAAAATAATGATGACTAGATGACTTGAAGCAGCTGATCAATATATATACAGTTCTATATGTGATCAGTGATTGTACTGGTATAACTCTAGATTTGGGAAGATACAAGAGGGAATTTTTCCTTTACTATAACAGATTAAGATAGTTGGTCCAGAGCCCTTTGGTTACTCCTGATAGACCTAGTCTAATAACAACACATTGAGTGGACTATCAGCGAAAATTTCACCACACCTAAGAATGAGTCTTCCGAGCACCATGGGGGCGAAATGGTCATGAAATGTCTCCCAAAGTATTATGAATTTATGACCATGAGGGTGCCCTGTCAACTTCAGATTGGCACTTGCTATAGACACATGCTCTACAAGGATTAAATCATATGCTGCTGCAGCTGTTGACCTTCAACAGCCCTTAAAAGGAGGACCTGAGGGAAAAAAAAAAGGAGGACATGGTGGAGAACAGAAATTAGGCACTCTGTGCTCGGCGAAACACTGGCAGACAGATATTTCCAGGAGCCAATTTTTTTTTTTAATTTTTGGCCTCTTTTATTGGTTTTCTATTTATTTATTTTGATCTATCTTTATTCTTTGGCCTGTGTGGGCCTCCCATTGCAGTGGCCTCTCTTGTTGCAGAGCATTGGCTCTGGGCGCATGCGCTGCAGAGCGCTTGCTCCGGTCCAGCTGCTCCGTGGCATGTGGGGGCTTCCTGGACCAGGGATTGAACCAATGCCCCTTGTACTGCAAGGCGGACTCTTTATCCACTGGACCACCAGGGAAGCCTTCCAGTAGCCAATTTTATGAGCTCAATTCTTGTATCCCTTCATATCTAGAAAAGTACTACTAAAATCCTTCATGAGGATGACCGTTTCTCACGAATAATAGAAAACTTCACCAGACTAGCAGAAACCTGGAAAACTATGTGTTTGATTGCATGTATTCCCTTGTCACCAAAATCACCTATATACTGACCTCCCTGCTACCTCTCAGGAGCAGTTTCACAGAGCTATCTGACGTGCTGTCTCCCAAGATGCATTCCTCATTTTGCCCCAAATAAAACTTAACTCATGGTTCTCACATTGTGTATTCTTCTAAAGTCAACACACTTAAATCAACTTGAGAATGAATAAGCTCCACTATTACACCCATGAAATGAGAAGTACAGAAAATTCCATCAAGGTGGTCTGAAAGTTTAGGCTTTGCCAACATTGTTTAACAACACCATAATATACAAAAGAAGTGATAATTTTATATATATGCTTTTAATAAAGGACTTAGGAAGATAAAGCTGGTCATTATTTGTGGATATTTCTGTAGCAAGACACATAATTTTAAGAATATTACATACAATTACTTTGAGCAGATTGGTGGGAAAAAGGATTTGTAGCAAATTGGCAACTTGAGCTTAACTGTTGAATTCCCCAGTGCTTTTCTTTTTTTGGCTCTCCAGTGTATTTCATATATTTTCAAGACCCAGGACCAGGTTTCTTGTTGCATCCCTTTGCTGATTTAGCCAGCAGGATGACAGCCATTATTCCTTAAACGTATCTTATTTTACTGGTTTTTTTCCGCCTGTAACACCATTCCCCACTAAGAATCTATTTCCTGATACATTACATTCATGTCTTAACTCATTCTGCTGATGGCCTGTGTATCAGGCTGCTACAAAGAATGCATTTAACAGTTTTGGACACTGTGTGGGACACAGCCCTAGCCCTTTTAGGGAAGCATTGGCTCTGGGCGCATGCGCTGCAGAGCGCTTGCTCCGGTCCAGCTGCTCCGTGGCATGTGGGGGCTTCCTGGACCAGGGATTGAACCAATGCCCCTTGTACTGCAAGGCGGACTCTTTATCCACTGGACCACCAGGGAAGCCTTCCAGTAGCCAATTTTATGAGCTCAATTCTTGTATCCCTTCATATCTAGAAAAGTACTACTAAAATCCTTCATGAGGATGACCGTTTCTCACGAATAATAGAAAACTTCACCAGACTAGCAGAAACCTGGAAAACTATGTGTTTGATTGCATGTATTCCCTTGTCACCAAAATCACCTATATACTGACCTCCCTGCTACCTCTCAGGAGCAGTTTCACAGAGCTATCTGACGTGCTGTCTCCCAAGATGCATTCCTCATTTTGCCCCAAATAAAACTTAACTCATGGTTCTCACATTGTGTATTCTTCTAAAGTCAACACACTTAAATCAACTTGAGAATGAATAAGCTCCACTATTACACCCATGAAATGAGAAGTACAGAAAATTCCATCAAGGTGGTCTGAAAGTTTAGGCTTTGCCAACATTGTTTAACAACACCATAATATACAAAAGAAGTGATAATTTTATATATATGCTTTTAATAAAGGACTTAGGAAGATAAAGCTGGTCATTATTTGTGGATATTTCTGTAGCAAGACACATAATTTTAAGAATATTACATACAATTACTTTGAGCAGATTGGTGGGAAAAAGGATTTGTAGCAAATTGGCAACTTGAGCTTAACTGTTGAATTCCCCAGTGCTTTTCTTTTTTTGGCTCTCCAGTGTATTTCATATATTTTCAAGACCCAGGACCAGGTTTCTTGTTGCATCCCTTTGCTGATTTAGCCAGCAGGATGACAGCCATTATTCCTTAAACGTATCTTATTTTACTGGTTTTTTTCCGCCTGTAACACCATTCCCCACTAAGAATCTATTTCCTGATACATTACATTCATGTCTTAACTCATTCTGCTGATGGCCTGTGTATCAGGCTGCTACAAAGAATGCATTTAACAGTTTTGGACACTGTGTGGGACACAGCCCTAGCCCTTTTAGGGAAGTAAACAGTCATGGGTTGCATGCTATTAGGAGCCATCTGTTCATTATCATATTACATAATACCTGCATGCAAAAGACTACAATTTAATATGGTACATTACAGTTCTGTTTAAAAAAATACAGATGTACTATACCTCATAAGCCATTTACTACTAATTGTATGGAACTCAAGAATTTTCTAAGAACATGGGACTTGTGGAAAGGTCTAACAATCTTGTCACGTACCTTCTGTGATTGATAGAGGCACAGAACATGTCTTTGGCGCCAACTGAATGCCTTAGTTACTCTAGGAGCAGAAGTTCTAGAATGTATGAATGGAATAGTCTTCACTTGCAGTGACCGTTGGACTTTTTTCTAAAAGAAGAGGACAGAGACTCATTCCTTTAAAGTATCTGCTCCTAATGACGCGGCAGCCTGCTTTGGGGGTACTGTGTGTGTGCAAATATGTGTAGATAGGCATATAGGTGTATCATGATAGGTGAAAAGGATAGGCTTTACATGACTGTTATTAAAACATTCTTATTAATTTGGGTCCTGTTAAATTTCAGATGCACATTTAAATAATGTATATTTGATATTCTTACACCTGCTTAAATTGTGCTTAAATCTTCATTAATCTCAGTATCTATACTTATTGTAATTTGGCATAAATGTGAGAAAGCATATTCTTCTCTCTGGGAAAGACAGACCTGAAAATGGGTTCTGTGGGTGCCAGAGGGCATAATGGCCTGGGCTGATGCCACACAGTGTGAAATATATGCGTCATATGGGGACAGAAGGGGAAAGAGGCACATATTACGTTTCTATTATATAGAAAATAAGAATTGTATAAACTGGATACTTTCAGATTTTGGACAAAGACGCTTCAGAAATGTGATCTTGCCCTAATTGCTCTCTTCTGAATGTTCTAAGCTGTTCCATGGTTATTCCAGTACTGGGAGGCCAAGTCACTTTAACAGTGCACTGAAAAAAAAACAGTACACTGGGTGTGGCAACTGTTGAGTTCTGTCCCAGACAGCTATGTGTTTTTGGAGGGAGTTTCACTTCTTTTGTTCTTAATTTTTCATGTTTGTACTGTGGGGAAAATAATTTCTATTCTCCCTCTTTCCAAGGACATTGTTACAATGAATTAATAAAGTACTCTAAGCTCTTTGAAAACAAGTCATCAATGAGAGTGAGGAAGAAAGAATGGAGCACACTAATTTGTTTAGAAAAAACTGTTCTGGTCAAACTTGTCATTTCAGTCCTGCAATGAGGGATATTTAAGAGCACTGGGGAGTTACATAGCACCTTTCACCTGTATGCCTAACAATGAACATCTTTGTTTTGCAAATGCGGAAGATGGGTACCAAAGACTGGGGGATGAGATCCCACAGGGGTTATGGAAATGGCCCCAAGGAAAGGCAAGCAAAGGAGCCAGATCAGAGTATGCTAATTATCAAACAAACCTTTCTGTTTTCTTTATAAATAGTCAACCAACTTGGGAGGTACAGAAGTCAATACTCAATGATCTATAATGAAGATAGTATCAGCGTATATAAACTAATGGAATAAAGGTTCAAAGATAGAAATCGTGTTTCTTTATTTCCCTAAGCCTTCAGGTAAAACCCTGCTTTATTTGGCCTTTTGAAGACAGTGTAAGTCTGTAAGACGTTAAACAATCATCTTTGCATTATAGCTTTCCTGAGCTTTACCCTTCCAGTGCTTTTTTGTAGTTCCCTGACATTGTCTTTTATGACCTGATTTCTATGAGTGCTGATACACTCTATTCATTAAATAAGTTCTTGATTCTTTCCTGACTTTGAATCATAGTTAGCAGCTATTCTGCCTAAACTCTTGGCAGAAGATGATGAATGGGAAAGATTGCTTTGAGGCCTACTGAGCAACAGACCTACATTTAGGAAAGGTGCATTTCGATATGAATATAAGGCAAGGCTTGTCAAACACAATACCATGTGGATGATCAAATGAGCTTTCAAGATAAACCCAAACAAGAGAGTGTTTTGAAGGGAAAGAAGAAGGGGGAAAAAATCTTCTCATCTGAACATATATGATTTTATCTTGAAACCTAGAGTGTATAGTCTTCTAGGCTGGTTCTTGGCATCTGAGTCTGATAAACAGTCCCTGGCACTAACAGATTTAGTCATGTCTAGTATTATCTCAGATGAAATAATGGCTACAATCCATTTAATTCCTGCTGAAAGTCTTACCTTGATCAAAATTACCCAGAAGACTCAAATGAACAGGTCTTCCATTGCTTTAACCAGCTCCACTGGAGCCTGAACACTGAATTGTATGTGGCAGGCAACTCTTTCTTACTCAAAAAAGGTTTTAGGGGGGATACTTTAGTAAACCTAACACCCCTCGAGGATTTCAACAACTTAATATCTGTAAGATGCCTTTAACTCACTCATCCCTGTAGGAGTTGCAACTTCTATTGTTAGCAGCTGGGCACTCTGGCATTTACTGAGAAACAAAAACCATCAATACTCTTGGATATTATTATTATTATAGAGAAGCAGCATTAGGGTCCATACTTACTGATTCAGGCACTGGAACTAAAAGAAAACCTTATTATAAATAAATTGGGAAATGGCTGTAAACTATCTTAATGACTACACTACTACCGAAACTAAACAAATAAAAAAGAACAAAAGTAAAAAATAAAAAAATTGACATATTACTATTGAGCTTTTAACTATTTGTACACTGATCCCTGTTGTGAAAAAAAAAAAAACTTCAGTGCTAATCCTTAGGCTAATTTCAACTGTGAAACTTTGCCCTTATTAACAGTATTGTAATTAAACCTGAAAATCATCCTTAAACCTCTTAACAAAGCCAATGGTCCATAACTTAGGCTTATAGTTTTTCTTTCATCATAAGAGTAATTCATGAAGGTTAAAATAAAGCTAGGTAGCATAGAAAAGAATGAAAGCTATTGGAGAATTTTCCCACACTCCAGCATTAAAAGTCTTTAAACCTCCAATCCTTATGTTAAATAAAATGGAAATCTGATCCGATATTCTCTATGAACTGTAGTCGTTTCAGAAACACCACATATCTATGACCGAGAACAGAACTGTTCAATTCTCAATTCACAGACCTTGATCTCAGTGTCGAATCGCCCTCTTGAATTTTAGGTAACTGATACACGAAAGGTGTTCACAGCTCAGCAAATAGATTGCTATTTAGGAAAAAAAAAGGATCGAATGAAAACTTCGTTTTTAAAACCTCGATTTTCACAACACTGCAGCATAATTTTGTGTAAATATTTGCACATATGCATGCTTATAAATGCACACGCGCACAAGCAGCAAGCTTATCTGATTCCCCTCAACAAAACAGAGAGCCTATAGATATGATTAACGGTCTTGCTGGGAAGTTAAAGACTCCAAGGAAGACTTTTGAGTTTCCTTTTACCTAACGAGAAATAAAATGAGCCTCTGGAAAGATAAATACTACGTACATTTAGGCTTTCACTGAAGGGAGGAAGGGTAATGAAGAAAGACGCAGAGGAAGACTGGCTTGAATTAATCGCTACCAGATTGATGAGTTCAGCTAGTAAAATAACTTAAAAGTTCTGAAACATCTATTTGCACAGCAAGTATTTGGTGGGATGCTTTCAAATTGAGAAGTTTCAATCCGCCATGGTGACTTATTTTGAATGTTAGAATGGTTCCCAACATTGAACTCTGTAAAATTCTTCAGAGATGGAGAATCCTGGGAATGAAAAAAATTCACAAGTGAGCTGAACTACTGTAAATATTCACATGGTAACATCCATTGACAATAATATGCAACTGTTTAAATTATGTTGTTGAAGAGTCAGCGTTGAAAAAATGTTAAGTGAGAAAAGCAGGATGTAAAATTATATTACCCCAGCTTTCTTTTAGTTTCCATTTGCATGGAAAACATTTTTTATCTCCTTAATATCAGTCTGAAGTTAAGTTTCCTGTAGGCAGCATATATATGGGTCCTGTCTTTTAAAATCCATTCAGTCACTGTATGTCTTCACATTAAAACATTTAATATATCTACATTTAAAGTCATTATTGATAGGTATACACTTATTGTCATTTTGTTAATTATTTTTGGGTTATTTTGTAGTTTTTGTTGTTGTTGTTGTTCCCTTCTTTTTGCTGTCTTCCCTATGATTTAATGACTATCTTTTTAAAAATTTTTTATTTATTTATTTATTTTTGGCTGTTCTGGGTTTTCACTGCTGCTGCAGGCTCTTCTCTGGTTGCAAGGAGTGGGAGCTACTCGCTCGTTGAGAGGAGCAGGCTTCTTGTTGCAGTGACTTCTCTTGTTGTGGAATGTGGCCTCTAGGACACATGGGCTTCAAGTTATGACACTTGGGCTCAATCGTTGCTGCTCCAAGGCTCTAGAGCACAGGCTCAATAGTTGCGACTCATGGGCTTAGTTGCTCATCAGCATGTGGGATCTTCCCAGCTCAGGGATTGAACCGGTGTCTCCTGCACTGGCAGGCAGATTCTTTACCACTTCCGAGCCCCGGTTTTTCATGAGCCTCTGGAAGATAAATACTACGACATTTAGGCTTTCACTGAAGGGAGGAAGGGTAATGAAGAAAGACGCAGAGGAAGACTGGCTTGAATTAATCGCTACCAGATTGATGAGTTCAGCTAGTAAAATAACTTAAAAGTTCTGAAACATCTATTTGCACAGCAAGTATTTGGTGGGATGCTTTCAAATTGAGAAGTTTCAATCCGCCATGGTGACTTATTTTGAATGTTAGAATGGTTCCCAACATTGAACTCTGTAAAATTCTTCAGAGATGGAGAATCCTGGGAATGAAAAAAATTCACAAGTGAGCTGAACTACTGTAAATATTCACATGGTAACATCCATTGACAATAATATGCAACTGTTTAAATTATGTTGTTGAAGAGTCAGCGTTGAAAAAATGTTAAGTGAGAAAAGCAGGATGTAAAATTATATTACCCCAGCTTTCTTTTAGTTTCCATTTGCATGGAAAACATTTTTTATCTCCTTAATATCAGTCTGAAGTTAAGTTTCCTGTAGGCAGCATATATATGGGTCCTGTCTTTTAAAATCCATTCAGTCACTGTATGTCTTCACATTAAAACATTTAATATATCTACATTTAAAGTCATTATTGATAGGTATACACTTATTGTCATTTTGTTAATTATTTTTGGGTTATTTTGTAGTTTTTGTTGTTGTTGTTGTTCCCTTCTTTTTGCTGTCTTCCCTATGATTTAATGACTATCTTTTTAAAAATTTTTTATTTATTTATTTATTTTTGGCTGTTCTGGGTTTTCACTGCTGCTGCAGGCTCTTCTCTGGTTGCAAGGAGTGGGAGCTACTCGCTCGTTGAGAGGAGCAGGCTTCTTGTTGCAGTGACTTCTCTTGTTGTGGAATGTGGCCTCTAGGACACATGGGCTTCAGTAGTTATGACACTTGGGCTCAATCGTTGCTGCTCCAAGGCTCTAGAGCACAGGCTCAATAGTTGCGACTCATGGGCTTAGTTGCTCATCAGCATGTGGGATCTTCCCAGCTCAGGGATTGAACCGGTGTCTCCTGCACTGGCAGGCAGATTCTTTACCACTGAGCTACCAGGGAAGCCCTAATGATTATCTTTTAATGTTTCTCTTTTCTGTGTTTGTATTTATTACATTTTTTGGTATGTAGTTACCATGAGGTTAGTATGTAACAATATCACTCTCTCTACTTACATATTTATTTGAAGTTGATGATCTCTTAAGTTACAATGCATTCTAACCATCCTACATTTTTACTTCTCTCTGACCCCAGTGTTCATTGTTTATAGCATCATACTGTACATCTGTTTGTTTTGTGTATTCCATAGCTACTTATTGTAGCTATGGAATGATTTTATTACTTTTGTCTTTTAACTTTCCTACAAGCTTTACGACTGGTTATTCTACTGCCCTTACTGCATGTTTGCCTTTACCAGGCAAACATGATATTTTTCTTTTGTCACTTTCATATTTCTCCTTGTGGCCTCTTTTAAAAAATTATTTACTTATTTTAATTGGAGGATAATTACTTGACAATATTGTGATGGTTTTTGCCATACATCAATATGAATCGGCCATAGGCATACAGGTGTCCCCTCCCTCCTTTTTTGCTTAAAGTAAAATGCCTTTAACATTACTTGTTAAACTGGTTTTGTGGTGCTGAACTCTTTTGGCTTTTGGTTGTCTGTAAAACTCTTTATCACTTCTTCAAATCTGAATGAGAATTTTGAAGGGTAGAGCAGTCTTGGTTGTAACTTTTTTCTTTTCATCACTTTGAATATGCTGTGTCAATCCCTTTTGGCCCACAGAGTTCCTTTTGAAAAGTCAGATGATAGCTTTATGTGAGTTCTCTTGTACGTTGCATGTTGCTTTTCCCTTGCTGCTTTTCAGACTTTTAATTTTCCCATTTAAATATAATGTGTCTTGGTGTGGACCTCTTTGTATTCATCTTGATTGGGACCCTCTGTGCTTCCTGGATCTGGTTGCATGCTTCCTTTCCCAAGTTAGGGAAGTCTTCAACTATTATTTCTTCAGATAAGTTTTCTAATCATTTATCTCTATCTTTTTTCTTTCCATGGTCCCTATAATGAGAATGTAGTATGCTGATGTTGTCTCAGAGCTCTCTTATACAATCTCCCCTTTCTTCAAGTTTTTTTTGTTTTTCTTCTTCAGCTTGGGTGCTTTCTATTACTCTGTGTCATCCAGATTGTTGATCCATTCCTCTGTGTCATCTAATATATTGTTGACTCTGTCTACTGTGTGTTTCTTTTTTTTAATTTCAGTTATTATATTCAACTGTATTTGATTCTTCTATTTTCTAACCCTTTGCTTCTAACCCCAGGTGGTGCTAGTGGTAAAGAACCTGCCTGCCAATGCAAAAGACAGAGGAGACTGGCTTCAATCCCTGGGTTGAGAAGATCCCCTGGAAAAGGGCAAGGCAACTCACTCCAGTATTCTTGCCTAGAGAATCCCATGGACAAGCACATGTTATTACCTGTCTTCTGGATTATAGCCATTCTCTGTTATTGCTTAGTCATTCAGTCATGTCCAACTCTTTGCAACCCGTAGCCTGCCAGGCTCCTCAGTCCACAGAATTCTCCAGGCAAGAATACTGGAGAGGGCAGCCATTCCCTTCTCCCTATCTTCCTGACCCTGTGATTGAACCTGGGTCTCCTGCAATGCAGGCAGATTCTTTACCACTGAGCCACTAGGGAAGCCCCTGTGAATATTCTAGAAAATAACCACTGAATTGTTCACTGTGAGTGATCAAATTATATGGCATGTGAACTATATCTCAGTAAAATTTTTAGAATTAAACTGCACTTATGCAGCTTTTGCATATAATCTTATTAATTATTCTTCCAAATAATTACTTTTAACAGTACATAATAGTTCATCATAATGATTTAGTAATTTATTTCACCATTCCTCTATTGTTAGATATTTAGTTTTGCTTTCAATTTTCAGACTGTAGCCCACCAGGCTCCTCTGTCCATGGAATTCTCCAGGCAAAAATACGGGAGTGGGTTGTCATTCCCTTCTCCAGAGGATCTTACATGAACTATTTATGGTTTCTATATATGTTATATATATTTTGCCCTCAAAAAAATTATCTGTGACTTTAACCTTACATTATCAGCATATAAAGGCATCTGTTCTTGCCAACATTATAAAAATTGGCTTATTTAGTAGACAACGCTGATATTCAGGGTTATTTTAATTGCATTTCTTTCTACCCAAGTTGAGTAATTTTCATGTTTATTCTTCATTTTGACTTTCATTTTGTTGATTATTCTCAACCTTTGCAGAGTTTCTATCTGCTTGTTGTTTCTTTCTTAATGATTTGTAAGATCTTTGTAAATTAAGGATGCTAAATTTTTTGTGTTACATATTTTGCAAATGTTTCTCCAACTCTGACTTTTCATTTTGAAGAAAATATCATCAAGAACCAGTTTTTTGTGTGTAAAAAATGGTAATTTGTTTTTTAGATATAAACATTTGAGACAAAATGAAAAAACATGGTTAGCATTTGTTAATTACATGTTGTAAATAGATGGGTATTCAGTTTATCCTTCAGACTTAAATTTTTTAAACTTTTCAGAAGAAAACCAAGCAAAACATATATAAAGTATCTAATAATATAGACATACATATCTAATTCATCCATTATCCTGTTGACAGACTTTCAAGTTGTTTTCTATTTGGAGCTTGTACAAATATCACCATAGTGATTACGTACATTAAAAAATTCTCCTTATCTTGATAAACTTTGAAATGATTATACCATTCTGCCCTATTGTGTTCCCAAACACTTTTCAATTAGAATGTAACTATGTTGCTCCCACAAAATTAATCAGTTAATTTATTTGAACAGAGTGTCCTGGGAAAAGTATTGCTTAAAGGCAATTTTGCTCTAGAGAATCATATCAAAAATATATTTATGGTTTAATATTTACCCAAGATATTATAAAATGGTCATATGAGTTTTGAGAACACTTATTCTACTTTTGGGGATTCACACAATTCCTTAGCATATTATAATATTAACAAGTACTGCACTAAAGACAAAGCTTCATGATCTGCACATAAGAAATAAATTTAGTCAAGTAAGTTTGGGTGGCTACTACATTCCCATCTTCGTAAAGTCACAAAACTTATTTGCATAATTCCTATGGTAAAGATAACTCTTTCATTTTGATGTGGAGTTTCCTAAATTTATTTCACCAAAGAACTTTTTTCCCTGTTAACATGTTAATATGTCAAAGAATACCCATTTTAGTAAAATGCTAAAGTAAGAAAACGAGAGAGATAAGCACCATGGATAACCGAAATCTAAGTATTAGTACCATACAAGTGTCAAACATTTCATTAGGACTTTGGATAAGAAGACAGACTTAATTCTCCCCTCTTTTAAACCTTTGATTAGGTTTTCAAATGTAGTACTATAGTGGAAAGGGCATGATCTAAAGTCAGACAGACCTAGGTGGCAATGTTAGGTTATTCACATAGTAGCTAGATAGGTGGTTTAACTTCTTTGGATTTCAGTTTTCTCATAAGTAAAATGGGGATAGTAACAGTCACCTCACAGAGTTGATGTCAAATACATAGCAAAGTGACTGGCATATAGAAAGTCTTATATAGTAGGTATACTGGTGCACAGCAGGGTTCTGTAGGGTAAAGAAGCGAATACCTGATAGCCCACAGGTTGACATCCCTCTGAATAACTGCCAGCTTTTCCATGGGAATAGAATCGGAAGGCTTATCAGATCAGAGTTTCAAACTCCATGGTATTTTTATTACTAAAATTTTCCCTTTGATACTGAATTACATTGAGTTTATTTACCTGTGAATGATGCAAAGGGAAGGCTGCTTAGCTTTTCACTATGCCAAAGAGAATCCCATATGTAAGGCTGCCTAACACTGATGAACAAATTAATAGCATTTTGGGAGAGGTGGAGTGTAGGGATTGTGTTTTTTGCCTGTTTGTGGGTAAGAGTTAAGTTGTTCACTGACATAATGGAGTCAGGCGGAAAGAACCTATTTATACTCTTTTTCATTTCAGAGACTTGAAAATGCAGCAAGGCAAGGTTTACAGTTCATAGGATGAAGGCAACAACCCAAACGAGATGTTTGGCTGTTCCTGGATACTCTGGGGTCTTTTAAGCTAAAGTCAGTTGTGTGAGTTAGCAGGGAATAAGCACATTATTCAGCACATTACACAGGGAAATTATGTATAAAACTTCTGCTTATGTGAATAAGACAAGACAGAATAATTTAACATCTTGTTTGCCCAGGTGAGAACTTACTCCTCTTCTAGTTCTGCACCCCAGACTGCCTCTTAGCAGTTCAGGTGGTTCTTTATGTGTCTCCCTCAGAACACTGACCTGTTCGAGAGATGCAGGAAATGTAAAAGCTGCTATGTTTCCGTTTCCACGGCAAGAGATGATGATCCTCCTGGATAATCTATAAGATTGAAAAGTGAAGGTAAACAAATGTCCCTTTCTCTTATATGGGTGGATATTCATTCACTGGCATATTTCCTTCTCAGCCAATCCCTGAAGGCAGCTGCTGCCCTTGCTAAGTCACTTCAGTCATGTCCAACTCTATGTGACCCCTGGACCGCAGCCCATCAGGCTTCTGAATCCATGGAATTTTTCAGGCAAGAACAGTTTGTGACAACTGGGCACAGATGTAAGCATAGTATCACATGGAGACAAAGAATAGGTGGCAATGGAATACACGAATGAGAACTTTTAGCTCATCACAAAAAAATCTCAAGATGACCCAGTAATCTGATGGGAGAAAAGTGGAGGGCAAAATTCTGTTTATTTTTCCTTTGAGGGTTACCTTTTGGAAAAGTATACTACATGGATGTGTAGCTTTGTCCATATATACTATCATTTATTTTTTCATGCATTAGACAATTGTAAAGCAGAATGGGAATGAAATTTTAACGAAAATTTAACCACTGTGCATGCGCTCCAGGGTAGAGGAAGGTGAGCTGTTGCCCACTGGTTGAATCAATTCAAGAAAAGCGCAAGTGACAATTGGTAGAATTGTTTATAAACATGTTTAACCGTTTATTATGTTTCCTGATTTATCTGATTGGTTATAAATTAAAGTATCACAAACTGGCAAGAAAACTTCCAAGCTGTCATCTAATCCTACCTAAGCCACCTATATTTGCTGAAGAAAGGGCTATACTTGCCCTTCTGCATCCAAAGGGCACTTAGAAGTTTTAGCTAAAGTCAGTTGTGTGAGTTAGAAGGGAATAAGCACATTATTCAGCACATTACACAGGGAAATTATGTATAAAACTTCTGCTTATGTGAATAAGACAAGACAGAATAATTTAACATCTTGTTTGCCCAGGTGAGAACTTACTCCTCTTCTAGTTCTGCACCCCAGACTGCCTCTTAGCAGTTCAGGTGGTTCTTTATGTGTCTCCCTCAGAACACTGACCTGTTCGAGAGATGCAGGAAATGTAAAAGCTGCTATGTTTCCGTTTCCACGGCAAGAGATGATGATCCTCCTGGATAATCTATAAGATTGAAAAGTGAAGGTAAACAAATGTCCCTTTCTCTTATATGGGTGGATATTCATTCACTGGCATATTTCCTTCTCAGCCAATCCCTGAAGGCAGCTGCTGCCCTTGCTAAGTCACTTCAGTCATGTCCAACTCTATGTGACCCCTGGACCGCAGCCCATCAGGCTTCTGAATCCATGGAATTTTTCAGGCAAGAACAGTTTGTGACAACTGGGCACAGATGTAAGCATAGTATCACATGGAGACAAAGAATAGGTGGCAATGGAATACACGAATGAGAACTTTTAGCTCATCACAAAAAAATCTCAAGATGACCCAGTAATCTGATGGGAGAAAAGTGGAGGGCAAAATTCTGTTTATTTTTCCTTTGAGGGTTACCTTTTGGAAAAGTATACTACATGGATGTGTAGCTTTGTCCATATATACTATCATTTATTTTTTCATGCATTAGACAATTGTAAAGCAGAATGGGAATGAAATTTTAACGAAAATTTAACCACTGTGCATGCGCTCCAGGGTAGAGGAAGGTGAGCTGTTGCCCACTGGTTGAATCAATTCAAGAAAAGCGCAAGTGACAATTGGTAGAATTGTTTATAAACATGTTTAACCGTTTATTATGTTTCCTGATTTATCTGATTGGTTATAAATTAAAGTATCACAAACTGGCAAGAAAACTTCCAAGCTGTCATCTAATCCTACCTAAGCCACCTATATTTGCTGAAGAAAGGGCTATACTTGCCCTTCTGCATCCAAAGGGCACTTAGAAGTTTTACATGCTCGCATAATCTTTCTGTACACTATTTCCCCACTACACTCCATTAGATGTGTTAACATAGTCTTTATTAGTCTGCTAAGTGGAGAAAAGACTTCTCTCTCAACCTACTTACCTCGACTGTCATCCTCATTGTCTTCCCAGGGCTCTTCATTTGCTAGCAATGGGTTCTGTGACTCATTCATAGACCTCATAGGGAAGGAGTGTCCATCACCAGGGCTGGTGGGGAAATGAAGGCAGTGAGATCTTGCAGCATAGACTTTTTATGAAGGTGATAACCCTATTAGAAGTAGGAGGGAGGTTCTTAGAAATATTTAAACCATTTAGCTTATTGGTTAAAGCCATAGTAGAACTGGCTTTTATAATAGCATCATTTAGTTACTCTACTGCTCTCAATTTCTAATTCTTGCTTGTTTGTGTGAATCAGTGTCGACTCTGTTTTTAAGCAGCTCTTTATTTTGCTTCCCACAATGCCCAGTATAGAAAAATGTGCATATATATAGCAAGTTTCATAAATATAATTTAATGATTCCAATTTATATCCTGTTTTATTATTGCTCTGGCTCTAAATTTTCAAGAAAAATTAGCTGATTCAGAGTCATTGAATTCACTGGAGATAAGCGGCTGGGAATTGGTGATAGAAAATAATAATGTATGAATGCCTTGTTATTTGGCTTGTATGACAGTTGTTATTAACAACTAGGGTGAAAGCACCAGAGTGAGGCATTTCTAAGAATGTAGATTCTGGGGGGCAATTATCCTACCTCAAAACTGATGGTTCTCTACAGAGGTTGTAACTATACTGATTATAAGTGAGTGGGTTTGATTTTTGCTCTTGTTCTTTATTACAAAGACGACTCATTTAAATTCCCCTTTGGTGTAGTGATTATGTGTGTGTTTATGTATGTGTCTGAGTGGGGTGCAAATAATTGCTGGCAATAGTAATGAATCAACATAACCCACTGTCACAGTTTTGTTTTGTGATTTATAGCCAAGGCAGGAGGATATACCACAGGTTTTAAATAAATGAGCCAGTAAAATATTAACTGGTATAGAGAAACTATTAGGGCAATTAATGAAAAGAATTTTTTTCTGAATTACCAGCAAAGTTTTCTCAGATAAGTGAACAAATGGATGTATCACTGTCTGAGGAACTGATCTAAAGGGGGCTGAAAGAAGGCTGTAAACACGCTTTGCTCCAGAGCTAGGTTAGTTGATGGTAGTTTAATTTGGTACATGAAGTCACTCAGAGGATACAAGCTCATCTCTCCTTTATTGCTTTCCCTTCCTTCTTGTTGCAATTATAAGAATTACCTACAGTCTCTAAATCAATATTTGTTTGTTCTTGCTTAAATTAAAAACTTTAACTTTTCCCTTCATAAAAGTAATGTAAATATTTAATCCCAAGATATGAACAGTGGAGACAAGAGAAATAATTTCTAAGACTATTGCACATACCACTAACAGCATTTTGCGTGTGTATGTTCCCTCTGTTATTTTTTCCTCTCTCTATATGTATATATCAAAAAACATAAAAAACTCAATGTCCAGTGTTCTACTAATTCCATTTCTGGGAATTATGCTAAAGCTAGAGATAAACTAGGCACAAAAATGTCCATTATGGCATTATTTCCAGCCAATAATTAAGCAACAATCTAAATATCCAACAATATGGGAATATACACATATTTACACTGGATGGAATATGACATAGTCAAAGATAAAAGTTATAAAGACTATATCACAATAAGGGGAAATGCTTGCTGTATTTTAAGTGAAAAATGTAAAATTCAAAATAGTATGTAAAAAAATAGTATGTATACTGTCATTAAAACTATATACAGATATATATATATATATACACACACATAAATTAATAGAGTTGTTTACCAAATTCACTTATAAATGACTTGTATCAGTTTACACTGCCACAAACAAAGTATGAGAATGCTTATTCTTTTCATGCCCTCACCTCCTGATTTATCTTTACTAACCTAGTAATGAAAAACTTGGGAAATAGAGTTTTACATTGGACTGGTATCTTCTGCATAATACAATCAAAATTGAATTGCCAATTCAAATCATGGTCCCGCATTAACTTCTTTCAATGGTAATAATTACTTACCTAGACCCAATAGGTATTAACCAGAACTTCTTATTATCTCCAAACACCTGCTGGATATTTTTCACGAAGCCAAGGTTGAACCCATTTTTCTCTGGGCCACTTGTAAACACTGGAGTACAGAAGGCCTCTAGGGCAGGGCAGGGAAGTTGAAGAAAAGAAGAGAGCAATAGTTAGGACTATTATAACTTTACAGGTCTCCATGAATGTGAATTGTTTCTACAATATCCTTGCTATGGTAGCATAGGCCCCTCATCCTTAGTTATTCCTAAACTACTTAGAAAAATCTATCTTAATCACTTTAACACAAAGCAAGTTTTTATAAATGTAAAGAACTGGCACTCTCTTTTTAAGGTAGAAGAATCACATAGTGGTAGAAATAATTGAAGAGTAATGGGGTAGTATGTATTTTGTACTGCATGAAAGGAGTGAAAGACTGAATCGAGTGCTTCTTTGAATCTAAATTGCAACAACAGCCAAAAAGTCTCTATATTTAGGGCTGAAACCAAAATAATGACACATAAAGAGATGGTAATGGCACTAATTTGGTTTTGAAACATTTCAGATATTAAGATGTTCACACTGAAGCCTGCAATGTATGAAATTGAATTTTACTCCAGAAAAAAATGTCAATGGGTAAACTATAATCACCTCAACAACCAAGAGAAAGTGGATCATGTTAGTACACATTATTTTTAGATACACATTTATCCCATTAAGCAAATAGTTTCACTGTTGGACTCTGGCTGCATCTGGCTATTTCCCTTTCAGACTTGTTCCTTTTTCAGACTTACGAAGCTTTTAGTACTTTTTCTACATTATGGCTAATCTCTAAATCAAATGTGCTAATCTACCACCTTACCAACTAAGTGCTACATGTATAGTTGGTTTAGAAAATAAGTGCAAATACTTCTTAGCTGTCATCATTATTAGCAAATAAATTCCGAAAACACAGAGGCTTTTGCACTATATTTTCCTCAAATTTATCTTGGCTAAACATTCAACATTTAGACACTTTCTCCTTAACCCTCATGCATTGATTTGTATACAGTATAAATATTTGTTCCACCATGAAAACAACTGCTGCACTGGATCTATCAGAAATATAGTTCTAGAAATAACAGCTTAGAGTATAGAGTAATGGAATTTTCAGAGAAAAATTTTCATTTCTTGTGCTCATTTTCTAGATACTCGTACTGTGTTTATCACATTCCCACAGTCCCTACACAGCTCCTTCATAACTGTAGATATTCAATGATTTGTTGGTTTGGATTCTCTCTCATGAGTCTGTTATTAGAAATGCTGAATAAGATTTTTCTTTTTATTGGTCTTGACCTCCCCACCTTCTGATGTTCCTTTCTGTGCTGATTCTTGACCTTTCAGAAATGCTTAAGCTGTAAATCTGGGGAGTTATTACCAAGAATAAACTATTAAAAAGCAATGGTCATTTTTGGTGTTAGGTTTTATTTACTAAAGCTCTCTTTAGTCTGTAAGCTTCATTTACTATGGCTTTCCAAGTTTGGTAAAACGTGTTTACATCTGTCTCTGGAGGTAAAGAGATGTCATTGCAGCTAAAATGCTTCATTTGAAGTTTTCCTCTTCCCTGGGAACAAACCACTGGTCATAGGCATAAACATTCATATGTTTTTTCCCTAGTCTTAATATCTAGTCTTACCTAAGGTGGTTTTGTTTCTGCTGACAAGCCAACAATGGTAACCAAAGAGAATCACAAGGCTGACAAAAAACATGCAGGCCACAAAGAGGAGAAAAAGGACATGGAACTTAGAGCGAACACTGGGCAATTCCCCCTAGAAAAGAAATAACAATCAGAAACAAAGGATTAAAGTTGTAAGATCTGGCTAGTTTTTCTGTATTGGTTAGTACTTTTTCATATATATAAAATGTCTGCTATAAATAAGAAATAGATTTTGTACAGTTTTTACAAAACAGTTCTTTCTGTGGATGACCATACCTCATTATGGATATGCTTTTGCCCTACACGGCCTAAATGGATCTTTGCTTAAGTACAGTTCAGTGTAAAATAGAGCATATAATGTGTCAATTAGAAAAGGGTAATGTTAAAAGAGCGTACTCAGGCCAATACTTGGTACGCAATTTCCTAAAGCTTGTACTTCATTTAGTTTGTAAATTATGAGTCATTGGCTGGAAGTGATCTTAAGGTCATATCATATGGTTCTTCCTCTTGTCTCAAGGTGAGTTATTCTGGAATACTTTATATGCCATGCTTCTTTGGATGCATGTGTGTCAAAAATGTCACAGTGATATATGTAGGAAGTTAAACCACATAGGCAGAATTTTTAAATGTTCTACCTGTAAGTCACGGCCTGATTTTAAAGTTACTGAAAAAAAAATTTTTTTTTTTAAAGCTGAATGTGCTGGTATGTTACATCCTGTGAAACAGCTGTTTAGACAGTAAAAATCAAGCAAGATTTGACAGGCAATTGTAAAAGTAAGTAGCTACAGATTTTCATAGCTGGTTGGGACATCTATTTTTCCATACGGCAACAGTATTTTTTTTTTTAAATGCAGCCCTATACTAGAATGAATATTCTAAAGTTCTATAGCATGCAGAGAACGTAACATTTTGTCTTCTGAAGAAAACATTTTCAATTTTGGAGTAAGTAGTTGAGAGAATGACTTTTCTTTATTTCCCCATTTCCTGTGCTGATCTTTTTTTTTTTTTTTTTTTTGGTATGATGAATTGATTTGAAGTATTTCCAAATGCTCTTGAGTAATAAAAGTGATTATGGGTAAAAGTGGACCTTGACATTAGGATCTAGTTCTACCACAGTTTGTAAGGAAAAAGTTAAGGCTTGGAAACAGTTGGCAAATTCAGATAGTACAACATTTTTTTCTTCTTTTTGAAGATATATATATTTATTTTGATGTGAGGAAATATTTGGAGTCTTCTACAGAGTATGCATTTGAAGTAAACTAGTCAGATTCTTTCAGCTGTGGGGTGGTCTGGGTGAAATTTGCCTGGGGGCAGAATACCCCAGAACATAGCTACGCAAAGGACTTTGACCTTCAGGAACTTTTATGTGAAGCTCCCTTTCAATGATCCCTCTATAAAATCTTGGCCTAAGCACTCAAGTTGAAATTAATTGATTTTTCTTTGTTTTGTTTTGAATTTATAGCAAAGAATTTGCAGTGGTTTTTGCCTGGCTGGGTTTTTATTTTAATAATGTCTACTTTTTTTACTGTGTTTTAAAAAGCTTTTAAAGCTCACATTTTACTTCTTATCTTTCATGTTTAAATGGATAATAGGCAATAGGAAATAGCTGGGCAGGAGGGACTGAAAAAAGTCAGTTTACATTCTGGGCAGCTGAGCTGGAAGTCTTTTCCTCCATGATGCTCCTACAGAAATCTCTTCTGTCTGTCAAAGCATATCTACTCTGTTGCTCCTTGATAAAGTCCTTAAATATTTAGATTTTGTTTTGTTTTGTTTTAGAAGAGGATGATGGCCCTATGTTCAAAATTACCTTCTCAGGAGATAACCAAGCTAAATTACTCAAAGAAATAACCACCAGAATCAGTTCAGGAGAATGGAGGTAGAATAATCCTATCATCTTAGCCCTAAAAGAATTCTTAGTCTCTATGAGGAAATTCTTGGCCCAGTGTGAGAGCTATATATTATTACTTTTTTGTGAGGCAAATATCAACTTCCTATCAAAGTAGCTACTTTTTAAGTTAATACTAAGGGGAGAACCACAATCTGGTGGTCTTCTGAATTATTTATTCCAAAGGAGGTAAAGCCTCTTTATAGCAGGACAATCATGGACAGTAAGACATGGTACAGTGTTTAAGATTACTGGGCTGAGAGTCACACAAGTTCAAGTTCTCACTTTGACACTTAGAAGCTGGGTGACCCTAAACAAGTCACATAGCTACTATGTCCCTCAGTTTTATCATATTTAAATGAGACTAATAATTCTTACTCTACCTATTTCATAAGGTTGTGGTGAGGGTAAGACAAGACAATAGATATTAAAGTGCTTTGAAAATGGTAAAGTACCATACAGTTGGAGGCTGCTGTTCCTAGGAGCACAGCTAGTTTCTTTGATACGTGGCTTTTAAAATACATGGCAGTGTTTACTTTCCGTTTTAGGGAGAGACTCAATTTAAATTGAGAAAGTCATTTTTAAACCATGCCAAAGTGTTCTCTGGTTAAACAGGCTGCAAAGAAGCATTTCTCTGAACTGTCAATGCCCTTTTCCTTATGAAGGCAAGCCAAGACAGATTTCCTTGCCTCTCATCTGTCAGGCATGAGCTAGTCTATTGCAGAGAAAAAAAATGAAGGAATTGCAAAAGTAAAAGGCTATGTTCAACCCTGATATTGCTTGTGAACACTGGCACATTTCTGGAGATTAATTCATATCCAGATATTAACCTTTAAGAGTAAAAGAAGCATATAGCACTAGGCTAGCATTATGGTATTTGATTATTGGCTAGCTAGGAGCGCCAAAGGCAAATGTATGAAATACAACTAGTTCTTTAACAATAGCCTACTGTGTTAAGGGCCAAGTAAAGTCTGTAGTAAAGACAGAGGGTGATACTTTCCCTGCTGAATCGGATGCAGGAGATTTTAGTTATGGTCAAGGTAGTAGCTCAGTGTGTGAAGAGAACGCCAAACAGGCAATGGAAACCTGGGTAATGGTAAAGAGATCCTGTGATGTGGAAAGGGGCCAAAGAAGAGACAGAAGGATGATGAAGCATTTTGTATTTGGGGAAAATCTTTGAGAAAACTTCACTTCTTCTTATACTTTTGTAGTCTCAAGTTGAATATTTTGATATGTATTATATAATTCCTGATTCTTAAAGTTATTAGATATTGGAATTGATTAAGCAAGTTGAGGGGAGAATGGAAAGTCCATGCCTCTATAATTTTCTACACTAGTAGGGATCAAAATACTAAGTCATAATTTAAATATTCAGCTATTTATGTTCTTACTGCCTTGCCTTTCTCCTTTTTTTCCTCCAATTTTTTATAATCTAGATTCTCGTCACAGAATTTATACACTTTACCTCCCCCCGAGGTGAGATATTCCTGTTATATAGGCTCTTATGCAATTCCTAAAGTAATAACTAGTAGGTCTGCTCACATCTGTCTTTTGCCATTTAGTTTCAGGATGGAAAGCCCTCATTATGTAAGGTTGTCTTAATAATTGGAATTGTAGTTGTGGGAAAGACATATTCTCTTGGTTAATACAGGGCTGCAAAGAAGGCTTTTAAAATACATGGCAGTGTTTACTTTCCGTTTTAGGAGAGACTCAATTTAAATTGAGAAAGTCATTTTAAACCATGCCAAAGTGTTCTCTGGTTAGACAGGCTGCAAAGAAGCATTTCTCTGAACTGTCAATGCCCTTTTCCTTATGAAGGCAAGCCAAGACAGATTTCCTTGCCTCTCATCTGTCAGGCATGAGCTAGTCTATTGCAGAGAAAAAAAATGAAGGAATTGCAAAAGTAAAAGGCTATGTTCAACCCTGATATTGCTTGTGAACACTGGCACATTTCTGGAGATTAATTCATATCCAGATATTAACCTTTAAGAGTAAAAGAAGCATATAGCACTAGGCTAGCATTATGGTATTTGATTATTGGCTAGCTAGGAGCGCCAAAGGCAAATGTATGAAATACAACTAGTTCTTTAACAATAGCCTACTGTGTTAAGGGCCAAGTAAAGTCTGTAGTAAAGACAGAGGGTGATACTTTCCCTGCTGAATCGGATGCAGGAGATTTTAGTTATGGTCAAGGTAGTAGCTCAGTGTGTGAAGAGAACGCCAAACAGGCAATGGAAACCTGGGTAATGGTAAAGAGATCCTGTGATGTGGAAAGGGGCCAAAGAAGAGACAGAAGGATGATGAAGCATTTTGTATTTGGGGAAAATCTTTGAGAAAACTTCACTTCTTCTTATACTTTTGTAGTCTCAAGTTGAATATTTTGATATGTATTATATAATTCCTGATTCTTAAAGTTATTAGATATTGGAATTGATTAAGCAAGTTGAGGGAGAATGGAAAGTCCATGCCTCTATAATTTTCTACACTAGTAGGGATCAAAATACTAAGTCATAATTTAAATATTCAGCTATTTATGTTCTTACTGCCTTGCCTTTCTCCTTTTTTTCCTCCAATTTTTTATAATCTAGATTCTCGTCACAGAATTTATACACTTTACCTCCCCCCGAGGTGAGATATTCCTGTTATATAGGCTCTTATGCAATTCCTAAAGTAATAACTAGTAGGTCTGCTCACATCTGTCTTTTGCCATTTAGTTTCAGGATGGAAAGCCCTCATTATGTAAGGTTGTCTTAATAATTGGAATTGTAGTTGTGGGAAAGACATATCTTCTGGAGTCCTCTGGCACAAAATTCAAAAAAAAAATTAATATAGTGCTGCCAGATCCCACAAACATATGTAAACTGAAAATCTGCCTTCAATTCTTTAGGAAATAGATGGGATACAACTGATATCTTCAAGGAGAGGAGAGATGAAAGTAGGATTTTTTAAAAATATTTCATTTTGAAAGGTAAAGTGCTTTCAACACCTGTTTCATTTGATCTTGGCAGTGAGCTAGTGAAGCAGGTAGCAGAGCCAGTATTAGAACTTAGTTATCCTAATACCCAGCCCAGAATTTGTCAAACTTCATAGAAGTCTCTTAATAGGAACAGACTGGAATAACAAGTTCATGTCTCACTTGTTCCTCCCTTTTCATTTGGTCTTTTGTGAAGATGAGTTAATGAATCTTTCTGTCCAATAGGAGTCAAATGTCCTTTGAACAGAGGATTAGAAAGTATTTTCTGGCAATGAGGGAGTACTTTGTTAGCCTTTTTCTTAGTAAACTAGGGATTCAGAATTAGTTTCAACATTTTTTCAAATCTAAAATTGATAAGAAGTAGATTTTTAAAACTTGATTAGATAAATATATTATAAAGAATCAATATGAGTCAAGAGATTAGGTTCCTGGAGGCAGGCCCAACAAGATTCTCATGTGTAATAGTAACTGACATCTAAATAAGAGTCTCCTAAACAACAAAACTCTGTAAAAGCAAAATTTAAAAAAAAAGGCAAAAAAAAGAGAGTCTCCTAAATCTCAGAATATTTAACGTGGGAAACTTGTTTTCTTTGTCTTTCCTTCTGATTATTTCATTATTAGCTACTACAAAATGAAAAAAAAAAAAGATTGGAGTAGGTGTGCATTTATTCTAGGGGGCAGGCTAGGATCAGAAGACAATCCCTCCTGGATTATTTAACTTACTCTCCAGTATTTGATGAAATAGCTGAAGACCGTTGTAGCAATGTACAGGCAATAGAGAACGGAATAAGCTAAGAACTGAAGGAAGAATTTATAGTTGGTCTGCTCACATCTGTCTTTTGCCATTTAGTTTCAGGATGGAAAGCCCTCATTATGTAAGGTTGTCTTAATAATTGGAATTGTAGTTGTGGGAAAGACATATCTTCTGGAGTCCTCTGGCACAAAATTCAAAAAAAAAATTAATATAGTGCTGCCAGATCCCACAAACATATGTAAACTGAAAATCTGCCTTCAATTCTTTAGGAAATAGATGGGATACAACTGATATCTTCAAGGAGAGGAGAGATGAAAGTAGGATTTTTTAAAAATATTTCATTTTGAAAGGTAAAGTGCTTTCAACACCTGTTTCATTTGATCTTGGCAGTGAGCTAGTGAAGCAGGTAGCAGAGCCAGTATTAGAACTTAGTTATCCTAATACCCAGCCCAGAATTTGTCAAACTTCATAGAAGTCTCTTAATAGGAACAGACTGGAATAACAAGTTCATGTCTCACTTGTTCCTCCCTTTTCATTTGGTCTTTTGTGAAGATGAGTTAATGAATCTTTCTGTCCAATAGGAGTCAAATGTCCTTTGAACAGAGGATTAGAAAGTATTTTCTGGCAATGAGGGAGTACTTTGTTAGCCTTTTTCTTAGTAAACTAGGGATTCAGAATTAGTTTCAACATTTTTTCAAATCTAAAATTGATAAGAAGTAGATTTTTAAAACTTGATTAGATAAATATATTATAAAGAATCAATATGAGTCAAGAGATTAGGTTCCTGGAGGCAGGCCCAACAAGATTCTCATGTGTAATAGTAACTGACATCTAAATAAGAGTCTCCTAAACAACAAAACTCTGTAAAAGCAAAATTTAAAAAAAAAGGCAAAAAAAAGAGAGTCTCCTAAATCTCAGAATATTTAACGTGGGAAACTTGTTTTCTTTGTCTTTCCTTCTGATTATTTCATTATTAGCTACTACAAAATGAAAAAAAAAAAAGATTGGAGTAGGTGTGCATTTATTCTAGGGGGCAGGCTAGGATCAGAAGACAATCCCTCCTGGATTATTTAACTTACTCTCCAGTATTTGATGAAATAGCTGAAGACCGTTGTAGCAATGTACAGGCAATAGAGAACGGAATAAGCTAAGAACTGAAGGAAGAATTTATAGTTGGAAAATCCAATGCAGTTATTAACCCTAAAAAAGGAAAAAAAGAGAAACATTTGAAATCAGGATCCATTGACTTAGAACACACTGATAGATAGTGAACTATGTTACCTCTGCTACTTTGTTTTCTCTTGTATAGAAACTCAGCAGAAACTGAAGTCCCTCAATAGGAACAGACTGGAAAAACAAGTTCATGTCTCACTCGCTTCTCCTTTTCTTACAGACACAGAGTCACCTGGCCTATCTAATAGTCCTGGACTAGTTCTTGACACACCCAAG
The DNA here is from genome assembly GCA_022376925.1 of Tragulus kanchil. Taxonomy (NCBI): domain Eukaryota; kingdom Metazoa; phylum Chordata; class Mammalia; order Artiodactyla; family Tragulidae; genus Tragulus; species Tragulus kanchil. Next base: position 66,077,736 of record JAIOJX010000001.1, on the reverse strand, counting down.
CAAACCTGGATTTTGGTTGTTGAAATACTACTAAAATCTCAGTAGCTATACTCAGCATACTATAGTATGGCATGTTCTCTTTATAGTTCTCGTTATCATGGTTTCACACTGGTTCTCAAGGTCAGACATAAAAAATTTGTAAAAGAAATGCTTAAATTAACAATCTAGAGTATTTCAAACATCAAGACACTAAAAACAGAGCTGAATTGTATAATTTCAAAGAGAACATTTGTGCTCTCTTTCATTATTATAGCCAATGGACAAGAGGCCATTAGCTCTGTGACACCAGGAATTCATCATCACACCTTTGGTGGTATATTTATTCTTGCTTTAAAATGTTATGCCTCCTCTGTCCCCCACACAAATACAAAGCCCGATGATTTATAGTAGCAGAAACAGGCATTTTACAACTATTCTTAGGAAAGTAGGCATGTTGAGCAACTTTGACCCTATTAGAGGAGAGAAGTGAATCAAAAGGACATACCATGGGCAATGATGGTCCATTTTTAAAACACACCTACAAAAGGAATGAAATACAACGTGATAAACTTCAGAACTGAACTCAAGGTATCACCAGTATTTTTACATGGTACTAGAACACTCATTCTTAGATTTCCACTATCGTGTCTCCAAAACTGTTGTGTCATCAGTTGTTCCTAGGATAACCGAGTCACAGAACTTTAGGATCTTGTTGGCAGCATCTTACATGCCTAAATTCAACCTTTAAGAACCATTGGGAACTCTAGGATATTGACACAGAGAACAGGTCCAAGATATCTCCCCTCACTTTACTTCCTTAGTTTAATAAAAGTAAAGAAGAAAACAGAACATCCCTGGTGGCTCAGTGGATTAAGAATCTGCTTGCCAATTGCCAATGTAGGGACAAAAATTCTACCTCTGGTCCATGAAGATCCCACATGCCTCAGAGCAACTAAGTTTGTGCTCTAGATCCACAACTACTGAAGCCCTGTGCCCTACAGCCCATACTCCACAACAAAAGAAGTCATTGCAGTGAGAAGCTGGCACATTGCAACTAGAGAAAATTCATGCACAACCAAGACCAAACGCAGCCAAAAATGAAATAAATAAAAATTGTATTAAAAAAAGAAGAAAACAGATGACTACAGCCTGTGCTTGAATCAAGGTTAAGAGAAACATGGATGGAACAAGTACTCAAGAAGAAGGACATAAAGATTATGTTTATTAGCATAAAAATGGGATTTTGTAAAACTGAAGCAATTTGAGTAATAAAGTAGTATTGACTTATAACCCCAAATATAAAATAATTATCCATGCCCACATATTGATATAAGTAAATGATTGAATTTGTGCTCCCTTTCATTATTATAGCCAATGGACAAGAGGCCATTAGCTCTGTGACACCAGGAATTCATCATCACACCTTTGGTGGTATATTTATTCTTGCTTTAAAATGTTATGCCTCCTCTGTCCCCCACACAAATACAAAGCCCGATGATTTATAGTAGCAGAAACAGGCATTTTACAACTATTCTTAGGAAAGTAGGCATGTTGAGCAACTTTGACCCTATTAGAGGAGAGAAGTGAATCAAAAGGACATACCATGGGCAATGATGGTCCATTTTTAAAACACACCTACAAAAGGAATGAAATACAACGTGATAAACTTCAGAACTGAACTCAAGGTATCACCAGTATTTTTACATGGTACTAGAACACTCATTCTTAGATTTCCACTATCGTGTCTCCAAAACTGTTGTGTCATCAGTTGTTCCTAGGATAACCGAGTCACAGAACTTTAGGATCTTGTTGGCAGCATCTTACATGCCTAAATTCAACCTTTAAGAACCATTGGGAACTCTAGGATATTGACACAGAGAACAGGTCCAAGATATCTCCCCTCACTTTACTTCCTTAGTTTAATAAAAGTAAAGAAGAAAACAGAACATCCCTGGTGGCTCAGTGGATTAAGAATCTGCTTGCCAATTGCCAATGTAGGGGACAAAAATTCTACCTCTGGTCCATGAAGATCCCACATGCCTCAGAGCAACTAAGTTTGTGCTCTAGATCCACAACTACTGAAGCCCTGTGCCCTACAGCCCATACTCCACAACAAAAGAAGTCATTGCAGTGAGAAGCTGGCACATTGCAACTAGAGAAAATTCATGCACAACCAAGACCAAACGCAGCCAAAAATAAAAATAAATAAAAATTGTATTAAAAAAAGAAGAAAACAGATGACTACAGCCTGTGCTTGAATCAAGGTTAAGAGAAACATGGATGGAACAAGTACTCAAGAAGAAGGACATAAAGATTATGTTTATTAGCATAAAAATGGGATTTTGTAAAACTGAAGCAATTTGAGTAATAAAGTAGTATTGACTTATAACCCCAAATATAAAATAATTATCCATGCCCACATATTGATATAAGTAAATGATTGAATAAAAATGAGGTTGAAGGGCTTCCCCTGGTGGTCCAGTGGATAAGGACACCGCCTTGCAGTGCAAGGGGGCCGGTTCGAGCCCTGGCCTGGGAAGATCCCACGTGCGGCAGAGCGGCTGGACCCATGTGTCCAATCACCGAGCCGGAGCTCTGGAGCGCATGCGCCCAGAGCCGGTGCTCTGCGACAACAGACGCCACCGCGATGGGAGGCCCACAGGAGCCAAAGAACAAAGACGGATGAAAACAGAGAAATAAAAGACCAATAGAAGTGGCCCTCCCGCTCCCCTCCCTCCCCAACCCGACCCCCGCCCGAAATAAATAAATAAATAAATCTTACAAAAAAAAAAAAATGAGGTTGAAGAGACAAATCTCCCATGTAGAGGGATTCCAAATAATTTCTGTAGAAAACTCTGCCTTCAGGGTGGGGGGAGGATAACTTCTCATTTTTTTGTGTTGGTTGCATAGAGAGACTTCTTCTAAAGAGTACAGTGTGGAAGAGAGGGTGAAGAAAGAGTAGCTTTACAGTGGAGAAATCTGACAAACACTACCTCAGTCAGATGCTTAGCACTGCAGTGATAAGTTATGTCTACAGTATGTACCCCTGATATGATGCAATGAAAAGGGTGCTTAACCTCTCTGGTCTTCCTTCCCCCAGAAGATATTACCCAAATATAACCATGAGAAAAATATCAGACAAATCCTAACTGAGAGCATTCTACAACCTATTTGACCATTCTAAAAACTGTCAAGATTATAAAAACAACTCAAGCCTGAGAAACTGTCATAGCTAAGAAAAACCTAAGAAGACACAACAACTAAATGTTGTATGGTATTGTGGAATGGAAGAAGGATATTAGAGAAAAACTGAGGGAATCTAAAGGGAGTATGGACTTTGGTTAAAAACAAAATAATCAATGTTAATTCATTTATTTTAACAGATATACCATATTAACAAAAGATAATAATAGGGGAAATGGTGTGGAACATATGAGAACTATGTTTATAGTAATTCTATTAAATCAAAAACTGTTCTAAAATAAAACATTTATTTTTAAAAATGTGGTTTTATTTCTCTTTCTTTAGAACAGTTTGAATTGTCATCATCCCTATTAGGGTATTTGGTATGTGCTCATTACGATTGAAAGGAAATGGTCTTTAGAATCAACATGTTAGGATAAGTCACTTGGTTGTCAAGGCAACCATCAGTGGCCAAGCTCATCCCAGGGGAATTATGACTGTCACTTACATGGCACAGACAGAGCAGTGGTGGCAGCGATCTGGCTTGATCAAATGGCACCGGTCACAGAATCTTACGGCTATAGGAAAAATAAGATAGTTAGCATTGGTTAGGGGTCAATAAGACACCAAATATTTTACTAGCCTATCTAGATGACTTGTTATACACTGATTACAGATTTTCAAACTCACTTCATTTCAAGTAACCAAGAAAAAGACAGATGACATAAGAGAATTGTGGTATATATTTTTTCCCTGTTGGATCAATCTTAAAAGCACCTTTTGAAGGATGAGTGTAAGGGGAAAAGTTTCCATATCTGGATATCTGATCATAAAATTCTGTATTACAAAACAAATTATACTGTCAATTGTTTGAGTTGTCTTGGGAAAATTATTTAGCCTCTGTTTATTCCAACTTTCCTATTTGAAGACAGAATTCATCATCTATCTCCTGTCTCCAGAGGTTGGATTGTATGAGGAGGATAAAATTCCTAACGCATGGCAAAGAGGGTGGTTCTTAGAATAAGAATTTGAAGAATAGAAGAGACATTCTAAACAATTAGAATTGTGGAACTGACCATTCCACAGATAAAGAAAATAAAGAGCCATATCAAGTGACTTACACCAAATCACACAGTAAGCAAGTGGCAGTGGCAAGGCTGTGATTTGCATGGCTTTTCTGACCCTTTAGTTCAAGATTCTCTTCACTTTGTAAGTATGATATAAAAAATAATTTCTCCTCCCTCTCAACATTCGTCCTTTTTTTTATTTCCTTAGATGAAAGACATTTTCTTTTCCCATTCCTTTTCTGTGTTCATTGATAGAGCATGACTGTTTAATGTGATTATTAAGTGTAACAACTAACATTATGAATAATTTGAAAAAATAAGTGTATTAGGTACTGACCACAAAAACTGTCAATTCAGCAGTGGTTTTATTTCTCTTCTTTAGAACAGTTTGAATTGTCATCATCCCTATTAGGGTATTTGGTATGTGCTCATTACGATTGAAAGGAAATGGTCTTTAGAATCAACATGTTAGGATAAGTCACTTGGTTGTCAAGGCAACCATCAGTGGCCAAGCTCATCCCAGGGGAATTATGACTGTCACTTACATGGCACAGACAGAGCAGTGGTGGCAGCGATCTGGCTTGATCAAATGGCACCGGTCACAGAATCTTACGGCTATAGGAAAAATAAGATAGTTAGCATTGGTTAGGGGTCAATAAGACACCAAATATTTTACTAGCCTATCTAGATGACTTGTTATACACTGATTACAGATTTTCAAACTCACTTCATTTCAAGTAACCAAGAAAAAGACAGATGACATAAGAGAATTGTGGTATATATTTTTTCCCTGTTGGATCAATCTTAAAAGCACCTTTTGAAGGATGAGTGTAAGGGGAAAAGTTTCCATATCTGGATATCTGATCATAAAATTCTGTATTACAAAACAAATTATACTGTCAATTGTTTGAGTTGTCTTGGGAAAATTATTTAGCCTCTGTTTATTCCAACTTTCCTATTTGAAGACAGAATTCATCATCTATCTCCTGTCTCCAGAGGTTGGATTGTATGAGGAGGATAAAATTCCTAACGCATGGCAAAGAGGGTGGTTCTTAGAATAAGAATTTGAAGAATAGAAGAGACATTCTAAACAATTAGAATTGTGGAACTGACCATTCCACAGATAAAGAAAATAAAGAGCCATATCAAGTGACTTACACCAAATCACACAGTAAGCAAGTGGCAGTGGCAAGGCTGTGATTTGCATGGCTTTTCTGACCCTTTAGTTCAAGATTCTCTTCACTTTGTAAGTATGATATAAAAAATAATTTCTCCTCCCTCTCAACATTCGTCCTTTTTTTTATTTCCTTAGATGAAAGACATTTTCTTTTCCCATTCCTTTTCTGTGTTCATTGATAGAGCATGACTGTTTAATGTGATTATTAAGTGTAACAACTAACATTATGAATAATTTGAGCTAATATAATAATTCCAACTGAAGTGTAGCTTAGGCACACATAACTGATCCAACATAATGAACTGTCAATTCAGCAGAGTCTCTGTGTTTATTCTAACAATGCAGTGTTGGTGGTCACTAAAGTATGGGTAGAACTGAGGCAGGGAGAGGTTTGGAAAGGGACATGAATGTTTACGTCCTTCAGCGTGTTTCTAAAGATATAGTCAAATGCCACTGTTCAGTTTAAGCCACCATCACCTCTAATTTAGATGACTGCTATAACTTCCAGTTATTCACTGTGCTTTCATTCTTGACCCTTCATAATACATTCTTTACAGAATAGCCAAGTGATTTGTTAAAATCTAAATCAGGCGCTTCCCTGGTAGCTCGGTGGTAAAAAAAAAAAAAAAAAATCCGCCTCCCAGTGCAGGAGACACGAGTTTGATCCCTGATCTAGGAAGATCCCACATGCCTTGGAGAAACTAAACCTGTGTGTCACAACTGTTGAGCCTGTGCTCAGGAGCCCGGGAGCTGCAACTACTGAGCTTGACTGCTGCAACTACTGAAGCCCATGTGCCCTATAGCCTGTGCTCCACAAGAGAAGCCATCACAATGAGAAGTCTGCTCACTGCAACTAGAGAGTAGCCCCTGCTCACCTGAACTAGAGAAAAACCTAAACAGCAACAAAGACCCAGCAGAGCCAAATATAAATAAAGATCATATCAGTCTACACTAAAAACCTTCAGTGGATTTCCAACACCCTTATCATGGCAAGTCCCCCCACCTTTTTTTTTTTGGCAGGATCTTAGTTCCCCAACCAGGTATTGAACCTGGCCCTAGCAGTGAAAGCACTGAGGCCTAATTACTGGGTCACCAGGGACTTTCTGCAAGTAGTGTTTTCTTATTCAAGTCCTATATCAAATGCATTGCCTCAGAGAAACCTTCTTCTATACTTTATGTCATGAAAAATGTAACCAAATGCTTCAAGTGTTGAGGGAACAGTGATTAATGAAGAACCTGAGAATTCATCCCTTGTTTAAAGAGAGTAGCTACCTCTCAGTTCTAGCTAATTTTTGCCATTGAGAAACACAGATCAAATATTCTCAGTGTCTGAGTTTTCAAGAGAAGCCAGAAATGAGGATTTTCATGTGGAAATATTACAATTGTTAAAAATTAGTGAAAAATGCAAAGTTTTAAAAGACATATAAGAGATCAAACAGAATATATCTCTGGGTCCAACTCTTCCCATATACCTCTGCTTTGTAATCTCTGCTCTACCACAGCATTCTGTTTACTACTGTTTGAAATTATATAGATAATTTCCTATCTCCTTTTCACCATATTTCAGTATGCATGAAGACATTTTAAAAACCACCATGCATTAATCCTCTAACAAAACAAACAATAAATCTTTAATATCATCTAATACCAAGATTATATTGAAACATCCCAAATTGTCATATGGGATCTTAATATTTGTTGAATACATAAATGATAGATGAACATAAATGTCTAACAATATACTTTCCAAAACCCTGAAACATGATCTTCTTTATAGAAACATTAGAACTACTTGTCAAAAAAAATTGGTTTTCTTTTTCTTTTTTTAGGAGCTTTATTTATTTATTTATTCTTGTCATTTAATCCTTAAGGTAACTTTTAGATACAGGCAGTATTAACCTCATTTAATAGGAGAAGAAATTGGGGAATCAGAAAGGTCAACTGGTGAATGTCACATATGGAGGAATAAGTAGGACTTTTTAATGTTCTCATTAGTTATCTATTTTATACATTTGGAATCTTGAAAAATAGCACAGATTGTCTTATTTGTAAAGCAGAAATAGATACAGACATAGAGAAAAAAGTCTTGGTTTTCAAATTTTAAAAGGTGAATTGTCAGCTAGTACTGTTCTACTCACAGATGAAAACTAACAATAACACTCCATACTGAATATTACCAAAGAAAACTGAAGACATTTCTCTGCACAAACACTTGTACAAGAATTTGCATAGCAGATTTACTTATAACAGCTGAGTACTGGAAACAATCCAAATAAGCATCAACTTGTAAATAGATAAACCAACTATAATATTCACACAATGAAATACTACTCCGCAATAAAAGGAATGAAATACACAAGAATGTGAAAGAGTCTGAAAAACATTATACTGAATAAAAGAAGCCAGATACAACAGTACATACTATACTATTCTATTTATACAAAATTCTAGAGTAGGTAGGAAACTCTCAGAATAGTGGTTGTCTTTGATGGTAGTGATGGGATTGATAGGGAAGGAGCATGAGAGAACTTTCTGTGGTGTGGTAGTGTTTACTTTTGATGGTAGTGATGGATTTTAATCTCTGCTCTACCACAGCATTCTGTTTACACAATTATATAGATAATTTCCTATCTCCTTTTCACCATATTTCAGTATGCATGAAGACATTTTAAAAACCACCATGCATTAATCCTCTAACAAAACAAACAATAAATCTTTAATATCATCTAATACCAAGATTATATTGAAACATCCCAAATTGTCATATGGGATCTTAATATTTGTTGAATACATAAATGATAGATGAACATAAATGTCTAACAATATACTTTCCAAAACCCTGAAACATGATCTTCTTTATAGAAACATTAGAACTACTTGTCAAAAAAAATTGGTTTTCTTTTTCTTTTTTTAGGAGCTTTATTTATTTATTTATTCTTGTCATTTAATCCTTAAGGTAACTTTTAGATACAGGCAGTATTAACCTCATTTAATAGGAGAAGAAATTGGGGAATCAGAAAGGTCAACTGGTGAATGTCACATATGGAGGAATAAGTAGGACTTTTTAATGTTCTCATTAGTTATCTATTTTATACATTTGGAATCTTGAAAAATAGCACAGATTGTCTTATTTGTAAAGCAGAAATAGATACAGACATAGAGAAAAAAGTCTTGGTTTTCAAATTTTAAAAGGTGAATTGTCAGCTAGTACTGTTCTACTCACAGATGAAAACTAACAATAACACTCCATACTGAATATTACCAAAGAAAACTGAAGACATTTCTCTGCACAAACACTTGTACAAGAATTTGCATAGCAGATTTACTTATAACAGCTGAGTACTGGAAACAATCCAAATAAGCATCAACTTGTAAATAGATAAACCAACTATAATATTCACACAATGAAATACTACTCCGCAATAAAAGGAATGAAATACACAAGAATGTGAAAGAGTCTGAAAAACATTATACTGAATAAAAGAAGCCAGATACAACAGTACATACTATACTATTCTATTTATACAAAATTCTAGAGTAGGTAGGAAACTCTCAGAATAGTGGTTGTCTTTGATGGTAGTGATGGGATTGATAGGGAAGGAGCATGAGAGAACTTTCTGTGGTGTGGTAGTGTTTACAGAGGTTTTGGTTGCACAGGTGTGTACGTTTGTCATAACACTGAGTGGGACACTTAAGATTTACCCATGTTTTTGTAAGAAAATTTCACCCAAAAAAAAGAAAAATAAAATATTTAGGTGGATCTTACCTACTTACTTTGAAACGCATCAAAAAATAAGATGGGACTTCCTTGGTGGCCCAGTTGTTAAGACTATACCTGCCAAGGCAGAGGTCATGGGTTCGATCCCTGGTCCAAGAAGATCCCATATGCCTAGGAGCAACTAAGCCCGTGTGCCACTACTACTGAAGCCTGCACTCCTCAACGATAGAAGCCACTGCAATGAGAAGCCCATGCAGCACAATGAACAGTAGCTCTCACTTGTCACAAGATGGTTTGCCATCACTGAAAAGTCTACAAATAACAAATGCTGGAGAGGGTGTGAAGAAAAGGGAACTCTCCTACACTCTTGGTGGGAATGTAAATTGCTATGGCCACTATTTAGAACAGTGTGAAAGTTCCTTAAGAAACTAAAAATAGAACTTCGTTTGACCCAGCAATCTCACTCCTGGGCACATATCTGGAGAAAACCATATTTCAAAAAGATACGTGGTAGCTCAGCTGGTAAAGAATCTGTGTGCAATGCAGGAGATCCTAGTTCAGTTCCTGAATTGGGGAGATCCCCTGCTGGCTTAGATGATAAAGAATCCACCTGCAATGAGGGAGACCTGGGTTCCCTCAATGGGTTAGGAAGATCCCTTGGAGAAGGGAATGGTTACCCACTCTAGTATTTTTGCCTGGAGAATTTCATGGCTCGTCCATGTGGTTTCAAAGAGTCGGACACGACTGAGCGACTTTCACTTTCACTGTCTTCACCCCAATGCTCATTGCAGTACTATTTGCAATAGCCAGGACATGGGATCAACCTAAATGTCCATCAACAGCATGGCATATATATATATATATATATATACACACACATATATACATATATATATACACACATATATATATAATGGAATACTACTCAGATATAAAAAAGAATGAAATAATGTCATTTGCAGCAACATGGATGGACCTAGAGATGATCATACTGAGTAAGTCAGATACAGAAAGACAAATACCATAGAATATCACTTATGTGTGGAATCTGAAATATGATACAAATGACCTTATTTACAAAACAGAAACAGACTCACAGTCACAGAAAACAAATTTATGATTATCAAAGGGGAATTGAGGTAGGGAAGAGATAAATTAGGAGTTTGGAATTAGCAGATACAAACTATATATAAAACAAACAACAAGGACCTACTGTATAGCACAGGGAACTGTATTCAGTATCCTATAATAAGCCATAATGGAAAAGAATATACATACATTTATACATGTTTAACTGAATCACTTTGCTGTACACCAGAAACTAACACAATATTGTAAATTAACTATACATTAAAAAATAAATAAAACCAAAGACAGGCTGATGGGTGATGGATAGAGGGATGGATTTGTAGACAGATATATGATAAAATACTAAAATGTTAGTGGTAGACTCCAGTGGTGGGCATAAAGATGTTTATAATGTAATTATGTCATCTTGGATAACTGTTTGGCATTTTTTATAATACTATGTTAAGAAAAAGCTCCATAGGGCTTCCAGTGGTTAAGGACACCGTCTTGCAGTGCAAGGGGTGCTGGTTTGATCCCTGGCCTGGGAAAATTCCAGATGCTGTGGAGCAGCTGGACCGATGTGTCCAACTACCGAGACAGAGCTCTGGAGTGCATGCACCCAGAGCCAGTGCTCTGCAACAAGAGGGGCCACTGAGATGGGAGGCCCACACAGGCCAAAGAACAAAGATGGATGAAAACAGATAAATGAAAGACCAATAGAAGTGGCCAAAAAAAAAAAAAAATGAAGTCAATAAAAAAAAGTATTAAAAAAAAAAAAGTGTTTTCCAAAAAAGAAGAGGGAAAAGGGCAGTCAGAAAGAGAAGGACAAATACAGTATATTAATACATATATATGGAATCTAGTAGGATGGTGATGATGGCACACGCAGTGAAGTGACAGAAAGACAGACATGGACAGTGGACATATGGACATTGTGGGGAAGGAACAGAAGGTAGGAGGCGTAAAGGAAGTAGCATGAAGGCCTGTACTATCATAAGTGAAGAAAATAGCTATAGTCATTGCTCTGTGAGAAAAGGGGATTCTTCGGGGTGCTGTGTGATGGTTGTGAGGGGGGGAAGGGGGGATATACATATGACTAATCTGGGAACATGCATATCTGTAAACAACAAAACTCTGTAAAAGTTAAAAGCAAAATAAAGGTTTAAAAAAATAACAAAATAAAATAAAATATAAACTCTCAAAAAGAAAAAAGAAAAAAAGAAGAGGGAAAAGTGGGCTGGACTAAAGATATTTATGACTCAGCCTTTCTGAGATCCTTGTTGATCTGCCTCCCTAAGTGATTTTAGATGAACTGACCTCCACTCCCAGTTCTTGTGTAAACTGGTAGCTTCTTGGCCATATCAACAAGCATCTGCTTCTGAACCTCAGGTCTCTCTTCATTTTCATAGCGCTCCTTGTCTGTATAGGACAAGTGGAACTGGAGGGAAAAGTAAGAGGTAAGACTTTACTTTTCAAGGTTCACCAAAAATATTAAGAACAACAACAATACCTATTTAGATGAAAATATGTTACTTACCCTTTGATATTCAGGTACCAATTTGGCTTATAACTTTCTCTGAATAACCATCTCATTTATCTTATCTGGCTTTTATCTCAATATTCATAACTCTCTATGATAGGTAATATTGTTTCATAACCAAAGAAAATAAAACTTAAGTACCTTTTCTATGGTTATGCTCACTCAGTAAAAGCAGCAAAACCAAGCCCCAAACCAATTCACTGAGACTTAGGCCATTTCCACTCCATTATACATAATACGGTGTTGCATGAAAACAAGTGATACCTTGCTGCCAAGATCATGTTGATGATAAACTATGCTTGCTACTAAGTTGTATATTTCATAGGTGTCACTCTTGGAGAAGTTGGATGAAACTGCTTGCAACTTGTGTATTCTAATTTTGCAACTGAATAGGCATTTGGATAGTTTCACTATTTCAGAAGCTTTTAGTCTGGTATGGAGCTTGTTGCCATATTTGTGCCACACTTTGCTAATCTTAACAAAAAAAATGGCAACAACTTTCCAAAGTAATACAGACCTGTAAGTTCTCTTCTGTTTGGGCCAAACGGTAGCAGAGATGAAAAAGAAAAAGACCTGTGATCAGATTTTCTGGGTTTAAACTTCATCTCTGCCATTTACTAGTTCAAAAATCACTTTGACAAATCAGACACTCAACTTAAGGTACTTCATCTGTAAAATAGAGGAAATAATATTTACTTCACAAGACTGGTGTAAGACTGTTGCATAATAACAAGTAATAAAATGTCTCTTTTACAAGTCCACTTTCTCAAATCACTCAAAAATATTTGATATTGCCAGTGTTTAAATTTCTAACTATTCTAGATAGCATGTAGCAGTATGATAACTGTGATTTTAATTTACACGCCTTTGATTAGTAATGGCATTCAGCACCATGAGTTTATTGCCATTTGGGTATCATCCTGTAAAATGCCTATTCAAATCTTTTGTCCATTAAAAGTAATTGGGTTACTTTTTATTATTGACTTGTAATGATTTGAGTGATTTATATATTTTGGATACTAGACCTTTGTTGAATATTTTCTACAAGTCTGTGAAAATACTGAATATTTTCTACAAGTTTAATATTTTCTATAGGTCCTCTATACTTCCTTTATGGTGCATTTTGAGTAACAGAAAATCTTGGTGGGAGTGTAGATTTATGCAACCACTTTGGAAAACTGTTTAGCAGTATCTATGTAAGCTAAATATATGCCAGCTTTATGACTCAGCAATTCCGTTCCCAGTTATATAGCTAAGACAAATGAGTGTGTGTGTTTATGTGTTTGTGTGTATATTCCAAAAGATAGGTATAACACTGTTTATAACAGTTTTACTCATAATAGTAAAAATGGGAACAAGTGCCCTTTAATTGGTGAATTGATGAATCAATTGTGATAAAAGAGAATAACTAATAGCAGTAAAAGAGAATGAACAACTGAAACATGCATCAACATGAATGAATCTGAAAAACATTACACTGAGTAAGAGCCTTACAAAAAAAAAAAAAGCACATACTATGATTCTTTTTCTGTGTGAGATTCAAGAACATGCAAAATTAATCTATGGTGACAGAAACATTAGTGGTTACCTCTGAGAGGAAACTGATTGGGAAAGGGTGTGAAGGAGATTTCCGAGGTGTAGAAAAGTTCAGAATCTTAACATGGATGGTGATTATGTGGGCATAAACGTGGGTAAAAATTCATGAAAGTGTACATTTTACAACTTAGTTCTTAGAAAGGAGTATATATTTATACATCAATAAAATAGGAAAACAAATAAATTAATAAAATATTTAATTTAAATATATTTGACTTCAAAAATCTGGAAATGTATAAAATTACTCTATTATAAGAAACATACCTGTGGTCTATTTTTATGGTATCATGTCATTCTAAAGTAGACTTACTTCTTGCAAGTATGTGGAAACGCGTAGGGAAATTTTTGGCCATTACAATAAATACAGCACACTATAGGCATTTAATGGGCTTCCCTGGTGGCTCAGATGGTAAAGAATCTGCCTTCAATATGGGAAACTGGGTTGGATCCCTGGGTCAGGAAGATCTCCTGGAGAAGGGAATGACAACACACTCTAGTATTCTTGCCTGGAGAATTCCATGGACAGAGGAGCCTGGCCGGCTAAGGTCCATGGGGTCACAAAGAATCAGACATGACTGAACAACTAACACTCTCACATGGGGATTTCATAGGTGGAGGCCCAAGTAGTCAAGGATTCTCTGCTGAAATGTACAGACACACACAAGTAAGAATTTTTGAAACCATAAGTCTATAGATAAATACTATAAAATGTTTAACTAGTTAAGGTAAATTTAATATAAAAACTTTTTTTCTTAGAAGAAAAATTAAACTAATTGAAAAGTATACATTTTATTTTTAATTTATATCTTTTTATTGAAGTATGGTTGATTTAAAAGTATAAGGTTTTAAATAATTCTTGCTAATGTTGATAATTAAAAGTAGCACCATGGCGGAGACCTTTAAAGTTCAGGGATGTTCTTGGGAATATATCTTTCTTGTGGTATACTGCTCCAGCTTGGAAGGCAGGGAAACTGTTGTTACAGCTTGTATGTGATAAAACCTTGTGGTTATATGACAAGTAGGCTTTGGTTTGGAATAAGATGTCATGCCTGGATGCCCTATTTCTGGCACTAACCAAGTGTTCTTGATGATTAGAATGTGGTGAACCTGTAAATGCGTTTTAGGTAGGACAGTTGGTGATAGACCAGAATGTATTTGGTATTAGAGAAATTAATATTATGACTATTAAATTGGCCCAAAAGATTAACCTTTTTTTAAAAAATATATAGAAGTGTAAATTTATGCAACCATTTTGGGAAACTTTGGCATTATCTACATAAGCTAAATATATGCCAATATATTTGCTTTTCCTTTTTACCAATTAAAAATGATGAACATGTGGTCTTAAATGTTAGACATTTGCTGTGATTATCTAAATCCTGTCATCATCTCACTCAGTTTAGGCCAACAAAATTCCAAACTTAGCCTTTTTACTGGTCTACAAACTTTAGTGTGATGAGGACAGTTATTTTATTGAGCAAAAATTCACATAACATAAAATTTTATTTTACAATGTACATTTTATAGTGTATAGTCCAGAAGCAGTTAGTACATTCAGTGTTTTGCAACCATCACCACTATCTATTGATAGTTCCAGAATGTATTCTCACTCCAAAAGAAAACTCTCTAAAGATTATCTGGTTATTCCATACTCCCTGTATTCGCATGCTCTGGCAACTACTAATCTACCTTCTGTGTCACTGGAGTTTCCTTTCTGGATATTTCATATGAATGGAATCAAACAACAGGTAGCCTTTGGTATCTGCTATATTTCAATTAGCATACTATTTTCAAGGTTCATCCATGTTGTATCATTATCAGTAATGTATTCCTTTTTGTGGCTGAATAATATTCCATTGTATAGACATGCCACATGGTTTACCCATTTAAATGGATAAATATTGATGGACATTTGGTGCCTTCACAACTTTTGGTTACAGTGAATAGTGACATCTGTTTTTAATTCTCTTGAGTATATACTTAGGAGGAGAATTGCTGGATCACATGGCAATTCTATGTTTAACCTTATGAGGAAATGCAAAACTGTTTTGCACACCAGCCACACTATTTAAATTCCCAGTAGCAATGTATGAGGATTCGGAGTTCTCCATATTCATACTAACACTTGTATTTCTTTGCCTTTTTTTCTTTCTTCCTAATGTGCCTTGTTTTGTTTTTATTACAATTATTTTTATTACATCCCTTGGAGGCTGTATGTTTGAATTCATGGGATAAAATTTTAAAGATGTAAAAGACACTCTTGGGCTCCCCTGGTGGTTCAGTGGGTAAGGACACCGCCTTGCAGTGCAAGGGGTGCCGGTTTGATCCCTGGCCTGGGAAGATCCCACGTGTGGCAGAGTGACTGGACCAATGTATCCAACTACATATGACTAATCTGGGATCATACATATCTGTAAATAACAAAACTCTGTAAAAGTAAAATTTAAAAAATTAAAAAAAATATATATATATAAAAAGACACTCATTATTAGGGAAAGTCATGAACTGATCACAAGATGATAGACCTCTACACTGGTTCCATCCAATCCAGTCTGGTTTTTATCTTCCTGCATAGCATTATTCAGATGGACTTACTTTTTTATTATTTTTAATAAATAAAGACAATAGCATTTCAAGAAAGTGTGTCCAACTACTACAATTTTTCACCTCCCCAAGTTAACTTTTTCCGTAGTTTTTGCCATTTTCTTATGGTTCATAATTCTTTACATTTTATGTCCGTTAACTGTGGACACAATAATGTTTCACAAACTAGAGCTTTGAAATCTAGAATAATAAGCATCTGTTTAGTTCAAGGGTCTTTGTGCTGGCAATTTTGGCTAAATTGATTAAGCAGTTCTGGTTCCCAAACCCACTCACACATCTGGTCTGACTATTGACTCATCTTGGTTGGGATGACTCTGATGACTCATTTCTGCTCCCATGTTTGTTTCGCATCCTCGAGCAGGCTAGACTGGCATGTTGTCAAAGTGGTGATAGAAGGGAAGCACAAATGGAAACACGTAAGGGCTCTTTCAAGCATCTGCTTAGTTCATATCTACTAACATCCTGTTGGGTAAAGCAAGTCACATGGCTAGAAGCAGAGAGAGTGGAAGGACATCAGAGGCTATGGAAAAATGCATCCCTTTCTTGCCTGGAAAAAGCCCATGGACAGAGGAGCCTGGTGGGCTACAGTCCATGGGGTTGCAAAGAGTCAGACATGACTTAGCGACTAAACCTACAAAAACAAGAAGGTGTAAGGAATTAGAACAACTGATGTGATCATTCTACCATACCTACAACCTTTTTTTTTGCTTCTTTGGCAAAGAAGAGAGCTCAGCTGATTAGGAATTTGGTTTGATTTAATACTAGAGGATTACTGACTATTTTTTCCTTTATATTTAAAAAAATTTCCATTCAGTAAAATTTGCCTTTTTACGGTTTATAATTCCATGATTTCTTTTATTTGATATATTAATTTCATGTGTATAGTATAGTGATTTGACATCTATATGCATTGCAAAATGATCACTATAATATCCAGTCATCTGTCACCATACAAAGTTAGCACAATATTCACTGCATTTCATATGCTGTATATTACATCTCCGGAATACATTTTATAACTGGGAGTTTATGCCTCTTGCTCCCCATCACCAATTTTGCCCCCTTCCTACCCTCCTTCCCTCTGGCAACCATCTCTGGCAATCTGTTCTCTGTGCCTATGAGTCTGAGTTCTGTTTTGCTTGTTTTGTGTTATAGATTCCATATATAAGTGAAATTATGTGGTATCTGTCTGACTTATTTTACTTAGCATAATACCCTCATGTTTCAACCATGCTGTTGCAAATGGCAATATTCCTTTCTTTAATGACCAACTAATATTCCATTGTGTATATATCACATATATATCACATCTTCTTTACTCATTCATACCCCATATTATTATTTTTTTTTTGGATGAAGTAGAAAAAAATAACTTTATTGCTTTGCCAGGCAAAAGAGGCCACAGCAGGCTCATGCCCTGAAAATCATATGTACCAATCTGGAGTGGGTAATGAGTTTTATAATAATGGTTCAAAGCAGATGTGATCAGCTCATAGACATTCTTGTGATTGTCTGGGGATGAGGTAAGTGTGAGTCAGCATCATCAGCCTTCTGGTTCCAACCTGTCTGGGGTCTCCTTCTTATAGGTAGCATACAATTAACATCTCTCAACCTGGTAGTCACATACCATATTCTTTATCCATTCAGCATTTAAGTTGCTTCCATATCTTGGCTACTGTAATAATGTTGCAATGAACATAGAAGTGTATATGTGTTTTCTAATTTGTGTTTTTGTTTTCTTCGGATTTGTTGTTGTTCAGCCACTCAGTTCACGGGGATCTTTCTGCAGCACACCAGGCTTCCCTGTCCTTCACCATCACCTGCAGCCTGCTCAAACTCATGTCCATTGACTCAGTGATGCCATCCAACCATCTCATTCTCTCTTGTTCCCTTCTCCTACTGCCTTCAATTTTGCCCAGCATCAGGGTCTTTTCCAATGAGTCAGCTCTTCACATCAGGTAGCCAATGTATTGGAGTTTTAGCTTTAGCATCATTCCTTCCAGTGAATACTCAGGTTTGATTTCCTTTAGGATTGACTGGTTGGGTCTCCTTGCAGTCCAAGGGACTCTCAAGAGCCTTCTCCAACACCACAGTTTAAAGGCATCAATTCTTTGGCGTTCAGCCTTCTTTATGGTCCAACTCTCACATCTACACATGACTACTGGGAAAATTATAGCTTTGACTATATGGACTTTTGTCAGCAAACTAATATCTGTGTTTTAATACACGGTCTAGGTTTGTCATTGCTTTTCTATCAAGGAGGAAGTTTCTTTTTATTTCATGGCCGCAGTTACTGTTGGTGGAGATTTTGGAGCCCAAGAAAATAAAGTCTGTCACTGTTGCCATTATTTACCCATCTATTTGCCATGAAATGATGGGGCTGGATGCTATGATCTTTGTTCAGATAATATGGTAGTTTTATATTTATTTTTTAAATTTATTTTTTCATTGGAGGAAAACTGCTTTCAATGTTGTGTTGGTTTCTGCCATACAACAATGCAAATTAGCTATAATTGTGCATATATCACTTCCCTCTTGAGCCTCCCTGACCCCTCTCCTCTGAAGGAAAGTTGGATGAATGGAGACAGTAGCATCAACATATATGCACTATGATGTGTAAAACAGATAGCTGGTGAGAAGTTGCTATTTATTTTTTTGAGGGACCTCTATACTGTTTTCCATGCTGGTTGCACCAATTTATATTCCACCAACAGTGAATGAGTATACCTCTTGCTCCACATCCTTACCAGAACTTGTTATTTCATGTCTTTTTTTTATAATAGCCATTCCAACTGGCATGAGGTGATATCTCACTGTGGTTTTGACTTGTATTTCCCCAATAATTAGTGATAAGGAGCATCTTTTCATGTGTTTGTTGGCTATATGCATATCTTTGGAAAAGTGCCTATTCAGGTTCTCTGCCCAATTTTTAATCAGATTGTTCTTTGGTACTGAGTTGCATGAGTTCTTCATATATTTTGGATATCAACTCCTTATTTGGCATATGACCTGAATATATCTTCTTGAATTCAGTAGCTTTCCTTTTTGTTTTGTTGATAGTTTCCTTTGCTGTACAGATGCCTTTAAGTTTGATGTAGTTCCACTTGTTTATTTTTGCTTTTGTTGCCCTTGCCTTTGGAGTCAGATCCCTAAAATCATTGCTAAGAATGATATCAAGGAACTTACTACCTATGTTTTAATCTCAGAGTTTCTTAAAAAGGGCCCAAACCTCCCACATCTAAACATGACTACTGGGAAAATTATAGCTTTGACTATATGGACTTTTGTCAGCAAACTAATATCTGTGTTTTAATACACGGTCTAGGTTTGTCATTGCTTTTCTATCAAGGAGGAAGTTTCTTTTTATTTCATGGCCGCAGTTACTGTTGGTGGAGATTTTGGAGCCCAAGAAAATAAAGTCTGTCACTGTTGCCATTATTTACCCATCTATTTGCCATGAAATGATGGGGCTGGATGCTATGATCTTTGTTCAGATAATATGGTAGTTTTATATTTATTTTTTAAATTTATTTTTTCATTGGAGGAAAACTGCTTTCAATGTTGTGTTGGTTTCTGCCATACAACAATGCAAATTAGCTATAATTGTGCATATATCACTTCCCTCTTGAGCCTCCCTGACCCTCTCCTCTGAAGGAAAGTTGGATGAATGGAGACAGTAGCATCAACATATATGCACTATGATGTGTAAAACAGATAGCTGGTGAGAAGTTGCTATTTATTTTTTTGAGGGACCTCTATACTGTTTTCCATGCTGGTTGCACCAATTTATATTCCACCAACAGTGAATGAGTATACCTCTTGCTCCACATCCTTACCAGAACTTGTTATTTCATGTCTTTTTTTTATAATAGCCATTCCAACTGGCATGAGGTGATATCTCACTGTGGTTTTGACTTGTATTTCCCCAATAATTAGTGATAAGGAGCATCTTTTCATGTGTTTGTTGGCTATATGCATATCTTTGGAAAAGTGCCTATTCAGGTTCTCTGCCCAATTTTTAATCAGATTGTTCTTTGGTACTGAGTTGCATGAGTTCTTCATATATTTTGGATATCAACTCCTTATTTGGCATATGACCTGAATATATCTTCTTGAATTCAGTAGCTTTCCTTTTTGTTTTGTTGATAGTTTCCTTTGCTGTACAGATGCCTTTAAGTTTGATGTAGTTCCACTTGTTTATTTTTGCTTTTGTTGCCCTTGCCTTTGGAGTCAGATCCCTAAAATCATTGCTAAGAATGATATCAAGGAACTTACTACCTATGTTTTAATCTCAGAGTTTCATGGTTTCAGGTGTGACATTCAAGTCTTTAATCCATTTTGAGTTAATTTGGGTATTTAGTATAGGATGTAGTTCAATTTCATTCTTTTGATTGTATCTGTTTTGCTATTTATGTTTTAGCTGTCTGGTGTGCAATGGCATCTTATTGTGGTCTTGATTTGTATTTCTCCATTGTATACATATATACATATATATTGTTTAAAGAAATGTTTATTGAAATCTTCTGCCCATTTTTTAAAGGATAGTCCTTATTGAAAATATTAAGGATCAGCTTTTCAGCAAGTTGTACTGTAACAATTGGACATAATACTTAAAAAACCATCAACAAAGACTTCACATTTCACACAGATTACCTCAAAATGGATCACATGTCTAAATATAAAGCACTATGTTAATTTTCATAATAACAGTATACATGACTATTATTTTATTTTTATAAAAGTAATGCATGTTCATTTTAGAACATGTGTACATTACAGAAAAACATACAGAAAAAAATTACTCCCAATCTTACCATTCATAACCATTACTATTTTGGTGTACGGTATTCCCTTTTATTTTTGTATACAATCATTCCTTAAGAGTTTTGCATACTTCTTTTCACATAATATTCACTTTATATTTTTTCTTTCAGTTTTATTGACATTCAGCACTGTATGTTTAAAATATACAGCATAATGATTTGATTTATATATATATAAACATTCTCTCATGTGCCTATACCATATTTTTTTCTTTGGTACTGAGTTGCATGAGTTCTTCATATATTTTGGATATCAACTCCTTATTTGGCATATGACCTGAATATATCTTCTTGAATTCAGTAGCTTTCCTTTTTGTTTTGTTGATAGTTTCCTTTGCTGTACAGATGCCTTTAAGTTTGATGTAGTTCCACTTGTTTATTTTTGCTTTTGTTGCCCTTGCCTTTGGAGTCAGATCCCTAAAATCATTGCTAAGAATGATATCAAGGAACTTACTACCTATGTTTTAATCTCAGAGTTTCATGGTTTCAGGTGTGACATTCAAGTCTTTAATCCATTTTGAGTTAATTTGGGTATTTAGTATAGGATGTAGTTCAATTTCATTCTTTTGATTGTATCTGTTTTGCTATTTATGTTTTAGCTGTCTGGTGTGCAATGGCATCTTATTGTGGTCTTGATTTGTATTTCTCCATTGTATACATATATACATATATATTGTTTAAAGAAATGTTTATTGAAATCTTCTGCCCATTTTTTAAAGGATAGTCCTTATTGAAAATATTAAGGATCAGCTTTTCAGCAAGTTGTACTGTAACAATTGGACATAATACTTAAAAAACCATCAACAAAGACTTCACATTTCACACAGATTACCTCAAAATGGATCACATGTCTAAATATAAAGCACTATGTTAATTTTCATAATAACAGTATACATGACTATTATTTTATTTTTATAAAAGTAATGCATGTTCATTTTAGAACATGTGTACATTACAGAAAAACATACAGAAAAAAATTACTCCCAATCTTACCATTCATAACCATTACTATTTTGGTGTACGGTATTCCCTTTTATTTTTGTATACAATCATTCCTTAAGAGTTTTGCATACTTCTTTTCACATAATATTCACTTTATATTTTTTCTTTCAGTTTTATTGACATTCAGCACTGTATGTTTAAAATATACAGCATAATGATTTGATTTATATATATATAAACATTCTCTCATGTGCCTATACCATATTTTCTTTATCTGTTTATGAACAAGTAGGTATTTCCATATATTTATTATGGAATAATAAATTATTACTATGGAGTACAGGTATCTCTCAGAGATACAGATTTCATTTCCTTTGGATGCATATCAAGAAGTGGGGTTGCTATATCATATGGTAGTTCTAATAATGCTTTTTGAGGACCACAATGCACTGTTTTGCATAATGGCTGTACCAATTTACATTCTCATGAACAGTGTTCAAAGGTTCCCTTTCTCCACATCCACACCAACACTTAAGTTTTAACTTTTTGATGATAGCATTTGACAGCTGTGAGGTGATGCTTCATGTGGGTTTTATTTGCATTTCCTTGATGATTAGTCAGGCTGAGCACCTCTTAATACACCTATTGGGCATGCATTATGTCTTCTTTTGGAAAATACTTAAGTCCTTCTCTCATCTTTAAATGGGATTATTTGGGGTGTTTTTTTGCTATTGAGTTGTAATGGTAATCAAGTATTTTCTCCTATTCCATAGGTTGCCTTCATTGTGTTGATTGTTTCCTCTGGTGTGCAAAAACTTTTTAGTTTGATATACCCCTAATTGTTTGTTTCGTTTTTTTTTTTGTATGTGCTTTGGTCTCAAATTCAAAAAATCATGCCAAGACCAGTATAAGAATTTTCCTATGTTTCCTTCTAGGATTTTTATGTTTTCAGGTCTTATATTTAAGTCTTTAATCCACTTAAAATTAATTTTTGTGAATAGTCTGAAATAAAGGTCCAATTTTATTCTTTTGCATGTGGATATCCAGTTTTCTCAACAACATTTATTGAAAGATATTATCACTTTCTCATTATGTATTCATGGCAACTTTGTTGACAATTAGTTGACTGTATGTGGATAAGCTTATTTCTGGGCTCTTAGTTCTGTTCCATTGGTCTTTATGTTGTTTTTAATGCCAGTATCATACAGTTTTCGTTACTATTAGCTTTATAGAATAATTTGAAATCAGGGAGTGTGATGCTTCCTGCTTTTTTTTTTTTTCCTTGCTCAAGATTGCTTTAACCTATTTGGGATCTTCTGTGGTTACAAATGAACTTCAGGATTTTTTTTTTCTATTTCTGTAAAAAGTACCATTGGAATCTTGATAGGGATTACACTGAGCCTATGGATGGCTTTGGAGAGTATGAACATTTTAACAATTTAATTCTTCCAATCCATAAGCATGATATGGATTTATTTGTGTTTTCAATTTATTTCATCATTGTTTTATAGCTTTACTTGTACAGACTGTTGACCTCTTTGGTTAAATTTATTCTTAAGTATTTTATTTTTTATGCTATTGTACATGGAATAGTTTTCTTAATTTCCTTATTGGATAACTTGTTTTTATGGTATAAAGATACAACTGATTTTTTTTAATCCTGCAATTTTACCAAATTCATTTATTCTAAAAATATTTGATGGAGCTTTTAGGGTTTTCTATACGTAAGATTTTTTCACATGTAAAGAGAAAAGTTGACTTCTTCCTTTCTTATTTGTATGCCTTTTGTTTCCTTTTCTTGCCTAATTGTTCTGGCTAGGACTTCCAGTACTATGTTAAATGGTAAGGGTGGGAGTGGGCTTCCTTGTTCATGGTATTAGAGGAAAATTTTTCAAATTTTCACCATTGAGTATGATGTTAACTGTGGGCTTGTGATCTTTATTACCTTGAGGTACATTTGTTCTATACTTTAAATTGTTGAAAATTTTTATCATGAGAGGATGTTGTACTTGTAAAATGTTTTTCTCTCTGTATCTTCTGAGATGATTATATGATTTTTTAATCTTTAAAAGATAGTGTATCAGATTTATTTGATTTAAATATGTCAAACCATCCTTACATCCCAGGTATCAATTCCACTTGACTGTGCTGAATGATCCTTTTATTATGCTGTTGAATTTGGTTTGACAGTATTTTGTAAAGGATTTTAAAATCTATGTTCTTTGGGGATACTGGTCTACTTTCTTGTAGTGTCCTTGTCTGACTTTGGTATTGTGGCAATGTTGTCCTTATAAAGTAAGTTTTTTATAAAAAAATTATTTTTGGCTGCACTGTTTGTCATTGCTGTTCATGGGCTTTCTCTATTTTTGGTGAGTAAGGCTTCTCTTTAGCTGTGGTGCATGGGTTTCTCATTGCAGTAATGTTGCAGAGCATGGGCTCTAAGAGCATGCTGGCTTCAGTAGTTATGGCACATAGGTTTAGTAGCCCCATAGCATGTGAAATCTTCCCAGTGCAGAAATTAAACCTGCATCCCCTTTGTTGGCATGCACATTCTTAACCACTGGATGAACAGGCAAGTTCTAAAATAAGTTTTGAAGCATACTATTCTCTTCAATTTTGTGGGAAGAATGTGTAAAGGATTAGTATAAATCCTTCTTTAAATGTTTGATAGAATTCTCTGGTGGCGCCATCTGGCCCTAGACTTTTTATTTATTTGAAGATTTTTTTAAATTACTGATTCAAAATTACTTGGTTTTGATCTGTTCAGGTTTTTAATTTCTTCATGTTTCAGCCTTGGTAAGCTGTATATTTCTAGGAATACCCACTCCTAGATTATCCAATTTATTAATTGTTAATAGGAGTTTCTTATGATCCTTAGAATTTTTGTGGTATCACTTGTAACATATCTTTTTAAAGTTTATTTACTTGAGTCTTCTCTTCTTCTAGTTAGTCTAGCTATAGGTCTGACAATTTTTTTTTTATCTTTTCAAGAAACCAGATCTTTGTTTCTTTGATTTTTCTTATTGTTCCTCTAGTTTTTATTTCATTTGTTTCTGCTCTGATATTTGTTATTTCTTTCCTTTTAGTAGTTTTGGGCTTGTTTTCTTCTTTTTCTAGTTCTTTGAGATGAAAACTTAGGTTATTTGAGATATATCTTTTTTCTCAATGTAAGTATTAATTGTTACGAACTTCCCTCTTAGAACCACTTTTACTGCATCACATAAATTTGGGTATACAGTACTTCTATTTTCATTTCTGTGAACATATTTTTTGATTTCTCTTGATTTCATCTTTTTTAAAAGGATTTTTTTTTTTTGATGTGGACCATTCCTAAAGTTTTTATTGAATTTATTACGATATTGCTTATGTTGTTTTTCTTTTTTTTTGATCGTGAAGTATGTAGGATCTTAGTTTCCCAACAAGGGATCAAACCAGTACCACCTGCATTAGAAGGTGAAACCTAAACCACTGTACCACCAGGGAAGTCCCTCTCTTGATTTCTTCTTGACTTACAGGTTGCTCAGGAGGGTGTTGCTTAATTTTCACATTTGAGTGAATTTTGACATTTCCTTTTGTTGTTGATTTCTACTTTTGTACAATTATATTAGGAAATATCCTTGATATAGTTAAATTTTCTTAAATTTTAACACTTGATTTGTGGCCTAATATATGACATACCCTGGAAAATTTTCCAGATGTGCTTGAAAAGAATGTGCATTCCACTGGTGTGTAGAATGTTCTGTGCATATCTGTTGGGCTCATTTGATCAATAGCATTATTTAGATTTGTTTTTTCCTTATTACTTTTCTGTGAAGATGATCTCTCCATTGATAAAATTGGGATATTAAAGTCCTCTATTATTATTTTATTCTCTCTATTCCTCCCTTCAGTTTTGTTAATATGTGCTTTATCTATTTAGATGCTCTAATTTTTAAGGTGCATACATATTTACAATTTTCATATCCTCTTGATGAATTTACCCTTTTAGTATTATATAATGATCTGTTTCCACTTACAGTTTTTGACTTAAAGTCTATTCTGTGTGATATACTATGGCTATCCTTGATCGCTTTTGGTTTCCATTTGCAAGGAATATCTTTTTTGATTCCTTCACTTTCAGCTTATATGTATCCTTAAATCTGAAATGATTCTCTTATATGCAGTATGTAATTATCTCTTATTTTTAAAATTCATTCAGCTATTGTGTGTCTTTTGACCAGAGAATTTAACCTATTAACATTTGAAGTAATACTTGATAGGTAAGGATGTACTATACCATTTTATGAATTGTTTTCTTGCCATTTTGTAGTTTCTTTTTTTCTCCTTAGTGTTTCCCAATGTGTTTTGATTTTCTGTAGTAGTGTACTTTTATTTTCCTTATCTTTGCGTGTCTGCTAGAAGTTTTCCAACTGGTGATTATCACGGAGCTTACATAAAACAGTTTATATTTACAACATTCTATTTGAAGCTGGTAAGAAGTTAACCTCAATTGCATACAGAAACACTATCCTATTACTTCCTCCCCAAACTGTATACATTTGATTTCACAATTTACATCTTTTTATAGTATATCTATTAATACTATTTATTCACAGTTATATTCAATACTTTGTTTTTTAATCTTTATATCAGAGTTGAAAGTGATTTACATACCACCATTACAGTATTACAGTATTTTGAATTGTTCTATATATTAAACATTACCAGTATTTTTTTTTTACTTTCATAGGTCTTCTCATTAGTAACTAGCATCTTTTCATTTCATTGTCAACATTTCTTGTAAGGCAATTCTTCTAGTTCCCCTTTTGTTTGTTTGGGCACTATCATTTCTGAAGGATGGCTTTGCTGGCTAAAACCACCTTGACTGATAAGTTTTTTCTACAAGTATTTTAAAATACATCATTCTACTACTCTGTTCTAGCCTACAGGTTTTCTTCCGAGAAATCCACTGATAGCTTTATGTAAGTTTCCTTATGAGTGACAGAGACTCTCTCTTTCTGATTTCAAAATTCCTTGTTTAAGAGGGAGGGGACACGTGTACGCTTATGGCTGATTCATGATGTGTGGCAGAAAACATCACTATATTGCAAAGTAATTATCCTCCAATTAAAAAAAAAAAACTTGTCAAAACAAAAAGTTCCTTGTCTTTGACTTTTGAAAGTTTGATTATAGCATAACTTGCTGAAGTTCTCTTTTCTTGAAACTGGGGACTTTAGAGCTTCATGTGCCTAGATAGCCATATTACTCCCCAGATTTAGGAAATTTTTAGCCATTATTTATTTAAATAAGTTCTCTGCCACTTCCTCTCTTCTTCTTTTATCCCCCTAATGCATATATTTTTGTGCTTTATGGTGTCCCACAGGTCCCATGAACTGTCTTTACCCTATCATTCTTTTTTCCTTTTGTTCTTCTAACTGTGGAATTTAAAATCACTTATCCTTGCATTTTTATGCTCTTTCTTCTGATTGATCAAGTCTGTCATTTATGCTCTCTGTATTATTTTTTCATTTCATTCACTGTGTTTTTCAGCTCCAAATTTTTGGGGGGAGGTCTTTTTTAAAAATTATTTACCTTTGTTTACCTTCTTGCTTTGTTCCTGGTTTTGCTGAGTTGTCTGTGTTCTCTTGTATTTTTGATATTTGATGCATGAGTGCCTATGGAGATGCTGTGGAGCCAGAATTTGGAATGGAGGCATGTGTGAAGCCACTGGAGTGGTTCCAGGGTCTAGGGTGGTGGTGGTGCTAGTGCCTAGGGCACAGGCACCCCCACTGCAGTGCTGGTAATGGTGTGCAAGGTGCATGCACTTGCAGAGCAGATATGGAGTTATGGTATGGATGGCAGATATGGAGCTATGGTATCCATGCATGATACATGAATGGCTAAAAATTTCCAAAATGGGGTTTCCCTGGTGATCCAGTGGGTAAAGAGTCCACCTTGCAGTCCAGGGGATACTGGGTCAATCTCTGGCATAGAAGATCCCACATGCCGCAGAGCGGTGGGACCAATGGTCCAATTACGAGTCAGCACTCTGGAGCATGTGTGCCCAGAGCTGATGCTCTGCAGCGGGAGAGGCCACTGTGATGCAAAGCCCCCACAGGCCAAAAAGAACAAAGATGGATGCAAAATAAATAAATGAAAGACCAATAATTAAAAGAAGCCAAAAAAATTTTTTTTTAAATTTCCTAAATGGAGCTATGGTATTGAAAGGGGTGAATAGGCAGACTTGGTAAGGAGGCCAGTGGTTTTCATGGAGGAGGAGGAGGGGGAACACACATTTTCTAGCCTAAATGTTTGCCATGAGAAAGATCTACACTGAGACTAACTTTATTGTCTTATGGAGGCAAACTATTTTGCATTGGTATGTCTCACGTAATCTAGATTCTCTGCCACTTCCTCTCTTCTTCTTTTATCCCCTAATGCATATATTTTTGTGCTTTATGGTGTCCCACAGGTCCCATGAACTGTCTTTACCCTATCATTCTTTTTTCCTTTTGTTCTTCTAACTGTGGAATTTAAAATCACTTATCCTTGCATTTTTATGCTCTTTCTTCTGATTGATCAAGTCTGTCATTTATGCTCTCTGTATTATTTTTTCATTTCATTCACTGTGTTTTTCAGCTCCAAATTTTTGGGGGGAGGTCTTTTTTAAAAATTATTTACCTTTGTTTACCTTCTTGCTTTGTTCCTGGTTTTGCTGAGTTGTCTGTGTTCTCTTGTATTTTTGATATTTGATGCATGAGTGCCTATGGAGATGCTGTGGAGCCAGAATTTGGAATGGAGGCATGTGTGAAGCCACTGGAGTGGTTCCAGGGTCTAGGGTGGTGGTGGTGCTAGTGCCTAGGGCACAGGCACCCCCACTGCAGTGCTGGTAATGGTGTGCAAGGTGCATGCACTTGCAGAGCAGATATGGAGTTATGGTATGGATGGCAGATATGGAGCTATGGTATCCATGCATGATACATGAATGGCTAAAAATTTCCAAAATGGGGTTTCCCTGGTGATCCAGTGGGTAAAGAGTCCACCTTGCAGTCCAGGGGATACTGGGTCAATCTCTGGCATAGAAGATCCCACATGCCGCAGAGCGGTGGGACCAATGGTCCAATTACGAGTCAGCACTCTGGAGCATGTGTGCCCAGAGCTGATGCTCTGCAGCGGGAGAGGCCACTGTGATGCAAAGCCCCCACAGGCCAAAGAACAAAGATGGATGCAAAATAAATAAATGAAAGACCAATAATTAAAAGAAGCCAAAAAAATTTTTTTTTAAATTTCCTAAATGGAGCTATGGTATTGAAAGGGGTGAATAGGCAGACTTGGTAAGGAGGCCAGTGGTTTTCATGGAGGAGGAGGAGGGGGAACACACATTTTCTAGCCTAAATGTTTGCCATGAGAAAGATCTACACTGAGACTAACTTTATTGTCTTATGGAGGCAAACTATTTTGCATTGGTATGTCTCACGTAATCTAGATGGCCAAAGACCATCCTCTGGCTAATTTTATGTTAATGTTGTGGGAGTGGATCTAGTAAGACCTTTGCAACCTTAAAATATTCTTTTGATCTATTGTTAATAACCAACTGGAAAGTACAAAACACCTTGCCTAAACTAGCTTCTGGGGGAACTCTTCTATCCCCCTTCCAGTTCCATTAGGTGGAAGATTTTTCTATCCCTTTCTTTCATTAATAAAACTTTTCCTGCATGAAGCTCTGATTGACCAAAGGCAAGTCTTTTTGATCCCAATGTGAAATCTTCTCCTTTGGAGATCAAGAATCTGACACCATTCATGGTAAGCTATCTTACCATCATCTATCAGTATTCAAGCATGTATTCAAGTAGTGGCTTGGGTGTTCCATGTTTGAGCACTTATGAAACAGCTAATGGGCCTGTGTTCTAGAGGGTAGGTGCACCAACTGCAGCAGTGCTCCAGTTTCTGTAGTGTGGGCATATGCAGAGTGGCTGTGGATCCAGGGTCCATAGCATGGAGTGTTCATGGAGTGATAGTGTCACTAGTGTCTGGGGCACTGCTATGCCCTGGTGGGTCAGTCACTCTGGTGTCTGAATTATTGTGGATGTGGAAGGGCCATGGAGCCAGTTTATGGAGCACAGGCAGACAGAGTCTGGTGGAAGGTGCTGGGGTCTGGTGGTAGGTTCACATGGAGTGGCCACAGGTCTGGCGCCTAGGGCAAGCAGAGGGTTAGGGGAGGTGGCAGCCCTGGTACTGGGATAGCACAACAGTGGCTTCCTCTTCTTTTGTTTTTTTTTTTTAAAGATTTATTTATTTATTTTGGGCGGGGGTCGGGTTGGGGAGGGAGGGGAGCGGGCGGGTCACTTCTATTGGTCTTTCTCTATTTTCACCCGTCTTTGTTCTTTGGCTCCTGTGGGCCTCCCATCGCGGTGGCGTCTGTCGTCGCAGAGCGCCGGCTCTGGGCGCATGCGCTCCAGAGCTCCGGCTCGGTAATTGGACACATCGGTCCAGCCGCTCCGCGGCATGTGGGATCTTCCCAGGCCAGGGATCGAACCGGCGCCCCTTGCACTGCAAGGCAGTGTCCTTACCCACTGGACCACCAGGGGAAGCCCAATAGTGGCTTCTTGTAGAGAAGTCTCAGTAATGTCTCAGACTCTAGGGAGTCTATTGCAATGTTGGCTGTTGCTTAATTCATTGGCAAAAGCTGCCAGTGTCCTCTGCAGAGCTGGCTGCTGGGTCCACTCCAACAAACTATATTGGGTCCTATACTGTTAAAGCTGGAGAAATTCATGACTATCATGGGAGCTGTTGAGACCATCAGCAGCAAAAGTCACAGAGCAGGCCACTGGGGACTGTATTGGCATCTGTAACATGGCAGATACTGATAGCCACTGTCCTGCTTCTTTGTTCTTAGCCCTCTTCAGATGTTCTTCTGATGTCTCAGCCATCTTGATTTCGCCTACAATCCTTTCTGTGTGGTTATTCTCTATTTTCGTTCCACTGTGTTATTTCAGGTTCTTAGACACAAGCCTTCTGAGGGATATTTTCATTTATGTATAGCTATCTGTTGTATTTTGTGAGGGGGCAGATGGAGGCTGGTATGTTCTACTCTGCCATCTTTCTGACATCACTTAAATCTTTTTCTTCTTTGAGTCTTGTAACAGTTTTTGGTTTAAAGCCTCTTTGTGTGATATTACTATTAATATGGGCTTCTATCTACTCTTGGTTTCTTTTGATTACTGTTTGCTTAGAATAAATTTTTCCATCCTTTCACTTTCAACCTATTTATGTTTTTGGTCCTAAAGTGAGCCACTTATAGACAGCATAAAGATAGATGACAATGTTTATCCATTATGCCAATGCCTGCCTTTTAATTAATTAAGTTAATCCATTTATATTTCGAATCATTACTCATAAGAACTTCTGCCATTTTCTACTTTCTATATATCTTGTATCTCATGTTCCTCAGTTTGTGTTTTTTAAAAAATTTATTGGAATAAAAATGATTTACAATGTTGTATTAGTTTCTGGCATATAGCAACATGATTCAGTTATACATATACATACATTCACTCTTTTTATACATTTTTTTCTTATACAGGTTATCATAGAATATTGAGTACAGCTCCCTGTGCTATACAGTAGGTCCTTGCTAGTTATCTACCTTGTATGTAGTGGTGTGTGTATGTTTATCCCATGTTCCTGATTTATCCCTCTCCACAACATTTTTCCTTTGGCAACCATAAGTTTGTTTTTGATATGCATAAGTCTGTTTCTGTTTTGTAAATAAGTTCTTTTTTAAAAAAAAATTAGATCCAACATATGAGATATAATATGATGTTTGTCTTTCGCTGTGCTTAATTTTATTTTTATATGTGGACAGTTTTGATTCCATAAGTGGGAAACTAAAACTAGTACTTTTCCTAATGTTTGGAGGCTGTTGAAGTTTCTTCCATTGTCTTATTTCCTACTTTGGAAACTAATCTGTTTCACAGTAGTCACATGTTATAGATGCCTGATAATTAGAAGTTTTCTTTTTTTTCTTTTTCCTATTTTCTCCGGCCAGGGATTGAACTCGTGCCCCTTGCACAGCAAGGTGGATTCTTTAACCACTGGACCACCAGGGAAGCCCCTGATTAGAAGTTTTTTTATGCACCCTCCCAAATATTGTACAAAACACTTTCATTCAAGGTAACACAGTTTGAAAATGAACAATTTAACTACTGTAATTTTTCTAGTTGTCTCCTAGATGTCACCAAGTTCTAAATTATTACAGTTTCATAGAATTGAACTAGATGAGTCCTCAGAATCTAAGTGGTTTCTTGTTTTGCTCATTGTATCAACAGTGCAGGTAGTGGTTTCCTAGTCTTTTTTTTTTTTTTTTTTTTGGTTTCCTAGTCTTAAAGGTATCCATAGCTGGTCATTTCACAAACTCCTTCTATAGACTATATTGTTTTTAATTTATGTTTATCGCCCTAAGCCCTCTTTAAAGATTACCTCGCATCTCTCTTTTGTAATGGAAGGTTAATTGCTCCTCTTTTTGCCCTCTTCTTGCCTTATTGGAATTTCTACTTTCCTTTGTTTTTAGCCTTTATGAAGTAACCAGTATTCTTACCTTCTGGTTTGGCTGTTGTGGGAGTGTAAAAATAGACTTCCAGTAGGTCCAGGTAAAGAACACAAAGATGGCATGGTAGAATATGAGGTAGACAACTGAAATTTAAGAAAAACAATCAGTATTTGTATTATATTCTCACCCATTTCAAAGAGTTCAGAAAGATGCAAAGTTCAACAATAAATCTCTATTTTGTTTTCCTATTACCAAGTATTTTTAGTATTACTATGAATAGTTAATTCTTACGTTTTCCCCATAAAGTGACAGAAACAATTAATAATGCCAAATATGGAATCAGAGACTTCCTGGAAGTTGCATATTTGTTTTTGGAAGTTGCATATTTTAAAAGTTGCCACGTGATTCTGGGAGTAAAGGGGAAATGTCCCTTATGACAATATGGGGGGATCTACTGTTGTCAATTGTCATTGTCTCTGCCACTATGCACCCTGAAAGATAATAATGATAGCATTTGCACAGTGCAATAGAGTTTACAATGTGCTTTCATAATGTTACCTAATTTTATTTTTTTAACAAATTTGTGATATAATAGGATAAGGCTAGTTGATCAACTATCAGGGTAGTTGATTACCTGAAGTCACACAACTTAGCATGCAATGTGCATGCATGCTAAATCGTTTTAGTCATGTCAGACACTTTTCAACCCTATGCACCATAGCCCTCCAGGCTCCTCTGTCCATGGGATTCTCTAGGCAAGAATGCTAGAATGTGTTGACATGCCCTCCTCCATCTTCCAGGTCAAAGGATTGAATCAGCTTCTCTTATGTCTCCTGCATGCCCCCACTATACAGTGCAGCCAGATCTGAAACACAGAGCTTCTGCCTAAATTATAAGTTCTTCTTTTCAGTAGCTCAGATGACTACACACTTTTAAAATGTGAGTTGTACTTTTGAGACATTTGTGGCTCCCCACCACTTTTTATTCTCTGCCTCCTAGATAGCTCTTCTGATACACTAAAGTTCAGTATTCTCCAAAGGGTCATTGTAAGACTAAACATCATTTTACTGTTTCATTGACTCCTTGCACAATGAGGTCTTATGACTTCAGTCTATCAGGAAGACTCAAGTAAATGATGAAGCTAATAGAGCCAATTCTCTCACATATTTATGATAGAATGGGGAAAAGCTAGCCCCGAGCTCTCAGCCCTATGGTACAAGAACTTTATAATGGGTTGTTTTTGTTTCATCATGAAATCTCATTTTCAGATTCAAGCAATAGAAAGTAAATGTCCACCACCCACATATATCTAACCTCCTCCCTTCTCTCTCCTAAGGCAAAATACTTAGTGTTCGATGCATATCATTCCAGATCCTTTGTTTTCATGAGCTGTGTTGTGCTTAGTCACTCAGTCATGTCCGACTCTGTCACCCCGTGGTTGCAAAGTAGCCCACCAGGCTTCTCTGTCCATGGGGATTCTCCAGGCAAGAATACTGGAGTGGGTTGCCATGCCCTCCTCCAGGGGATCTTCCCAACCCAGAATCGAACCCAGATCTACCACATAGTAGGCAGATTCTTTACCAGCTGAGCTACCAGGGAAGCCCTCTATTTTCATATGTCTATATAAATATTAATGTATAAATATAATACACATATGGAATTTTTGTTATACTAAATCTTTTTCATTGTATTTTTAAAAGGTAATACATTCAAAAGGCTCAAAATAGTGCACAGTGAAAAGCCTCCCTTCTATCCTTGTGCCTCAGCCACCCAGGTCCCCTACCTGGAAGCAACAAATGTCAGTGTCATGATTTTATTCTGTATCCTATCAGATTTTATGCATATAAAGGCACCAAAACAATCTGCTTTTTCACACAAAGAAGTATTCTGTACACACTGTTTTGCATTGTACTGCTGTTTCACTTGCTGTGAGTTGGAGATCATTCCACATGGTATAACTTGAAGACAGTATTCTCCTTTTAAAAAATGGCATGGGATTCCATTCCATGAAGGTGCCATAATTTATTTAACCAGATTGTTGATTTCTCCCCTTCTCTCTCTAATATAAATAATGTTGTAATTTTTGTATATATGTATTTGTATATGTAATTGTCTTTGTATATATATTGTCTTTGTATATATAATTTTTGACATATATGTCTTTGTATCTATGACATTGGCACATGTACTAAAAATATGTGTCAGACCAATTCCCTGAAGTGGGATTTCTAGATTCAAAGCCTTTTTTTTTTTAAATTTTGGCCTCTTTTTTTTTTTTTAAAGATTTATTTATTTATTTATTTATTTTGGGCGGGGGTCGGGTTGGGGAGGGAAGGGAGTGGGCGGGCCACTTCTATTGGTCTTTCATTTCTCTATTTTCATCCGTCTTTGTTCTTTGGCTCCTGTGGGCCTCCCATCGCCGTGGCGTCTGTTGTCGCAGAGCGCTGGCTCTGGGCGCATGCGCTCCAGAGCTCTGGCTCGGTCATTGGACACATCGGTCTAGCCGCTCCGTGGCACGTGGGATCTTCCCAGGCCAGGGATCAAACCGGCGCCCCTTGCACTGCAAGGCGGTGTCCTTACCCGCTGAACCACCAGGGGAAGCCCTAATTTTGGCCTCTTTTTATTGATTTTTAATTTATTTATTTTTCATCAGCCTTTACTCTTCAGCCTGTGTGGGCCTCCCATTGCAGTGGCCTCTTTCACTGCAGAGCACCAGCTCTGGGCACATGCATTCCAGAGTGCCGACTGATAATTGGACATACCGGTCCAGCCACTCCGTGTCACATGGGATCTTCCTGGGCCAGAGATCGAACCGGTGCCCCTTGCACTGCAAGGTGGACTCTCTACCCACTGGACTACCAGGGAAGCCCGATTCAAAACCTTTTAATAGATATTGCCAAACTGCCATTAAATAAGTTTCATTGACTTTACATTCTCATTACCAATAAATGTGATTCTTCTTCCACAGTCTAGTCCATGTGAAATGTTATTAGATTATTTTTATCTTAGGCAAGACTTTAAAATTATTTCTTTCTGTGTTATCCTTCGCTATGTTTTTGTTTTTGATTTTATGAGGTTTATACAAAGAAGATTCCATGACTAAGTTAGATGGGACATATTGTAACCCCTATTCCTTCAGTATGGCATGGGAGTGTGGAACTTTTGGCTGCAACAAAATTAGAAGAAAATAATTTTATGCTACCTTCATATTATGTACTCTGAAGATAATAAGTTTCAGCAATTTGGATCACCTGAATGATGAGAACTAAATTCTTACCCTTGATAGTATTTTAAAGCTATTTGTTTTTCATTCCAATGATTGAGATGGGAAATGTAAGATTTTAACTTGTTCTAGATCATAGTACCAGGCTTCCTTGGTCCCTCAGAGGTAAAGAATCCACCAGCCAATGCAATAGATGTGGGCTCAATCTCTGGTTTGGAAGATCCTGTGGAGAAGGAAATGGCACCCACTCCAGTATTCTTGCCTGAGAAATCCAAGAACAAAGGAGCCTGTTAGGCTACAGTCCATGGGGTTACAGACAGTCAGTCACAACCTAGAGACTCAATGACAAAAATCAGATCATAATACAAATCTTTACCTGGTTTAGTCATAGAATGTGAAACATCTGGCCCCCATCCTTGCATTCCATGGTTTCATAGAATTTATGAATACTTTTTCTATAGATGGATTTAAAATTAGGAATCATTAGGTTAAATGATTAAGTCAAAGTTATTCAGTAGGTTGATAGAATAGGAACTATACTATAGGTTTCATAAAAATCTAGAGTTGGGTGAACACAGAGACCATCCAGATCAACATCCTCATTTTACAGACAGGTAACTGAGGGCTAGAGAGGGAAAGTGACTTGATCAGGATTACTTAGCAAAGTTAGGAAACAATGGAACCAGAATCCAGGATTCCTCACTCCCAGTCCAGAGTTCTTTTCCCTAGAGGAGTGGTTCTCAAATTTCCAGATGCATCAAAATCACCTTGGTAAGTTATTAGAATGTAGATGCACAAACTCTCCACCAAAGATTCTGAATCAGTGGTTTGTGATGGAGTCCAAGAATGTACCAACTCTCCCAGGTGATTCTGAGGTAGATGAACTCTGAGATATAGGGCTTTAAAGGTCATTAAGTTGTTCAGCCTACCATCCCAAGGAAGAAGCTCCTCTCCCAAATCCCTGGCTTTGTCAGACTTAACTCTGCAGTGAGTGCTACTGAATAATGGATAGGCTGCATGAGTCTCAATTTTATGTTTTATGTTTCTCTTTCTATATATAAAATATTCCTAAGCAAGGGCCCTGAATGTATAAAAGTTCATTCTTTTCTGTATTAGAAATGAGCAACATATTTCTCTACAATTAATAATTTTGTACATAGAACAATCACTCCTATATACTGCAAGGACATTGGGCCTTTCTATTTAATTATGATGCTCGAGTGAGATTATGCAGATTACTAGAGAAATCAAACAACTGGTGAATTATATCCCTGAACTGCTACTATTCATCGACATTGGAATGCATCTTTTTTAAACAAACAAGTTAAGTGGACTCCTTTGCTTATCTGGTAATGACCACAATCATGGGGTATCAGAAGCTCTGAGGCAGGGCTTCCCTGATGGTCCAGTGAGTAAGGACACCGACTTGCAGTGCAAGGGGCGCCAGTTCGATCCCTTGCCTGGGAAGATCCCATGTTCCACGGAGCAACTGGACCAATGTGTCCACCTACTGAGCTGGAGCTCTGGAGCACATGTGCCCAGAGCCAGTGCTCTGCAGCAAGAGAGGCCACTGCGATGGGAGGCCCACATAGGCCAAAGAACAAAGATGGAAATGAAAGACCAATAGAAGTGGCCAAAAAAAAAAAAAAAAAACTGGAAAAAGCTCTGAGGCTCTGAGGCAGTTTACCACATGAAAGTCAAAAGCTTTTTAAGTTTTAAGTGTTTTTTTCTTCCCATAATGTACAAAAGTTTCAGGAGAAGGAGAAATCAGCTATAAGGAGCATGACCAACTGGCAAAGAAAAATTCATCTCAGCATGCAGTTGTTCTGAATTTTGTCACTATGTTGCAGTGTCAATATCCCATTGTGGAATTTGCTGTATGACTCAGAGAACTCAAACAGGAGCTCTGTTAACAGCCTAGAGGGGTGGGATGGGAGGGAGATGGGAGTGAGGTTCAAAAGGGAGCGGTCACATGTATACCTATGGCTGATTCATGTTGATGTTGGGCAGTAAACAAAACTCTGTAAAGCTCTTATTCTTCAATTTAAAAATATACCATTGTAGGAATAGCTCCTGACATGAGAATGACTCCTTGAGATTTTCCTCTAAAATAATGATTCATAAACACCTTGATAAAAAAAAAATTGTGGAATCTGAAACTACATGATGGAAGCAGCATAAATTTGTTATTAGCAATGTCTTTGGCAAGCAGGATGCCTTTCTAGGTACTGCTCCCAGGGACTAATGGGAAGTGAATAATTGTGTGTGTGTGTGTGTGTGCACGCATATGTGTATAGATCCATATACATTCTTGCATGAACAAGAATGAATGCAGCAGACAGACTGTTCTGAATGCAGCATGATCAGCACTGAAATGGGGAAAACAGGAAAATAATGATCCTTTACTAAATATATTCAGACACATACATGCTTAGAGTGTTACTGTGGTAATTATCTAGCATACCTTTTTTTCTTTTTATTTTTAAAGATTTATTTATTTATTTATTTAGGGCGGGGGACAGGTTGGGGAGGGAGAGGAGCGGGCAGGCCACTTCTATTGGTCTTTCATTTCTCTATTTTCATCCGTCTTTGTTCTTTGGCTCCTGTGGGCCTCCCATCACGGTGGCCTCTGTTGTCGCAGAGTGCCGGCTCTGGGCACATGTGCCCCAGAGCTCTGGCTCGGTCATTGGACACATCAGTCCAGCCGCTGGGCGGCACGTGGGATCTTCCCAGGCCAGGGATCGAACCGGCGCCCCTTGCACTGCAAGGCGGTGTCCTTACCAACTGGACCACCAGGGGAAGACCCCTTTTTTTCTTTAAAAGCTATTCTTGGGAACTATGTTTAATTTAAAAAGATACTTTTCACTTTGTTGTACTGCAGATACTAACACAACACTGTAAAGCAATTACACTCAAATAAAAAGATACTATTTTCTGTAATATCTTCTATATCAGTTAAAAATTATTTGACTTGGTAGAAGTGGGTAACAGGGAGGAGGAGGTATCTTTCAATTATATGCTATAATTCAAACAGGAATATCAGATGTAACTTCAGAAGTTGAATGATTTCTCACTAAAATCCCCATTTTGGCTCAAGATAGAAAAGCCCAGATTATGATCAGGGAAAAAACTGTCAGCTAGATAGTCACTTCTCCCTTTGAATTGGACACTTAGCAATGAGGTTTTGAGTTTAATATTTGACTTCACTGCTTTACTTTACTTTCACTGCCTTAAAAGCTCTAGCAAAGAACTGAACCTTGTCTCTTAGCTATTTGAAGGAATGTTTGGAGAGAATGGAGTTAGAGATCTATAGGTTGTAATCAAGGACCTAGATCTATAGGTTGTAATCAAGGACCTAAAGACAGTTCATGAGAATATAAGAATGGGTCAAGAATTGTTTCTATAATTTAGCCACTCCCTAGGAGAATATAAGATTTTCTCAAGAGTTGTTTCTAAGGTTTAGCCAACTACCCCCAGGAGCCTCTCTGATGGTAAGATCAAATTCCAGAGCCAAAACATGGCATCATGTTTTAAAAGAACATAGTTTATATTATTGATACCAATGTCAAAAGTTAGGGTAGTCTCCAAAGTACTCACATCATATATCTTCTATTCATCAATTTATATAAACTTTTATGAAGCTAATTATGTATTTATACCAATTTTGAGGGATCATGAGTCTCATAAATTTGCCAGTCACTGTGCAAAGCAGGGCTTCATTTTAGTTACGTTGAACTATTGACTCATTCATCTTGGGGATAAACAAGTACACAGAACAACATTCCTTGGGGGATTATCTTTGACAACTTTCTTGGTTTAAAATAGATAGTTGAAATGTTATCTTTTTGTATGTATCATTTGGATTAAGTCAGGTCCTGTGCCCCTATGTTGTCAGGGATATTCACAGAGGACACCAAATAGAACAGACTCTCTCCTGTACACAGGGTGGCTAGGGATTTGTTAGCCAATATTTCACTTATTGGAGAAGTGGTAGGGTAAATCATAATTCCACCTTGATTCCCTCAGAATTTATTTCCTTTTGTTTATACAACCAATATGACCTCTAACTCATTAATATGATGTTGCCTTGATTTATCTTAGCATTATAATATTTTAGGTTGGAAAGAGTTCTCAGATGGCATTTGGTCCAACAGTTTTCATGATGTATAAATCTATTTTATATTATCCCTTAATGATTGGTCACTCAACTTTCATTTTAACACCTGAAGTCTTGGGAAACTTATCAACTCTTGAGTAGCCCATTCAATTGCTGAATAACTCTGATTGTTAGACACACCTTTGTCGTACTAAGCAGAAATATGCTTCCTGGTAACTCCTTCCTGTTGATCCTATTTTTTTACCCCTGGAGAGGAATCATATTTGCTTCAAAACATAGAGACTAGTATCTACAACTGAATAATAAGACAAACAATGCAAAAAAATTAGGCTAAAGACCTGGACACTTCATAAAAGAAGATACTCAGATGGCAAATAAGCACATGAAAAGATGCTTATCATTAGTCATTATAGAGGGTACAATTTCATACATAAAAACCTGACAACACTATGTGACAACGAAGATGCAGAGCTAGTGGAACTCTCACATCACTGATGGAGATACAAAATAGTAGAATTGCTTAAGAAAACAGTTTGGTAGCCTATTATAAAGGTAAACGTACAATTACCACACAACCCAGCAATACTGTTCCTAGGTATTTACCCAAGAGAAATAAAAACACACATTTCCATGAAGACCCATTCATGGATATTCTTACCAACTTTATTCATAATAGACCCAAACTAGGAACAACCCAAATGCTTGTCAGCTAGCAAATGTATAAGCAAATTGTAGTGTATTTATTATAGGACACTACTCAGAATAAAAAGAAATAAAACATGTACTGATAAGAATTAATCTTAAATGCACATTGCTAAACAAAATAAGCCAGATTAAAAAAAGCTATGCATTAATCAAAAACTACAATGAGATATCACCTCATACCAGTCAGAATGGTCATCATCAAAAAATCTACAGATAACAAATGCTGGAGAGGGTGCAGAGAAAAGGGAATACTCTTACATTGTTGGTGTGAATGTAAACTGATACAGTCACTATGGAAGACAGTATGGAGATTCCTCAAAAAACTAGGAATAGAACCACCATGTGACCCAACAATCCCACTACTAGGCATATACCCTGAGGAAATCAAAACTGAAAGAGACACATGTACCCCAATATTCATTGCAGCACTATTTACAATAGCTAAAACATGGAAGCAACCTAGATATCCATCAACAGATGAATGGATAAAGAAACTGGTACATACATACTATAGAATATTACTTAGCCATAAAAAGAAATGAATTTGAATAGTTCTAATGAGGTGGATGAATCTAGAACCGATTATACAGAGCGAAGTATGTCAGAGAGAGAAAGATAAATACTGTATGCATACTGACACATATATATGGAATCTAGAAAGATGGTGCTGATAAATGAATATGCAGAGCAGCAATGGAGAGGCAGACATGGAAAACAGTCTTATGGACATTAGGGTGAGGGAGGGGAATATGTTGTGGGACGAGAGGATCTCAAACAGGGGGTCTGTGGTGACCTGGAGGGGTTGGCTGGGGAGGGGGATTGGGGGGAGGTTCGAGGGGAGAATGTATGTATACCTATGGCAGATTCAGGTCGATGTGTGGCAGTAAAAAACAAAACTCTGTAAAAAATAAAAGAAAAGAAAATGAAAAAAAAAGGCTATGCATTGTATGATTCAATTTATAAGACATTCTGAAAAAGGTAAAACTATAGGGCCAGAAAGCAGATCATTAGTTGCCAGGGTGGGGAGAGAACTACCTGAAATAGGCAGAGGGAATATTTTGAGAGTGATGTAAATATTCTGTACCTTGATGGCAGTGGTGTTTACACCACTGTATTTATCTGTCAAAACATCAACCTGTACACTTATAAGGCATGATTCTTATTGTATATAAATCATATCTCAATAAACCTGAAAAAAAAGAAAGCCCAAGGTGATATAAAATGTGCTTTCCATGAGGTAAAGTAAAGAAACTACAAACCAAGGAACAAAGGCAGTCACATGAAGCTGGAAGAGGTAAGATCCAGAATCTCCCCTTGAGCCTCTGGAAGGAGCATGGCCTGCTGATACCCTGATTTCAGACTTTAGCCTTCCATATCTAGGAAAGTATAAATTTCTGTTGGTTTATGTCCCCGTGTTTGTGCTAATTAGTAATGGCAGCCTTAGCAAACTAATATATAATATACTCTCCATACTTGGTCTTTCCATCCATAAATGGGCATATGATAATACTTCATAGCTATAAATGAGAATTTAATGAATCAATATACCTAAGGCTTCACCTAATCTATGACAAAGGAGGCAAGAATATACAATGAGGAAAAGACAAGTCTCTTCAGTAAGTGATGCTGTGAAAACCTGACAGCTATATGTAAAACAATGAAAACAGAACACTCCCTAATACCACACACAAAAATGGATTAAAGACCTAAATATAAAGCCAGACACTATAAAACTCTTAGAGGAAAAAAACCCCAGAACAGTCTGTGACATAAAGTGAAGCAAGATCTTTTTGATCCAACTCCTAGAATAATGAAAATAAAAACAAAAACAAACAGTACTTAATTAAACTGAAAAGCTTTTGTACAGCAAAGCAAACCATAAGCAAAAACAAAAAGATAACCCACAGAATGGAAGAAAATATTTTCAAACAAAGCAATACACAAGGGATTAATCTCCAGAACATACAAATAGCTCATAAAACTAAATATAAGAAAATAATCCAATCAAAAAGTGGGCATAAGCTCTAAACAGACACTTCTCC
Source organism: Tragulus kanchil (assembly GCA_022376925.1). Taxonomy (NCBI): domain Eukaryota; kingdom Metazoa; phylum Chordata; class Mammalia; order Artiodactyla; family Tragulidae; genus Tragulus; species Tragulus kanchil. The sequence goes on along the minus strand of JAIOJX010000001.1, from coordinate 66,035,424 downwards.
AAAGAATACATACAGATGCCCAGAAAGCATATGAAAAGATGCTCAACATCACTGATTATTAGAGAAATGCAAATCAAAACTACAATGAAGTATCACCTTACCAGTCAGAATGGCCATCATCAAAAAAGTCTACAAACAATAAATGCTGGAGAGGGTGTGGAGAAAGGGGAACCCACTTGGACAGTTGGTGGGAATGTAGATTGGTACAGTCACTATGGAGAAGAGTATTGAGGTTCCTCAAAAAACTGAAAACAGAACTACTATATAATCCAGAAATACCACTTTGGGGCATTTACAAGGAGAAAAACATAAAGATACATGCACTACAATATACATTGCAGCACTGTTTACAATAGCCAAGACACAGAAGCCACCTAAATGTCCATCAACAGACAAATGGATAGAGACAATATGGTACATACATACAATGGAATATTAGTCATAATAAAGAATAAAATAATGCCATTTGCAGCAACACCTAGAGATTGGCATATTGAGTGAAGTAAGAGAAAGACATGCATCATATTATCACTTATATGTGAAATCTATGACAAAGGAGGCAAGAATATACAATGAGGAAAAGACAAGTCTCTTCAGTAAGTGATGCTGTGAAAACCTGACAGCTATATGTAAAACAATGAAAACAGAACACTCCCTAATACCACACACAAAAATGGATTAAAGACCTAAATATAAAGCCAGACACTATAAAACTCTTAGAGGAAAAAAACCCCAGAACAGTCTGTGACATAAAGTGAAGCAAGATCTTTTTGATCCAACTCCTAGAATAATGAAAATAAAAACAAAAACAAACAGTACTTAATTAAACTGAAAAGCTTTTGTACAGCAAAGCAAACCATAAGCAAAAACAAAAAGATAACCCACAGAATGGAAGAAAATATTTTCAAACAAAGCAATACACAAGGGATTAATCTCCAGAACATACAAATAGCTCATAAAACTAAATATAAGAAAATAATCCAATCAAAAAGTGGGCATAAGCTCTAAACAGACACTTCTCCAAAGAATACATACAGATGCCCAGAAAGCATATGAAAAGATGCTCAACATCACTGATTATTAGAGAAATGCAAATCAAAACTACAATGAAGTATCACCTTACCAGTCAGAATGGCCATCATCAAAAAAGTCTACAAACAATAAATGCTGGAGAGGGTGTGGAGAAAGGGGAACCCACTTGGACAGTTGGTGGGAATGTAGATTGGTACAGTCACTATGGAGAAGAGTATTGAGGTTCCTCAAAAAACTGAAAACAGAACTACTATATAATCCAGAAATACCACTTTGGGGCATTTACAAGGAGAAAAACATAAAGATACATGCACTACAATATACATTGCAGCACTGTTTACAATAGCCAAGACACAGAAGCCACCTAAATGTCCATCAACAGACAAATGGATAGAGACAATATGGTACATACATACAATGGAATATTAGTCATAATAAAGAATAAAATAATGCCATTTGCAGCAACACCTAGAGATTGGCATATTGAGTGAAGTAAGAGAAAGACATGCATCATATATTATCACTTATATGTGAAATCTATAAAAAGGTACAAATGAACTTATTTACAAAACAGAAGCAGAGTCAATGGATGTGGGAAACAAACATGGTTACCAAGGGATAAGGCTTCCCTGGTGGCTCAGTCGGTAAGAAATTTGCCTGCAATTCAGGAGACCACCTGCAGCTCAGGAGATGAAAGTTCCATCCCTGAGTGGGGAAGATCCCCTGGAGAAGGAAATGGCAATCCACTCCAGTATTCTTTTTTTTTTTTTTTTTTTTTAAAGTTTTTACAGAATTCTGTTGTTCACAGACATGTATGTTCCCAGATCAGTCATATGCATATCCCTGGTCCCCTCTCCACTCTCAGCGTCCCCCATCCCTCTACTCCAGGCTGTCACACCAAGCCCTTGTAGGAACTCCTATTCCCTCAGCGCAATGACAATAGCTATCTTTTTCACATATGATAGTATAGGTTTCCATGCCTCTATGCCTCCCAACTCGCTGTTCATTCCTCACAATGTCAATATGTCTATTCTCTGTCTATTTTTCCATGGGTTCACTGCGTGTATTATCATTACCCTTTTACTAGATTCCATATATATGAGTTAGTATACTGTACTTGTCTTTCTCTTTTTGACTTCACTTTTTATGATAGGTTCTAGATCCAAGCACCTCATTAGGGCTGATTCTTCTGCATTTCTTTTTACAGCTGAGAAGTACTCTATTGTATATATGTACCAGAGCTTCTTTATCCATTCATTTGTCAATGGACATCTAGGTTGATTTCATGTTCTAGCTATTGTATAGAGAGCTGCAATGAACATTGGGGTACAGGTGCTTCTTTCAGTTTTTATTTCATCTGGTTATCAGCCTAATAGTGGGATTGCTGGGTCGTATAGTGCTTCTAGTTTTAGGGTTTTAAGGAATCTCCATACTGTCCTCCATAGCAGCTGTATCAATTTACATTCCCACCAGCAATGCCAGAGTGTTCCCTTTTCTCTGCACCCTCTCCAGCATTTATTGGCTGTAGATTTGTTGATGATGGCCATTCTGACAGGTGTGAGTTGATATCTCATTGTAGTTTTGATTTGCATTTCTCTAATTATAAGCGAGGTTGAGCACCGTTTCATGTGCTTTTTGGCCATCGGTATGTCTTCTTTAGTGAGATGTCTATTTAGATCTTTTTCCCATTTTTTGATTGGGTTGTTCATTTTTCCAGTGTTGAGTTGTCTGAGTTGCTTGTAGATTTTGGAGATTAATTCTTTGTCTGTTATTTCATTTGCTATGATTTTCTCCCACTCTGTGGGGTGTCTGTTCAGCTTTTTGGTAATTTCTTCGCTGTACAAAAGCTTTTAAGTTTCATTAGGTCCCACATGTTAATTTTTGTCTTTAGTTCTGCTATTCTAGTAGGTGGGTCATTGAAGATCTTGCTTTGATTTATGTCCTACAGTGTTTTACCTATATTTTCCTCTAAGAGCTTTAGGGTTTCTGGTCTTACATTTAGGTCTTTAATCCATTTAGAGTTGATCTTTGTGGATGGTGTCAGGAAATGTTCCCACTTCATTTTTTTTCATGTAGCTGTCCAATGTTCCCCGCACCATTTGTTGAAGAGGCTGTCTTTGTCCCATTTTAGATTTTCGCCTTCTTTGTCAAAAATAAGGTATCCATAGGTGTGTGGGCCTATCTCTGGGTTCTCTATCTTGTTCCATTGGTCTGTATTCCTGTCTTTGTGCCAATACCATACTGTCTTGATGACTGTTGCTTTGTAGTATAGTCTGAAGTTAGGGAGGCTGATTCCTCCAGCTCCGTTTTTCTTTCTAAGGATTGCTTTGGCTATTCGAGGTCTTTTGTGTTTCCATATGAACTGTGTTATTGTTTGGTCTAGTTCTGTGAAGAATGCCATTAGCAGTTTAATAGGGATTGCATTGCATCTGTAGATGATATTTGGTAGTATGGTCATTTTCACAATAATGATTCTTCCAACCCAGGAACACAGAATATCTCTCCATCTGTTTAAGTCTTCTTTAATTTCTTTCATGAGTGTCTTGTAATTTTCTGTGTACAGTTCTTTTGTTTCTTTGGGTAGGTTTATTCCTAGATATTTGATTCTTTTGGTTGCAGTGGTGAAGGGGATTGCCTCCTTGATTTCATTTTCTGATTTTTCATTGTTTGTATTGGATGATTTGCATTTCTCTAATTATAAGCGAGGTTGAGCACCGTTTCATGTGCTTTTTGGCCATCGGTATGTCTTCTTTAGTGAGATGTCTATTTAGATCTTTTCCCATTTTTTGATTGGGTTGTTCATTTTTCCAGTGTTGAGTTGTCTGAGTTGCTTGTAGATTTTGGAGATTAATTCTTTGTCTGTTATTTCATTTGCTATGATTTTCTCCCACTCTGTGGGGTGTCTGTTCAGCTTTTTGGTAATTTCTTCGCTGTACAAAAGCTTTTAAGTTTCATTAGGTCCCACATGTTAATTTTTGTCTTTAGTTCTGCTATTCTAGTAGGTGGGTCATTGAAGATCTTGCTTTGATTTATGTCCTACAGTGTTTTACCTATATTTTCCTCTAAGAGCTTTAGGGTTTCTGGTCTTACATTTAGGTCTTTAATCCATTTAGAGTTGATCTTTGTGGATGGTGTCAGGAAATGTTCCCACTTCATTTTTTTGCATGTAGCTGTCCAATGTTCCCCGCACCATTTGTTGAAGAGGCTGTCTTTGTCCCATTTTAGATTTTCGCCTTCTTTGTCAAAAATAAGGTATCCATAGGTGTGTGGGCCTATCTCTGGGTTCTCTATCTTGTTCCATTGGTCTGTATTCCTGTCTTTGTGCCAATACCATACTGTCTTGATGACTGTTGCTTTGTAGTATAGTCTGAAGTTAGGGAGGCTGATTCCTCCAGCTCCGTTTTTCTTTCTAAGGATTGCTTTGGCTATTCGAGGTCTTTTGTGTTTCCATATGAACTGTGTTATTGTTTGGTCTAGTTCTGTGAAGAATGCCATTAGCAGTTTAATAGGGATTGCATTGCATCTGTAGATGATATTTGGTAGTATGGTCATTTTCACAATAATGATTCTTCCAACCCAGGAACACAGAATATCTCTCCATCTGTTTAAGTCTTCTTTAATTTCTTTCATGAGTGTCTTGTAATTTTCTGTGTACAGTTCTTTTGTTTCTTTGGGTAGGTTTATTCCTAGATATTTGATTCTTTTGGTTGCAGTGGTGAAGGGGATTGCCTCCTTGATTTCATTTTCTGATTTTTCATTGTTTGTATATAGGAATGCCACTGATTTCTGTGTATTGATTTTGTATCCTGTGACGTTGCTGAATTCATTGATTAGCTCTAGTAGTTTTGTAATAGTGTCTCTGGGGTTTTCTGTATAATATCATGTCATCTGCAAAAAGAGAGAGCTTTACTTCTTCTTTTCCAACCTGGATTCCTTTTATTTCTTTCTCTTCTCTTATTGCTGTTGCTAGAACTTCCAGGACTATGTTGAATAATAGTGGTGAACGTGGACACCCCTGTCTTGTTCCTGATTTTAGAGGGAATGCTTTCAGTTTTCCACCACTGAGGATAATGTTCACTGTGGGCTTCTCATATATGGCTTTCACTATGTTGAGATAGGTTCCTTCTATGCTCATTTTTTGAAGAGTTTTTTTTTTTTAGCATAAATGGATGTTGTACTTTGTCGAAGGCTTTTTCTGCACATTCCAGTATTCTTAACTGGAAAATCCCATGGACAGAGGAGCCTGGCAGGCTACAGTCCAGAGGGTCGCAAGAGTCGGACACGACATAGTGACTAAACCACAGTCATAAGGAGGAGAGGGATAAATTGGGAAATGAGGATTGATATACATAGACTACTATATATATATGCATACATATATATATATATACATATATATATATACATAAAATAGATAACTAATAAGAAACTGTTATAAACACGGGGCCCTCTCAACACTTTGTAATGGCCTATAAGGGAGAGAATCTAAGAAAAAAGAGAGAGAGGATATATTTATGAATAACTGATTCACTTTGCTGTACACCTGAAAATAACACATTGTAAATCTACTACCCTCTGATAAAAATTTTTAAAATTTATACCTAAGGCACATTAGAGCAGTAGCTAGCACATATTAAATGCACTTGAAGTAGTATTTATTATGATCACTGAATAATTAAGCGACCTTAATTATCTTGTGCCTCCAGTCCCTTCACCTTTAACTGATAATAATAAAAATATTTAGTCTAACCACCTCAAAATAAATCAGTAAATAAAAAAATTAGCAAGTGGTAAAATGGGTTTTTTCCTTTGATGACTTTTCAGCTTAGATTTTTTTTTGACAGCTAGCTACTTATTCTTACTTCCTAGTCTAATATTTTTATTTTCCTCATAGCCATATTTAAAATGTGTTGGGAGTTATAGGCAGTATGACTGAAAACAATCTTGACAGGTACACAGATAGGGTAGGCAGAAAAACCATGTTTCTGAAACCTAGCATTGGCTTAACTCTGGCTGATCTTTCCTCACATTCATAGATCTCACCATTGGCTCCATACATGCCTGCACCAAATGATAGCAGATACAAGTGGAGGTTGCAGATGACATACTAGGAATGGCACAGGAGCGTGGAAGTTCTAGCTCAGCCCAATGGAGAGGATCAAACTGAAGCAAAGGAGAGTCATATCTTTGAACTGGTATATCTAGATGTAGCTATATCAAAAGAGACTTGTCAAAATGTAAAGGAGGAAAATAACTTTTAAAAATTTAACGAATGTTGCATACTATACACACTACCAAATCTTGCTTCATCCTTAACCTCTGCAGTGACTAAACGACTAAAGGACTTACATTTTCGACTTTATTCACTCTATACTGTCTGCATTTTTATGAGGTTCTATCATCTATATAATCAAGAAAAACAATGAAGTTTTGTTTAGCTCATCATTGAGAAATGACTAAATACACCATAGTATATCATCACCATGGAATACCTTGAGGTCATTAAAAAACAAAATATGTTTGTATATACTAATATGGAAAGACATCTATGATATATTATTAAGTGAAAAAGTAAATCACAGGACAATATGCACAGTATCATCCAGATAAAAAAGAATGAATCCTATATAAATTATACAAATCCGTAATCATATGTTTGTTCGTAAATGCACCAAGAAAGATCTAGAAGGATATAAAGCAAACCAAATATACTACTTAACTGTGAATAGACATTGATAGGGATGGGGCAGTGTGAGGAGAACTTTTCTCTTACATATTTTTGTATAGTTTGAATTTTCAATAAGCATTATTTTTGTAACAAAATTATATTAATGTAAGTCAGTATGTTGATACTATTATATATAATTACCACAATTACATTAATATCAACATAATATTCTTTTAGTCTAACCACCTCAAAATAAATCAGTAAATAAAAAATTAGCAAGTGGTAAAATGGGTTTTTCCTTTGATGACTTTTCAGCTTAGATTTTTTTGACAGCTAGCTACTTATTCTTACTTCCTAGTCTAATATTTTTATTTTCCTCATAGCCATATTTAAAATGTGTTGGGAGTTATAGGCAGTATGACTGAAAACAATCTTGACAGGTACACAGATAGGGTAGGCAGAAAAACCATGTTTCTGAAACCTAGCATTGGCTTAACTCTGGCTGATCTTTCCTCACATTCATAGATCTCACCATTGGCTCCATACATGCCTGCACCAAATGATAGCAGATACAAGTGGAGGTTGCAGATGACATACTAGGAATGGCACAGGAGCGTGGAAGTTCTAGCTCAGCCCAATGGAGAGGATCAAACTGAAGCAAAGGAGAGTCATATCTTTGAACTGGTATATCTAGATGTAGCTATATCAAAAGAGACTTGTCAAAATGTAAAGGAGGAAAATAACTTTTAAAAATTTAACGAATGTTGCATACTATACACACTACCAAATCTTGCTTCATCCTTAACCTCTGCAGTGACTAAACGACTAAAGGACTTACATTTTCGACTTTATTCACTCTATACTGTCTGCATTTTTATGAGGTTCTATCATCTATATAATCAAGAAAAACAATGAAGTTTTGTTTAGCTCATCATTGAGAAATGACTAAATACACCATAGTATATCATCACCATGGAATACCTTGAGGTCATTAAAAAACAAAATATGTTTGTATATACTAATATGGAAAGACATCTATGATATATTATTAAGTGAAAAAGTAAATCACAGGACAATATGCACAGTATCATCCAGATAAAAAAGAATGAATCCTATATAAATTATACAAATCCGTAATCATATGTTTGTTCGTAAATGCACCAAGAAAGATCTAGAAGGATATAAAGCAAACCAAATATACTACTTAACTGTGAATAGACATTGATAGGGATGGGGCAGTGTGAGGAGAACTTTTCTCTTACATATTTTTGTATAGTTTGAATTTTCAATAAGCATTATTTTTGTAACAAAATTATATTAATGTAAGTCAGTATGTTGATACTATTATATATAATTACCACAATTACATTAATATCAACATAATATTCTTTTAGAAGTGGGTTAACCCATAAAGACAGCCTCTGTCTGGTCCTTAAATCCTCCTTACAAAGTAATTTTCAATAATAAATGTAAAACAGTTTATTATGGCCATGCTGTTATGGTCAATTAATTTATAACAAAGAAGGCAAGAATGGGTAAAAGAATAAAATTAGAATATTTTCTCACACCATATACAAAAATAAACTCAAAATGAATTAAAGACCTAAATGTAAGACTAGAAACCATAAAACTCCTAGAAGAATGTAGGCAGAACACTCTGACATAAATCACAATGTTTTATGGATCTGTCTCCTAAGGCAAAGGCAACAAAAGCAAAAACAAATGGGAACTCGTTTAAATTAAAAGCTTCTGCACAGCAAATGAAATCATTAGCTAAATGAAAAGACAATCTACTGAATGGGAGAAAATATTTGCAAATGATAAGGGGTTCCTATTTAAAATATGTAAATAGCTAATACAACTCAATATTTTAAAAAACAGCCAAACAAAATATAGGCAGAAGATTTGAATATTCATTTTTTCAAGGAAGACATACAGATGATCAATAGGTGTATGAAAGATGTTCAACATTGCTAATCACTAAAGAAATGAAAATCAAAACCACAATGAGATATCATCTCACAACTGTCAGAATAACTGTCATCAAAGTGAATACAAATAACAAGTTTGGGCAAGGATGTGGAGAAAAGGGAACACTTATACACTGTTTGTAGGAATGTGAATTGATGTGGAAAACAGAATGGAGGTTTCTCAAAGAAACTAAAACTAGAACTATCATATGATCTAGAAATTCCACTTACTGGGCATATGTCCATAGAAAACAAAATCACTAATTTGGAAAGATACATGTACCCTAATTTTACAGCAGCATTAATTACAATAGTCAAGATATGGAAGCAACCTAAGTACCCAAAAACAGATGAATAGATAGGGTGTGTGTGTGTGTGTGTGTATATATATATATATATACACAATATATATATATATATATATAAAATATACATATGCATGTACATATAAAACAATGGAATACTACTCATCCATAAAAAGAATGAAAATTTGCCATTTGCAACAACATGGATTGGCTTGGAGGGTATTAGGCTTAGTGCAGTAAGTCAGTCAGAGGGAAGACAAATTCTGTATGTTATCACTTATATGTAGAATATAAGAAGTAAAACAAACTAGTGAATATAGCAAAAAAGAAACAGACTCACATGTGTAGAGAATTATCTAGTGGTTACCAGTGGGGCGAGAAAAGTGGGGAGGGGCAAGATAGGGGCAGGGGATAAAGAGGTACAAACTACTATGCATGAAATAAATAAGCAACAGGATATATTGTACAACACAGAAAATAGGTGAACTATAAATTAAGTATAATCTCTAAAAATTTTGAATCACTGTTGTATACACCTGATGCTAATATTATAAATTGACTATAATGTAATTTTTTAAAAAAGGAAAACAAAGAACAATAACTACAAAATGATTTCCTAGGGCTTCCCTTGTGGCCCAGTGGGTAAGGACACTGCCTTGCAGTGCAAGGGGCGCCAGTTCGATCCCTGGCCTGGGAAGATCCCACGTGCTGCGGAGCGGCTGGACCGATGTGCCCAATAACCGAGCCAGAGCTCTGGAGCACATGCGCCCAGAGCCGGTGCTCTGTGACAACAGAGGCCACCGCGATGGGAGGTCCACGCGGGCCAAAGAACAAAGATGGATGAAAATAGACAAATGAAAGACCAAAAGAAGTGGCCCGCCCGCCCGCCTCCCTCCTCAACTCGCCCACCTCAAAATAAAATAAAATAAAATAAAAATTTTAAAAAATGATTTCCTATACAGTATAGAAGTGAGTATAAAACATTGTATTGTGCTCCAGACCCTTTCCTCCCAATACCCTATAACCCTGCTGTATCTAATATAACACCAATAAATTATGCTTAGTATAATCAAGAAACACACAAAGCAATGTTCTCAAGTGGAAACGTGAATAAGCTCTTGTATTAGTTTGCTAGGCTTCCATGAAAATGTACTATAGAGTTAAACAACAGAAATTTTCTTTCTCACAATTTTGGAGGTTAGAAGTTTCAAGATCAAGGCATCTAAGTAAGTTGGTTCTTCTGAGGCCTTTTCTCTTGGCTTGTAAATGTGATCTTCTTCCTGTCTCTTCACATGGACTTCCCGCTATGTGTGTGTGTGTGTGTGTGTGTGTGTGTGTGTGTGTGTTTTTCCTAATCTCCTGTTTTAAAAAAATAAGGACACCAGTCATATTGATTAGAGCCCATCCTACTGGTAACAGAACCTCATTTTTACTTAATTACCTCTTTGACGATCCGATCTCCAAATACAGTCACATTCTAAGTTAATCGGGGCTAGGATTTCAACATACGAATTTTGAAGGAACATGATTCAGCCCATAACAGTTTTACTATTTAGAACTACACCTATTTCTAAAAGGGTAAATAATTACAATAATTTTTAACTTTAAATGAGAAACTAGAGAATTTAGCATGCAAACCATTCAAAAAACAAATGAATTCTCAGGTAATGAGTTAGATGCTTGCTTAAAATGATTGATAACCCTTTTTAGAAATGCACCACTGTGGTCAATAGATTACCCTTGATGATATGTGGATTGCCTGGTAGGTTGTGCCTAATCTCATTCCTAAATTCATCACTTAGCCTCACTAATCCTTGGAGTCTACCAAATTCCTAACCTGTATCTCATCCATTAGCCTCACTTAAGGGATAGAGGAGCAAGACCTCCTAATCAAAATCTTCAAAATATAATAGTATGATATTGAATGAGATTATCCATGCAAAATACCCCTATGAAAGCAAAATAAATACATTATTATTCCATTTTACAGTACAGTCTATGGAAGAACATATGGACTCAGATGTCTTAAAGAAGTCTGGAGTTCAGTATAACCAAGGATGACATAATCTATAATATTCTGAATTGTTGTTCAGATGATCTGAGCTTTAGTCTTTCCTGTGCACTAGAATCATTTGACAAAATCTTTAAAGGGTAGTAGTAGGAATTATAGTCCTGAAATCTGTTATCCTCACAAGAAAGATCTTTTAGGTCCTTTCTAATGTTAGTAACAATAGTATCTACTGTTATTTATTTTGTACTTAACACATGCCATGTGCTATGCCAAGAGACTTATATACATCATCTCATTTAGTGCTCTAAATAACCATAAAAGGTAGGTACTGTTATTCCCATGTTATAGAAGAAAAGAGTAAAATAGATTAAGTTCCCCAAGGTCATATATATAGTAAGTGGCAAAGTCAAGATTTGATCTCTGGTACCTCTAACACTAAAGTCTGCTAATTTATTGCTTAACAATGCATTAGAGACTGAAATTTATCAGGAACTATATTCGTTTTCTAGGGCTGTCATAACAAATTATTACAAACTGTGTGACTTAAAACAACAGAAATTTATTTTCTAACAGTTCTGGAGACAAGGACAGCTCCTTCCTTGCCTCTTCCTAGCTTCTGGCCACTCCTGGCAATCCTTGGTGTTCCTTTGTGGCAACACAACTCTAATTTCTGCTTCTGTTTTCACATGACCATCCTCTTTCTGTGTATATCTGTGTATCCAAATTTTCCTCTTCTTATAAGGACACCAGCCATAGGGGCCACCCTAATCCAATGTGACTTCACCTTGATTGCATCTGCAAAGACCCTATTTTTAAATAAATTCATATTTACAGGCTTCGGCTGGACATGAATTTTGGAGGGACACTCTTCAACTCAGTAGGGGCACTATTAAGCAGACAAGAAATGGAAAAACTTTTGCAGTATGTCTGACTATGGTTTTCTTAATCTCAGAACAACAAATGAAAGGTTATGTGATTTGAGGCTTTCATGTCTTTACTTCTTATATATTTTTTGCTTATGCCAAATAATCTTTGTACTGGCAGTCATATGCTATTCTGAGTTCTAATTTAATAATATACTATAATTTGGAATAAATCACAGAGTCACAGGGTTAGAACTCAGACAGTCTTTAGGCCTATCGGTCTACTTCTAGGCAAGGTTCACTGATTCATGCCAGATAGGTGGGTGCCTAATACTTTCTGAACAGGTTTAATGGCATCTCCTAGTAAACTGCTCTAGAGTTCAGAAGTTGTCTTCAAATCTAACTTTCAAACTTCTGGTTACAATTGAATCTAATTTTAGTTTATGGATTCTGCTGTCTTGAGAATCCTGACATATAAAAAGTGTTACGACTCAAATCGTTAAACACTTCACATTTACAAAGCAGTTTAGTGCTGCATATTTTACTCCTATATACTTTTACTCTTGCTAGCTTATAATAATAAATCTGTAAGATGTTATTAGACTAGCCTTATTTTAAAGAAATTGAAGTTCAGAGAAGTTGAGTTACTTACCAAAAGTCATAGAGCTAGTAAATGATAGAACTGGAACTCCAACCCAGATCTTCTCTCCCTAAATCCTGTGCTTTGTCCCATTATGCCCCACTGCAGAATAAAGAAGCAAAATCTAATCTTATTCTTTAGTGTACTGATGAATATAAGAGTTATCAGGAGAGAAGTTTTTGGGAATTACAAAATTCTAGAGTAAGAGGGACATTAAAAATCATAAATTGTGGTAACAGGTTTCTAAAGAATTCAAATTCTGGTAATTGGACTGATGATACCAGGAAGGCTTTGAACTGAGTTGGGCTTACAAATGACACTCTACACTGATGTAGATAACACAAAAAAATGAAAATATCCTACTTTAGACACTAGAAACAGGAGCATTTGAGCATCAAGTTTCTGAGTAGGGAGGTCAACTAAACAAATCAGAAAAGTTGTAGACTGAAAAGTAAAAGAACAAGTACACGTTTGTTTAACAGCATGGACTTTGAAGTCAGGTAGTTCTGGGTTTGAATCCTACCACTTACTAGCTAGATGACCTGGGATAAGTTAACTTCTCTAAACTTCAGTTTTCTTCTTGATAAAATGTCATAAGAATGTCTATATCATTGTATTTATGTAAATATTGAAAGATTAATACACACATACAGTACTTAGCAGGGTACTCTGCACAACAAATTGTAGTTTCCAATAATAATAGTATTATTGTCATTATTTCTATTATGGTAGAGCATCAACTAAGTTCTGACCAAACTTTTCTTGAAAGGTTATTGTGGAAAATGACATTTATTTATAAATATTTCATATATGTATATAGAAAATCTCTGACCTGAAGAACGATTCGTAACAATAAGAGGCAACTCAAGACTTGCTCTAAGGCTGCAACAAAGGTAGCAAACATTTACTGAGATATCAGCATGTGCTTTATTCACCACTGTTCTAAGTGCTTTACATGCATATCTCATTCAATTCTCATAATAACTCGATGAATAAGTATTATTATTATTTCTATTCTACACATGAATAAAGTGAGCACAAGGTCAAAGAATTTACTAGGAAGTCGTGGAGCCAGGATTTGAATTTAGAGAGTCCAGCTTCAGAACTCACATTTTTAACTTCTGTGATCTACTGTCTTTCAACCATTCTGCTCTATTGCCTCCACAGCCAACACTACTGTTAAATGAGTAATAGCAAACTGGAGCTTTAAAATAGCATAATAATTAAATTTATTTTAATTAATAATTAAAATAAAAATTAAAAGTGGCTATATGAATACTTATGGTTACACCTGATAAAATAATGTGAAACTAAAGGTTTGGTAAGACACATGCTTAGCTTACACATTTTTAAATGAAGAATGCCTCCGTTTGTTTAGATTGGTAGTGCTGTATAAATTGCAAATCAAACCAAGATGGGGGTGAGGAATCAAGAGGAGCATAGTAAATATATTGGAACTGTGATGGTGAAGGACTTGGCCCTTAAAAGCCCCCTACAGGCCCTTACTCCACGTCTTGAAGAGGAGATGAATTAAGAAGAAAGGCAAGGACAACAGTGATTAACCAAAGAACCTAGCATTACTATGACAAACAGAGAGGCTACCTATGCCCCTTTTATCATAAATCTTGGTAACTTCAAATCCTGTCATACAGCCAGAGGAGTTACTGAAAATATGTTCTTCTTTAAGAAAAAAAAAGCCTAGCATTACTATGACAAACAGAGAGGTCCTGCCCAATAATCTTGTAAATATTGAAAGATTAATACACACATACAGTACTTAGCAGGGTACTCTGCACAACAAATTGTAGTTTCCAATAATAATAGTATTATTGTCATTATTTCTATTATGGTAGAGCATCAACTAAGTTCTGACCAAACTTTTCTTGAAAGGTTATTGTGGAAAATGACATTTATTTATAAATATTTCATATATGTATATAGAAAATCTCTGACCTGAAGAACGATTCGTAACAATAAGAGGCAACTCAAGACTTGCTCTAAGGCTGCAACAAAGGTAGCAAACATTTACTGAGATATCAGCATGTGCTTTATTCACCACTGTTCTAAGTGCTTTACATGCATATCTCATTCAATTCTCATAATAACTCGATGAATAAGTATTATTATTATTTCTATTCTACACATGAATAAAGTGAGCACAAGGTCAAAGAATTTACTAGGAAGTCGTGGAGCCAGGATTTGAATTTAGAGAGTCCAGCTTCAGAACTCACATTTTTAACTTCTGTGATCTACTGTCTTTCAACCATTCTGCTCTATTGCCTCCACAGCCAACACTACTGTTAAATGAGTAATAGCAAACTGGAGCTTTAAAATAGCATAATAATTAAATTTATTTTAATTAATAATTAAAATAAAAATTAAAAGTGGCTATATGAATACTTATGGTTACACCTGATAAAATAATGTGAAACTAAAGGTTTGGTAAGACACATGCTTAGCTTACACATTTTTAAATGAAGAATGCCTCCGTTTGTTTAGATTGGTAGTGCTGTATAAATTGCAAATCAAACCAAGATGGGGGTGAGGAATCAAGAGGAGCATAGTAAATATATTGGAACTGTGATGGTGAAGGACTTGGCCCTTAAAAGCCCCCTACAGGCCCTTACTCCACGTCTTGAAGAGGAGATGAATTAAGAAGAAAGGCAAGGACAACAGTGATGAACCAAGAGAAAGCCTAGCATTACTATGACAAACAGAGAGGCTACCTATGCCCCCTTTTTATCATAAATCTTGGTAACTTCAAATCCTGTCATACAGCCAGAGGAGTTACTGAAAATATGTTCTTCTTTATTTCTGAGCAATCTTCCTAAAAACAGCATTCTAAATTTCCACTAACCTCAGTGTATTCCTGGGAAAGTTGCTCAATTTATAGGCTTAATGTAATTCACTGTTAGACATATAAAGAGGGATACAGTCCTGACCAAAATAATTTATAATACCCTCTTACCTTTTTCTGCTGGGCTCAAAACAGTCACTGTGAAAAGAGAGAGAAAGATCAATATTAGTGAATATTTAGAAACATTATTTTCTTATACATTTTTCCATAGCATCAATTAGTAACTTATTCAATGATACTTTAGAAAACCATCAGCCTGTTAACACAAGGGGAGGCAAGCATGATTAAATTTTATCCTTTGCTATCTTCCTTCATCTTAAACCTTGAGTTAAGAATTTCTCAGTGGGTGAGAGGTGTAAAGGAAGCAGCATGAAGGCCTGTACTATCATATGTGAAGAAAATAGCTATAGTCATTGCTCTGTGAGAAAAGAAGATCCTTCACGGGTACTGTATGATGGTCTGGAGGGGTGGGATGGGGGATATACATATGACTAATCTGAGAACATACATATCTGTAAACAACAAAACTCTGCAAAAGTTAAAAGTAAAATAAAATGATTTTTGTTTATTTGTTTGTTTTTTAAAAAGAATACTATCAAGGTCAAAAAAAAAAAGAATTTCTATGGGCTTCCCTGGTGACTCAGTGGTAAAGAATCCACCTGCCAATGCAGGAGACATGGATTCAATCCCTGCATTGGGAAGATCCCCTGGAGAAGGAAATGGCAACCCACTCCAATATTCTTGCCTGGAAAATCCCATGGACAGAGGAGCCTGGTGGGCTAGATTCCATGGAGTCACAAAAGAGTCAGACACAGAGGGGACCTTCAAGATGGTAGAGGAGTTGGATGGAGAGAACACCTCTCCAACAAATATATCAATCAAAAAATCACTTGCATGTAGAACAACTCCCACAGAGCATCTTCTGCATGCTGGCAGAGAACCTCAGACATCCAGGAAGGCAAACCAACTTCAATGGAATAAGGTAGGGCAAAAGATAGAGACTAAAAGGGAGACACACTATTTCAGAATGGGGACCTGCATCCCAGGGAAGGGAGTCCTGAAGAAGGGGAGGTTTCCTGCACACTAGAAAGCGCCCTCATATGTGTGGTCAGGAGGAAGCTTCAGAAACTCAGAGTGGAGCGCAGTGCAGGGAAATAGGTGCTCTGAAGTGAAGACAGAGAAAATTCACCACAGAGATCAAGCCTGACAGCACTTCCCAATTGAGAAGTAGCTCGTGATTTAAATTCCATCATTTAACCTGAGACTTCACTTTAGGGAACAGCTATAGACTTTGAGAGCAAGTAGAAACTGGAGCAAGGTAAGACCTGACGCTGAGCAGACCCCACACTGCCTGCAACAGGTCCAGAGACCTACTAAGATATATTGGAGGATGTTTTGGGTAGGCAAATCAATTGGAGCAGGAAAAAGGAGAAATTACTTGGGCATTCCTCTCATTTTTCTTGTTGTTCAGCCTCTAAGTCACGTCCGGTTCTCTGCAACCCCATGACTGCAGCACACCAAGCTCCCCTCTCCTTCACTGTCTCCCGGAGTTTGCTCAAACTCACGTCCACTGAATCACTGATGCTATATAACCATCTGATCCTCTGCTGCCCTCTTCTTTTGCCTTCAATCTTTTCTAGCATCAGGGTCTTTTCTAGTGAGTCGGCTCCTCATACCAGGTGGCCAAAGTACTGGAGCTTCAGCTTCAGCATCAGTCCTTCAAGTGAATATTCCTGGGTAATATCCTTTATGATTGACTGGTTTGATCTCCTTACTGTCCAAGGGACTCTCAAGAGTCTTCTCCAGCACCACAATTTGAAAGCACCAATTCTTTGGCGCTCAGTTTTCTTTATGGTCCAAATCCCACATCTGTCCATGATTACTGGAAAACCATAGTTTTGGACCTTTACTGGAAACTATATGGACCTTCGTTGGCAAAGTGGTATCTTTCCTTTTAAATGTGCTGTGTAGGTGTGTATATCTCTCCTTCCAGGAGCAAACATCTTTTAATTTCATGGCTGTCATGATCTGTAGCGATTTTGGAGCCAAGAAAATAAAACCTGTTGCTGTTTAAACTTCTCCCTTTTACTTGTCATGACTATCACTGTCCATATATTTCCTTCTTTTTCCACTCTTTCTCATACTTTTTGGACCTGCATCCCAGGGAAGGGAGTCCTGAAGAAGGGAGGTTTCCTGCACACTAGAAGCCCTCATATGTGTGGTCAGGAGGAAGCTTCAGAAACTCAGAGTGGAGCGCAGTGCAGGGAAATAGGTGCTCTGAAGTGAAGACAGAGAAAATTCACCACAGAGATCAAGCCTGACAGCACTTCCCAATTGAGAAGTAGCTCGTGATTTAAATTCCATCATTTAACCTGAGACTTCACTTTAGGGAACAGCTATAGACTTTGAGAGCAAGTAGAAACTGGAGCAAGGTAAGACCTGACGCTGAGCAGACCCCACACTGCCTGCAACAGGTCCAGAGACCTACTAAGATATATTGGAGGATGTTTTGGGTAGGCAAATCAATTGGAGCAGGAAAAAGGAGAAATTACTTGGGCATTCCTCTCATTTTTCTTGTTGTTCAGCCTCTAAGTCACGTCCGGTTCTCTGCAACCCCATGACTGCAGCACACCAAGCTCCCCTCTCCTTCACTGTCTCCCGGAGTTTGCTCAAACTCACGTCCACTGAATCACTGATGCTATATAACCATCTGATCCTCTGCTGCCCTCTTCTTTTGCCTTCAATCTTTTCTAGCATCAGGGTCTTTTCTAGTGAGTCGGCTCCTCATACCAGGTGGCCAAAGTACTGGAGCTTCAGCTTCAGCATCAGTCCTTCAAGTGAATATTCCTGGGTAATATCCTTTATGATTGACTGGTTTGATCTCCTTACTGTCCAAGGGACTCTCAAGAGTCTTCTCCAGCACCACAATTTGAAAGCACCAATTCTTTGGCGCTCAGTTTTCTTTATGGTCCAAATCCCACATCTGTCCATGATTACTGGAAAAACCATAGTTTTGGACCTTTACTGGAAACTATATGGACCTTCGTTGGCAAAGTGGTATCTTTCCTTTTTAAATGTGCTGTGTAGGTGTGTATATCTCTCCTTCCAAGGAGCAAACATCTTTTAATTTCATGGCTGCCGTCATGATCTGTAGCGATTTTGGAGCCAAGAAAATAAAACCTGTTGCTGTTTAAACTTCTCCCCCTTTTACTTGTCATGACTATCACTGTCCATATATTTCCCCTTCTTTTTTCCACCTTTTTCTTTTTTCTCATACTGTTATGATGTGTTTCTTTATTATTCCTTTAATTTTTTATTCTTATAAACTACTTTTTTACTCTTTTATAAGAAAAATCTTATTTTAAAAATCAATTCCATGTTTTCAATTTTTATTTTAGGTGTTTATTTTTGATTTTGTATTTTTGAGAGTAATTTTCCCCATGTTTTTGATTTTTAGTTTATCTTTTTTCATTTTGCGTCTTTGAAAGTCTATTAATAATTTTTAGTACCCATTTAGATTTGGGGGCTTGATTACTCAGTTCTCTTTTGATTCTTCCTTTAAACTTTTTTTTCTCTTCTTCTCCTTTATCCTTCTTTCCTTCTCTATATAAATGTGTGAATCTCTCTGGGTGATCTTGGCTGTTGAAGTTATTTCACCATTAGTCTAGGGATTTTGTCTTCTGTGCTGTGTGGCCTGTGAAATATGGATGCTACAGTAAGGGGGTCAGTTCTGAACCTCAGAGCGGGAGACTCGACTCCAGGACTTTGGACCACCAGAAACTCCTAACCCCATGGAAGATTATAAGGCGAGAGGCCTCCCAAAGGCCTCCGTCTCAACACTAAGACCAAACCACACCAAAAACCCAGTAAAATCCAGTGCTGAATGTCCCATGCCAGTCCTTCAGCAAAACAGGAGCATAGACTGCACATTAGCATATAGGCTTCCCAAAGCCATACCAAATGCATAAACACCTCAAAACACTGCTGGACCTGGCACCATCCTTCAGAGAGACAAGGTCTAGCTCCATGCACCACAACACAGGCACAAGTCTCCCCAACCAGGAAACTTTCAGAAGGCGCTGGTCCATCCTCACCCAGGAGAGGCAGACTCCACAGTTAAGAGGAACTACGTCTCAGTCTACAGAAAGGAGGCCCCAACCACAGTACATTAAACACAAAGAAAAAACTATTTTAGGTGTGAGAGCATCATGATTCATATGGGCCTGTATGGATAGCTTTTACTTCTGTAGAAATTTGGTTTCTAGATACTGTTTGTTCTGTTTGCCTTATCAGGATTTGACTCTCCTTCCAAGGAGCAAACATCTTTTAATTTCATGGCTGCCTATGATCTGTAGCGATTTTGGAGCCTTGTTGCTGTTTAAACTTCTCCCCCTTTTACTTGTCATGACTATCACTGTCCATATATTTCCTTCTTTTTCCACCTTTTTTTTCTCATACTGTTATGATGTGTTTCTTTATTATTCCTTTAATCTTTTATTCTTATAAACTACTTTTTTACTCTTTTATAAGAAAAATCTTATTTTAAAAATCAATTCCATGTTTTCAATTTTTATTTTAGGTGTTTATTTTTGATTTTGTATTTTTGAGAGTAATTTTCCCCATGTTTTTGATTTTTAGTTTATCTTTTTTCATTTTGCGTCTTTGAAAGTCTATTAATAATTTTTAGTACCCATTTAGATTTGGGGGCTTGATTACTCAGTTCTCTTTTGATTCTTCCTTTAAACTTTTTTTTCTCTTCTTCTCCTTTATCCTTCTTTCCTTCTCTATATAAATGTGTGAATCTCTCTGGGTGATCTTGGCTGTTGAAGTTATTTCACCATTAGTCTAGGGATTTTGTCTTCTGTGCTGTGTGGCCTGTGAAATATGGATGCTACAGTAAGGGGGTCAGTTCTGAACCTCAGAGCGGGAGACTCGACTCCAGGACTTTGGACCACCAGAAACTCCTAACCCCATGGAAGATTATAAGGCGAGAGGCCTCCCAAAGGCCTCCGTCTCAACACTAAGACCAAACCACACCAAAAACCCAGTAAAATCCAGTGCTGAATGTCCCATGCCAGTCCTTCAGCAAAACAGGAGCATAGACTGCACATTAGCATATAGGCTTCCCAAAGCCATACCAAATGCATAAACACCTCAAAACACTGCTGGACCTGGCACCATCCTTCAGAGAGACAAGGTCTAGCTCCATGCACCACAACACAGGCACAAGTCTCCCCAACCAGGAAACTTTCAGAAGGCGCTGGTCCATCCTCACCCAGGAGAGGCAGACTCCACAGTTAAGAGGAACTACGTCTCAGTCTACAGAAAGGAGGCCCCAACCACAGTACATTAAACACAAAGAAAAAAACTATTTTAGATATGAGAGCATCATGATTCATATAGGCCTAAATGGATAGCTTTTACTTCTGTAGAAATTTGGTTTCTAGATACTGTTTGTTCTGTTTTTTTGCCTTATCAGTTTTTATTTCTTCTGATTCTCTTTGAAGAATTTCTAGCTTCTCCAGTAGAATTGCTTCCTGGGCGTTTTCATTTTAATCTCCAAATGGATACTGTTAATCACTAAAAATGGCAGAGTAGGGAATTCCAGGACTTTGTCACTCCACAAAAGCCATGAATGAAGTGCCAAAAACTGTCAAAATCAACTTTTGTAGAATCAACTTTTGTAGAACTCCAGAAACTGAAAGTTGGGACCTTGAAAAGAACAAAAAAATTACAGAGCTTTAACTAGACAGGACAAGAAGAAAGAAGGGAAGGCGCAAATTATTATGATCATAAGTCAAGGTGGAGCTATTAATAGAGAACTTTCATAAGTAGAAGGATTATGATAGAACACTGGGAACAATTTTATGCTAACAAATTAGATAACCTAGAAGAAATGGATAAATTCCTGGAAACACAGAAACCACCAAAACTGACCAAAGAAGAAAGAGAAAATCTGAGCAGATTTTTAACAAGTAAAAGATTAAATCAATAATAAAAACCTCCCAACAAAGAAAAAAGGGGCAGGCAGGACAGAGTGTTTCTTACATAGGCAGTCTGTGCCACAGCCCTGCATGCTGTGCACACAGGGAATGCATGTCACTCAAGTTCAGGAAGCACAGAGAGTCCTATACAGGATAAACTCAAGGAGGAACATGCTGAGACGCATATTAATCAAACTAACAAAATTTAAATACAAAAAAATATCAAAAGCAAGAAGGGAAAAGTAACAAATAAGATACAAGGGAATTTTTCAGCAGAAACTCTGCAGGCCAGGAGAGGCAGGATATATTTAGGGTGAAAATATATTTAAAGTGTAAGAAAACCCTACAACCAAGAATACTCTAACCAGCAAGGCTCTCATTCAGATTTGATGGAAAAAGCAAACCCTTTACAGACAAGTAAAAGCAAACCAGCTTCAGGACCAGCAAACCAGCTTTAGAACAACCAAAAGGCAGATCATTCAGACAGAAAATTAATAAGGAAACATAAGCTTTAAATGAAATACTAGAATAAAAAGTGAAGTCACTCAGTTGTGTCCAACTCTGCGATCCATGGACGAGCCATGGAATCTTCAGGCAAGAATACTGGAGTGGGTAGCCTTTCCGTTCTCCAGGGTATCTTTCCAACCCAGGGATCGAAACCAGGTCTCCCACATTGTGGGTGGATTCTTTACCATATAAGCCACAAGGGAAGCTTGAAATACTAGAATAGATAGACTAATTGATATCCATAGAACATTCCATCTGAAAGCAGCTGAATACACTTTCTTCTCAAGCAGACATAGGACATTCTCCATAGTTCACATCTTTGGTCCCAAATCAAACCTCAGTAAATTTAAGAAAACTGAAATCATATCAAGCACCTTTTTCAACCACAATGCTATGAGATTCAAAATCAATTTCAGGAAAAAAGACTGTAAAAACCATAAAGACATGGAAGCTAAATAATATACTACTAAATAACCAATGGATCGATCACTGAAGAAATCAAAGAGAAAATTTTAGAAATACCAAGAAACAAATGACAACCAAAACATGAAGACCCAATGCGGATGGAGCAAAAGCAGCCCTAAGAGGGAAGTTTATAGCAATACAATTCCACTTCATGAAACAAGAAAAATCTCAAATAAACAACCTAACCCTACACCTAAGGTAACTAGACAAAGAACAATAAACAAAACCCATAGTTAGCAGAAGGAAAGAATTCATGACTCTCAGAGCAGAAATGAATGAAATACAAATGGGGAAGATCAATAAGTTAAAAATTGGTACTTTGTGAAGATAAATAAAATTGATAAACCTATAGCCTGACTCATATGGGAAAAAGGGAGAGGGCTCAGACCAGTAAAATTAGAAAGGAAAAGTGGTAGTTACAACAGACAACACAGAAATACAAAGGATCATAAGAGACTACTATCAGCAACTATATGCCAATAAAATGGACAACTTGGAAGAAATGGACAAATTCTTAGAAAAGTGTAATCTTCCAAGACTAAAACAGGCAGGAAAATATGAACAGAGAGTCACAAATAATGACATTGAAATTAATAAGGAAACATAAGCTTTAAATGAAATACTAGAATAAAAAGTGAAGTCACTCAGTTGTGTCCAACTCTGCGATCCATGGACGAGCCATGGAATCTTCAGGCAAGAATACTGGAGTGGGTAGCCTTTCCGTTCTCCAGGGTATCTTTCCAACCCAGGGATCGAAACCAGGTCTCCCACATTGTGGGTGGATTCTTTACCATATAAGCCACAAGGGAAGCTTGAAATACTAGAATAGATAGACTAATTGATATCCATAGAACATTCCATCTGAAAGCAGCTGAATACACTTTCTTCTCAAGCAGACATAGGACATTCTCCATAGTTCACATCTTTGGTCCCAAATCAAACCTCAGTAAATTTAAGAAAACTGAAATCATATCAAGCACCTTTTTCAACCACAATGCTATGAGATTCAAAATCAATTTCAGGAAAAAAGACTGTAAAAACCATAAAGACATGGAAGCTAAATAATATACTACTAAATAACCAATGGATCGATCACTGAAGAAATCAAAGAGAAAATTTTAGAAATACCAAGAAACAAATGACAACCAAAACATGAAGACCCAATGCGGATGGAGCAAAAGCAGCCCTAAGAGGGAAGTTTATAGCAATACAATTCCACTTCATGAAACAAGAAAAATCTCAAATAAACAACCTAACCCTACACCTAAGGTAACTAGACAAAGAACAATAAACAAAACCCATAGTTAGCAGAAGGAAAGAATTCATGACTCTCAGAGCAGAAATGAATGAAATACAAATGGGGAAGATCAATAAGTTAAAAATTGGTACTTTGTGAAGATAAATAAAATTGATAAACCTATAGCCTGACTCATATGGGAAAAAGGGAGAGGGCTCAGACCAGTAAAATTAGAAAGGAAAAAGTGGTAGTTACAAAAGACAACATAGAAACACAAAGGATCATAAGAGACTACTATGAGTAACTATATGCCAATAAATGGACAACTTGGAAGAAATGGGCAAATTCTAAGTGTAATCTTCCAAGACTAAAACAGGCAGAAATAGAAAATATGAACAGAGAGATCACAAATAATGACATTGAAATTGTGATTAAAATTTTTCCAACAAACAAAAGTCCAGGACTGGATAGTTTCAAAGGTAAATTCTATCAAGGATTTAGAGAACAGCTAACACCTATTCTTCTCAAAATTTTCCCAAAAATTTCAGACAGCAGAACACTCCCAAGATCATGCTATGAAGCCATCATCACCTTGATACCAAAAGCAAAGATACCACAAAAAAGAAAATTATAGGCTTTTATCACTGATGACCACAGATGCAAAAAACTCTCAAAAAATATTAGAAAACAGAATTTAACAACACATTAAAAAATCATACACCATGATCAAGTGGGATTTATCCCAGGGATGCAAGGATTCTTCAATATACACAAATCAATATAGGTGATATCCTATATTAACAAACTGAAGAGTAAAAACCATATGATCATCTCAATAAATGCACAAAACTTTTGATAAAATTCAACAATCATTTATAATAAAAACTCTCCAGAAACTGTGTAAAGAGAAAACCTATCACAATTAATAAAACCCACATATGACAAATCCACAGAAAACATCATTCTCAATGGTGAAAAGCTGAAAGAATTTCCTCTAATATCAGGAACAAAACAAAGATGTTCACTCTCACCACTTGTATTCAACATAGATTTCAAAGTCCTAGCCATGGCAATTAGAGAACAAAAAACCAGCAAACTAAAGTGAAAAAGAAGTAAAACTGTCAGTGTTTGCAGATGACATGATACTATACACATAAGTATCCTAAAGAGGCCACCAGAAAACTAATACAGCTTATCAGTGGATTTGATATGCAGATATCTCTTGCATTCTCATACACTAATAACAAAAATCAGAAAGAGAAATTAAGAAAACAGTTCCATTTATCATCACAATGAAAAGAATAAAATACGTAGGAATAAATCTATCTAAAGAGGAAAAAGACCTGTACCCACAGAACTGTAAGACAGTGATGAAAGAAATCAAAGACAACACAAACAGGAGGAGAGACAGAGCATGTTCTTGGATTGGAAGAAATGGGCAAATTCTAAGTGTAATCTTCCAAGACTAAAACAGGCAGAAATAGAAAATATGAACAGAGAGATCACAAATAATGACATTGAAATTGTGATTAAAATTTTTCCAACAAACAAAAGTCCAGGACTGGATAGTTTCAAAGGTAAATTCTATCAAGGATTTAGAGAACAGCTAACACCTATTCTTCTCAAAATTTTCCCAAAATTTCAGACAGCAGAACACTCCCAAGATCATGCTATGAAGCCATCATCACCTTGATACCAAAAGCAAAGATACCACAAAAAAGAAAATTATAGGCTTTTATCACTGATGACCACAGATGCAAAAAACTCTCAAAAAATATTAGAAAACAGAATTTAACAACACATTAAAAAATCATACACCATGATCAAGTGGGATTTATCCCAGGGATGCAAGGATTCTTCAATATACACAAATCAATATAGGTGATATCCTATATTAACAAACTGAAGAGTAAAAACCATATGATCATCTCAATAAATGCACAAAACTTTTGATAAAATTCAACAATCATTTATAATAAAAACTCTCCAGAAACTGTGTAAAGAGAAAACCTATCACAATTAATAAAACCCACATATGACAAATCCACAGAAAACATCATTCTCAATGGTGAAAAGCTGAAAGAATTTCCTCTAATATCAGGAACAAAACAAAGATGTTCACTCTCACCACTTGTATTCAACATAGATTTCAAAGTCCTAGCCATGGCAATTAGAGAACAAAAAACCAGCAAACTAAAGTGAAAAAGAAGTAAAACTGTCAGTGTTTGCAGATGACATGATACTATACACATAAGTATCCTAAAGAGGCCACCAGAAAACTAATACAGCTTATCAGTGGATTTGATATGCAGATATCTCTTGCATTCTCATACACTAATAACAAAAAATCAGAAAGAGAAATTAAGAAAACAGTTCCATTTATCATCACAATGAAAAGAATAAAATACGTAGGAATAAATCTATCTAAAGAGGAAAAAGACCTGTACCCACAGAACTGTAAGACAGTGATGAAAGAAATCAAAGACAACACAAACAGGAGGAGAGACAGAGCATGTTCTTGGATTGGAAGAATCAACACTGAAAAAGACTGTACTAACCAAAGCAATCTACAGATTCAACACAATCCGTATCAGATTACCAATGGCATTTTCACAGAGTTAGAACAAAAAGATTTATAATTTGTATAGAAACACAAAAGACCCTGAATAGCCAAAGCTAAGAGAAAGAAAAACAGCTGAAGGAATCAAGTTCCCTGACTTCAGACTATATGACGAAACTATAGTCATCAAGACAATATGGTACTGGCACAAAAAGGAAACAGATCAATGGAGCAGGATAGAAATACCAGAGATACACCCATGCACGGATGGTCACCTAATCTATGAGGTAAGAATATTTAGTGGAGAAAAGACAGTCTCTTCACTAAGTGGTGCTGGGAAAACTGGACAGCTATGTGTAAAAGAATGAAATTACAACACTCCTTAATACCATACACAAAAGTAAACTCAAAATGGATTAAAGACTTAAATGTAAAGGCTGGATTCTATGAAAACTCTAAGAGAAAAACATGGGTGGACATCAACTGTAGCAAGATGTTTTTTTGACCCAATTCCTAAAGTAATCACAATGTTAAAAAAGGAGAGCTAAGTAAACTTAAAAGCTTTTGCATAGTAAAGGAAACCATAATCCAGACAAAAAGGCAACTCTCAAAATGGAAGAAGATATGTGGCAAATGAGGCAACCAAAAAGGGTTTAATCTCTAAAATACAGAAAGAGCTCATGCAAAATATCAAAAAATAGCCCAATAAAAATGGGCAGGAGACCGAAACAGACATTTCTCCAAAGACATACTGATGGCCAAGAGACACATGAAAAGATGGTTAACATCACTATTAGAGAAATGCAAATCAAAACTACAATGAAGTATCACCTCATACAGGTAAGGATGGCCATCATCAAAATGTCTACAAACAATAAAAGCTGAAGAGGATATGGAGAAAAGGGAATCTTCCTAAACTGATGGTGTGAATGTAAATTCGTACAGCCACTATGGAGAAGAGTCTTGGAGGTTCCTCAAAAAACTAAAAATATAACTAAAACCTAAACATGGGCCCAGATCTGTAAGACAGTGATGAAAGAAATCAAAGACAACACAAACAGGAGGAGAGACAGAGCATGTTCTTGGATTGGAAGAATCAACACTGAAAAAGACTGTACTAACCAAAGCAATCTACAGATTCAACACAATCCGTATCAGATTACCAATGGCATTTTCACAGAGTTAGAACAAAAAGATTTATAATTTGTATAGAAACACAAAAGACCCTGAATAGCCAAAGCTAAGAGAAAGAAAAACAGCTGAAGGAATCAAGTTCCCTGACTTCAGACTATATGACGAAACTATAGTCATCAAGACAATATGGTACTGGCACAAAAAGGAAACAGATCAATGGAGCAGGATAGAAATACCAGAGATACACCCATGCACGGATGGTCACCTAATCTATGAGGTAAGAATATTTAGTGGAGAAAAGACAGTCTCTTCACTAAGTGGTGCTGGGAAAACTGGACAGCTATGTGTAAAAGAATGAAATTACAACACTCCTTAATACCATACACAAAAGTAAACTCAAAATGGATTAAAGACTTAAATGTAAAGGCTGGATTCTATGAAAACTCTAAGAGAAAAACATGGGTGGACATCAACTGTAGCAAGATGTTTTTTTGACCCAATTCCTAAAGTAATCACAATGTTAAAAAATGAGAGCTAAGTAAACTTAAAAGCTTTTGCATAGTAAAGGAAACCATAATCCAGACAAAAAGGCAACTCTCAAAATGGAAGAAGATATGTGGCAAATGAGGCAACCAAAAAGGGTTTAATCTCTAAAATACAGAAAGAGCTCATGCAAAATATCAAAAAATAGCCCAATAAAAATGGGCAGGAGACCGAAACAGACATTTCTCCAAAGACATACTGATGGCCAAGAGACACATGAAAAGATGGTTAACATCACTATTAGAGAAATGCAAATCAAAACTACAATGAAGTATCACCTCATACAGGTAAGGATGGCCATCATCAAAATGTCTACAAACAATAAAAGCTGAAGAGGATATGGAGAAAAGGGAATCTTCCTAAACTGATGGTGTGAATGTAAATTCGTACAGCCACTATGGAGAAGAGTCTTGGAGGTTCCTCAAAAAACTAAAAATATAACTACCAAATGACCTGGCAATCCCACTCATGGGCAGCCAGGAGAAAACCATAATTCAAAATTATATATTCATTTTAATGTTAATTGCAGCACTGTTTAAAACAGCCAGGATATGGAAGCAACCTAGATGCCCATTAACAGATAAACGGATAAAGAAGATATGGTACATATACATAAACGAATATTACTCAACCATAAAAATAACAAATCTGTGCCATTTGCAGAGACGGAGATGGACCTAGGGGCTGTCATACAGAGTAAACTAACTCAGGGAAAAAACATGCCATACATTAGTGCTTATATATGGAATCTAGAAAAATGGTACAGATGAACTTTTTTGTAAAGCAGAAACAGAAACATAGATGTAGAGAAAAACCTTATAGTCACCAAGAGAAGAAGGGGGATGGGATGAATTGGGAGATTGGGATTGACATATATGTCTACTATGTATAAAATAGGTAACAAATGAGAAGCAACTATAGCACTGGGAACCCTACTCAATGCTCTGTAATAACTTAATTGAGAAGGAAATCTAAAAAAAAAAGAGGTGATATGTATATGTGTGTGCATGTATAATTGATTAACTTTGCTATACAGCAGAAAGTAATACAACACTGCAAAGCAATTATACTCCAATGAAAATTTTTTTAAAGATTTAAAAAATAAATACACTACCAGTGAACAATCATAAAAGGAAATTAAGAGAGCTATTTCATTTATAATAGCATCAAAGAGAATAAAATGCTTAAGAATAAATTTAACCAAGGACTTACACACTTAAAATTTCAAAACACTTCTGAAAGTAATTGAGGACCTCAATAAATGAAAAGACATCCCATGTGCAAGGCTTGGAAAACTTGATTTTAAGATAGCATTTTCCTCACAACATATACAGATTCAGTACAATCCTTACCAAACTTCCAAAGACAATTTTGCAGAAGTGGAAAAGTTGATCCTAACACTCACATGAAATTCTAAGAGCCCCTAGCCATAGCAGTATTAGAAAAATAAATTTGGATGACTCACACTCTTGACTCAAACATTTAAAACAAAGATATGGTAATCAAAACAAGTGTGGTACTGGCAGAAGAATAGACAAACAAATAAGTGGGGCAGAATTAATAATACAGAAATAAATCTGTACCTCTGTGGTCAACTGGTTTTTGACAATTATGTCAAGGCTATTCAATGGGGGTAAGACTATTCTTGTCTCTTCTATACATGATTCTTGGACAACGCCATAGCCACATGCAAAAGAATGAGTCTGGACTCCTCTCTTACTCTATATAGAAAATTTACCTGAAAATGGTTCAAAGATCTAAACATATTTAATAAAAAGTAAAAACTACAAAAATCATTTAGGAGAAAACACAGGGGTAAATCTTTATGACCTTGCATTTGGCAAGGGATGATTAGATATGATACCAGAAAGCACAGGCAACAAGTAAAAATATAAATAAGGTGAACTTTATAAAAACTGAAGACTTTATGTATCAAATCATGGCTTCCCAGGTGACTGGTGGTAAAGAATCTACTTGCCAATGTAGGAGACACTGGAGATGTGGGTTCCATCCCTGGAGTCTAAGATTTATAAGAAAAATACAACTTTTGACTTTAGCTCTAACATGATTTAGGGAGAAAGAGATCAGGATCTGTTTCTAGAAAAAAAGTTAGGTCCTTAATCTTACTTTCTGAGTTTATACTGAAACCCAAATCTGTTATTGTGGTTGTCTTGCTTTGGTTATCAGGAAGGTTTGTTATCCAGTTCTATACTATTTATTAAATGTGTGACTTTAGAAAAAATTCATTCAGTCATTCTAAAATCAGGACCAATCATTTGTTAAAGACATTTGTAAAATGAAGATGGCAAGATGGGGTCAGATGGCTTCACAGGCTAATTCTACAAAAAGTTTAGAGAAGAGCTAACAGCTATCCTTCTCAAACTCTTGAAGAAAATTGCAAAGCAATGAAGCTTCTGAATTCATTCTACAAGGTTTCTATCACCCTGATACCAAAACCAGACAAAGATACCACAAAAATGAAAATTACAGAACAATATCGCTGATGTACAAAGATGCAAAATCTTCAACAA
Organism: Tragulus kanchil; assembly: GCA_022376925.1. NCBI lineage: Eukaryota > Metazoa > Chordata > Mammalia > Artiodactyla > Tragulidae > Tragulus > Tragulus kanchil. The sequence continues at coordinate 66,005,117 of JAIOJX010000001.1, read as the reverse complement.
AATTCTAGCAGGTAGAATTCAACAAAGACAATTTTGCAGTAAAAAAAGTGTGGTAAAAAAACTCACACTCTTGACTCAAACATTTAAAACAAAGATATGGTAATCAAAACAAGTGTGGTACTGGCAGAAGAATAGACAAACAAATAAGTGGGGCAGAATTAATAATACAGAAATAAATCTGTACCTCTGTGGTCAACTGGTTTTTGACAATTATGTCAAGGCTATTCAATGGGGGTAAGACTATTCTTGTCTCTTCTATACATGATTCTTGGACAACGCCATAGCCACATGCAAAAGAATGAGTCTGGACTCCTCTCTTACTCTATATAGAAAATTTACCTGAAAATGGTTCAAAGATCTAAACATATTTAATAAAAAGTAAAAACTACAAAAATCATTTAGGAGAAAACACAGGGGTAAATCTTTATGACCTTGCATTTGGCAAGGGATGATTAGATATGATACCAGAAAGCACAGGCAACAAGTAAAAATATAAATAAGGTGAACTTTATAAAAACTGAAGACTTTATGTATCAAATCATGGCTTCCCAGGTGACTGGTGGTAAAGAATCTACTTGCCAATGTAGGAGACACTGGAGATGTGGGTTCCATCCCTGGAGTCTAAGATTTATAAGAAAAATACAACTTTTGACTTTAGCTCTAACATGATTTAGGGAGAAAGAGATCAGGATCTGTTTCTAGAAAAAAAGTTAGGTCCTTAATCTTACTTTCTGAGTTTATACTGAAACCCAAATCTGTTATTGTGGTTGTCTTGCTTTGGTTATCAGGAAGGTTTGTTATCCAGTTCTATACTATTTATTAAATGTGTGACTTTAGAAAAAATTCATTCAGTCATTCTAAAATCAGGACCAATCATTTGTTAAAGACATTTGTAAAATGAAGATGGCAAGATGGGGTCAGATGGCTTCACAGGCTAATTCTACAAAAAGTTTAGAGAAGAGCTAACAGCTATCCTTCTCAAACTCTTGAAGAAAATTGCAAAGCAATGAAGCTTCTGAATTCATTCTACAAGGTTTCTATCACCCTGATACCAAAACCAGACAAAGATATCACAAAAAAAAAGAAAATTACAGGCCAATATCACTGATGAACATAGATGCAAAAATCTTCAACAAAATTCTAGCAGGTAGAATTCAACAAAACATTAAAATGATCATACATCATGATCAAGGGGGTTTTATCCCAGGGATGCAAGGATTCTTCAATATATGCAAATCAATCAATATGATATACTTTATTAACAAACGGAAAGACAAAAACCATATGATCATCTCAATAGATGCAGAGAAAGCCTTCAACAAAATTCAAAACCCATTTATGACAAAAAAAAAAATTCTCCACAAAGTAGGCACAGAAGGAACCTACATCAACATAATGAAGGCCATATAAGATAAATCCACAGCAAAATATTATTCTCAATGGTGAAAAAACTGAAAGCTTTCCCCCTGAGATCAGGAAAAAGATAAGGGTGCCCACTTTCACTACTATTATTCAATATAATTTTGGAAGTCCTAGCCATGACAATCAGAGAAGAAAAAGAAATAAAAGGAATCCAGATGAAAAAAGAAGTAAAACTCTCACTATTTGCAGATGACTTGATATTACACATAGAAAACCCTGAAGATGCCATCAGAAAATTACTAGAGCTAGTCAATGAATATAGTAAAGTCATAGGATATAAAATTAATACATAAATCTCTTGCATCACTATATGCTAATAATGAAAATTCTGAGAAATTAAGGAAACAATCCCACTCACCACTGCAACCAAAAGAATAAAATACTTAGGAATAAATATACCCAAAGAGACAAAAGACTTGTATGCAGAAAACTATAAGACACTGATAAAGAAATCAAAGACAATACAAACAGATAGATATATCATGTTCTTAGACTGGAAGAATCAATATTGTGAAAATGACTATACTACGCCAAGCAAGCTACAGATTCAATGCAATCCTTATCAAACTACCAATGGTATTTTTCACCGAACTGGAACAAAAAATTCCACAATCTATATGGAAACACAAAAGACCCCAAATAGCCAAAGCAATCTTGAGAAAGAATGGAGCTGGACGAATCAACATTTCTGACTTCAGACTACACTGCAAAGCTACAGTCATGAAGACACTATGGTAGCGGCACAAACTTAGAAATATAAACTAATGGAACAAGACAGAAAATATAGAGATAAACCCACACATCTGTGGATACCTTATCTTTGACAGAGGAGACAAAAATATACAATGGAGAAAAGACAGCCTCTTCAATAAGTGGTGCTGGGAAAACTAAACAGCTACATGTAAGAACAAGAAACTAAAACACTTTCTAACACTATACACAAAAATAAACTCAAAATGGATTAAAGACTTAGATGCAAGGACAGGAACTATAAGCTCCTAGAGAAAAACATAAGCAGTACACACTTTGACATAAATCACAGCAAGATCCTCTTTGAATACCTCCTAGAGTAATGGAAACTAAAACAAAAATAAAAAATGGGACCTAATGAACTCTAAAAGCTTTTGCACAGCAAACAATAAATAAAACTGAAAGACAACCCTCAGAATGGGAGAAAATAACTGCAAATGAAACAACTGACAAAGGATTAATGCCAAAATATATAAGCAGCTCATGCAACTCAATACCAGAAAAAAAAAAGCAGTCCAATCAAAAAATGGTCAGAACAACTGAACAGATATCTTCTCCAAAGATAAAATACAGATGGCCAATAAACACATGAAAAGATGCTCACCATCACTAATTATTAGAAAAATGCAAATCAAAACTACATAAATATCACCTCACATCTGCCAGAATAGCCACCATCAAAGAATCTACAAAAAATAAATACTGGATGTGTACGAAAGGAAACTCTCTTGCACTGTTGGCTGCAATGTGAACTGATACAGTCACAGTGGAAGACAGTATGGAGATCCCTTAAAAAACTAGGAATAGAACCACCATATGACCTAGCAATCCCAGTACTAGGCATATATCCTGAGGAAATCAAAATTGAAAAAGACACATGTACCCCAATATTCACAGCAGCACTATTTACAATAGCTACAGTATGGAAGAAACCTAGATGTCCATTGTCAGATGAATAGATGAAGATATGGTACATATACACAATGGAATATTATTCAGCCATAAATAGGAGTTAATCTGAGTCAGTTCCAGTGAGGTGGATGAACCTAGAACCTATTATACAGTGTGAAACAAAAAAAAGAACCCCAAATAGCCAAAGCAATCTTGAGAAAGAATGGAGCTGGACGAATCAACATTTCTGACTTCAGACTACACTGAAATACCTCTATCAAACTTAGAAATATAAACTAATGGAACAAGACAGAAAATATAGAGATAAACCCACACATCTGTGGATACCTTATCTTTGACAGAGGAGACAAATATACAATGGAGAAAAGACAGCCTCTTCAATAAGTGGTGCTGGGAAAACTAAACAGCTACATGTAAGAACAAGAAACTAAAACACTTTCTAACACTATACACAAAAATAAACTCAAAATGGATTAAAGACTTAGATGCAAGGACAGGAACTATAAGCTCCTAGAGAAAAACATAAGCAGTACACACTTTGACATAAATCACAGCAAGATCCTCTTTGAATACCTCCTAGAGTAATGGAAACTAAAACAAAAATAAAAAATGGGACCTAATGAACTCTAAAAGCTTTTGCACAGCAAACAATAAATAAAACTGAAAGACAACCCTCAGAATGGGAGAAAATAACTGCAAATGAAACAACTGACAAAGGATTAATGCCAAAATATATAAGCAGCTCATGCAACTCAATACCAGAAAAAAAAAAGCAGTCCAATCAAAAAATGGTCAGAACAACTGAACAGATATCTTCTCCAAAGATAAAATACAGATGGCCAATAAACACATGAAAAGATGCTCACCATCACTAATTATTAGAAAAATGCAAATCAAAACTACATAAATATCACCTCACATCTGCCAGAATAGCCACCATCAAAGAATCTACAAAAAATAAATACTGGATGTGTACGAAAGGAAACTCTCTTGCACTGTTGGCTGCAATGTGAACTGATACAGTCACAGTGGAAGACAGTATGGAGATCCCTTAAAAAACTAGGAATAGAACCACCATATGACCTAGCAATCCCAGTACTAGGCATATATCCTGAGGAAATCAAAATTGAAAAAGACACATGTACCCCAATATTCACAGCAGCACTATTTACAATAGCTACAGTATGGAAGAAACCTAGATGTCCATTGTCAGATGAATAGATGAAGATATGGTACATATACACAATGGAATATTATTCAGCCATAAATAGGAGTTAATCTGAGTCAGTTCCAGTGAGGTGGATGAACCTAGAACCTATTATACAGTGTGAAGTAAGTTAGAGAAAAACAAATATCATATATTAACACATATATATGAAATTAGAAAATTGGTATTGATGAACATCCTTGAAGGGAAGGAATGGAGACACAGACATAGAGAAAGGATCTGTGGGCACTGCAGGGGAAGGAGAGAGTGGGATGAAAGAAGAAAGTAACCTTGACATATACACACTACAATGTGCAAAATAGATAGCTAGTGGGAAATTGCTAAATAACACAGGGAACCCAGCCAGGTGCTCTGTGGTGATCTAGAGGGGTGGGGTGGGGGAGAGGAGGGAGGCTCACGAGGGTGGTGCTATACATAAAATTATGGCTGATTTGTGTTGTACAGCAGAAACCATCACAACATTGTAAAGCAATTTTCCTCCAATTAAAAATTAAGTTAAAAATAAAAGGTTTATTAAAAGGGGGAAAAAAGATGACAGGATGGACTGGTGGAGCTGGAATTGGAAATAAAGGCTATCTTAACCTCCTAGTTTTTAAATAATGATATGCAAAATGTTAAGAAAACATGTGCAGAACAAATGGAACAGATCTGTAGGCTACTTGTGGCCTGTGAGTCACAAATTTTGACCTCTGTACTAGTTGAAAGTGGATGTAGTTAAGTAAGAATCCGTAGTGGTTAAAGCATGGACTGAGGAGCTAAACTGACTGGGTTGCCATTCAAGCCTGGCCATTTACTAGCTCCATGACCTTATGCAAGCTTCTTAATGTGTCTGTGCCTCAATTTTATTAACTTCAAAATGTTTATAATGATAATATGTACCTCAGAATGCTGTTATAAGGATTAAGTCTGTGTGTGTGTGTGTGTGTGTGTGTGTGTGTGTATAGGTGTGTTGAGATGGTGAAGGGCAGGGAAACCTGGAGTGCTGCAGTCCATGGTGTCACAAAGACTTGAAAACCACTGAGCAACTGCATTGAACCAGTGCCTAGAATGTAGAAAATGTCCTGCACATATATTAACACATATATATGAATGAAAATTGGTATTGGATGAAAAAAATATCATATATTAACACATATATATGAAATTAGAAAATTGGTATTGATGAACATCCTTGAAGGAAGGAATGGAGACACAGACATAGAGAAAGGATCTGTGGGCACTGCAGGGGAAGGAGAGAGTGGGATGAAAGAAGAAAGTAACCTTGACATATACACACTACAATGTGCAAAATAGATAGCTAGTGGGAAATTGCTAAATAACACAGGGAACCCAGCCAGGTGCTCTGTGGTGATCTAGAGGGGTGGGGTGGGGGAGAGGAGGGAGGCTCACGAGGGTGGTGCTATACATAAAATTATGGCTGATTTGTGTTGTACAGCAGAAACCATCACAACATTGTAAAGCAATTTTCCTCCAATTAAAAATTAAGTTAAAAATAAAAGGTTTATTAAAAGGGGGAAAAAAGATGACAGGATGGACTGGTGGAGCTGGAATTGGAAATAAAGGCTATCTTAACCTCCTAGTTTTTAAATAATGATATGCAAAATGTTAAGAAAACATGTGCAGAACAAATGGAACAGATCTGTAGGCTACTTGTGGCCTGTGAGTCACAAATTTTGACCTCTGTACTAGTTGAAAGTGGATGTAGTTAAGTAAGAATCCGTAGTGGTTAAAGCATGGACTGAGGAGCTAAACTGACTGGGTTGCCATTCAAGCCTGGCCATTTACTAGCTCCATGACCTTATGCAAGCTTCTTAATGTGTCTGTGCCTCAATTTTATTAACTTCAAAATGTTTATAATGATAATATGTACCTCAGAATGCTGTTATAAGGATTAAGTCTGTGTGTGTGTGTGTGTGTGTGTGTGTGTGTGTATAGGTGTGTTGAGATGGTGAAGGGCAGGGAAACCTGGAGTGCTGCAGTCCATGGTGTCACAAAGACTTGAAAACCACTGAGCAACTGCATTGAACCAGTGCCTAGAATGTAGAAAATGTCCTGCACATATATTAAATAAAATAAAATAAATAATATTATATAACTTAATAAGAACTTGTAGAAAGATGATTATTTACATTAATTCTAATTTGGTGTTACATCATTTTGCACATCTGCACAATAGGGATAGTAATGATATCTGCTTTGTATGGTTAGTGTCAGCATTAAATAAGTTAATATATAAAGAGTTAATATATCTACAGTACTGACAACATTGCCTGGCACAGATTAGGCACTATTTAAGTGTTTAGCCATTATTAATTTTTAAAATGATTGCCTGGCAAAATGCATGTAGGTCAATACTGAAAAACTCCAAAATACATTTGATATGTTTACAATATGGAATTGATCCTAGAAGCAACAATAATGGAGCTTGACTTTTAACGCTTCAATCAATCACTCCAAAAAAAAGCAAAGTGGTGAGCTCTGGGAATAGAAAAACTTCCCAGTCACTGCACAGTCCATTTAATAAACCTGCATATCAGATTTTAAAAAATACACCCTAAATTCTAAATTTGTATCTATGAAGGCAACTAATTGAATTTTTTTATAACTCTTTCTGTATTTTCCATAATAAATATAAGAAAGAGATGAGGAAAATTCAAACTCTGATACACAGAGTTGATAAGAAGAAAGTTCTGTATTAGAGAAGACAGTTATCTTCTGCCTCCCTAGTTAATCCCAGTTTACCTGGAGCAGATTACTGTTTTGGCAAATACATAAGAGAGGGCAAATTATAAGTGGAGTCAGGTCCTAGGGTTAGGAAAAGAAGAACCTCAATCGCAATATTTAAGATGAGAAGAATCTGGTATAAAGAAATATAGAAGTCTTGGAGGGATTTGAAAGTGAGGGGATGCCCAACAGGACAAATAGGAGTCCTAATGTGAGGGGATTGGGAATATACTGGGACCTCACCCTAAATGAACAGGGAACGTCGTAGGACACAATTTTAAGAATGCTAGAAGTGAGATTCTATACTGAAGTGACTATATTAGTGGAACTTGCTTTGAGATGAAAATGGGGATTCTTCAATGTGAGAAGGGGAGATCTGTGAGAAAAGCAGAGACTCTTTTGTGAGGATAGGATATACTATGAAGACTCCATTGTGGCTTGATAAGAACACTATAGGGGGGCTTCCCCTGGTGGTCCAGTGGGTAAGGACACCGCCTTGCAGTGCAAGGGGCGCCGGTTCGAGCCCTGGCCTGGGAAGATCCCACGTGCCGCCCAGCGGCTGGACTGATGTGTCCAATTACGGAGCCGGAGCTCTGGAGCGCATGCGCCCAGAGCCGGCGCTCTGCGACGACAGACGCCACGGCGATGGGAGGCCCACAGGAGCCAAAGAACAAAGACGGATGAAAATAGAGAAATGAAAGATCAATAGAAGTGGCCCGCCCACTCCCCTCCCTCCCCAACTCGACCCCTGCCCAAAATAAATAAATAAATAAATCTTAAAAAAAAAAAAAAAAAAAAAAGAACACTATAGGGGACTCGGGGTAATCCAAGTGGGAAAGAGTCTTGGGATTTGTGTCTGGAAACACTGTGGAACTCTGAGTTTGAGAGCATGAGATACACTGTGGAAACTATTTTATAGACACGGAGGGATGAAATGCTCCCTGGTGTCATAGGACTGGGTACAAGAGGAGACCCTAGATTTATAAAAGGATGGTCTAATGAGAGGGGACAAGAAATGGGCCTCCTATTGGAAGGAGAGGAAATACTAGAAATCCCTGTAGGAAAGGGTGGTGGTTCCCTAGTTTGAGAAGACAAGGGACAAGTGCAATCCTAGAGGGAAGTGAGTGAAAATAATAAGAAACTCCAATGGAAGAGGGTGGCAAAATGTGAGGCTAACAGCGGAAAAGGACTGCAGGAGGTAGGGAGTAGATTCGGAAAAGACAGTAAGGAAAAAATCAGGAAAAAAACCAAGAAAAGGAGAAGAATCTGGTATAAAGAAATATAGAAGTCTTGGAGGGATTTGAAAGTGAGGGGATGCCCAACAGGACAAATAGGAGTCCTAATGTGAGGGGATTGGGAATATACTGGGACCTCACCCTAAATGAACAGGGAACGTCGTAGGACACAATTTTAAGAATGCTAGAAGTGAGATTCTATACTGAAGTGACTATATTAGTGGAACTTGCTTTGAGATGAAAATGGGGATTCTTCAATGTGAGAAGGGGAGATCTGTGAGAAAAGCAGAGACTCTTTTGTGAGGATAGGATATACTATGAAGACTCCATTGTGGCTTGATAAGAACACTATAGGGGGGCTTCCCCTGGTGGTCCAGTGGGTAAGGACACCGCCTTGCAGTGCAAGGGGCGCCGGTTCGAGCCCTGGCCTGGGAAGATCCCACGTGCCGCCCAGCGGCTGGACTGATGTGTCCAATTACGGAGCCGGAGCTCTGGAGCGCATGCGCCCAGAGCCGGTGCTCTGCGACGACAGACGCCACCGCGATGGGAGGCCCACAGGAGCCAAAGAACAAAGACGGATGAAAATAGAGAAATGAAAGACCAATAGAAGTGGCCCGCCCACTCCCCTCCCTCCCCAACTCGACCCCTGCCCAAAATAAATAAATAAATCTGTAAAAAAAAAAAAAAAAAAAAAAAGAACACTATAGGGGACTCGGGGTAATCCAAGTGGGAAAGAGTCTTGGGATTTGTGTCTGGAAACACTGTGGAACTCTGAGTTTGAGAGCATGAGATACACTGTGGAAACTATTTTATAGACACGGAGGGATGAAATGCTCCCTGGTGTCATAGGACTGGGTACAAGAGGAGACCCTAGATTTATAAAAGGATGGTCTAATGAGAGGGGACAAGAAATGGGCCTCCTATTGGAAGGAGAGGAAATACTAGAAATCCCTGTAGGAAAGGGTGGTGGTTCCCTAGTTTGAGAAGACAAGGGACAAGTGCAATCCTAGAGGGAAGTGAGTGAAAATAATAAGAAACTCCAATGGAAGAGGGTGGCAAAATGTGAGGCTAACAGCGGAAAAGGACTGCAGGAGGTAGGGAGTAGATTCGGAAAAGACAGCAAGGAGATATCATCATTAGAAAATGAATGGCCTTTGGAATAGGTGATTGGGGATATTGTGGGAACCCTTGAAAGTGAAAAATGTTAGTCACTCACTCATGTCTAACTTTTTGGGACCTGATGTGTGGGGTTAAACAGAAACGGTGTTCTCTTGAGACCTTGACACCCAGAGACCATAACTATGTCATGGTCCTCAAGTGCTTTCCCATCTTGTACTTAAAAACCTGTTATGCTTCTAAGAAAAAAAATTCCTATTATTAACTAGCTGATTGCTTTGTCTTTTAATCATAGAAAGGTCTTGTAATCAGTAGAGTGTGGAAGCGGATGGGAGGATTTTATGTGAACATCCCCAGACACATGAACTTAGGCAGGCTGGAACAGAGTCAGAAGGCTGACTCCCAGCATCATGGCTGTTCACATGACCTCCTTGAAGTCAACATGTTCTTTGATTCTGAGACTTGCCTGCTTCAATGACTATGCTGAAGATTATGCTAACCTTGAAGTGAATGTGCTTACTGGCCACCTGTTCTTTGAAGAATACTTACTCCCCGGATTCTCATTTTTTTAAATCTCAAGCAATAAATACGCTCTGGACTCAGATTCTGGGCCTTCAGTTCAAGAGACTGTTGGCCTCCTGACCCAAGCTGAAACTTAATGACTGATCTTTGTGTCTTCATTCCGTCGCGTCTCCAGTCATCATGGCAAGTGGCACCTGAACAGGCACCTGAGAGAAATTGTATGTAAAGAAAAGCAAAAAGTGACAGAGGCCTCTGCAAACCACTGCAACTATTTTATAGACACGGAGGGATGAAATGCTCCCTGGTGTCATAGGACTGGGTACAAGAGGAGACCCTAGATTTATAAAAGGATGGTCTAATGAGAGGGGACAAGAAATGGGCCTCCTATTGGAAGGAGAGGAAATACTAGAAATCCCTGTAGGAAAGGGTGGTGGTTCCCTAGTTTGAGAAGACAAGGGACAAGTGCAATCCTAGAGGGAAGTGAGTGAAAATAATAAGAAACTCCAATGGAAGAGGGTGGCAAAATGTGAGGCTAACAGCGGAAAAGGACTGCAGGAGGTAGGGAGTAGATTCGGAAAAGACAGCAAGGAGATATCATCATTAGAAAATGAATGGCCTTTGGAATAGGTGATTGGGGATATTGTGGGAACCCTTGAAAGTGAAAAATGTTAGTCACTCACTCATGTCTAACTTTTTGGGACCTGATGTGTGGGGTTAAACAGAAACGGTGTTCTCTTGAGACCTTGACACCCAGAGACCATAACTATGTCATGGTCCTCAAGTGCTTTCCCATCTTGTACTTAAAAACCTGTTATGCTTCTAAGAAAAAAAATTCCTATTATTAACTAGCTGATTGCTTTGTCTTTTAATCATAGAAAGGTCTTGTAATCAGTAGAGTGTGGAAGCGGATGGGAGGATTTTATGTGAACATCCCCAGACACATGAACTTAGGCAGGCTGGAACAGAGTCAGAAGGCTGACTCCCAGCATCATGGCTGTTCACATGACCTCCTTGAAGTCAACATGTTCTTTGATTCTGAGACTTGCCTGCTTCAATGACTATGCTGAAGATTATGCTAACCTTGAAGTGAATGTGCTTACTGGCCACCTGTTCTTTGAAGAATACTTACTCCCCGGATTCTCATTTTTTTAAATCTCAAGCAATAAATACGCTCTGGACTCAGATTCTGGGCCTTCAGTTCAAGAGACTGTTGGCCTCCTGACCCAAGCTGAAACTTAATGACTGATCTTTGTGTCTTCATTCCGTGCGCGTCTCCAGTCATCATGGCAAGTGGCACCTGAACAGGCACCTGAGAGAAATTGTATGTAAAGAAAAAGAAAAAAGTGAAACTGACAGCATATGGAACTTCACGGGGCAGTGACAGAGGCCTCTGCAAACCACTGCTGGTGAATAGTTAATCAAGGTAATGGGAAATATGGAAAGCACAGAGCATTATAGGCCTTATGTATATTTATTGAGACAGCTCCTAAAGGCGGGAGGAGCGAAAGTCAGTGAAGGCCGCTTACTCGATCTCTTAGAGATCATTAAACAGTATTGGGATTGGTTTCCCATATTGTGAACTCTAAATTCAAAGGATTGGGAGAAGGTCAGTTCTCAACTCAAAAAGGTTTATGCAAACAGTGCTGCTATTCCGGTACATATATGGAGTATATGGATGGACTTTACTGAAATCTGTGTTAAAACCTTTACAAACTCCTGAGTCCTTGGACAGAGAGGATAATTCAGAAAGATCTCTTCAAAATCCAGAGCATGCAATGTCAAAAGGAATCGGCAAGTCGAATGCCCAGCCATCAGCACTTAAAGTAGAGAATGAGGAGGATTCTCCTTTGCCACCTTCTCCTTTTCCAGCACTGCCCCAGCTTGGGGCAAGACTGGTGCCAGCTATGCCTATGCCATTTATATTGTCTTCTTTACACACAAAAAAAGGAATTTTCTAAGTCAAACAGAAAAAAGATTTAGAGGCCATGCAGATGGCATTTCTAATAAAACAAAATCTTTACAAACTTACAAAACTGAAACTTAAAAGTTAACTCTTATCATGTCCTTGAGACATAGTTCACTCTGCCTAAGACTCCAGCCATGAACAAATTAAGAGAACGTCAATTAAAAAAAAAAAGGTAAAGAGACATTTTAAATTTCAAATAGAAAACTCTGAGATCTCTGTCTTTCAGATTTATATATATCTCAATGTGTGTCTTTGTCTTTCTATAATGCTGCTGAGGTTATTTTGTCAGTGAGCTCTATTTAATTGGCCTAAAGAAAAGTAAGTACTTACAAATCAAATAATTCCAAATTCAAAAAAAGTTAAACTAAATAAATTTCAGGTTCATGTGAACTAAAAAATATTCAATATTAAATACCTGGTATTTGTGCCTGTTTGATGTAAATATGTCTAAGAGTCATTAACATTAAACAAAATGTTTTCATAATGCCTAGATTTAATATAAATTAAATATTATTATATCTGTTACAGGTTTGTCAAGAAGAAGAACAACTCAAGTAAAAAACAACTTCTAAATATAAATGAGACATGAGATAAACTCTATTAAAAACAATTATGCATTAAAATGTCTGTCTAAAATAGTCTCTCCAAATTGGAGTAATTTGAATTTATAAGTGTTATGCTAAACTAAATAATGAAAGTTTATTGAATAACTAGGCTATTTGTCAAATAAAATAAGGTTTTAAAACATTGAACACCAATTTCCTGTTACAGAGAAACTAAAGAGATTTGGGACTATTAATGAATAATGTTTGATGCCATCCTGTAATGTTCTCTATAAGAAAACAAATGTTTTTAGAACTAACCAGTGGTATTTATGCTCACCAATTTATAGAATATCAATGTAAACACCAGTTCTTCACTGCTTAAAGAAAGCAGAATATATGTTTTCAATAAAGAAGGTATGAAAAATGGAATTTCATTTTATAATGGGAAAAGAAAATAAGTCTGTTTTAGGATGGGAGTACAGAGTAATGGGTACAGAAAATGATAGAAAAAGTTTATGGAAAGTATACCCTGAAAAAAGAGCTTTATACATAGTTATGACTGACTATACTTAAAACAGATTTAATTGAGTTTACCTTTAAAAGAATTTTAAAATAATCTGGTATAAAAACTTAAATTTGACTTTTCTCTCTATTAATAAGATATACATTTTCGTCAAATGTTGAACTGCCTTTGATAATAGATTTAAGTTTATTTAACCCTTAATGATCTATTCTATATTTGCCTCTGAAATTCTTTATTTTTACTTTAACTAAATGGATAGCTATTGTTTCACAGTGACCTATAATCCTATCTGACTGAATGCTCTAAACCTTTTTGATATTTGTTGACAAAACTTTCTAAATCATTCTTACAAAACATGTTTTACTTCCAGCTAACTTTGAGATGCTTCAGAGGGCCCTTGAAGCATCCCAAAGAGAAATATTACAGTAATTAAGTTCATTTTATATGCTAAATTACATGGAAGATGTTGTCAAATAAATAATAAGTCATTGATTATATGATAAATATTACTGGTTATTGATCTGAAAGATTCTTCTTAGACTATTTCTCTATATCATGCTGATAAAAAATTTGCTTTCTCTGTACCATCGCTTAACAATATAGAGCCTAGAAAACAATATTAATGAAAAGTGCTACCCCAACAAACGCTTAACAGTCACACTATTTGTCAAAATTTTGTGGCAAAAGCCTTAACTCCCATTCATCAACTATTCCCTCAATTCTATACTATACTTTATATGAATGACAGCCTCTGTGCATCCCCTGACTCTTAATATCTTTCAAAAAAACATTCTCTTCTATAGACATGTCTAGATCAAGCTGGACTTAAAATTGCACCTGGAGAAGTTCAATTTCCAAAACCTTATCAATATTATCGACCACAGTTCAACCTTAAAAAATGAAATTAAGATGAGACCAAATTTGAACTTTTAATGATTTACAAAAATTATTGGGAGACATTAATTGGCTGTGCCCTTATTTAATATGCCTTATCTAATCTCTTTATTAATTAGAGGAGACTCATCTCTTAATAGCCCTAAAAAGTTAGCTCCTGAGGCTCTTACAGAATTACAATTAGTAAAACAAGATTTCTTCTTCTCAAATTCAACGTGTCTCCCCTGGGTCTGCTTTACAATTACTGATTCTTCCTTCTCTCCATTCCCCCACTGGGCTCCTAATGCAGGATGATAAATTAGTGAAACAGCTATTTCTACCCAATACCTTGATAAAGTTTATTTCTCCATATCTAGAGTTAATGGTTTAATCAGTTATTGAAAGACAAAATCACAATGTTCAACTTACTGGTATGGATCCATCTCATGTTATTCTTAATTTAACTAATAAACAAATTTCAACATGCTTAAAAATGTTGATAAAATGACAAACAGCTTTTGCTGATTTTGTAGATGTCATAGACAATCACTATCTGAAAAATTCTATCTTATAATTTTGTGTACCTGCCCTTCCTGCCAAATTTTCACCCATATAATTCTAACATAGGCATCAACCTCAGAGGTCTGACACCTAATTATTTATGGCAAATAGACGTTACACATTTATCCATGTTTGATAAATTGTGTTTTATTCATGTCTCTATTGACACAACATCTGGTTTCCTTTGGGTGACAGCGCTTACAGAAAAAAAACAGCTGGACATGTTATTAATCATTTGTGTGCCTACTTTACTGTTATGGGCCTCCCTAAACAGATTAAAACCAACCATGGCCCTACATATACTAACACAACTTTTGCTAAATTCTGCTCTCGATGGAATATTAAACATTCCACTGGTGTGCCTTATAACCCTCAAACTATAATAAAAAGAGCCAGTCAATTTCTTAAAAATATGATTCAAAAAGGGGAAAATAATCCCTCTCCACAACAGACATTATTTAGAGACTCTTAATATCTTTCAAAAAAACATTCTCTTCTATAGACATGTCTAGATCAAGCTGGACTTAAAATTGCACCTGGAGAAGTTCAATTTCCAAAACCTTATCAATATTATCGACCACAGTTCAACCTTAAAAAATGAAATTAAGATGAGACCAAATTTGAACTTTTAATGATTTACAAA
This sequence comes from Tragulus kanchil, assembly GCA_022376925.1. Classification (NCBI taxonomy): domain Eukaryota; kingdom Metazoa; phylum Chordata; class Mammalia; order Artiodactyla; family Tragulidae; genus Tragulus; species Tragulus kanchil. Next base: position 65,990,097 of record JAIOJX010000001.1, on the reverse strand, counting down.
AATTATTGGGAGACATTAATTGGCTGTGCCCTTATTTAATATGCCTTATCTAATCTCTTTATTAATTAGAGGAGACTCATCTCTTAATAGCCCTAAAAAGTTAGCTCCTGAGGCTCTTACAGAATTACAATTAGTAAAACAAGATTTCTTCTTCTCAAATTCAACGTGTCTCCCCTGGGTCTGCTTTACAATTACTGATTCTTCCTTCTCTCCATTCCCCCACTGGGCTCCTAATGCAGGATGATAAATTAGTGAAACAGCTATTTCTACCCAATACCTTGATAAAGTTTATTTCTCCATATCTAGAGTTAATGGTTTAATCAGTTATTGAAAGACAAAATCACAATGTTCAACTTACTGGTATGGATCCATCTCATGTTATTCTTAATTTAACTAATAAACAAATTTCAACATGCTTAAAAATGTTGATAAAATGACAAACAGCTTTTGCTGATTTTGTAGATGTCATAGACAATCACTATCTGAAAAATTCTATCTTATAATTTTGTGTACCTGCCCTTCCTGCCAAATTTTCACCCATATAATTCTAACATAGGCATCAACCTCAGAGGTCTGACACCTAATTATTTATGGCAAATAGACGTTACACATTTATCCATGTTTGATAAATTGTGTTTTATTCATGTCTCTATTGACACAACATCTGGTTTCCTTTGGGTGACAGCGCTTACAGAAAAAAAACAGCTGGACATGTTATTAATCATTTGTGTGCCTACTTTACTGTTATGGGCCTCCCTAAACAGATTAAAACCAACCATGGCCCTACATATACTAACACAACTTTTGCTAAATTCTGCTCTCGATGGAATATTAAACATTCCACTGGTGTGCCTTATAACCCTCAAACTATAATAAAAAGAGCCAGTCAATTTCTTAAAAATATGATTCAAAAAGGGGAAAATAATCCCTCTCCACAACAGACATTATTTAGAGCTTTATTTACCCTAAATTTTTTGAATTTGGATGATAATGGACATACTACAGAGGAAAAACATTTTGCCCAGATTAAAACAACCTTTGATCCACGTCCTCCTATTTGGTGGTTTGACCCTCAAATAAACACATGGCAAAAGGGTGAATTAATAACATGCGGAAAGAGATTTGCTTGTATCTCTCTAGGCAGTGGTCAATCTCCTCTTTGGATTCCTGGACTTCATCTTAAACCTTATCATGACTGAGGAAAAGAAACGTCGCTTCGGCTGGGACATCAAGCCTCTGACAAGGAGCTTCATCTCTTCAAAAAGTGGAAATTACAGTAAAGTTCAGTTGCTTTTGTTCTCAGGATACAGTTTTAATTATTCAAAATATCTATCAGGAAATAACAGTTCTATGAACCCTCCAGATAAACCAATACGTAAAATTACTAAAATCTGCGCACATTCAAAAGACTGAGTGTCTTGGGACTCATGCAGAGGGACTGAAACGGTAATATCTTTTAATGGTTCCTATGGAATTGTAATGGACTGGTCCCTTAAGGGGTATGTAGCCCCAAACTGCTCCTGGTCTAATTCCTCCTGCACTCCACATAAGGCTCTTGGATAGAATGTCAGACAATATAATCACACTGAAATTACTACCCACGCTACTCATCCAATTATTTGGCATGAAGCTGAACTTGTGCCCTTGGCTCCACAATTAGCTGACTGACCCATCCAAAAACATCTTTGGAAAATCCCGCTGAACTTAAAACCTTTTAAATTATGGGATGATAAATACACTCGTATTCAAAACTATATCTCTCTTTTAATAATTCTCGAAATTATACTCATTATATACAAACTTACTTAAGAGATCCTTCTGTGTTTCCCATTGGTTCGATACAAGTTAATGCATCTGTTAAAGAGATAACTTGCTTTAATTGTAAGCTTTACAGTTGTACTAATCATAGTTTTCAATTAAATAATAGTATCATTATGAGTGCCTTATAACCCTCAAACTATAATAAAAAGAGCCAGTCAATTTCTTAAAATATGATTCAAAAGGAAAATAATCCCTCTCCACAACAGACATTATTTAGAGCTTTATTTACCCTAAATTTTTTGAATTTGGATGATAATGGACATACTACAGAGGAAAAACATTTTGCCCAGATTAAAACAACCTTTGATCCACGTCCTCCTATTTGGTGGTTTGACCTCAAATAAACACATGGCAAAAGGGTGAATTAATAACATGCGGAAAGAGATTTGCTTGTATCTCTCTAGGCAGTGGTCAATCTCCTCTTTGGATTCCTGGACTTCATCTTAAACCTTATCATGACTGAGGAAAAGAAACGTCGCTTCGGCTGGGACATCAAGCCTCTGACAAGGAGCTTCATCTCTTCAAAAAGTGGAAATTACAGTAAAGTTCAGTTGCTTTTGTTCTCAGGATACAGTTTTAATTATTCAAAATATCTATCAGGAAATAACAGTTCTATGAACCCTCCAGATAAACCAATACGTAAAATTACTAAAATCTGCGCACATTCAAAAGACTGAGTGTCTTGGGACTCATGCAGAGGGACTGAAACGGTAATATCTTTTAATGGTTCCTATGGAATTGTAATGGACTGGTCCCTTAAGGGTATGTAGCCCCAAACTGCTCCTGGTCTAATTCCTCCTGCACTCCACATAAGGCTCTTGGATAGAATGTCAGACAATATAATCACACTGAAATTACTACCCACGCTACTCATCCAATTATTTGGCATGAAGCTGAACTTGTGCCCTTGGCTCCACAATTAGCTGACTGACCCATCCAAAAACATCTTTGGAAAATCCCGCTGAACTTAAAACCTTTTAAATTATGGGATGATAAATACACTCGTATTCAAAACTATATCTCTCTTTTAATAATTCTCGAAATTATACTCATTATATACAAACTTACTTAAGAGATCCTTCTGTGTTTCCCATTGGTTCGATACAAGTTAATGCATCTGTTAAAGAGATAACTTGCTTTAATTGTAAGCTTTACAGTTGTACTAATCATAGTTTTCAATTAAATAATAGTATCATTATGATTTTACATAGAAGATTAGGTATCTGGTTGCCAATTATTCAAACCAGGCCTTAGAAAAATTCCCCTGACATACATATGCTTTGAAAAGTTATCACTAAATTGCTGAAAAGATCTAAAGATGTATTGGAATGCTCATTGTTGCTGTTGTGAGAATCATTGCCATAGCAACAACAGCATCTGTCACTGGTGTTGCACTGCACCAGACAATACAAATTACTGAGTTTATACAAAAGCGACATGAGAATTCCTCAACAGCTTGGAAAAGTCAATTGCATATTGATAAAAAAAGTAAACTTCAGATTAGTTGATCTCGAGAAGGTGGTTATCTGATAGGGGAAGAGTTTCATAATTTACAAATGCAAATCTGATTGAAGTGTGATTGGAATATATCAACTTTTTGTGTTACTCCACATGTTTATAATAGTACCAAGTGTGACTGGAATTATATAAAAAGACATCGGCTTGGTCATTACAATAATCTCCTTTAGATATTTCAGAGTTGCAAGCAGAACTCTTGGGAATGCAAACTCTCACTTGAAATTGTTGCCTCATACAGAGGTTTTTCAAGGAATAGCAGATGATCTGAAAGAGTTAAATCCTCTGGGTTGGATAAAGACTATAGGAGGAGGTCTTATGAGTACTGTCATTTCTAGATATATCTTTGTCATAATTTTATGTTTAGTCCTTAGATACACAAGAAAGACTATCCGAGAATTAATGAAGAAATAAGTTGTCCAGTTAGTGTACCTCCTGCTACAAAAACGAAGAGGGGGAAATACAGGGTTAAATAGGAACACTGTTCTCTTGAGACCTTGACACCCAGAGACCATAACTATGTCATGATCCTCACGTGCTTTCCCATCTTGTACTTAAAAAATCTGTTATGCTTCTTAGAAAAAAATCCCTATTATTAACTAGCTGATTGCTTTGTCTTTTAATCATAGAAAGTCTTGTAATCAACAGAATGTGGAAGCGGATGGGGGATTTTATGTGAACATCCCCAGACACATGAACTTAGGCAGGCTGGAACGGAGTCAGAAGGCTGACTCCCAGCATCATGGCTGTTCACATGACCTCCTTGAAGTCAACATGTTCCTTGATTCTGAGACTTGCCTGCTTCAATGACTATGCTGAAGATTATGCTAACCTTGAAGTGGATGTGTTTACTGGCCACCTGTTCTTTGAAGAATACTTACTCCCCGGATTCTCATTTAAATTGCTGAAAAGATCTAAAGATGTATTGGAATCATTGCAACATAGCAACAACAGCATCTGTCACTGGTGTTGCACTGCACCAGACAATACAAATTACTGAGTTTATACAAAAGCGACATGAGAATTCCTCAACAGCTTGGAAAAGTCAATTGCATATTGATAAAAAAAGTAAACTTCAGATTAGTTGATCTCGAGAAGGTGGTTATCTGATAGGGGAAGAGTTTCATAATTTACAAATGCAAATCTGATTGAAGTGTGATTGGAATATATCAACTTTTTGTGTTACTCCACATGTTTATAATAGTACCAAGTGTGACTGGAATTATATAAAAAGACATCGGCTTGGTCATTACAATAATCTCCCTTTAGATATTTCAGAGTTGCAAGCAGAACTCTTGGGAATGCAAACTCTCACTTGAAATTGTTGCCTCATACAGAGGTTTTTCAAGGAATAGCAGATGATCTGAAAGAGTTAAATCCTCTGGGTTGGATAAAGACTATAGGAGGAGGTCTTATGAGTACTGTCATTTCTAGATATATCTTTGTCATAATTTTATGTTTAGTCCTTAGATACACAAGAAAGACTATCCGAGAATTAATGAAGAAATAAGTTGTCCAGTTAGTGTACCTCCTGCTACAAAAACGAAGAGGGGGAAATACAGGGTTAAATAGGAACACTGTTCTCTTGAGACCTTGACACCCAGAGACCATAACTATGTCATGATCCTCACGTGCTTTCCCATCTTGTACTTAAAAAATCTGTTATGCTTCTTAGAAAAAAATCCCTATTATTAACTAGCTGATTGCTTTGTCTTTTAATCATAGAAAGTCTTGTAATCAACAGAATGTGGAAGCGGATGGGGGATTTTATGTGAACATCCCCAGACACATGAACTTAGGCAGGCTGGAACGGAGTCAGAAGGCTGACTCCCAGCATCATGGCTGTTCACATGACCTCCTTGAAGTCAACATGTTCCTTGATTCTGAGACTTGCCTGCTTCAATGACTATGCTGAAGATTATGCTAACCTTGAAGTGGATGTGTTTACTGGCCACCTGTTCTTTGAAGAATACTTACTCCCCGGATTCTCATTTTTTTAAATCTCAAGCAATAAATACGCTCTGAACTCAGATTCTGGGCCTTCAGTCCAAGAGACTGCTGGCCTCCTGACCCAAGCTGAAACTTAATGACTGATCTGTGTGCCTTCATTCCGTGTGGCACCCATGAGCCTGTAGCCCACCAGGCTCCTCTTTCCATGGGATCCTCCAGGAAAGAATACTGGAGTGGGTAGCCATTCCGTTCTCCAGGGGATCTTCCTGACCCGGGGATCAAACCCAGGTCTCCTGCACTGCAGGCAGATTCTTTACTGTCCGAGCCATCAGGGAAGCCCTTGTGGGAAGCCCTTGTGGGAGGGTAAAGAGGATGTGCTAGTGTGAGAAGACAGTAGGCAAAGCAGTACCACGGTGTGATAAAAAGAAAGGTGACTAGTATGAGATAGAAAATAATGTGGGTGCAGTGAAGCGACAGAAAGACAGACATGGACAGTGGACATATGGACATTGTGGGGAAGGAACAGTGGGTGAGAGGCGTAAAGGAAGTAGCATGAAGGCCTGTACTATCGTAAGTGAAGAAAATAGCTCTAGTCATTGCTCTGTGAGAAAAGAGGATCCTTCAGGGGTGCTGTGTGATGGTCGGGAGGGGAGGGAAGGGGGGGGATATACATATGACTAATCTGAGAACATATATATCCATAAACAACAAAACTCTGTAAAAGTTAAAAGTAAAATAAAGGTTTAAAAAGAAAAAGAAAAAAAGAAAAAAAAAAGAAAATAATGTGGGGCCCCAAATGGGAAGGAGTGAATGCACCTGTAAGCAGGCAGGCAGGAGACTAAGAGAAGCTCCAGTGTGACAAAATCAGGGCCTCTTGTGTGAGGAGACAGGATGGAATGTATTGTAGGATTCCCATGCCTCTGGAGAAGATGAGAAAATGTTGAAGACCACAGGAAAGAGACTATGCTGAAGATTATGCTAACCTTGGAAGTTGGCAACATGTTCCTTGATTCTGAGACTTGCCTGCTTCAATGACTATGCTGAAGATTATGCTAACCTTGAAGTGGAGGTGTTTACTGGCCACCTGGTCTTTGAAGAATACTTACTCCCCGGATTCTCGTTTTTTTAAATCTCAAGCAATAAATACGCTCTGAACTCAGATTCTGGGCCTTCAGTCCAAGAGACTGCTGGCCTCCTGACCCAAGCTGAAACTTAATGACTGATCTGTGTGCCTTCATTCCGTGTGGCACCCATGAGCCTGTAGCCCACCAGGCTCCACTGTCCATGGAATTCTCCAAGTAAAAATACTGAAGTGGGTAGCCATTCCGTTCTCCAGGGGATCTTCCCGATCCAGAGATCGAACCCGGATCTCCCACACTGCAGGCAGAGTCTTTACTGTCCGAGCCATCGGGGAAGCCCTTGTGGGAAGCCCTTGTGGGAGGGTAAAGAGGATGTGCTAGTGTGAGAAGACAGTAGGCAAAGCAGTACCACGGTGTGAAAAAAAGAAAGGTGACTAGTATGAGATAGAAAATAATGTGGGTGCAGTGAAGCGACAGAAAGACAGACATGGACAGTGGACATATGGACATTGTGGGGAAGGAACAGTGGGTGAGAGGCGTAAAGGAAGTAGCATGAAGGCCTGTACTATCGTAAGTGAAGAAAATAGCTCTAGTCATTGCTCTGTGAGAAAAGAGGATCCTTCAGGGGTGCTGTGTGATGGTCGGGAGGGGAGGGAAGGGGGGGGATATACATATGACTAATCTGAGAACATATATATCCATAAACAACAAAACTCTGTAAAAGTTAAAAGTAAAATAAAGGTTTAAAAAGAAAAAGAAAAAAAGAAAAAAAAAAGAAAATAATGTGGGGCCCCAAATGGGAAGGAGTGAATGCACCTGTAAGCAGGCAGGCAGGAGACTAAGAGAAGCTCCAGTGTGACAAAATCAGGGCCTCTTGTGTGAGGAGACAGGATGGAATGTATTGTAGGATTCCCATGCCTCTGGAGAAGATGAGAAAATGTTGAAGACCACAGGGAAAGAGACATGGAGGGCTTATTACTTTGTGAAAAGGGGAGACTACAGTGGGATAGAACAAGGTGTACTGTGGGCTCCCAAGTGACAGAAAATGCATTTCAGTTGGCTTGAGAGGATCACAGGAAAAGGAGGAATCCCAGTGTTGGATAAAGGCCAGCTCGTAAGAGAGTACAGGAAATACTTGGGGATCCCTAGTAGGAATGAATGGGAAAATGTGGGGCTCTTAGTTGGGTGAATTGCTGGGATTCACAGTGTAAGTAATACAGGGTATGTTGTTTCCTCAACTCAGTAGGATGGCAGCCCCCAGAACCGGAGCACAAGGCACAAGTGGTTGTCCTGCTTGAGACAAGGGGACCCCTGGGGAAAAAGCCAGAAAATTCTTGTGGGTAGGGCCAAGAAATAATGTTTAAGAAACCCTGGCTAGGAAGCGATGGCGACACGGTGGGACCCTCGTGGGAGGGCGCAAGACATATCGTGAGAAGCCAGAGGCTGGAAATCAAGAGCTCTCTAGGGAGCTGAAGGAAAACCGCAGCGTGAGGACTAAGAACCCAGGGGACACCAATGTGAAGGGTAGGGCAGACGATTCGGCTGGAGCGTAATTTCCCCACCTTAGGTGCCGGCTCGACTTACCGAGGCAGAGTTCAAAGACGTAGGCATAGTAGGACCAGAGCACGACGAGGACGATAACGAGCACTGGCACCCAGGAAAGTACACGGCGGCAGCATCGGAGCCCCCCGGACAGAGCCATCTTCCAGCCCCGCCGCATCTTAGGCTCGAAGATCGACCAAGCAGGCCTGCCGGCGCTGGGTCGGAACTGCTGGGGCAGCAGCGGAGAGGCGGGAAGGCGCGCTGTGCGGCGCTCCACTGCCTAGCCTGGCGGGAACAGTCTCCCCTAGTCGCTACCACCTGTGGGGCTGCAGGCCAGAGTGCACCAGGCACAATAGGCATGAGTCACGGCGAGGAGGAACAGGCGGTGTTGGAGCGGAAGGTGATCGTCAGGCTGGCGAGGCTGGGCACGCTCAGAGGGAGTGCAGTCCCTCCTCTTTCCTCCTCTCCCACCCCCCTGCCACGGCACTAGAGGCAGGGCTAGACCTCTGCAAAACTGTAAAGCGGAAGAAATGTAGGTCCGCCCATCTGCTCTTACTGCACTGCGTCCCCCCTCATCTCTGCTCTCATCTCTTCCTCCGTTTCTCTGTCTCTTTGTCCTCTCCCACCCAACGCCGCACAGACACACACACATTATTTTCTGCCACGCACGAGCACACAGACACGCAGTGTGAAAGATACGAACACAACATCTAATGACTTAAAGGTTCTCCAGCCCCTTCCTCTCACTGCTGCTTGAACCATATGCTTAACACGTAGCGGCCGCAGTTGCTGCTTGGGTAAGTCCATCGACAGGGAGCTCCCTTCTTTCCTTTTTACCCTTCCCCTTGAGTCAGCTTAGTCCATTTATTTTAAGAATAAAAAAAAACATATTGGTACGGAAAAAAACATGGGGGGGAAATATCAATTCTGTGAGAGGTCAGGGAAAACTACAAGGTAGTGATATTTCAGCTGAGCTTTAATAATAAATAAAAGTTTACCTGACAAATGGGAGGGGCGGACTTTTCAGATAGAGGAAACAGCATTTGCAGAGGCATAGAGTAATGAAAATACAATAGTGTTCAAGAAACAGTCAGCAGGGTTTGAGAAGAGGGTATGTGAAGAGGAGAGGCTGGGAATGAAACTGGGAATACAGGTTCTGGGTAGAGTATGCCCCGCCAGGGTATGTGGACATAATCTGTAAAGCAGTTTATGAACAATCATTAAAGGTTTTGGGACAATGAAAATAACAGAGTCAGAACTGTATTTTTTTTCAGAATTGTATTTTTGTAAAGCAACTGGCAGGATTTTGTAGAGGAGAATAGCCTGGAAACAGACATCAATTAGGAGGCAATTTAATTCAACAAATCTTTTAGGACTGATTGCTTTGTGTTAGGTTAACTTTGGTATAAAAAGAATAACAAAGGGGACCTGTCTCCAAGAAGTTTCTATTCTCATCAGAGCAATAGGGGTTCAATGATGTAAATACAATAATAGAAGCATAGTAAGCTTTTGTACATTTATGGATTTGATACCTGCTGTTCTAAGATTCCCAAGTGTCTCAATGGTAAAGAATCCGCCTGCCAGTTTGGGAGACATGGTTGGATCCCTGGGTTGGGAGGAACTAATAGAGGAGGAAATGGCAACCCTCTCCAGTATTCTTGCCTGAAAAATCCCATGAACGGAGGAGCCTGGTGGACTGCAGTCCACAGGGGGTCCAACGCAACTGAACACGCAGGAAGGCAAAGAACACAACATCTAATGACTTAAAGGTTCTCCAGCCCCTTCCTCTCACTGCTGCTTGAACCATATGCTTAACACGTAGCGGCCGCAGTTGCTGCTTGGGTAAGTCCATCGACAGGGAGCTCCCTTCTTTCCTTTTTACCCTTCCCCTTGAGTCAGCTTAGTCCATTTATTTTAAGAATAAAAAAAAACATATTGGTACGGAAAAAAACATGGGGGGGAAATATCAATTCTGTGAGAGGTCAGGGAAAACTACAAGGTAGTGATATTTCAGCTGAGCTTTAATAATAAATAAAAGTTTACCTGACAAATGGGAGGGGCGGACTTTTCAGATAGAGGAAACAGCATTTGCAGAGGCATAGAGTAATGAAAATACAATAGTGTTCAAGAAACAGTCAGCAGGGTTTGAGAAGAGGGTATGTGAAGAGGAGAGGCTGGGAATGAAACTGGGAATACAGGTTCTGGGTAGAGTATGCCCCGCCAGGGTATGTGGACATAATCTGTAAAGCAGTTTATGAACAATCATTAAAGGTTTTGGGACAATGAAAATAACAGAGTCAGAACTGTATTTTTTTTCAGAATTGTATTTTTGTAAAGCAACTGGCAGGATTTTGTAGAGGAGAATAGCCTGGAAACAGACATCAATTAGGAGGCAATTTAATTCAACAAATCTTTTAGGACTGATTGCTTTGTGTTAGGTTAACTTTGGTATAAAAAGAATAACAAAGGGGACCTGTCTCCAAGAAGTTTCTATTCTCATCAGAGCAATAGGGGTTCAATGATGTAAATACAATAATAGAAGCATAGTAAGCTTTTGTACATTTATGGATTTGATACCTGCTGTTCTAAGATTCCCAAGTGTCTCAATGGTAAAGAATCCGCCTGCCAGTTTGGGAGACATGGTTGGATCCCTGGGTTGGGAGGAACTAATAGAGGAGGAAATGGCAACCCTCTCCAGTATTCTTGCCTGAAAAATCCCATGAACGGAGGAGCCTGGTGGACTGCAGTCCACAGGGTCGCAAAGAGTCCAACGCAACTGAACACGCAGGAAGGTTCAAAGATTTACAAAGGTCTGTGTCATGAAGAAATTTGTGATTTTGCTGAAACTCCTGTTGCGTTCTGTTCTTATTCATAGTTACATATGCAGTAAGTTTCCTGAACTGATAAGAACTTTGTTGTTCCTTTTCAGATACAAATACATTCATGGTTGATATTGCCAAATTAATGATGTAATGAAATGCAGCTCGTTTCAGTTACAATAGTTATTTTAGTAGCCCAATTAGATTTGTTCCCTAATGTTCTGACTTAGTTACTTAAATGGTTTTTTCCGTCTTTTTGAGATATAGTTGACAAATAAAGTATAGGAACTTTCCTGGTCGTCCAGAGGTTAAGACGTAGTGCTTCCACTGCACATTTGATCCTGTTTGGGGACCAAAGATCCCATATGTTGGCTGCAAATTATTTCATATACATTGTGAAATGATTGCCACAGTCAAGCAAATTAACACATGTATTACCCCACATAGTTACCATTTTTCAAAAATTATTTTTTATTGAGTATATTTGACATATAGCCTCTTATTTATCTATTTATTTATTTATTTATTTATTTATTTACTTTGGGCTGGGGTCGGGTTGGGGAGGGAGGGGAGTGGGCGGGCCACTTCTATTGGTCTTTCATTTCTCTATTTTCATTCGTCTTCGTTCCTTGGCTCCTGTGGGCCTCCCATCGCGGTGGCCTCTGTCGTTGCAGAGCACTGGCTCTGGGCGCATGCGCTCCAGAGCTCCGGCTCCGTGATTGGACACATCAGTCCAACCGCTCCGCGGCACGTGGGATCTTCCCAGGCCAGGGCTCGAACCGGCGTCCCTTGCACTGCAAGGCAGTGTCCTTACCCACTGGACCACCAGGGGAAGCCCCGACATATAGCCTCTTTATCAGTTCCTCTGTTGATGGACATTTAGGTTGCTTCCATGTCCTGGCTATTGTAAATAGTGCTGCAGTGAACACTGGAGTGGATGTATATATATATATATTTTTTTTTTTTTAAACTTTTGTTTTACTTTTAACTTTTACAGAGTTTTGTTGTTTACAGATATGTATGTTCCCAGATTAGTCATATGTATATCTCCCCCTTCCCACCCCTCCCGACCATCACACAGCACCCCTGAAGGATCTCCTTTTCTCACAGAGCGATGACTAGAGCTGTTTTCTTCATTTATGATAGTACAGGCCTTCATGCTAATTCCTTTACGCCACCCACCCTCTGTTCCTTCCCCACAAAGTCCATATGTCCAAGGAGTGGATGTATATTTTTGAATTATGATTTTCTCTGGATATATGTCAAAGAGTGCAACTTCTGGATCATACAGTAGTTCTGTTTTTACTTTTCTGAGGAATCTCCATATTGTTCTCCATAATGGCTGTACCAATTTACATTCCCACCAACAGTATATGAGGGTTCCCTTTTCTCCACACTCTCTCCAGCATTTACTGGGTGTAGATTGTTGGGTGCTGACCATTCTGACTGGTGTAAAGTGATACCTCATTGTAGTTTCGATTTCCATTTCTCTGATAATTAGTGATGTTGAACATCTTTTCATGTGCCTTTTGGCCACCTGTATGTCTTATTTAGAGAAATGTCTCTTTAGATCTTCTGCCTGTTTTTTACTGAATTTTTTTATTTTGAGCTGCATGAGATATTTGTACATTTTGGAGATTAATCCCTTAGGATTGCAAATATTTTCTCCCACTGAAGGCTGTCAGGGGGCGGCATTCTTCATTTCTCTATTTTCATTCGTCTTCGTTCCTTGGCTCCTGTGGGCCTCCCATCGCGGTGGCCTCTGTCGTTGCAGAGCACTGGCTCTGGGCGCATGCGCTCCAGAGCTCCGGCTCCGTGATTGGACACATCAGTCCAACCGCTCCGCGGCACGTGGGATCTTCCCAGGCCAGGGCTCGAACCGGCGTCCCTTGCACTGCAAGGCAGTGTCCTTACCCACTGGACCACCAGGGGAAGCCCCGACATATAGCCTCTTTATCAGTTCCTCTGTTGATGGACATTTAGGTTGCTTCCATGTCCTGGCTATTGTAAATAGTGCTGCAGTGAACACTGGAGTGGATGTATATATATATATATTTTTTTTTTTTTAAACTTTTGTTTTACTTTTAACTTTTACAGAGTTTTGTTGTTTACAGATATGTATGTTCCCAGATTAGTCATATGTATATCTCCCCCTTCCCACCCCTCCCGACCATCACACAGCACCCCTGAAGGATCTCCTTTTCTCACAGAGCGATGACTAGAGCTGTTTTCTTCATTTATGATAGTACAGGCCTTCATGCTAATTCCTTTACGCCACCCACCCTCTGTTCCTTCCCCACAAAGTCCATATGTCCAAGGAGTGGATGTATATTTTTGAATTATGATTTTCTCTGGATATATGTCAAAGAGTGCAACTTCTGGATCATACAGTAGTTCTGTTTTTACTTTTCTGAGGAATCTCCATATTGTTCTCCATAATGGCTGTACCAATTTACATTCCCACCAACAGTATATGAGGGTTCCCTTTTCTCCACACTCTCTCCAGCATTTACTGGGTGTAGATTGTTGGGTGCTGACCATTCTGACTGGTGTAAAGTGATACCTCATTGTAGTTTCGATTTCCATTTCTCTGATAATTAGTGATGTTGAACATCTTTTCATGTGCCTTTTGGCCACCTGTATGTCTTATTTAGAGAAATGTCTCTTTAGATCTTCTGCCTGTTTTTTACTGAATTTTTTTATTTTGAGCTGCATGAGATATTTGTACATTTTGGAGATTAATCCCTTATTGGTTGTTTCATTTGCAAATATTTTCTCCCACTGAAGGCTGTCTTTTCATTTTGTTTATGGTTTCCTTTGCAATGCAGAAGCTTTTGTTTTTTGATAATTTTATTTTTTAAATTGGAGTATAATTGTTTTATAGTGTTGTTTTAGTTTCTGCTATACAACAGTGTGAATCGGCTATATATACATATATCCTCCCTCCTATTTTTTTCATTGGAGTATAGTTGATTTGCAATGTTGCATTAGTTTCAGGTGTACAGTGATGTTATTGTTATATGTCTTTTACAGAGTTTTGTTGTTTACAGCTATACATAATCCCAATTCAGTCATAGGTATATCCCTGTGCCCTCCCAGCTGAACCCCCCTCCCAGTCCCTCCCCATCCCACCCCTCCAGGTTGTTTCGTAGCCCCCATGTAAGTTCCCTTAGTCTTACAGCTTATTCACAATGGCTATCTCTTTTACATATGATAGTGTAGGTTTCCGTGTTACTCTTTCCATCCTTCTCACCCAATCTTCCCTTCCCCTCCCTCGTACCGCCCAGCATCCCACCCCTCTAGGTCATCACAGAGCACTGAGCTGGACTCCTTATGCTATACACCAGCTTGCCACCAGCTATCTATTTTACATGTGGTAGTGTATATGTATCAGTGCTGCTCTCAGTTCGTCCCACCCAATCCTTCACCCTGTGTCCTCGAGTCCATTCTCTATGTCTTTGTCTCCATTCCTGCCCTGTGACTAAATTCATCAGTACCGTTTTTCTAGATTCCCTGCCTATGTACATGCTAAGTCACTTCAGTCACATCCAAATCTGTGCAACGCTATGGACTATAGCCCACCAAGCTCCTCTCTGTGGAGGGGGATTCTCCAGGCAAGAATACTGAAGTGGGTTGCTGTGCCCTCTTCCAGGGAATCTTTCCTACCCAGGGATTGTGCCCTCTTCTTTTATACATTGGCAGGCAGGTTCTTTACACTAGCGCCACCTGGGAAGCCTCCCTAGATCATATATATATATATAATTTTTAACATATATATATATGTTAAAAATTATATTTGTTTTTCTCTTTCTGACTTACTTCACCCTTTATGCCATATTCTAGGTTCATCCACTACAAATGACCCAACTTCAATCCTTTATACAGTTGAGTATATGCTGTTGTGTATATGTACCACATCTTCTTTATCTGTTCGTTTATCAATGAACACTTACATTACTCCTATGTCCTGGCTATTGTAAATAGTGCTGCATTGAACATTGGGCTACATGTGTCTTTTGAATTGTGGTTTTTCTTAATGTATATGCCCAGTAGTGGAATTACTGGGTCAGATGATGGTTTTATTTTTAGATTTTTAAGGAATCTCCATACTGCTCTCCATAGTGGCTGTATCAATTTATATTTGCCGCAACAGTGCAAGAGGGTTCCCGTTTCTCCGCACCCTCTCCAGCATTTATTGTTTGTAAATTTTTTGATGATGGCCATTCTGACCATGAGGTGATATCTCATTGTAGATTTGCTTTGCATTTCTCTAATAATGAGAGATTCTCAGTTTTCAGATGCCCTTAGTCTTACAGCTTATTCACAATGGCTATCTCTTTTACATATGATAGTGTAGGTTTCGTGTTACTCTTTCCATCCTTCTCACCCAATCTTCCCTTCCCCTCCCTCGTACCGCCCAGCATCCCACCCCTCTAGGTCATCACAGAGCACTGAGCTGGACTCCTTATGCTATACACCAGCTTGCCACCAGCTATCTATTTTACATGTGGTAGTGTATATGTATCAGTGCTGCTCTCAGTTCGTCCCACCCAATCCTTCACCCTGTGTCCTCGAGTCCATTCTCTATGTCTTTGTCTCCATTCCTGCCCTGTGACTAAATTCATCAGTACCGTTTTTCTAGATTCCCTGCCTATGTACATGCTAAGTCACTTCAGTCACATCCAAATCTGTGCAACGCTATGGACTATAGCCCACCAAGCTCCTCTCTGTGGAGGGGGATTCTCCAGGCAAGAATACTGAAGTGGGTTGCTGTGCCCTCTTCCAGGGAATCTTTCCTACCCAGGGATTGTGCCCTCTTCTTTTATACATTGGCAGGCAGGTTCTTTACACTAGCGCCACCTGGGAAGCCTCCCTAGATCATATATATATATATAATTTTTAACATATATATATATGTTAAAAATTATATTTTTTTTTCTCTTTCTGACTTACTTCACCCTTTATGCCATATTCTAGGTTCATCCACTACAAATGACCCAACTTCAATCCTTTATACAGTTGAGTATATGCTGTTGTGTATATGTACCACATCTTCTTTATCTGTTCGTTTATCAATGAACACTTACATTACTCCTATGTCCTGGCTATTGTAAATAGTGCTGCATTGAACATTGGGCTACATGTGTCTTTTGAATTGTGGTTTTTCTTAATGTATATGCCCAGTAGTGGAATTACTGGGTCAGATGATGGTTTTATTTTTAGATTTTTAAGGAATCTCCATACTGCTCTCCATAGTGGCTGTATCAATTTATATTTGCCGCAACAGTGCAAGAGGGTTCCCGTTTCTCCGCACCCTCTCCAGCATTTATTGTTTGTAAATTTTTTGATGATGGCCATTCTGACCATGAGGTGATATCTCATTGTAGATTTGCTTTGCATTTCTCTAATAATGAGAGATTCTGAGCATCTTTTCATGTGTTTATTTCTTTTCATTTGTTTTTTTATCTGTATGTCTTTAGAGAAATGTCTGTTTAGGTCCTGTGCCCATTTTTGCTTGGATTATTTGTTTTCTTTCTTTCTTTTTTTTTGATATTGAGATGCATGAGCTGCTTGTATATTTTGGAGATTAACCCTTTGTCAGTTGCTTTGTTTGCAAATATTTTCTCCCATTCTGAGAATTGTCTTTTGTCTTGTAGTGGTTTCCTTTGCTGTGCAAAAGTTTTTAAGTTCAGTTAGATCCCATTTGTTCATTTTTGATTTTATTTTCATTACTCTAGGAGGTGAATTGAAAAAGATCTTGCTGTGATGTATGTCAGAGAGTGTTCTCTCTCTGTTTTCTTCTATGAGTTTTATAGGATCTGGCCTTTATTTAGGTGTTTAACCATTTTGACTTTATTTTTGTGTATGGTTCTAGGGTATACAGTTCATCCCTGAGATACAGCCCTCTTGACCATGGTGTATGATTCTTTTAGTGTGTTTTTGGATTTGGTTTGCCAGCATTTTGTTGAGGATTTTTGCATTTATTTTTATCAGTGATATTCATCTGTAACATTCTTTCTTATGACATCTTTGTCTGGTTTTGGTATCAGAGTGATGGTGGCATCGTAGAATGCCCAACTTCAATCCTTTATACAGTTGAGTATATGCTGTTGTGTATATGTACCACATCTTCTTTATCTGTTCGTTTATCAATGAACACTTACATTACTCCTATGTCCTGGCTATTGTAAATAGTGCTGCATTGAACATTGGGCTACATGTGTCTTTTGAATTGTGGTTTTCTTAATGTATATGCCCAGTAGTGGAATTACTGGGTCAGATGATGGTTTTATTTTTAGATTTTTAAGGAATCTCCATACTGCTCTCCATAGTGGCTGTATCAATTTATATTTGCCGCAACAGTGCAAGAGGGTTCCCGTTTCTCCGCACCCTCTCCAGCATTTATTGTTTGTAAATTTTTTGATGATGGCCATTCTGACCATGAGGTGATATCTCATTGTAGATTTGCTTTGCATTTCTCTAATAATGAGAGATTCTGAGCATCTTTTCATGTGTTTATTTCTTTTCATTTGTTTTTTTATCTGTATGTCTTTAGAGAAATGTCTGTTTAGGTCCTGTGCCCATTTTTGCTTGGATTATTTGTTTTCTTTCTTTCTTTCTTTTTTTTTGATATTGAGATGCATGAGCTGCTTGTATATTTTGGAGATTAACCCTTTGTCAGTTGCTTTGTTTGCAAATATTTTCTCCCATTCTGAGAATTGTCTTTTGTCTTGTAGTGGTTTCCTTTGCTGTGCAAAAGTTTTTAAGTTCAGTTAGATCCCATTTGTTCATTTTTGATTTTATTTTCATTACTCTAGGAGGTGAATTGAAAAAGATCTTGCTGTGATGTATGTCAGAGAGTGTTCTCTCTCTGTTTTCTTCTATGAGTTTTATAGGATCTGGCCTTTATTTAGGTGTTTAACCATTTTGACTTTATTTTTGTGTATGGTTCTAGGGTATACAGTTCATCCCTGAGATACAGCCCTCTTGACCATGGTGTATGATTCTTTTAGTGTGTTTTTGGATTTGGTTTGCCAGCATTTTGTTGAGGATTTTTGCATTTATTTTTATCAGTGATATTCATCTGTAACATTCTTTCTTATGACATCTTTGTCTGGTTTTGGTATCAGAGTGATGGTGGCATCGTAGAATGAGTTTGGGAATGTTCCTTCTACCATTTTTTGAAGAGTTTCTGAAAAGTAGGTGTTAATTCCTCTCTAAATACTTGATAGAATTCACATGTGAAACCATGCGGTCCTGGACTTTTGTTTGTTGGAAGATATTTAGTCACAGTTTCAATATCAGTACTTGTGATTTGTCAGTTCATAATTTCTGACTTTTTCCTGGTTCAGTGTTTGGAGATTATACTTTTCTAAGCATTTGTGCATTTCTCCCAAGTTGTCCATTTTATTGGCATATAGTTGTTTGTGGTAGTCTGCTATGATCCTTTGTATTTCTGTTTGTTCATTGTAACTTTTCGTTTCTAATGGATGTCAAGAATAGGTCAAGAAAACTATAGCCAGCAAGTTAAAGTCAGCTGTTATCTGCTGCTGTGAATAAAAATTTATTGAACCTGGCTGTGCCCATTCTTTTGTGTGTTGCCTATGACTGCTTTTTTGTGACAACAGAGTCACAAAAAGAGATAATATGGCTCACAAGGCCTAAAAGATCTGTTTTACCCTTTACAGAAAATATTTTCTGACCTTTTGTATATGAGATGGAACATCTTGCATGATTGGAGGTCTCTATGCATAGAAATGCTAAGACATTAAATTTCTGTCTTAAATAAAGACAATTGGCCGCACTGAGAGGAAGAAACTAGATGCAGGAACCAGAAAGCAAGCCATCAAAGCAGGATAAAAAGAACTATGGCGAGATAAGTGCAAATAGATAGAAGGGATTAGATTGTAAAGATATAGTAGAGATAGGTCCTCCAGAATTTTACTGAAGAGTTTGTGTGTCTATACACATGTGTATGTTGGGGAGTGAGGGTCTCCATTCTGAGTAAAAAGAGGGCAGAAAGAGGAACACAGTACTAGAGCAAGTAGAGGGGGAAATACCCTCATTTCTTTAATTAATATTGGAAATGAACACTGCATTCCTTGTTGTAGAAAGAGTTCCAGAAATTTTCTCTTGAGCTGGTCTTCCAAGGTCTATACTTACCAGGCAACAGTGCCAGTAATATCTGTATGGTAGTATCATCCTTTGATGTCATGAAGATTACTTGACCAGGTGTGAAAATGGTATAGATCAATTGCAAAGATAGCATTGCTTAGCTTCTCCTTCTTTACCAACGTTGATATAGGTTACCAGATGTACTCTCATTAAAGATACATTGGTAAAGTTCGCTTAGTGAGACAGGCTTTGTATGTGAGACACGTGTACCTGGTGTCTTTTTCCTTGGGAGAACAATTCATGTAAATCTTAAGTATAAAAATATATTATGCATTCCCAAGAAACCTTTAAGTTTTACCATATCTATAAGGTCAATGACTAAGAATAGCACCTTAAGAAGCTTTTATAGGTCACTTGTCATATGGCATATAGTTGTTTGTGGTAGTCTGCTATGATCCTTTGTATTTCTGTTTGTTCATTGTAACTTTTCGTTTCTAATGGATGTCAAGAATAGGTCAAGAAAACTATAGCCAGCAAGTTAAAGTCAGCTGTTATCTGCTGCTGTGAATAAAAATTTATTGAACCTGGCTGTGCCCATTCTTTTGTGTGTTGCCTATGACTGCTTTTTTGTGACAACAGAGTCACAAAAAGAGATAATATGGCTCACAAGGCCTAAAAGATCTGTTTTACCCTTTACAGAAAATATTTTCTGACCTTTTGTATATGAGATGGAACATCTTGCATGATTGGAGGTCTCTATGCATAGAAATGCTAAGACATTAAATTTCTGTCTTAAATAAAGACAATTGGCCGCACTGAGAGGAAGAAACTAGATGCAGGAACCAGAAAGCAAGCCATCAAAGCAGGATAAAAAGAACTATGGCGAGATAAGTGCAAATAGATAGAAGGGATTAGATTGTAAAGATATAGTAGAGATAGGTCCTCCAGAATTTTACTGAAGAGTTTGTGTGTCTATACACATGTGTATGTTGGGGAGTGAGGGTCTCCATTCTGAGTAAAAAGAGGGCAGAAAGAGGAACACAGTACTAGAGCAAGTAGAGGGGGAAATACCCTCATTTCTTTAATTAATTTTGGGAAATGAACACTGCATTCCTTGTTGGAGAAAGAGTTCCAGAACTTTTCTCTTGAGCTGGTCTTCCAAGGTCTATACTTACCAGGCAACAGTGCCAGTAATATCTGTATGGTAGTATCATCCTTTGATGTCATGAAGATTACTTGACCAGGTGTGAAAATGGTATAGATCAATTGCAAAGATAGCATTGCTTAGCTTCTCCTTCTTTACCAACGTTGATATAGGTTACCAGATGTACTCTCATTAAAGATACATTGGTAAAGTTCGCTTAGTGAGACAGGCTTTGTATGTGAGACACGTGTACCTGGTGTCTTTTTCCTTGGGAGAACAATTCATGTAAATCTTAAGTATAAAAATATATTATGCATTCCCAAGAAACTGCCTCAAGTTTTACCATATCTATAAGGTCAATGACTAAGAATAGCACCTTAAGAAGCTTTTATAGGTCACTTGTTATGGATGTTCATGGCAAGAATTACTGAATTCACAAGCTGCCTCTCCTTTCTACTCCCCAGGCCAAGTTGTTTCCTTCCTACTGAATCCCAGAGAAGATGTGAAAGCAGACATAATATAACAAGTCAAGATGGAGCCTTGGTTATACAAAGCACTAGCTCTGTTATATAGAAGACTGAATGTCTTAGTCCTTTGGACTGCCCTTTTTCCTCTAGGGATGACCATTAATTCTGAATCATGAGATATTACTTCCACTGTGAACATACAATAAGTGTGTCAGGTAAGTGCATAGTCCTCCATTACACCCTATCAGAGGAGGCTAATGAATTTAGTCCATTACATGTGAAGTAATTATTCACTGTATTTGTTGCCTATCTGTTAAGTTTTTCTGATTCTTTTCAAATTTCTCTCTGTTACCTTCTTTTCCCCTGTTTCCTCTTCCCTTATATTTTGATTGGTTTCTTTACTGTTATGTTTAGATTCCTTTCTTATTTTCTTTTGTATATTTAGTATAAGTTTTTTCTTTGTGGTTACCATTAGGTTCACATATAGCCTATTACGAATGGAGTAGACTATTTTAAGTTGGAGACAACATAAATTTAAATACATTCCAAAGCTTTGTTTTAATTCTCTCCCCCCATTTTATACTTTTGATGATGCATTTTACATCTTTTTACTTTATGCATCCCTTCACTCATTGCTGTAGTTTTAATTTTACCACTTTCATTTTTTAACCTTTGATCTTGCTTAAGTGATTAATCTAGTATCTTTTTTATATATTCACCTTTTTCAGTGAGATTTTTAGTTTTGTATTTTTCTTCTTATTAATTAATACCCCAGGTGGCTCAGTGGTAAAGAAATCCGCTGCCAATGCAGGAGCCACAGGAGATGTGGGTTCAATCCCTGAACCTAGAAGATCCCATGGAGGAGGAAATGGCAACCCACTCCAGTATTCTTGCTGGGATAATCTCATTATTATTATTGTAGGCTGGCAGGCTACGGTTCTTGGGTTCACAAAGAATCAGACACAACTGAGCAACTGATCACACACATTTCTATTAAGCTCATAGAAGTTCTTTAAATTTCTTTTAGCTTCAAGGTGAAACAGATCCAAACATGTCCCAGGAACCATAGTTAGCAGAAATGAGAGACAATTTCACTTATCTATGTATAGACTTCATTGAGAACAACTGATTTTTAACCAAGAATTGATAGAAATACTTAAATCTCAGCACAAATTAGAATAACAAAAATGTGAATGAAATCATTTCAAGTTGGAGGTGATAGCTTAAGATTGTTTTTATTTTACATGGTAAAAGATGGGTAGTCATGTGCAGAGTGCAGAGTGTTTACAGAGTTAAAATGTTTATACAAGACTTTTTCTTCTGGGAAGATGGAGTGGTCATACTTTTCCCTATTCCTCCCACCAAGGACCCCTACACATGCTGCATCAAACAAACAGAAGAAGACTGAAAGGTAGAGAGAAGAAATCAGACTGGCTATGGACCCTGAATTCTCTTCCCGTCCCCCTGAAAATTGCTGGTGATTTACTTGTGTTTCTTTTTGCTTCATATATCCAGAATTAGAATTTAAGGAACAACCAGGGAATACCAGTGGATACAGACCAAAAACGAAGCCTCAAAATAGCCTTCTCTCTTAGCCAAAGGACCAGGGAAGGGCAGGCTAGCAAGAAAAAAAGACTCCTAGACAGTCAACACGCTACTCCAGCCAAATACCATTGAAAAAATTGTTGCCTCCAATCCTAGACCTAGTTTTACATTTTTTTCATTTTTAACCTTTGACCCTTAGCTTATTAATTTTACCACTTTCATTTTTAACCTTTGTTTGATTAATCTAGTATCTTTTTTATATATTCACCTTTTTCAGTGAGATTTTTAGTTTTGTATTTTTCTTCTTATTAATTAATACCCCAGGTGGCTCAGTGGTAAAGAAATCCGCTGCCAATGCAGGAGCCACAGGAGATGTGGGTTCAATCCCTGAACCTAGAAGATCCCATGGAGGAGGAAATGGCAACCCACTCCAGTATTCTTGCTGGGATAATCTCATTATTATTATTGTAGGCTGGCAGGCTACGGTTCTTGGGTTCACAAAGAATCAGACACAACTGAGCAACTGATCACACACATTTCTATTAAGCTCATAGAAGTTCTTTAAATTTCTTTTAGCTTCAAGGTGAAACAGATCCAAACATGTCCCAGGAACCATAGTTAGCAGAAATGAGAGACAATTTCACTTATCTATGTATAGACTTCATTGAGAACAACTGATTTTTAACCAAGAATTGATAGAAATACTTAAATCTCAGCACAAATTAGAATAACAAAAATGTGAATGAAATCATTTCAAGTTGGAGGTGATAGCTTAAGATTGTTTTTATTTTACATGGTAAAAGATGGGTAGTCATGTGCAGAGTGCAGAGTGTTTACAGAGTTAAAATGTTTATACAAGACTTTTGCTTCTGGGAAGATGGAGTGGTCATACTTTTCCCTATTCCTCCCACCAAGGACCCCTACACATGCTGCATCAAACAAACAGAAGAAGACTGAAAGGTAGAGAGAAGAAATCAGACTGGCTATGGACCCTGAATTCTCTTCCCGTCCCCCTGAAAATTGCTGGTGATTTACTTGTGTTTCTTTTTGCTTCATATATCCAGAATTAGAATTTAAGGAACAACCAGGGAATACCAGTGGATACAGACCAAAAACGAAGCCTCAAAATAGCCTTCTCTCTTTAGCCAAAGGACCAGGGAAGGGGCAGGCTAGCAAGAAAAAAAGACTCCTAGACAGTCAACACGCTACTCCAGCCAAATACCATTGAAAAAAATTGTTGCCTCCAATCAATGCCAGAAAAGACCAGTGGAGAGCCTAGACTTTTACCTCATTGAGCTGTAATGAAGTATGCCAACTTCTTTGCCAGAGCAGTGTCAGAGAAGGCCAAGTTGAAAGCCCAGAGTTTCATTCCAGCCAAGTGCTATTGAGCAATATCCCTCCCCAAAACTCTGGTATCAGTGGAAGCCACATGTAGAGTCTGGACTTAGAACCGTGCTCTTCCATAATGAGGCACCACTTCTCTTCTCAGTATTGGAGAATATCATTGATGAGCTTGGACTTATGTTCTTGCTAGACAGTAACAAAGCCTGCCCCTATAATGTCAGTGTGGGCCATGTGAGAAGCTTGGATTTGCACTTTCAACTGGCAGTAACAAGGCATCTTTATTTCTTCTCTCCTCTAAGGTGGCGTCAAAGGACTACTGGAGGATTAGAATTTCCACCATAGTCCAGTGCTAATGAATCATCCTATTCTCTCCTCCATACCACCCCACAGGGTGTTAATAGATGCCATGTTTGAGAGCATTAATAAGGCACACTTATACCTCCCAGTCTGGGATGTATCAGGTAAGACCTAGTGGGGGAGCTATAACACTCATCCCCACCTGCATAGGTATCAAAAGAGACCAAGTCAGAAACTTGGACCTCTCCTCACACTTGAAATTAACAAACTGTCACTACTGTCCTTCGCTCGCTGGAACCCAGATAAAATAAAAGTTTTAAATGTATCCAGAGTCTCACAACATAATACCCCAAATGTAAAGATTTTAAATGAAAATAATACTAAAAAACAGGCAGATACCAAACTACAGGAAAAAAGACAGTCAATACGTACCAATACTGAATTGACAAAGATACTAGAATTGACAAAGATTTTGAAGCAGACATGATAAAAATATTTCAACAATTACACTCTTGAAATACATGAAAAATAGAAAGTCTTAGCAAAAAAAAAATGAAGACGTAAAGGAGAATGAAGCACAAATTTTGTAACTGAAAAATACAATAACCAAAAATAATAACAATTAAAAGCTTAATGGATGGAATTAACAGCAAAACAGAAAGGACAGAGGAAACAGTGAACTGAAACACAGAACAATAGAATTAACCAATTTGATAAAACACAGATTAAATGGACCAGAAAAAAATCAGAGCCTTAGGGACCTATGATCGTATGGCAAAAGATCTTAAGATAATCCAGATATGACTCCTTTCTGAGATATTTGGCTTTCCAAATATTTTTTCACACTCTGTAGCTTGTCTTATGCTATTCATGGGATCTTTTGCAGGAAAAAAACTTATAATGCTCTAAAAAATATTTGGAAACCAAATATCTCAGAAAGGAGTGGTATCTGGATTATATTAAGAATTCTCAAGACAGTATTAAAAATCAACCCAATTAGAGATATTTCATTAAAAAAGACATAGAAATGGGAAATAACCATATGAAAAGATGTTCAGCATCTTTAGCCATTTGGGACCTGTATCATTAAAAGCATAATTGCCAAATTTTTTTTAATGACAACAGCAAAAGCTACAAAGGATGGGAAGAAATTGTATCATCCATACATTGCTGTTTGGAATGGAAGATGGTGCGGGAATTTTGGGAAACAAGTGTGCAATTTTGTACAAACTAAACATGTAACTATGAGATGCATTAAGTATACACTTGGGATTTATCTTAGAGAAATGAAAACTTACATTCACACAAAATCCTATGCATGAGTGTTTATAGAAACTTTTATCTGTCATAACCTCAAACTGGAAACAATCTAGATGTCCTTCAAAAGATCAATGGTTAGACAAACCATGATAAAAATGTATCCAGAGTCTCACAACATAATACCCCAAATGTAAAGATTTTAAATGAAAATAATACTAAAAAACAGGCAGATACCAAACTACAGGAAAAAAGACAGTCAATACGTACCAATACTGAATTGACAAAGATACTAGAATTGACAAAGATTTTGAAGCAGACATGATAAAAATATTTCAACAATTACACTCTTGAAATACATGAAAAATAGAAAGTCTTAGCAAAAAAAAAATGAAGACGTAAAGGAGAATGAAGCACAAATTTTGTAACTGAAAAATACAATAACCAAAAATAATAACAATTAAAAGCTTAATGGATGGAATTAACAGCAAAACAGAAAGGACAGAGGAAACAGTGAACTGAAACACAGAACAATAGAATTAACCAATTTGATAAAACACAGATTAAATGGACCAGAAAAAAATCAGAGCCTTAGGGACCTATGATCGTATGGCAAAAGATCTTAAGATAATCCAGATATGACTCCTTTCTGAGATATTTGGCTTTCCAAATATTTTTTCACACTCTGTAGCTTGTCTTATGCTATTCATGGGATCTTTTGCAGGAAAAAAACTTATAATGCTCTAAAAAATATTTGGAAACCAAATATCTCAGAAAGGAGTGGTATCTGGATTATATTAAGAATTCTCAAGACAGTATTAAAAATCAACCCAATTAGAGATATTTCATTAAAAAAGACATAGAAATGGGAAATAACCATATGAAAAGATGTTCAGCATCTTTAGCCATTTGGGACCTGTATCATTAAAAGCATAATTGCCAAATTTTTTTTTTTAATGACAACAGCAAAAGCTACAAAGGATGGGAAGAAATTGTATCATCCATACATTGCTGTTTGGAATGGAAGATGGTGCGGCAATTTTGGGAAACAAGTGTGCAATTTTGTACAAACTAAACATGTAACTATGAGATGCATTAAGTATACACTTGGGATTTATCTTAGAGAAATGAAAACTTACATTCACACAAAATCCTATGCATGAGTGTTTATAGAAACTTTTATCTGTCATAACCTCAAACTGGAAACAATCTAGATGTCCTTCAAAAGATCAATGGTTAGACAAACCATGATATATCCCTACTATGAAATAAAAAGGAATGAACTGTTTCTATGCACAGCAGCCTGGATGAATCTCTAGAAGATTATGTTGAGTGAAATAAGCCAGTCCTAAAAGATTACACAATGCATGATTACACTTATATAACATCCTTGAAATGACAAAATTATGGAAATGGAGAACAGATTAGTGGCTGCCATGGATTAAGGAGCATGCTGGGAGCAGTTGGGAAGTGGATGTGGCTGTAGTGAAAGAGATGTTCTATATCTGATTGCATCAGCGTCAATGTCCTGGACTTGACATTGCACTGTAGTTTGCAAGACATAGCCATGGGAATAAACTGGGTAAAGAGTATACAGGATACCTTGGTGTTCTTTATTTTTCTTTTCTTTTTTTTCAGCCTTATTGAGGTATACTTGAAAAATAAAAATCATATATATTTAAAGTGTACAATGTGATTTTCTGATATTGTTGCTGAAACTCAGCCTCTGTTCACTGATGCCAAACAGAAATGCAAAGGCAGAGTTTTGAGTGAAATAGAAAAGAATATTGCTTTACCCACCCTGGAAAGGGTAGTAGGGAGTTTCATAGTGTTCAAGGAACAGGGTGTTATCAGCTCATGGACAATTCTTGGACTGATTGACAACCTTCTGGATTTCAACCAGTCTAGGGTCTGTTTTATGTGGTCAGCAGTGTTCATCTGGAGTGGGTCTACTTCCAGTAAAAACAATTTAGGAATCTGTGTCAGGCCTTTATCTATATCTTTCAAGATACTGTGTTTGGTGATTCTTCTATGTGGCAGAATTTTAGTCTAAATTGTTTCCAGTTCTCCAGTCCAACAGATATTCTTTGTTTCTACATCTTCGCATTTTCCAGTTATTAACTCTTGAGTCAGCATTTTACTTCAAAAGACAGGACACAGGCACTTGCACGCAGTTTCAGTCCTCTGTTTTCTTTGATACCTCTCAATCTTGAGGAAGAATAAGTACGGAATAAGAATGGGCTTCTCTGGTGGCTCAGATGGTAAAGAATGTGTCCACAATGCAGGAGAACCTGGGTTCGATCCCTGGGTTAGGAAGATCCCCTGGAGAAGGGAACAGCTACCCACTCCAGTATTCTTGCCTGGAGAATTTCATGGACAGAGGAGCCTGGCAGGATGTAGTCCATGGGTTCATAAAGAATTGAACATGACTGAGCAACTTTCACTTTCAAGAAAGGGAATAAAGTTTTAGACTGAGCAGTTATTCATAAACTTGGAAGAGGAGCTCAGTTTTAGTTCCATTCCTGTTTCAATTTTCCCTGACTCTTTGAGGGAATGGGGTGATGACTGCTCTGGTTACTTCCTGCTGAAGGGTGGTGCAGTCCTGCCTAATTTGGGAAATGGACACAGAGTTGGAAATAATGTTGAGTTCTTAGCTAATCATCAATATTTTATATTTAAAAATATTATCTGTCTTTGATTGCTTTGTCATAGTGCCTGGACAAACGTTTGAAAATTATTAGATGTAGTACACTGAAGATAATGGTTAAAATACACTTTTGTAGTATTTTTCAAAAGAGTCCTCCTATTTTAGATGGCAACCAGGAAAATAAGTTTTGGAGGTTTTCGGGTTTTAAAAAATATTGCTTTACCCACCCTGGAAAGGGTAGTTTTTTTCAGCTTTCATGGACAATTCTTGGACTGATTGACAACCTTCTGGATTTCAACCAGTCTAGGGTCTGTTTTATGTGGTCAGCAGTGTTCATCTGGAGTGGGTCTACTTCCAGTAAAAACAATTTAGGAATCTGTGTCAGGCCTTTATCTATATCTTTCAAGATACTGTGTTTGGTGATTCTTCTATGTGGCAGAATTTTAGTCTAAATTGTTTCCAGTTCTCCAGTCCAACAGATATTCTTTGTTTCTACATCTTCGCATTTTCCAGTTATTAACTCTTGAGTCAGCATTTTACTTCAAAAGACAGGACACAGGCACTTGCACGCAGTTTCAGTCCTCTGTTTTCTTTGATACCTCTCAATCTTGAGGAAGAATAAGTACGGAATAAGAATGGGCTTCTCTGGTGGCTCAGATGGTAAAGAATGTGTCCACAATGCAGGAGAACCTGGGTTCGATCCCTGGGTTAGGAAGATCCCCTGGAGAAGGGAACAGCTACCCACTCCAGTATTCTTGCCTGGAGAATTTCATGGACAGAGGAGCCTGGCAGGATGTAGTCCATGGGTTCATAAAGAATTGAACATGACTGAGCAACTTTCACTTTCAAGAAAGGGAATAAAGTTTTAGACTGAGCAGTTATTCATAAACTTGGAAGAGGAGCTCAGTTTTAGTTCCATTCCTGTTTCAATTTTCCCTGACTCTTTGAGGGAATGGGGTGATGACTGCTCTGGTTACTTCCTGCTGAAGGGTGGTGCAGTCCTGCCTAATTTGGGAAATGGACACAGAGTTGGAAATAATGTTGAGTTCTTAGCTAATCATCAATATTTTATATTTAAAAATATTATCTGTCTTTGATTGCTTTGTCATAGTGCCTGGACAAACGTTTGAAAATTATTAGATGTAGTACACTGAAGATAATGGTTAAAATACACTTTTGTAGTATTTTTCAAAAGAGTCCTCCTATTTTAGATGGCAACCAGGAAAATAAGTTTTGGAGTTTTTCGTTTTTACATGGATTTAGTACCCAAAGATCCTTTTACTAGGAGGCTATAGCTAGAGCTGTTTCATTTGTTATTAGTTTTTTTTTCAAATTTTGGCCTCTTTTTATTGATTTTTTAAATTTATTTTTTCATCCATCTTAATTCTTCTGCCTGTGTGGGCCTCCCATTGCAGTGGCCTCTTTTGTTGCAGAGCACCGGTTCTGGGCGCATGTGCTCCAGAGCACTGGCTCGTAATTGGACACACCAGTCCAGCCACTTTGCGGCACGTGGGATCTTCCCAGGCCAGGGATTGAACCAGTGCCCCTTGCACTGCAAGGTGGACTCTTTACCCACTGGACCACCAAGGAAACCTGTTATTAGTATTTTTAAAGTAGGAAAAACGTTTCATAGTTACAAGATCTTGAGACTATAAGATTGCAGTTGGCAGCTGCTAGCAGATATTGTTTTTTAAATGACTGATGGTGTCCTTAAGTCTAAAAATGTTTGTAAAACGTTTTAGTAATTTAGGAAACTTTTAGGAAAATTTTCAGTAATAATAAGAATGTGTCTGAATCCACATCCATAATGGCCACCAAGTTCCATTTTGGATGTCTGAACCACAGTTATTTCACTTTTATTTTTAATTTAATTGTTTAGTGGCTAAAGCAAATGTATAAGACATGTTTACTGGGCCATAACAAGGCAGTTTTCATTAACCAGAGGTTCAAATTTTATGTACAAGTCAGAATGTTTTAAATTTTCATTTTCCCCTTTTGATTGCATGCGAACTATGGAAAGAGGTTCAAACTGGAAGATATTATCCATTCCTGTTTCAATTTTCCCTGACTCTTTGAGGGAATGGGGTGATGACTGCTCTGGTTACTTCCTGCTGAAGGGTGGTGCAGTCCTGCCTAATTTGGGAAATGGACACAGAGTTGGAAATAATGTTGAGTTCTTAGCTAATCATCAATATTTTATATTTAAAAATATTATCTGTCTTTGATTGCTTTGTCATAGTGCCTGGACAAACGTTTGAAAATTATTAGATGTAGTACACTGAAGATAATGGTTAAAATACACTTTTGTAGTATTTTTCAAAAGAGTCCTCCTATTTTAGATGGCAACCAGGAAAATAAGTTTTGGAGTTTTTCGTTTTTACATGGATTTAGTACCCAAAGATCCTTTTACTAGGAGGCTATAGCTAGAGCTGTTTCATTTGTTATTAGTTTTTTTTTCAAATTTTGGCCTCTTTTTATTGATTTTTTAAATTTATTTTTTCATCCATCTTAATTCTTCTGCCTGTGTGGGCCTCCCATTGCAGTGGCCTCTTTTGTTGCAGAGCACCGGTTCTGGGCGCATGTGCTCCAGAGCACTGGCTCGTAATTGGACACACCAGTCCAGCCACTTTGCGGCACGTGGGATCTTCCCAGGCCAGGGATTGAACCAGTGCCCCTTGCACTGCAAGGTGGACTCTTTACCCACTGGACCACCAAGGAAACCTGTTATTAGTATTTTTAAAGTAGGAAAAACGTTTCATAGTTACAAGATCTTGAGACTATAAGATTGCAGTTGGCAGCTGCTAGCAGATATTGTTTTTTAAATGACTGATGGTGTCCTTAAGTCTAAAAATGTTTGTAAAACGTTTTAGTAATTTAGGAAACTTTTAGGAAAATTTTCAGTAATAATAAGAATGTGTCTGAATCCACATCCATAATGGCCACCAAGTTCCATTTTGGATGTCTGAACCACAGTTATTTCACTTTTATTTTTAATTTAATTGTTTAGTGGCTAAAGCAAATGTATAAGACATGTTTACTGGGCCATAACAAGGCAGTTTTCATTAACCAGAGGTTCAAATTTTATGTACAAGTCAGAATGATTTCCCCATATCTCAACATACGAAAATTTCTTCCATCATTTTCCCCTTTTGATTGCAAATCTTTCCATAAACAGCATTGGTAATCAATATATTTTTCCAACATTGCCAGAGTGGCCCAGTAGCCTGCTCTAGATCCATGTATGTCC
The DNA here is from genome assembly GCA_022376925.1 of Tragulus kanchil. Taxonomy (NCBI): domain Eukaryota; kingdom Metazoa; phylum Chordata; class Mammalia; order Artiodactyla; family Tragulidae; genus Tragulus; species Tragulus kanchil. Next base: position 65,959,308 of record JAIOJX010000001.1, on the reverse strand, counting down.
CTTAGTGTTAGACCTCTTTTTTTTTTTGTCCTATTCCATATTGGGAGAAATCTATCTGTATTTATCTCCATATAAAGATATATGGAGGAGTTTTCTCCCAATATGAAGAGTTTTCTCCCAATATGGAGATATGTATATACATATATATACATGTATATATGTGTGTGTGTATGTATACATACATATATACATGTATATATGTGTATATATATGTATATATATATCCATATTGAGAGAAAACTCCTCCATATTGGGAGGCTCTTTGAAACTGGCTACACTGGAACTTTTTATTAAGAATCTGAGAACTTTTAAAAGGGCACTTAATGCCATGAAATCCATGCCAGTGGCTTACCTTCAAATTCTGCCTATGATATCTAGAAATTGGGTAAATTTGTCTCTTATCAAGAATATCCTGGGACTCTTTTCAAGTCCCCAGAATATCTAGATTTCTACAAATGTCGAGACAGTCTTTTCTATTCTCCTGATTAGATTGTTCATAACTCAAGAGTCTTCAATTTCTAGAGGAACCAAGCAGAGAAAAGAAAAAATTTTAATTTTAACCACAGGTGTAAATTACCAAAGTGTTGTAAATTATAAATAGCTTGAGGAAAGGGCTTTTCTGTATCTGGAAAACAAAGACTAGAAGCCAGTTGTATGTCAGACAAGTGATAACAATTATAACAATATTTAGTAGTTCATTTGATCCCATATAATTAATCTTTCTTCTATTTGAATCCAGTTTTTACATTAGTTTTGTTGACCTTGATTGATGATTGAGGATATTAGTGACAATGATGATTTCAAGAAGTTCATAAAGTTTTTGTTAAGGCTTATTTGATTTGTCCAGTGAAGTGGGCGCCTTGATCATTGGAGACTTTAGAAACTGTATTGCAAGTGTAAAACACATTTTCTAACCTTTTCCTTTTCTTTGAGAGGGCAGTAGCCCTGCAGTCAGGAAAAGCTTTGTTGTTGTTGTTCAGTCACTTAGCAGTGTCCAACTCTTTGCCACCCCATAGATTCTGGCATATCAGTCTTCCCTGTCCTTCACTATCTCCCAGAGTTTGCTTAAACTCATGTTTACTGAGTCAGTGATGTTATCTAACTATCTCATCTTTGGATGCTCCCTTCTCATCTTGCCTTCTACCTTTCCCAGCATCTGGCTCTTTTGCAATGAGTCATCTCTTGACATCAGGTGACCATAGTATTAGAGCTTCCTTATCAGTTCTTCCAATGAATATTCAGGGTTAATATCCTTTAGGATTGAGTTGTTTGATCTCCTTGCTGTCCAAGGGACTCTCAAGAGTCTTCTTCAGCACCACAATTCAAAAGCATCAATTCTTCAGCGTTCAGCATTCTTTAGGAAAAGCTTTAACCTGTGAGACAGAAAATGAGTTTTATCAAGGAGCCAGGAAAAGCCAAGTGAATTGGCTTTCCAATAGCCCTGATTATTTTAATTTACACCAGTTGTTTCTTTATATTAAATTCACTGATTTGGGAGTAGACCTTTACTATGCTATGAGGGCAACAGGATTGAAGAAGTCCGAAAATGAGGGCATCAATATTAAAATATACACTTTTTTCTCAATGTACTTTTTCACAACCCTTTGATCACTTTCTGGATTCATATTAATTTGACCCTTATTATTTCCATGCAGAGACAACCAACTGAAGGACAAAATGATTATCACCATTTTTTCAACAAAAGTATCTCCAGTCTTTATACTTTTTCTTGTCAGCAATACATCTCCTATTTGCTTTACATGATGAAATGTTTCCCTTATCATTTTAGTAGCTTTAATTGAGTAGTATTATTTGTAACCCTTTAAAAGCCTTTAATGTCTTGTAAAACCCAAGAAGAAAGCAACTGTGAACTATCTGTGATATTGATGTTCTCTGATTAGCAAACTTAACATATTCTATAGCCTCTAAAAACATACAATGTCCCAAAGCACAATTTTTTTCTCAAAGTAGCACAAGACATGTCCAATAAATGCAAACATCTTTAGTTTTCCTCTTACAAGAATGCAAAAGTAGATAAATGTTTATTTATTTCATTTGTAAGCACTTACTTTACTTTCCCTTAACGAACTCAATGGACATGAATTTGAGCAAACTTGGGCAAATAGTGGAGGACAGAGGAGCCTGTTGTACTGCAGTCCATGGGGTCATGAATAGTTGGACACGACTTAGGGACTGAACAACGTTTCCGTAAGCCAATTAAATAGAGCTTGTTTACAAATTGACCTTATCAATATTATCCAAAGATAAAGACACATACTGAGACTTACATGCATCTAGACAGTTTTTTTTATGTTTTATGTTTTTATATTTCATGAATCAAACATTGCAATTAAACATTGGTTTATGAATAACAGTCAGAATAGTCACATTTATACATTTGATTTTAAAAGGCTTCTTTTTCTTCCCTCCTTTTCCCCACTGGGCTTGAAATTCTACTAATTAACCCAAGACTGAAGTCCCAGGCAAAGTTGGCTGTGTTTACACTTCAAAGACATGATAAGAGTTAACTTCAAGTTTTCTCCAAAGAATATTATTGTTCTCTCAGGGTCAGTGTTCTGAAAGAAGTATTTTATCAAGTACTTTCTCTAACTGCACATGCAAAACAGATCAGTTTTAGAATTTCAAAAGTTTCATCTCAACCAATTTTTCTTTTTACCACAAAAAGATTTAAGATTCATATAATTTGACCCTTAACTGAGACAACCAACTGAAGGACAAAATGATTATCACCATTTTTTCAACAAAAGTATCTCCAGTCTTTATACTTTTTCTTGTCAGCAATACATCTCCTATTTGCTTTACATGATGAAATGTTTCCCTTATCATTTTAGTAGCTTTAATTGAGTAGTATTATTTGTAACCCTTTAAAAGCCTTTAATGTCTTGTAAAACCCAAGAAGAAAGCAACTGTGAACTATCTGTGATATTGATGTTCTCTGATTAGCAAACTTAACATATTCTATAGCCTCTAAAAACATACAATGTCCCAAAGCACAATTTTTTTCTCAAAGTAGCACAAGACATGTCCAATAAATGCAAACATCTTTAGTTTTCCTCTTACAAGAATGCAAAAGTAGATAAATGTTTATTTATTTCATTTGTAAGCACTTACTTTACTTTCCCTTAACGAACTCAATGGACATGAATTTGAGCAAACTTGGGCAAATAGTGGAGGACAGAGGAGCCTGTTGTACTGCAGTCCATGGGGTCATGAATAGTTGGACACGACTTAGGGACTGAACAACGTTTCCGTAAGCCAATTAAATAGAGCTTGTTTACAAATTGACCTTATCAATATTATCCAAAGATAAAGACACATACTGAGACTTACATGCATCTAGACAGTTTTTTTTATGTTTTATGTTTTTATATTTCATGAATCAAACATTGCAATTAAACATTGGTTTATGAATAACAGTCAGAATAGTCACATTTATACATTTGATTTTAAAAGGCTTCTTTTTCTTCCCTCCTTTTCCCCACTGGGCTTGAAATTCTACTAATTAACCCAAGACTGAAGTCCCAGGCAAAGTTGGCTGTGTTTACACTTCAAAGACATGATAAGAGTTAACTTCAAGTTTTCTCCAAAGAATATTATTGTTCTCTCAGGGTCAGTGTTCTGAAAGAAGTATTTTATCAAGTACTTTCTCTAACTGCACATGCAAAACAGATCAGTTTTAGAATTTCAAAAGTTTCATCTCAACCAATTTTCTTCAGAGTCTAAAAAATATTGTGACCACAAGATGTTAAATTAATTTTTGTTTATTTATAGATTTATAATTATAGGTTGACCAACCTGTCAACATTTTTCCTAGGGGATTGTCAGCTGGAATTGAAGAAGCACTTCCCCTGTTGAGTCAAATTAAGCATTTGCTTGAAAAACCAAAGGCAAACCAAATCCTCACCAGCCTAATGTAACAAAACAAAACAAGCAAAAAACCCAAATACACCAAGGCTCAAATTGCCTTCAAGTCCCACTAAGCCAGTGCATGGCCTTAGGCCAGCTAGCACTTTAGAAATGAGATCTTAAAAATCCCCAAATGGGAATATAAGATTCCCCAAACAGATATGGTTGATGTACCTCAGAGTGCAGGCTGGGGGGACTTACTGAAGTGCTGGCAGAGATGTCATGACGTCCCAAACACTTCCTTATCCTTCCTAAAAATATCTTCTCAGAGCAGGAAGTTCAGATTGTTATGGGTAGGAGAAGGGAATGTCCTAAAGGCAAAGGTCTTCTCCAAAGAAGATAGAGAGATAGGTAATACACATGAAAAGATACTCAATGACGCTCATTATTAGAGAAATGCAAATGAAAACGGCAATGAAGTATCATCTCACACTGGTCAGAATGGCCATCATCAAAAAGTCGACAGGGCTTCCCCTGGTGGTCCAGTGGGTAAGGACACCGCCTTGCAGTGCAAGGGACGCCGGTTAGGTCACTGGCCTGGGAAGATTCCACGTGCCGCGGAGCGGCTGGACGGATGTGTCCAATCACCGAGCCAGAGCTCTGGAGCGCACGCGCCCAGTGCCGGCGCTCTGCAACGACAGAGGCCACGGCGATGGGAGGCCCACGGGAGCCAAAGAACAAAGATGGATGAAAATGGAGAAATAAAAGACCAATAGAAGTGGCCTGCCTGCTCCCCTCCCTCCCCAACCCGACCCCCGTCCAAAATAAATAAATAAAAATAAATCTTTAAAAAAAAAAAAAAAGTCGACAAACAATTAAATGCTGGAGATGGTGTGGAGAAAAGGAGAACCTCTTGCATTGTTGGTGGGAGTGCAAATTGATACAGCCACTAAGGAAAACAGTATGGAGATTTCTTAATAAACTAGGAATAAAACTATTAGATGACCCAGCAATCCTACTACTGGGCATATACCCTGAGAAAACCCTAAATAAAAAAGACACATGTACTAATGTTCATTGCAGCACTATTTACAATAGTTAGGCCATGGAAGTAATCTGGTAATTGGACACAGTGGGGAAGGAGAGGTACTGGGCATTACTTTAGCAACCAGCCTAATGTAACAAAACAAAACAAGCAAAAAACCCAAATACACCAAGGCTCAAATTGCCTTCAAGTCCCACTAAGCCAGTGCATGGCCTTAGGCCAGCTAGCACTTTAGAAATGAGATCTTAAAAATCCCCAAATGGGAATATAAGATTCCCCAAACAGATATGGTTGATGTACCTCAGAGTGCAGGCTGGGGGGACTTACTGAAGTGCTGGCAGAGATGTCATGACGTCCCAAACACTTCCTTATCCTTCCTAAAAATATCTTCTCAGAGCAGGAAGTTCAGATTGTTATGGGTAGGAGAAGGGAATGTCCTAAAGGCAAAGGTCTTCTCCAAAGAAGATAGAGAGATAGGTAATACACATGAAAAGATACTCAATGACGCTCATTATTAGAGAAATGCAAATGAAAACGGCAATGAAGTATCATCTCACACTGGTCAGAATGGCCATCATCAAAAAGTCGACAGGGCTTCCCCTGGTGGTCCAGTGGGTAAGGACACCGCCTTGCAGTGCAAGGGACGCCGGTTAGGTCACTGGCCTGGGAAGATTCCACGTGCCGCGGAGCGGCTGGACGGATGTGTCCAATCACCGAGCCAGAGCTCTGGAGCGCACGCGCCCAGTGCCGGCGCTCTGCAACGACAGAGGCCACGGCGATGGGAGGCCCACGGGAGCCAAAGAACAAAGATGGATGAAAATGGAGAAATAAAAGACCAATAGAAGTGGCCTGCCTGCTCCCCTCCCTCCCCAACCCGACCCCCGTCCAAAATAAATAAATAAAAATAAATCTTTAAAAAAAAAAAAAAAGTCGACAAACAATTAAATGCTGGAGATGGTGTGGAGAAAAGGAGAACCTCTTGCATTGTTGGTGGGAGTGCAAATTGATACAGCCACTAAGGAAAACAGTATGGAGATTTCTTAATAAACTAGGAATAAAACTATTAGATGACCCAGCAATCCTACTACTGGGCATATACCCTGAGAAAACCCTAAATAAAAAAGACACATGTACTAATGTTCATTGCAGCACTATTTACAATAGTTAGGCCATGGAAGTAATCTGGTAATTGGACACAGTGGGGAAGGAGAGGATGCGATGCTTTGCAAGAGTAACATTGAAACATATACATTATCATATGTAAAATGTATAGCTAATGGGAATTTGCTGTATGATGCAGGGAACCCAAAGCTGGTGCTTTGTGAGAAGCTAGAGGGGTGGCAGAGGGATGGTGGGCCATGCATATCTATGACCAATTCATACTGATGTATGGGAGAAACCATTACAATATTATAAAGTAATTATCCTCTAATTAAGAATTAAAATTAAAAAAGAAACAGATTTAGCATAGAAAGTGAAAAGAAATATAAAAAAGGTATAAATAATAATTGTATAAACATTTGAGAGAGTATCTGATTCTTGAAAATCAACAAAAATAGATTCCTGCAAAAGGAGTAGTCAGTCTTTATAATTAAAAACTTAAATGATGAAATAAAAACTTAATAGATTCGTTGAGTAGTATACTAGACAGAGGAGAAGATGAAATTGATGAATTTAAGATTTTTGTGTTAGGAATTAAATCCATCAAATTCAATTATACTCTGTGAGATACATGCAAAAAAAAAATAAAATGATAAAAAGCAAAGTAACTGTATTTTATGAAAATGTCAACAAAAAGAATGGTGACATATTTGACAAAATAGAATCCAAGGTAAAAAATATCACATTGGAAAAAAGTGATGATTTTTATAGGTAAAAATTAAAGTGTATTATAAGCATTTATACTTATTTATAAGTAATTCATATGAGAAATATAAGAGAAAATACACATGATATCATGTGCAAAGAAAAAGGAATTAGAAATACAAGCAATGGAGAAGAATTCACCCTTGTGTCAGAAATCAATAAATTAGATACTTTAAAAATGTAAAGATACAGAGAAGATGCAGAAATCATGTATTAAGTTGATTTAATTTCATTTTACTCAATAAGGAGAGGATATACTTGGTTTAAAAGCCAGTAGAATAGTTTTTAAATTAAAATTATTTATTTTTAGTTGAAGGATAATTGCTTTCAGTATTGTGTTGGTTTCTGCCCCAGAATGCGAGAATATCCTTTGGGATCCTTTGTTGCTAAAAAGACACATGTACTAATGTTCATTGCAGCACTATTTACAATAGTTAGGCCATGGAAGTAATCTGGTAATTGGACACAGTGGGGAAGGAGAGGATGCGATGCTTTGCAAGAGTAACATTGAAACATATACATTATCATATGTAAAATGTATAGCTAATGGGAATTTGCTGTATGATGCAGGGAACCCAAAGCTGGTGCTTTGTGAGAAGCTAGAGGGGTGGCAGAGGGATGGTGGGCCATGCATATCTATGACCAATTCATACTGATGTATGGGAGAAACCATTACAATATTATAAAGTAATTATCCTCTAATTAAGAATTAAAATTAAAAAAGAAACAGATTTAGCATAGAAAGTGAAAAGAAATATAAAAAAGGTATAAATAATAATTGTATAAACATTTGAGAGAGTATCTGATTCTTGAAAATCAACAAAAATAGATTCCTGCAAAAGGAGTAGTCAGTCTTTATAATTAAAAACTTAAATGATGAAATAAAAACTTAATAGATTCGTTGAGTAGTATACTAGACAGAGGAGAAGATGAAATTGATGAATTTAAGATTTTTGTGTTAGGAATTAAATCCATCAAATTCAATTATACTCTGTGAGATACATGCAAAAAAAAAATAAAATGATAAAAAGCAAAGTAACTGTATTTTATGAAAATGTCAACAAAAAGAATGGTGACATATTTGACAAAATAGAATCCAAGGTAAAAAATATCACATTGGAAAAAAGTGATGATTTTTATAGGTAAAAATTAAAGTGTATTATAAGCATTTATACTTATTTATAAGTAATTCATATGAGAAATATAAGAGAAAATACACATGATATCATGTGCAAAGAAAAAGGAATTAGAAATACAAGCAATGGAGAAGAATTCACCCTTGTGTCAGAAATCAATAAATTAGATACTTTAAAAATGTAAAGATACAGAGAAGATGCAGAAATCATGTATTAAGTTGATTTAATTTCATTTTACTCAATAAGGAGAGGATATACTTGGTTTAAAAGCCAGTAGAATAGTTTTTAAATTAAAATTATTTATTTTTAGTTGAAGGATAATTGCTTTCAGTATTGTGTTGGTTTCTGCCATACATCAACATGAATCAGCCGTAAGTGTACATATGTCCTGTTGCTCTTGAACCTCTCTCTCACCACACACCCCATCCCTCCCCTTTAGGTTGTCACAGCAAATTCCCAGTGGCTATCTATTTTACATATGGTAGTGTACATATTTCCATGCTACTCTCTCCGTTCCACTGGCCGCCATGTCCATAAGTCTATTCTCTATGTCTACATCTCCACTGCTATTCTGCAAATAGGTTCACAATACCATCTTTCTAGATTCCATACATATGTGTTAATATATGTTACTTGTTTCTCTCTTTCTGACTTACTTCACTCTGAATAAGAGGCTCTAGGTTCATCCAGCTCATTAACATTGACTCAAATGCATTCCTTCATATGGCTGAATAATATCAATGGAATACTTTTAGCTATCCACCCTAAGGATATAAGGAGTATTAAAGGAATATTTTAATATATATATATTCCTTTAATATAAGGAATATTTTATTAGAAAATGTAATGAAATTATAAATATAGTAGCAACAAAAGAAGGCAAACATATCAAAATTCAATTTATTAGAAATTGACAACAAAAACACAATGGCCTCTTCTAAAATTTTGAGTTTGGGAGGAAGTTAAAACTGAAACCACAGACTATTGAGAAATGAGTAACAATGAAAACTAATGATGCCAACAAATTGATTTTCAGGAAAAATAATATCCTTATCTAATGATGTTCAGTTGTTCAGTTGTGTCTGACTCTTTGCAACCCTGTGGCATGCCAGGCTTCCCTGTCCTTCAACATCTCCCGAACATTGCTCAAACTCATGTTCATTGAGTCAATGATGCCAGCAAACCATGTCATCCTATGTCATCCTCTTCTCCTCTAGGCCTCAGACTTCCACAGCATGAGGGTCTTTTCCAGTGAGTCGGCACTTCACAACAGGTGGCCAAAGTTTTGCAGCTTTAGCTTCAACATCAATTGTTCCAATGAATATTCAAGGTTGATTTCCTTTAGGACTGACTGGTATGATCTTGCTGTCCAAGGGACTCTTTAAGAAAAGGTCCTCTTTGTATCATAGTTTTGAAAATATTCAATTTTTGGTTTCTGCCATACATCAACATGCCGTAGTGTACATATGTCCTTGCCTGAACCTCTCTCACCACACACCCCATCCCTCCCCTTTAGGTTGTCACAGCAAATTCCCAGTGGCTATCTATTTTACATATGGTAGTGTACATATTTCCATGCTACTCTCTCCGTTCCACTGGCCGCCATGTCCATAAGTCTATTCTCTATGTCTACATCTCCACTGCTATTCTGCAAATAGGTTCACAATACCATCTTTCTAGATTCCATACATATGTGTTAATATATGTTACTTGTTTCTCTCTTTCTGACTTACTTCACTCTGAATAAGAGGCTCTAGGTTCATCCAGCTCATTAACATTGACTCAAATGCATTCCTTCATATGGCTGAATAATATCAATGGAATACTTTTAGCTATCCACCCTAAGGATATAAGGAGTATTAAAGGAATATTTTAATATATATATATTCCTTTAATATAAGGAATATTTTATTAGAAAATGTAATGAAATTATAAATATAGTAGCAACAAAAGAAGGCAAACATATCAAAATTCAATTTATTAGAAATTGACAACAAAAACACAATGGCCTCTTCTAAAATTTTGAGTTTGGGAGGAAGTTAAAACTGAAACCACAGACTATTGAGAAATGAGTAACAATGAAAACTAATGATGCCAACAAATTGATTTTCAGGAAAAATAATATCCTTATCTAATGATGTTCAGTTGTTCAGTTGTGTCTGACTCTTTGCAACCCTGTGGCATGCCAGGCTTCCCTGTCCTTCAACATCTCCCGAACATTGCTCAAACTCATGTTCATTGAGTCAATGATGCCAGCAAACCATGTCATCCTATGTCATCCTCTTCTCCTCTAGGCCTCAGACTTCCACAGCATGAGGGTCTTTTCCAGTGAGTCGGCACTTCACAACAGGTGGCCAAAGTTTTGCAGCTTTAGCTTCAACATCAATTGTTCCAATGAATATTCAAGGTTGATTTCCTTTAGGACTGACTGGTATGATCTTGCTGTCCAAGGGACTCTCAAGAGTCCTCTAGTATCATAGTTTTGAAAATATCAATTTTTTGGTGCTCAGCCTTCTTTATGGTCCAACTCTCATATCTGTACATGACTACTGGAAAAACCATAACTTTGACTATATGGACCTTTATCAGCAAAATGATGTCTCTGTTAATTGATATGCTGTCTAGGTTTTTCATAACCTTTCTTCCAAGGAGCAAGCGTCTTTTGACTACTGGAAAAACCATAACTTTGACTATATGGACCTTTATCAGCAAAATGATGTCTCTGTTATTGATATGCTGTCTAGGTTTTTCATAACCTTTCTTCCAAGGAGCAAGCGTCTTTTAATTTCATGGCTGCAGTCACTGTCTGCAGTGATTTTGGAGCCCAAGAAAATAAAGTCTGTCACTGTTTCCATGGTTTCCCCATCTATTTGCCATGACGTGATGGGACCAGAGGCCATGATCTTAGTTTTTTGAATGTTGAATTTTAGGCCAGCTTTTTTACTCTCCTCTTTCACCTTCATCAGGAGGCTCTTAAGTTCCTCTTTGCTTTCTGCCATGAGGGTGGTGTCATCTGCATGTATGAAGTTATTGATATTTCTCCTGGCAATCTTGATTCCAGCTTGTGCTTCATCCAGACCAGCATTCCACATAATGTACACTCTGCATATACTTTAAATAAGCAGGGTGACAATATATAGCCTCGATGTACTCCTTTCCCAATTTTGAACCAGTCCATTATTCCATGTCTGGTTCCTGCTTCTTGATCAGCATACAGGTTTCTTAGAAGGCAGGTAACATGGACCCGGAAATCCCATCTATTCAAGAAAGTTGCATAGTTTCTTGTGATGCTCACAGTCAAAGGTTTTAGCATAGACAAGGAGTAGATCTTCAAAGTCATCACAAGAAAACATTTTTGTAACTATATTTGGTAGCAGATGTTAACTAGACTTTTTCTGATATTATTTCACAATATACACAAATATCAAATCATTGTGTTCTATACCTAGAAACTAATATGATGCATGAATATGAATGTGTGTGCATGTGCTTAGTCATATATAACCCTTGTGATCTCATGGATTGTAGCCAGGCCCTCCTGTTCATGAAACTTTCCAAGCAAAAATACTGGAGTGGGTTGCCATTTCCTTCTCCAGGGGACCTTTCAGACCAAGGATTTATAAAGATGAATAAGTTAAGGGGGTATAATGTACAACATAATGAATACATCTAACAATATTGTATATTTGAAAATTGCTAACAGAGAAAACAAAAGGATGAAAACGACTGACTGAAATGACTGAAGAGAGAAAAAAACTTAAAAAATTCTCACCCTCAAAAAATAATTGTTTGAGGTGATAGAGATGTTAACTACCTTATTGTGGTAATCACTTTTCAATATATACATAAATCATATCATTATGTTGTACCACTTGAAATTACACAATATTGTATGTCAATTATATCTCAAAAGAGTCAGAAATTAAACATAACTAACAAAAATGTAAAATAGTCAAGAAATAAACCAGTTCATATATGGGTCAATTAATCTTTCACATTCAGTTCATTTCAATTGCTCAGTCATATCCAACTCTTTGCAACCCTGTGGAATAGAGGTTTTTTGTTTTTATGTTTTTTTTTTTTTTTAAGATTTATTTATTTATTTATTTTGGGCGGGGGTCAGGTTGGGGAGGGAGGGGAGCAGGCGGGCCACTTCTATTGGTCTTTCATTTCTCTATTTTCAATTCATCTTTGTTCTTTGGCCCCTGTGGGCCTCCCATCGCCGTGGCCTCTGTCGTTGCAGAGCGCCGGCTCTGGGCACATGCGCTCCAGAGCTCCAGCTCGGTAACTGGACATACCGGTCCAGCCGCTCTGCGGCACGTGGGATCTTCCCAGGCCAGGGATCAAACCGGCGCCCCTTGCACTGCAAGGCGGTGTCCTTACCCACTGGACCACCAGGGGAACCCCCGAATGCAGGTTTTAAATATGGAATACAGTATTATTAACTATAGCTACCATGTGGTACATTATATCCCTATGACTTAATTATTTTAAAAGTGAACATTTGTAACTTTTCACTCCTATGACTCATTTCTCCCAGCCACTACCCACCCTAACTCTGTCAACCACCAATCCCTTCCTAGTATCTATGAGCTTGGTTTCTTGGTGTTGTTTCAAGTTCCACATATAAATGAGATCATATGGTATTTGTTTTTCTCTGAATTATTTCACATAGCAGAGTTTACTCAAGATTCTCTCTCTCAATTAAAAATTTTTTAAGGCTTCCCCTGGTGGTCCAGTGGATAAGGACACCGCCTTGCAGTGCAAGGGGCGCCGGTTCGATCCCTAGCCTGGGAAGATCCCACGTGCCGCGGAGCGACTGGACTGATGTGTCCAATCACCCAGCCGGAGCCCTGGAGCGCATGCGCCCAGAGCTGGCGCTCTGCGACAACAGACGCCACCGTGATGGGAGGCCCGCAGGAGCCAAAGAACCAGATGAAAAATAAAGAGAAAATGGAATTACACAATATTTTTTTTTATGTCAATTATTTTTCTCAAAAGAGTCAGAAATTAAACATAACTAACAAAAATGTAAAATAGTCAAGAAATAAACCAGTTCATATATGGGTCAATTAATCTTTCACATTCAGTTCATTTCAATTGCTCAGTCATATCCAACTCTTTGCAACCCTGTGGAATAGAGGTTTTTTGTTTTTATGTTTTTTTTTTTTTTTAAGATTTATTTATTTATTTATTTTGGGCGGGGGTCAGGTTGGGGAGGGAGGGGAGCAGGCGGGCCACTTCTATTGGTCTTTCATTTCTCTATTTTCAATTCATCTTTGTTCTTTGGCCCCTGTGGGCCTCCCATCGCCGTGGCCTCTGTCGTTGCAGAGCGCCGGCTCTGGGCACATGCGCTCCAGAGCTCCAGCTCGGTAACTGGACATACCGGTCCAGCCGCTCTGCGGCACGTGGGATCTTCCCAGGCCAGGGATCAAACCGGCGCCCCTTGCACTGCAAGGCGGTGTCCTTACCCACTGGACCACCAGGGGAACCCCCGAATGCAGGTTTTAAATATGGAATACAGTATTATTAACTATAGCTACCATGTGGTACATTATATCCCTATGACTTAATTATTTTAAAAGTGAACATTTGTAACTTTTCACTCCTATGACTCATTTCTCCCAGCCACTACCCACCCTAACTCTGTCAACCACCAATCCCTTCCTAGTATCTATGAGCTTGGTTTCTTGGTGTTGTTTCAAGTTCCACATATAAATGAGATCATATGGTATTTGTTTTTCTCTGAATTATTTCACATAGCAGAGTTTACTCAAGATTCTCTCTCTCCAATTAAAAAAATTTTTTAAGGCTTCCCCTGGTGGTCCAGTGGATAAGGACACCGCCTTGCAGTGCAAGGGGCGCCGGTTCGATCCCTAGCCTGGGAAGATCCCACGTGCCGCGGAGCGACTGGACTGATGTGTCCAATCACCCAGCCGGAGCCCTGGAGCGCATGCGCCCAGAGCTGGCGCTCTGCGACAACAGACGCCACCGTGATGGGAGGCCCGCAGGAGCCAAAGAACAAAGACAGATGAAAAATAGAGAAATGGAAGACCAATAGAAGTGGCCCGCCCGCTCCCCTCCCTCCCCAACCCGACCCTCGCCCAAAATAAATAAATAAATAAATCTTTAAAAAATTTTTTAATTATAATAAATACAATAACATTAAGTTTAGCATCTCAATCATCTTTAAGTGTTTTAAGAGAATGTTGCTTAGGCCTTCCCTGTTGATCCAGTGGGTAAGGACACCGCCTTGCAGTGTGAGGGGCACCAGTTCGATCCCTGGCCTGGGAGGATCCCACGTGCCACAGAGCAGCTGGATCGATGTGTCCAACAACCCAGCCAGAACTCTGGAGCACGTGTGTCCAGAGCTGGTACTCTGCGACGAGAGAGGCCACTGCAATGGGAGGCCCACACAGGCTAAAAACAAAAAAGATAAGTAAATGAAAGATCAATAGAAGTGGCCAAAAAAAAAAAAAAAGCGAGAGAGAGAGAATGTTGCTTAATTTCCATATATTGGTGGGTTTTCCAACTTGTGTAAAAATTTCTTACTCTAGCTCCATAGTAGACAAGTAGAGAATGTTCCACGTGCATTTGAGAAGAATGTGTATTCCATAGTTGTTGAGTGGAGTGTCCTGTATATGTCTGTTCCAGTTGATTTATGGACCTCTATTTCCTTATTGGGGCTTACTGGTGGATCAGTGGTAAAGAATCCACCTGCCAAAGCAGGAGACTCAAGTTCTATCCTTGGGCCTTTCACTTCAACCTGGAAAACTTTTGTCTTTCAGAAAATGTTTTCATTTCTCCTTCACTTTTGAAGGAAAGTTTTGCCAGATAGAATTTTTGGTGAAAGGTTTTTTTTTTTTTAAGCAGTTTATACATTCTCTACCAACTTTTGGCCTTCAAAATTTCTGCTTAGAAATTTGCTGATAATTTCATTGAGATTATCTTGTGTGTGAGGAGTCATTTTTCTCTCACTGCCTCCAAGATGCTGTTTCTCTTTGGATTTAGATAGTTTGATTATAATGTGGCTCAGTGTAGGTCTCTGAGTATACCCAAACAGCAGTTACGTAGTTTGTTTGATTTGTAGATTCATTTCCCTCAGCAAATTTGGGGAGCTTTTTGGCCATTATTTCTTTTTTAAATTTTTATTTTATATTAGAATATAACTGATTCAGGTGTACAGCAAAGTGATTTATTTATATATATATTTATATCTATTCTTTTTCATGTTCTTTTCCTGTATAGGTTATTATAGGGTATTGAGTAGAGTTCCCTGTGGTATACAGTTGCTCCTTGTTGATTATCTATTTTATATTTAGTAATGTATGTATGTTAATCCCAATTCCTAGTTTATCCCCCCTTTCCCCTTTTGTAACCATATGTTTGCTTTCCAAGCCTGTGAATCTGCTTCTGTTTTGTAAATAAGTTTATTTGTATCATGTTTTTTAGATTCCACATATGTAATATGACATTTGTGCTCTGACTTTGTATGTTCATCACTAGATCCATGCATGTTGCTGCAAATGGCATAATTTCACTTTTATGCCTGAGTAATACTCTATTGTATATATGTATCATATCTTCATTACCTGTTCCTCTGTTGATAGACATTTATGTTTCTTCTATGTCTTGTGTAAATGGTACTCCAATGAATATTGGGGTACACATATGTTTTTGAAGTATTTTTTATGTATACATTCCCAGGAGTGTGATTGCTGGATCATATGCTATACTGGTTTCTCTTAGTTTTTTAAGGAACCTCCATACTGTTCTCCACAGTGGTTGAACAAATTTACATTCCCACCATGAATGTAGGAGGGGTCCCTTTTCTCCACACCCTTTCCAGCATTTGTTGTTTGTAAACTTTTTCAGGATGGCCATTCTGACTGGTGTGATTTGATACCTCATTATAGTTTGGATTCACCTCCTATAGTAATGAAAATAAAAACAAAAATAAGTTAATGAGATATAATTAAATTGAAAAGCTTTTGCATAGCAATAGAAACCATAAACAAAACAAAAGACAACCCACAGAATGGGAGAGAGTATTTGCAAATGATGCAACAGAAAAAGGATTAATCTCCAAAACAGCTCATGTAGCTCAATAATAACAAAAACCAAACAATCCAATGAAAGTAATGGGCAGAGGGCTTTCCTGGTGGTCCAGTGGGTAGAGTCTGCCTTGCAGTACAAGGGGCACCAGTTCGATCCCTGGCCCAGGAAGATCCCACGTGCCATGGAGCAGCTGGACCAGTGTGTCCAGTTATGAGCCAGGGCTCTGGAGCACACGTGCCCAGAGCCGGTGCTCTGCAGTGAGAGAGGCCACTGCAATGGGAGACCCACACAGGCCAAAGAATAAAGATGGATGAAAATAACAACAACAAAAAAAAAAAAGACAAAAAAAAAAAGATGGATGAAAATAAATAAATAAAAAACCAATAAAAGAGACCAAAAATTTTTTTAAAAGGTGGGGGGGGAGCGGAGACAGAAAGTCCAAATAGACATTTCTCCAAAGAAGACATACAGATGGACAAAAAGCACATGAAATGGTGATCAATGTTGTTAATTATTAGAAAAATACAAATCTTGGCCATTATTTCTTTAGATAATGTTTGTGCCCCTTTGTTTCTTCTATGACTTGTATAATGCATATGTTGGTCCATTTAATGATGTCCTACAAGTACCTTATGCTGTGCTCACTTCTCATTTGTTTTCTTTCTTCTTCTCCAATTTGATTATTTGTATTTCATACCTTCAAGTTTGCTGATTATTCTGCCTGCTGAAATCTGCTGCTATAACTCTATAGTGAATTTTGCATTTTAATTATTGTACTTTTTAGCTTCAGAATTTGTCTTGTCCCCCTTTATATAATTTATCTCCTTATTTATTTCTCATTTTTAAATATAACATTTTCAGATTTCTATAGTTCTTTGTCCATATTCCTTTTTTTAATGATTGACTAATATTCTATTATATACATATATATATCATCTTTATATATTCATACATAGATGAGAATTTCAGGTTCCTCTGTATTGTGGCAATTATAGATAATAATGCAATGAACATAAAGGTGAACATATCTTTTCTAATTTGTGCTCTTGTTTTCTTCTGAGAAATACCCAGAAGAGAAATTGCTTAATTATATGGTTGTTCCATTTTTACCTTTTTTTGAGGAATCTTTATAATGTTTTCCATAGTGTATGTATCAGTTTATGTCCTCACCAATACTACATGAAATTTGCCTTTTCACCACAAAACCAAACAATCCAATGAAAGTAATGGGCAGAGGGCTTTCCTGGTGGTCCAGTGGGTAGAGTCTGCCTTGCAGTACAAGGGGCACCAGTTCGATCCCTGGCCCAGGAAGATCCCACGTGCCATGGAGCAGCTGGACCAGTGTGTCCAGTTATGAGCCAGGGCTCTGGAGCACACGTGCCCAGAGCCGGTGCTCTGCAGTGAGAGAGGCCACTGCAATGGGAGACCCACACAGGCCAAAGAATAAAGATGGATGAAAATAACAACAACAAAAAAAAAAAAGACAAAAAAAAAAAGATGGATGAAAATAAATAAATAAAAAACCAATAAAAGAGACCAAAAATTTTTTTAAAAGGTGGGGGGGGAGCGGAGACAGAAAGTCCAAATAGACATTTCTCCAAAGAAGACATACAGATGGACAAAAAGCACATGAAATGGTGATCAATGTTGTTAATTATTAGAAAAATACAAATCTTGGCCATTATTTCTTTAGATAATGTTTGTGCCCCTTTGTTTCTTCTATGACTTGTATAATGCATATGTTGGTCCATTTAATGATGTCCTACAAGTACCTTATGCTGTGCTCACTTCTCATTTGTTTTCTTTCTTCTTCTCCAATTTGATTATTTGTATTTCATACCTTCAAGTTTGCTGATTATTCTGCCTGCTGAAATCTGCTGCTATAACTCTATAGTGAATTTTGCATTTTAATTATTGTACTTTTTAGCTTCAGAATTTGTCTTGTCCCCCTTTATATAATTTATCTCCTTATTTATTTCTCATTTTTAAATATAACATTTTCAGATTTCTATAGTTCTTTGTCCATATTCCTTTTTTTAATGATTGACTAATATTCTATTATATACATATATATATCATCTTTATATATTCATACATAGATGAGAATTTCAGGTTCCTCTGTATTGTGGCAATTATAGATAATAATGCAATGAACATAAAGGTGAACATATCTTTTCTAATTTGTGCTCTTGTTTTCTTCTGAGAAATACCCAGAAGAGAAATTGCTTAATTATATGGTTGTTCCATTTTTACCTTTTTTTGAGGAATCTTTATAATGTTTTCCATAGTGTATGTATCAGTTTATGTCCTCACCAATACTACATGAAATTTGCCTTTTCACCACATTATTGCCAACGTCTGTTATCTGTTGTCTTTTTGATAATTGGCCATTCTGACACATGAGAGGTGATACCTCACTATGGATTAGATTTACATTTCCCTGATGACTACAAATATTGAGCATCTCTCATTTTGCTGTTGTCTCTCTGTATATCTTCTTTTCGAAAATATCTATTAAGGTTTTCTACCCATTTTTTTTGTTTGTTTGCTTGTTTCTTTGTTTTAATTTTGGCCTCTTTTATTGGTTTTTTATTTATTTATCTTTCGTCTATCTTTATTCTTTGGCCTGTGTCGGCCTCCCATTGCAGTGGCCTCTCTCGTTGCAGAGCACCAGCTCTGGGTGCATGCACTCCAGAGTGCTAGCTCTTAATTGGACACACCAGTCCAGCCGCTACGTGGCACGTGGGATCTTCCTGGGCCAGGGATCAAACTGGTGCCCCCTACAAAGCAAGGCGGACTCCTTACCCACTGGCTCACCAGGGAAGCCCTCCTCTACCCATTTGAAAACTGGATTATTTGATTTTGGATATTGAGTTTTATGAAATCTTTTTATGTTTCCTGAACTAACCACTACCAGATATACTGTTTGCAAATCTTAGCTACCATGCAGTAGGTGGGTTTTCTAGTTGTTTTTTTTTTTAATAGCTTCCTTCACTGTGCAAAGACTTTTTAATTTGATGTAATCCCACTTGTTTACTTTTGTTTTTGTTTAATTTGCCTTATGAGCCATGTACAAAAAAAATTAACAAAGCCAGTGTCCAAGGGCATACTGCTTATATGTTCTTCCAGAAGTTTTATGGTTTCCGATCTCACACTTAAACCTTTAGTATATTTTTAGTTTATATTCGAATATGGTGTAAGAAAGCAGTCCAGTTTAATTCTTTTCCATGTAGTTGCCCAATATTCCAAAGATTATTTTCTAAAAAGGTTGTCTTTACCCCACTATGTATTCTTGCCTCTTTTATCATAGATTAATTGCCCATGTAAAGGAAGTATGTTTTTAGACTCTCTATTTAGTTTCTTAGCGCTATATGTCTGTTTTTCTGCCATTACCATAATGTTTTAATTACTATAACCTTGTAGTACAATTTGAAATCAGGGACTGTGACACCTACTGATTTCTTCATCATCCATTAGCTTCTTTTCGTTATTTAGGGTATTTCATGTTTCCACACAAACTTTAAAAACGACATCAATATTTTCTGGTATTACACTGAGTCTATAGATTGCTGTCGCTCATTTGGCTATGTTAACACTTCATTTTTGCAATACATGGAATGAGTGTATCTTTCCATCTGCTTGGTTTGTTTTCAATTAATTTCTACAGTGTCCTTCTAATTTCCCATCACTTTTGGTTTTCACTGTTTGCATGGGAATTCTGACCACAGTCACCATTGTGTCCTCCTGTACTTTAAACCTTTCTCATTACAGCCATGGAGCCTTTTCCCACAGTCAGAGGGAGAGGGCCTCAGAACCCTTCAGGAAAGTGCATGGGGGATACCTCTCTCACTTCATGTCCCCTGATGCTCAGGTGTGAGCTTACTCTCCCCACTGGTTAGGTCCAGAGACGTTCCAGATACCTAGGAAGTGCTCTTATTGCTGCGCGGCCCTCCTGCTCGACAGAGCCTTGACATGGGGGTCAGGCATCCAGAGAGCCACTCACAGTTTTGCCACTAGCCCAGATTCTGCTTTGAGGGACATCCTTGCCTCACTCTGGATGTCCTAGGTTCCCGTCTGTTTACTGATGGGGTCTCCTAGACACATACAAATTAGTATCATGCTCCCCTTGGTCAAGCTACTGCTTGAGGAAAGGGACTATTTCGGGTGAAAATCTCAGATAAGAGAAAAGGAGGTATTTGTCTCCCTCCTTTCTGCCTTTGGTCCCTTTTGTGGCATGCTCGCTCGCTCTCGCTCTCTCGCTCTCGCTCTCTCGCTCTCTCTCTCAAGGGCACCAATCCCCTCTCACCAGTTAGGAGAGACTCTTCCCCATCGGGGCTGACAAGTCCTGTGGAATTCCCCGTAAAGTCAGGGGCTCTCTTCCCTGCTCCCACTGTCCCTGCCCTAATTCCCAAAGTACTCGCTATGTACGTGGTCTCCATGAAAAGCCAGGGGAGCTGTGATCTCATCCCCAAAGGGACGGTGTGGCTCTGGGCAGAGTGCTTCCCCTCTCTGGTTCATCTCTGTGTAAAATGAAGGACTTGACCGTCTTGGTCTCCGAGGGGAAGCTGACAGAGGTCATAGAGAGAGCTCTGGCATGCACCCCAAGAGCCCTGGGCGCCAGCTCTGCCACTAGCCTAGCATGTGGTGCAGTTCCAGGCCCTTCCCACTTCTGAGCCGCAGTTTCCCATCTCAGCGGCTGTGACTGACAACTGAGGGCCTCTGGGCTTCTGCAAAGAAAGACTTGCGCCTGAACCTGCCTGTGTCTTTCCAAAATCCATACTCCAAGATGCTGAGCACCCGGCACATTTTCTCAACCTCCGGACTACTCCTTGGAAGTGTCCTAGTATCAAGAGCCTTTTCCCTTGGCGTGCTTTCCTTTCCCTGATAAGTCTTCGGCTCCCTCTGCCTTGGGCCCTGTGGGGCCTGGGTTTATGGGCTTTTAATGACCAAGGGCTCTCAATTAGTATCATTAGAGTGTTCTCCTCTCAAGTCTGGGCCCTCTGCCGACATTGACCCCTCCCACATCGGGTTCCCTCTTACTGTCACTTAGCAGAGCTTCAGGCTGCATCACCAGGGCCACCAGAAGCTAGGGCCAGCGAAGCCAGGACTGAGTCATTAGACCCCTAAGCTGACTCCAGAGTCCAGAATACTGGACGGAAGGAAGAAGCTGACTGGAAGGAAAGCAAGGCAGGACGTGCTGGGCTGGAGAGAAGCGGGCAGCTGAGGAGCTCAGGGCTGCAAACTGTACCCCACCTCAAGTCGCCGGGAACCATGGGCCTGGGTGTGGACTGCCTGGCTTGTGCCCTCAACCAGCAGGCCAGAAGGTGGGGCAAGCAGCCGCTCCCCGATGCAGCAAAGTAATTTTAGATACCTCCCTGCAGACACGCCCCAAACACTGGGATCTGGCCCTGGATTTTTACATAAAATACAGAGTAACCGGCAGGGTCACTTCCTGAGTCCACCCTGAGTCCTCATGTTGTGCTTTCCTCATCCTCCAAATACTCCTGGAAGTCTCTCTGAGGAAAAGGCCTCTTGCTCTCTGAGGCCCCCTTTTCCCAAACAAAGCCCCTGCTGCTCTAGCCTCCATGTGTGGGCCTTTAATCACAAAGGACTCTCAGCATTATCAGGACATTCACATTACAATTCTTCTTTCCTCCCTCATGTGACTGGTCGCCCTGTCCAGCTCCCTTCCAATTTTATCTAGGAGGAAGCTCTCGGCAGGATGGCCATCGCAACCAAGCCACCAGGACTGTTAGGCCATAGAGGATCTGGACCCTGAGACTCAAAGCTGATTGATTGTAGGCCCTGAAATTGAAGGCAGAGCAAGACTGCTGGAATGAAAGGAAAGAGGCTCTTGGCTGGAGAGGAGGGGCAGATGAGCTCTTCAGATGAGCTTCAAGCCTCCGTCCTTAACATCCATTACCTGGATGATAAATAGATACTTGTAGGGCTTGCTGCGCAGCAATCCCCCTAGACAGAGCACTGCAAGATAGAGCACGGTGAGAACACCTTGCAAGAGGGACAGGTCAAGACTTCTAACTCAGTGAATTGTTTTGGGAAACGACACAAATGAGAAAGCTATGCCAGCTGGTGTGATGCTCCCTGTTGATAGGCTGGTTCCTCGGCCTTTTGGTGATGATGGTGTTACTCTCTGTCGGGCGGAGGAGAGGCAGTGAGGGGGGCATTAGGCTGTTAGTCACCAGAGGCCCTAAGAGGCCTTGCAGGTCGTTGTCACCTGCAAGAAATCCCTCCTGACTCTCAATATCCCCCTCTAGCTTCACAAGTTCCCACTCATTTTCACCAGGAGAGCAGAGCTTCTGATCACGTTGCCATAGCAACCAGAAGCTCGACAGAGGAGAAGGGTGAGGAAGCCACTTGACACCAAACCTCAGTGCAGTGTCTGTTGGAGAGGGCTTGACGTCGGGGAGGAAAATACATGAAGCATCAGGCGGAGAAGAGTAGGCCCCTAGGCCTCTCGGTGGCCCAACGCACTTCCAGCTCATCCTTCATCCCTGGCCTCCCTGTGGGGGGCCAAGGCCTGTGTGTGGGCCAGAATAGGTGTCTTGCCCCCTAGCCCCTGGGCAGGGTACCAGGCACCAGATCTACCCTCTCCCCACCTTGCTGCCAAGCAACACACGTGAGTGAACACGAGTTCCACATGTGCATGGCCACGACTGCATTTCCTGTGCCTCG
Organism: Tragulus kanchil; assembly: GCA_022376925.1. Classification (NCBI taxonomy): domain Eukaryota; kingdom Metazoa; phylum Chordata; class Mammalia; order Artiodactyla; family Tragulidae; genus Tragulus; species Tragulus kanchil. The sequence continues at coordinate 65,936,643 of JAIOJX010000001.1, read as the reverse complement.
AACAGTGTCAGAAACGTGGTAGGGTTCTTTGATGCAAACTCATACACTTCCCCAGTGCACTCACTCCATCGTAGACATTGCAGTCCACGTCGTGTCCTCCTCCTTCAAACTTCAGTCTCCTCCACAAACAGCCACAGTCTGGGTTGATAACACTGAGAACCATGGGAGGAAGGCTGTCCCAGAATTGTCCACCTACCTGCATCAGAAACTGCACACTCTGCCTTCCCTCCTGTCACTGTGAATGACTGTGTGTGAACTGTCCACACACATAGCAAAACTCAGCTCTGCGTTTGGGCGGTGCTTTCTACCCCCTTTTCGCTGAGTCAACGCATGGCCTCAGCAATGCTCCCACTGCACTCACCCATATTGCCAATTTGCCTGCCTTGGCTGGGTGATTCCCACAAGGACCAAACATTCCGCAAAGCTGTAAAAAACAAAACAGGAAAGAAACAGCAACCCGAGCTTAACTGCACGATGCCCTCCGTCTCTAGCATCATCATCTATTTGCCCTTTATAGCAACGCTCCTAAAATATCTCATTGTTTACTGTTGATACCGCCACGTTTTCTAGTCTCATTTTCTCTTGAACCACCTCCGTCGATCTTTTGTTCCCACCAATCCAGTGACTTAGCTCTTCTCAAGGTCCCCAAAGACATGTACATTGCTAAATGTAGTGATCATGTCTCAGTACTGATATCATTCGACTGATGAGTAGCATCTGCAACTGCTGATGGCTTCTTCCTCCCTGCAATGCCTTCTTTGTTTGCTTCATAGGACATTTCTGTCCCCTGGCTGCCATTCTGCCTCAGGGCCTGCTACTGTCCAAAGACCTGGTTGAGTCACTCTGTGACTCCTTGACCTCTCTGCCTTCAATGCTCTAGGCTTTGACTGTCCAATTTCTTCTCTTCCCTACCTATGTTCACTTCCGACAGAATCATATACAGTTCCATCACTTTGATCCCACCTGCAAATAGGAGAATCACACATTAATATTTCAGGTCCAGTCTTATCCCTAAAATGCAGGCTCGTATATTGAATTGTCTACTCAACATTGCCTGTTTAAAAAACAAAAAAAACACCATTGCCTGTTGGATGTCTAATATTCCTCTCAAATTGGGCCCAGTCCTGTTCAGCACAGTGTAATGAGGATCCCATAAGTCGATGACCGTACACATCCAGGGCTTGAGCTCTATAAACTGAATTGAGATTTAAAGCTCATTCCCTATTCTACCTCACTTTTACCTACTTGGCGCCAAGACTGCCCCAGCCTCTCTTCACTCAAGTGTCCTGAGAACCATAGCTCAGAGCCCAGGCCACTCATAATCTATATTATATCTGTGTGTTTCGCCTGTCTTGTGAAATAAACCTTCCATTCATCACTCTTTGGGTTTCAAACATGTCTAATTCTACTTTTGCTTTGTCTCTATTAAATAACCAATTATCACTTATAATTCTCTGTCCTTAGAGAATGCATTTCTTTGGAATACATTTGCACGTGGGCCTTATTAGTTCGTATTATAATTGCCTTGAGTATATTTGTGAACGTCACTTTATGTAACTTCCCGGCTGCTGTCGTTACAACTGCCTCAACAGGGACTAAATGTTCTGCTTTTCCAGTCTGATGACTGAGCAGACATTATGTGTGTTCCTCCGATGTTCATTCTCTCCTCCACTGCGAGCACAGAGAAGCTTAATTCCAGTCGGGAATTATGTGTTACTAATAGCAATGGAAGATATTGTTACTACTTCTCATCTGCTCATGTTGACTTGCATTTCCTGACATTTTTCCCACCAACGTTACATTTCATAAGATACTGTATAACTCAAGTAATCTGTAGAGCTTTGGTAAATCAAAAGTTCCAACAGAGAGGTACTTAAGCAAGTGAAACCAGAGTTGTATTCCCTTGCATTGACTACTGGCTTAAGAACTGACCCTCTCACATCCTGTTAGCAGAGTGCACATTGATATGAACTCCTCTGGGGTTGCTCTGGAAGCTATGTGCTCCCACCTGAAACCTTGGCATACGTTCTGGCCCTGAAGATAAATGTTAAGGAAACGGTTCTAAAGGCAATGATTTTTCACAAGAACAAAATTTTCACTCTCATCCTGTTTACCACAGCGATGACCAACAAAATTATTCAGACGCCCCACAAAGTCGAAATAATAGGATACCTATAGAATGTACGTATAGACCTCCGTTGAAAAGACAGTAGTAGCATATAAAATGAAGCGATGTTCAAGCTGTACTAAGGGTGGATGAAGTTGGGTACAAATTTATGCTTAGTGTGAGTCCATTTTTGCTCAGATTTTCTTAGGAGATCCATCACGCCTCCAGAAATGTCTACCAGGTTGTCCAGTGAAAATCTGTATGGCCACCACCTGAGACTGTAACATTAGCAGTTTTCTGTCCTTTCTTAATCACACATGCATCTCTGTGTCCATCCACTATCCATGCAGCGATTCATGTTTTACTCTGGATGCATGTAAAAAGCGAGCCGTAAGCCAACACTACTTCCCAACACTAGATAATTCAGCACCCAAATGATTAACTAGACATTAATATTTGTTGATGGTGGGTCCTTTCCTTTTTTTTTTTTTTTGAGAAAACTGTGGTAACTTTTTAAATATTTATTTATTTTATTTATGGCTGCACTGGATCATTGTTGCTGCAGAGGGGCCTTCTCCAGTTGCACCATGTGTGCAGGCTTCTCATTGCAGGAGTCTCTATTGTTTTCGAGCACAGGTTGTACATGCATACAAGCTTCAGTAGTTGCAGCTCATGGGCTCAGTAGCTCTGGTGCATGGGCTTGGCTGTTCTGCAGTGTGTGGGTTCTTCCCCGACTAGGGATCAAACCCTCCTCTGGAGCATTTGTTTTCCACCAACGTTACATTTCATAAGATACTGTATAACTCAAGTAATCTGTAGAGCTTTGGTAAATCAAAAGTTCCAACAGAGAGGTACTTAAGCAAGTGAAACCAGAGTTGTATTCCCTTGCATTGACTACTGGCTTAAGAACTGACCCTCTCACATCCTGTTAGCAGAGTGCACATTGATATGAACTCCTCTGGGGTTGCTCTGGAAGCTATGTGCTCCCACCTGAAACCTTGGCATACGTTCTGGCCCTGAAGATAAATGTTAAGGAAACGGTTCTAAAGGCAATGATTTTTCACAAGAACAAAATTTTCACTCTCATCCTGTTTACCACAGCGATGACCAACAAAATTATTCAGACGCCCCACAAAGTCGAAATAATAGGATACCTATAGAATGTACGTATAGACCTCCGTTGAAAAGACAGTAGTAGCATATAAAATGAAGCGATGTTCAAGCTGTACTAAGGGTGGATGAAGTTGGGTACAAATTTATGCTTAGTGTGAGTCCATTTTTGCTCAGATTTTCTTAGGAGATCCATCACGCCTCCAGAAATGTCTACCAGGTTGTCCAGTGAAAATCTGTATGGCCACCACCTGAGACTGTAACATTAGCAGTTTTCTGTCCTTTCTTAATCACACATGCATCTCTGTGTCCATCCACTATCCATGCAGCGATTCATGTTTTACTCTGGATGCATGTAAAAAGCGAGCCGTAAGCCAACACTACTTCCCAACACTAGATAATTCAGCACCCAAATGATTAACTAGACATTAATATTTGTTGATGGTGGGTCCTTTCCTTTTTTTTTTTTTTTGAGAAAACTGTGGTAACTTTTTAAATATTTATTTATTTTATTTATGGCTGCACTGGATCATTGTTGCTGCAGAGGGGCCTTCTCCAGTTGCACCATGTGTGCAGGCTTCTCATTGCAGGAGTCTCTATTGTTTTCGAGCACAGGTTGTACATGCATACAAGCTTCAGTAGTTGCAGCTCATGGGCTCAGTAGCTCTGGTGCATGGGCTTGGCTGTTCTGCAGTGTGTGGGTTCTTCCCCGACTAGGGATCAAACCCATGTCCCCTGCATTGGCAGGTGGATTCTTCAGCACTGAGCCACCAGAGAAGACCCCTTTTTTCTTGTGAGGTTAAACTAACACAGAACAAAATGTACAAACCCTAAACTCACCATTCATTGAATTTTGACAATTGTGTACACCTGTGTAACCCAACCTCTTACCAGAACATAAAACATTATCCTCACCCCAGATGTTTTCTCATGTCTCTTGTCCATCCATCTGGTCCTTCATCCCTCACAGGCAAACACTGGCTACCTTTCTATCTCTCTAGATTAGGGTTTTTTTTTTTTTTATTTCTAGAACTTTTAATGAATGGTACGTCCTCTTTTGTGTTTATCTTTTTCCACTCAGTAAATGGTTTTGAGATTCATTCACACTGTTGTGTGCATTGGTATTATTTTTCCCTTTGTTGGTGAGTATTATTATATCTTATACATATTCCAGAGTCAGTTTCGCTGATCTCACTGTTGAAATGTTAAAGGAGAAGTTAAGAAAATGGAGAAGAAGTGGGGTAGGCAAGAAAAGTAAAAAAAACAAAACAAAACAAAGCCATGTATTTGCAAAGAAACAATTTTGCTGGAATATGTTATACCCACTTACTGAGAGAAGTTGTCTGAAAATGATGGCATTTATGTGTCATTGGATAAACTGATCTTCAAAGGCACTGGCTCCTCTAGCTTGATGTACTTACTGTTCATAATAGTTCCATCCCTTATGGTGTGCATTTTTTAACTTACACCAAACGACATTGCTGAATTATAAATGAACTAAACAGAGTTAGTGAATTGTTAACAACGTATTAGTATGTCAAATCTTGGAATACTCTGTGCCTATGTGTCAAAAACTCATGGGCATACAACTCTGGGTGATGGTTTGGGTTACATTCAATGCATACTGAAGGGAGACTGAAGAAACTCCAAAGGCCTTTCCATGGTAGAGAGATTAGTTCCTTAATCAGGAGGCACAAAGACAAACATGAAGAAAAGCATAAGGAAGAAAACACTGAAGGATTCATCAACCCTTACCGATTCAAAACTCTTCTCATTCCCCAACCCCAAATAACCAAACTTCAGGGCATAAATCCCTAATATTCACAGAGAGCAGTGCCTCGGAACAGCATTTGTTTGATATTCCTGGCAGAATTCTGAGGTTCAAGGCTCACATATCCAGCTGTCTACATGATAGTTCCACGTGAATTCCTTACAATTAATATTTCCTCAAGATAACTCAGCATCAATTATAATTCTAATAATTCTTGTGAGACAGTGTGGTAGGAAATCATACTACAATACAAAATATTTCTACAAGTAAAATTTGATGCTCATAGAATGTTAATGTCAAAAAATTTAAGCATTGCTCATTAGTAGTCCTTCATATCATGAGACAAACTGTATTAATGCAGGCTGGGAGGGAAATGCCCATTTCTTCACTCAGTGTCTTATATTGAATGTTAGAACACTTGTTATACTTACCAAATGCACTGAGCTATATAATGCTTTAAACATTTTGATTGTTTCCATTTTCATTTCACAAATACTAGAGTTTGTGTATTAATATAGTAAATAAAGATAAGCAAAAAAGAACAAAAGATAGTTAATCTGAAGAAAAATAAAAGCAGCTGCAATCATACAACATCAAGGGAGAACTTTTCAAATTTGGCTACAATTCCTGTGTTTGTGTGTGTGTGTGTACATGTTAATATATATACATGTGTGTATTTTTTTTAAATGTTGCCCTCTTTTGTTATTTATTTATTTATTTTTATCCATCTTTATTTTTTGGCCTGTGTGGGCCTCCAATTGCAGTGGCCTCTCTCGTTGCAGAGCACCAGCACTGGGCAATTCCAGGACACCTTAACCTACGACCCTTACCAACAGGTAAGCTTCTCTGAGGTGTGGTTGAGGCTTCAGAATAAAGGGCAGCTTCAGAAACAAATGACCATTCTTGTGTCCTCTCTTTCTATATCTTCCTTCTCTTCTGCATTACAAGGGAAGAGAATGCTCAGAGAACCAATGCTCTACCTTGGCCAGTCCATGCCAAAGCAAGTGCTTTCAGGAGAAATGCAGTTTAGGGTAGGCTCCTCAGACCCTAGGCTTAACTCCCTAATCCCTTTCTAACTCTACTACCTTTTAGATAGTAGAGTTTTGGATTTCTGGAAGAGTATATAAAAAAGATGATTATCTATAGGTCACTGAGGCCTACTTAAAAAGACCACACATGATCTCCTAAAAAGTGTCTTGTGGATAGGTGTCTGCAACGAATATATTACCAATATAGTTAAACCTCAGGAATTCATAACTACCTGGGGCTAATGTTCACCTGAAATATTTACTAAAGTAAACAAACACGAGTAAGTCTAACAGCTTAGTATTCATTTGAATTCAGCTAACAAGGTGTTGATAATTAGCAGTCTTAAAATCAGTGGTGGGATGGAAATACTGCTAGACTAAGATACAATTGGCCTGGGTTGTAGTTCTAATATCATCAAATAATGAATGCATGACCCTGGGCTTTTCTATCAATTTCTTGAGAACGACTTTGGGTGGTTTAGAAAGAGATGTTGAGTAACATACATAAGGTCACATGGCTAGGAAGTGACAGAGCTAGCATTGTCCAGATCCAGAGTTCATGGTTATTCTGAAATACTCTCCCCTCCTTATGCTTAGAGTGTTCATTTGGGGACAAGGACAAAATGTATCAGGAAACAGGACCTACTCCGATATTCTTTTACAACTTTCTTTGCAATTAACCTCAAACCCTGCCTGTCAACAATTCCTTAAGACATTTTTAAGTACTCATGGAAGGGGAAGAGAAATTGTTGAGTGAGAAATCTCAGTGGAGGAGAAGGAGGAATCTCTAGGAAAGGAGGAGACTGTGGGGTCCTTGTCTGAATGAGAAGGGTACTTACAGGCTGGTCTAGATTGTTGGTATCAGAGAGTTTAGGGACAGTAATCCTGGGGTTGGGAGAATTGCCTTGAAGTCCACATTTGTCAGTTCAGCTCAACTTTTCCTTGGATTGTAATGCTTATTTGTGAAGTGTGTGTTAGTCGCTTAGTCATGTCCAACTCTTTGCGACCCCATGGACTGCAGCTTGCCAGGCTCCACTGTCCATGGGATTTCCCAGGCAAGAATACTGGAGTGGGTTGCCATTCCCTTCTCCAGGGGGATCTTCCCAACCCAGGGATAGAACCTGGGTCTCCCACATTGTGCAGATTCTTTACCGTCTGAGCCACCAGAGAAGCCATACAGAGACTGATGAAGAGAAGGGCAGGAAAAGGCTTCCATAATTGCCCATTCTCTCCAAAAGAGGGCACTCCTGGGCCTCAGCAACTGAATATCTATGTACGAGTTCTCAACATTTTTCCCCCAGCAAGAATCCCAATCATAGATCAAAAGGGACTCTGGATAGCATTGTACATAAAGGATGATGATCCAGACCCAACCAACACCCATTCTGCAAGCCTCACCTTGGCTAAAACGTCAATACCTGGTGCGTATCAATAGCCCAAAGAGTCTGCAAATGAACTCAGACTGTACCATTTTCCAAATTAACTTACACAGATAAGAAGGGCACTTGGTCCAGTGTTCCAAAGGCTTAATAGTGATTCTATTTAATACTTTGGAGTAATTTAAACATCTTTTATAAATCTGCTTTGCCTGATACTCATTTCTAGCCCTAGGTGGTTTCCCCTAAAGGGTGCTAATTCTAATCTGGTATGTGAATAAAGGAGAATATCCAGGCCTCTCATGACCTTCAAAGGAATGGCTGTAGTCACTGAGATACTATACCCTTTCTGTTACCACTGGTATGTGCTCTATGCAGGCCTCACCCTTGTTGCTTCTAGGAAACTACATATGGTGTTTGTGACACAGAAGGTATTTTTCACTTCTGCTTTTGCATTCCTAGCTCTCCTGGCCAAGGCAGGAGCTCTGTCAGATCATTGTTCTTTCGGGGTTACAAAAAGTCATTGCCAGCACTTCTGGAGGCTCATAAATGGTGATGTTTGATGTTCCTTGGGTAAGAGCCAGCAGATAAGGCTGGAAGCTTGCAGAAGACAGCAAAGTGGGGAAGATGCATAAGACAGAGTAGAAAGATTGGACAAAAATGCACATTTTACACCTACACAGTTCTCATGGAGCCCAAGTGATGGAACAAAGAAGACCCTGGAGAAATTTCAGCCTCACTCTCATCCTCCTTTGGAGGGCTGTCATCTTGTCCCTTCCAGCCTGGCATATTGCTCTACCTTGTATTTCTTGAGAGTCAATAAATTCAAGAAAGAACACAGCAAAGGACTGTGATGCTATGCACTGTGAATGGTATGCACTGTAGCCAAAGGTGGCCTCTAATCCCAGCTCTCATTGACTGACTGTGTGACCTTGGGCACACTACCTAAGCCTCAGTTTCCTATAGGATCAAATGGGACTCTTAAAATGCTTACTGGAGAACTGTTTGTGAGATTTGAGCTAAAGAAGATGAAGAACCCAGCACGGTGCCTGACATAAATTTAGTATTTAAAAAGTTGGCAGCTTTATATTATTGTTGGTTCAAATGCTACACCTGCCCTTTGGCAGGTTTCCCTCTACTGGTGCCCGGAGAAGGCCAGAATATATCACATAGAAGAACTGATGTGCTTGAGGATTCAGCAGTTTACCAGTCAAAAAATACCAGAGCAAGAAAACCTTGGCACTCTAATCAGCTTGCCCCTCTTCCCCTACTCCACAAGCATGTACAGAATAAACGTCCAAGGAGGCTGAAGAATCAGAGGCTCTCAGTTTAGCGTGGAAGCTGTACCTTATTTCAAGGTCGCAGATTTTGAGTTGAATATTCTCCTACCTCACAACTCCATCCCATCCTATTTTAAAGAACCTCATTATTTAGCTCAGGCTCTCCAGTTACACATCTTCCTGTCACTGGAAATCCCGCCCTCAGCATTTACTTTTTCTGGGAATGCAACGATAAGGGAGCTCGCTGAGACTTGGGTGGGTGGGGGGGGCTCTATCTCCCAGGCAACCGCGGAGTGCGCCTGCGCAGTGGCTTCCCCAAGCAGGCCGCTCCAATTGGTTTTCTGCACGGCTGCTGGATTTGGGGGCAGAAAGAGTGTATCTACCCTCTTCCTATCCCCTCTCCCCCGCGAGACGATTGTGTCGTTCTCTTCCTGAGAATGACGAAAATGTGAGGAAAGTCCTCTCTCCCATCTGATAGGAGGTGGCAGTTGAGGGTAACCCCTAGTGATTAAATGGATGAAAGGGCAGAAAGCTTACGGATGTCAGGAGGTGAGGAAGCATAAAACCTACGCAGCCTCCTTCTTCCCCTGCACCCTTGTGTCATAGGTGACTTTACGTATTAACATCCACTACTACAGAGGCAGGGCTCCCTTACAAGGAATTGTTAGCTGCTAGTTCTCTTGGAAAGGCTTGGAGAGAGACGCGAGTAGGGTTAGAAGCTATCTAGAGGAAGAAAATCAAAATACTAGCACTCACCTTACCGGCTTGGATGCAGAAATAAACAGCGCAGGTAGAGGTAGCCGTTCAGAGTTTCTCCACGTGGACTGTTAGGTCTGACTGATATCCAAGACCAGCTGCCTTGAGGAGAACCATTTTTGATTCTAAGACCCACTCTCTAAGAATATGGACCTTTATTATCTCTGTCATAGGTTTGTCTCTCCCACTCTCCTCTTGAACTCAACACTGCCTTTCTGAGCTACATGTAAACCCCGCGAAGCAATTTTACATACTGCCCCTGACTTCATGGACTAACCCTCCCTCCCTCCCTCCTTCTCCCCAACCTCAGGTCTTAAAATAAAAGTCACTAAAGGTTAACTTGTCCCTAGCCCTCCATACCACCTCATCCTCCCCTGCCACCACCCCTGACCACTCCCCCACTTGCCGGACACCCCTGCCCCTTCACTGTTCCCAGTTATTGCCATAGCAATAACTGTCGGTTTACTTCCACAGACCCTCCCCCTTAAGCCTTGGGGCTCAGCTGGGTCTTCCTCATGCTTATATTTATATGCATGCTAGCATAAAGCACTGTGCTTAAAGCATGGCAGATTCTAAATAACTGTTTGTTGAATAAAAGAGTGCTTAACCATGGAGTCTAATTCATTATACTTTTATTTTTCACGACATTCTGGAACCACAAAGCAAATACAGGTAAACGCCAGTAATTTTTTAAAGATAAAACAATAGACACAATAGGGAAGCATCAACAGACCAGTGATCTTGTGTTTGCTTTTGTTGTGTGTATATTATCACTGTTGTTACTTAACTCCTGTATGACACCATTTCATTGATTATTTCAAATGGTTAAAGAAAAACTAGATATTCTCTTCCACATCACCAATACATTCTATGCAGCTATATGAACTTTTATAGTGAAACAAGACAGAAATGAAAAATGAGCAATTGTTTTTTTTTTTTTTTTTTTTTCACTTGATTGAGCAATTGTTTTTAAACACTGATCATGAATCTAATTCAGGGTATATTAAAAGGAAGAAAATACTATTAGAAATAGAACACAAATAACAAGCACAATGTGTACTTTTCACCCCAACCCTGCCCAACTTCTGATTTGGGGCCCCAGTGCCCATTTCCCCAGGGCCCCTTTAGCTGATATCACCCAAATGAAGTGACACACTTCCCCCCAACTTCACATAGGGCCAAAGAAGAACATGGCAGTTGCCTCAGATCTGGCTCTGGCCTCCTCATCTTCAACAGCCTCCCTATATTGCTCTGGCCAGTCCTGTGGTTGTTTTCTGTACAGCCTGGCCATGTACTCCAAGGCTTTCATTTTGGTGGTTTCAAGGTGAGCTCGAGGACCCCATAGAAGCTCATATTCAACTGGATTAGAATAGGACAGTGGTCTGCATTCCAAGTAGCGCTGTCTCATAAGTTTGCAGGTGATGGCATGCTTTCTCCCTACGTCCACACCAAATCTCCGAAGCAAATTCCAGACGCTGGCCTCTTTGACACGGTTGCCCATCAGGAAGATCAAACCCAGGATTGGCATCACATATTCTTGAGTGGGTCTCCCCAGGCTCTCTAGCATCATTTGTTCTTCTTCTGATTCTGGTTGCTGAACAAGGAGGTAAATGTGCTCACTGGTATCAACCTCAATCAGAGAGAACCCATAGAACAGATCAAGGATTAGAGTAGCTCGACTGAGGATATTTGGAAACACATCCTCAAATTCTTTGCCAGTGTGAGCTAACAGCTCATCCTGATGTATAGGCAGCAACTCCTCTGTGACATTAATGGCCAACTGGACCAAATCATTTGCCTTATCATTCATAGTGTCCTCCGACCAGAACTCTAAGCCAGCAGCCTGGCTTCTTTCTTTGGCTTTGTCAGCTTCTAAGGCTTTATTATATTCTTCTGGCCAGCTCCAGGGTTCTTCATCATGGGCCTCTGCCACAAACTTCAGGGCTTCCATCTTTGTGATTTCCTTGTGGGCTCTAGAGCCCCACAAGAATTCAAATTCGAGGGGATTAGTGCCATACACTGGCCAGTACTCCAAGAATCGCATACGCACAAAGTCAGTAGTTAGAAGGTTCCTTGTGTTCCCAAAGGGGATGTTGATCCTCTGGGGCTCACCTAACACATCAACCTTTAGCAACAGATCCCAAATGGACGCCTCTCTTGCTCTGTTACCATTTAGGAGAATATGACCTAGGACCAAGGCTAGGAGCCCTGCCTTTGGCATGTCCAGGGATTCTGCTATCCGATCAGTGGTCTGGAGACCCCGTTTGCTGATTAGGTTGTAGGTGTCAGCTTGGGGATCAAGAACCCTCAGATTCAACCCAAAGACCTGATCCAGATGGGCTGAGGCTCGTCTGAGGATCTCAGGGAACTGATCTGAGTATTCTCTGAGGAACTCCAGCATCTCTGTCTGCTGAATAGACCCCTCGATTTGGCTTTTCATTCGCATGAAATTCACCAAAGCAATCGACCTGTCTTCTAGAGGATCGTGCACCCTGAGCGCCCCCAAACGTCGGGACTGCTCATCAATCAGCACATCGAGGTCGGTCGGGTCCTGCGCAGCCTGGGAAGCGCTGGCACCCTGAGGGTCAATTGGCGCCTGAGGGCCCTGGGGGGCATCAGGAACTAGCATGGAGGTGGGAAGCCCAGAGGCATTAGTCGCCTGCATCTCACCATGGAAGTCGCTGTAATCTGCAGTGGTCTCTGCGCTGCGGTGGCACGCATTCTGGCTTACCAGAGACATGGTTCCAGGAGACGGGAACAGGAACGGGGAGGTCTTCGATACGCCAGAGGATGGTAGGTGTGTCGGCGCCTCAGCACACAGTCAAAGTCAGAGGCCCCAGAGCTGGGCGGGTAAGAAGTGAGAGCTGGTGAGAGGAGATACCTTCCTGCACAAGCACCAGTCAGCAATGACCGCAAACCTCAGAACGCTAGGTTTTGCCGCAGCCTACGCAGGCGCAGTCGGGTTCTGCGACGTGGTGGCCACGCCCCGCTCCAAGTCCCCCACTCCCGCCCCCTACTTCTGCCTGGCCCGAGCTGCTCGTTGAAGTGGTTCCTGCTAGAGTCAAACTTGTTTAGAGAGAATTCATGAAAGAGGGTAATAAACAGAGGTAAAGCAAAAGGGGTAAGGAATTGGGCGGTGGAGAGTGTTCAGCTGAAGCACCACAAAGTTTTTCTGTGAGGTGTAAAGCTAAGGCTAATAGGCAGTAGAGGATTTGGAGAGGAGGACGCTAAAGATGAGAATTTCACAGGTTCATTAATTCATCCACTCATTTAGCATATATTTCTTGTGTATGTGTCACATGCTAGGCACAGTACTGGGTACTAGGGCTACACCAGAGGACAAACGTAATGATTATCCCTTTCTGTGTATAACTTACATTCTGGAATAGGCTCAAAAAAATGGTAATAATAGTGGAGCATTTACTAAATACCAGACACTATTTCTGGTGTTCTCACTTATCTCATTAAGTCACTTAATCCTAGCTATGAAGTAGCTACTTTTGATTGTACTCGTTTTACAGACAAGGAAACTGAGAGAGGTGAATTTACCTGCCCAAAGTCAGGCAGCAATAAGTAGAAGAGATCAAAATTTGAATCTAAGTCTATCAGAGTCTCAAGTATAAGAACCTTCTCTCATACCATCTGCCCTTCACAGATAATTAACCCTGTTTATTTAAGATACTCTTAATTGTAAAATTATATGCTCTGATGGAGGAACAGTCAACATATGGTACAAACACAGAAGAAGGAACAAGCAATGAATTGCAGCTTAGTCTGAGGTGTCTTGGATTGGGGACACATGCCTCAAGGACGAACTGAGCTCTAAGTGATGAATAGGATGGGAAGGGTTTATCAGGGCTTTCTAGGCTGAGGGATCAGCATCAAGAAAGGCTCAGAGGTATGAAAGTACAATATAAGTTTGTATAATCGCTGGTCACTCCAGGTGGTTAGAACCAAAGTGCACTTGGATTGGAAGGAAGATGAGGACGAAGGTGATAACACAAGAATGACTAGATTTCCTATTTCTTCACTTAGCAGTTGGGGCTCATGAGGTGAGAACAGCAACAACAGAACAGGACCTGATTATTTAGGTGTTTGGTCTTGTGTTTAGGGAGGCGTAATTCAAATACGTTGACTAGGAAGAGGGGTCAGTTGATTTATATTCTGAAACTTCTACCAAAGTCATTGAGCTAAATCCTAGCTGTCAACCATCAGGTTATGCAGTGGAAATTGAGAAGGAGAAAAATTGCATTTTTCTGCAAATTAAAATCCTTCCTTAAATTCTTGATAGCAATGAATACTATTGTATTCAGTCATCCTGTACCCTGAAATTCTTCCGCAGGGCACTACCTTCACATTTTCTACATCCCATATGCTTTCTTAAAGTAGCAAGGGACGTAGTTCAGGACTATGGATTTGGCCAAACTGGACTAAAGACATTATAGAAATGAATGTGTATGTCTTACCAGGTAGAAATGTTCCATTTCCATGCTGATTGCATCTTAGGACAATCTTGTGGAAAGCAGCAGCATCTTTTGAACTGCTACAAACATGTAATTGAGATCACATTCGATTATATCCCTCACCCTGGTCTTTCCTCTTCCCCAGAAGGACCCCAAGCTCCTTGTCTAGACAGGTGCTGCCCAAGGGTAGAATCAGAGAGGATTTTTAAATTCTGCAGTCATGAAAGAAAACAGATGTTATTTCTCCCTGAAAGTCAGCTCACACTAAAAAAAAAAAAATTTAGAGTTTTGTTGTTCACAGACATGTATGTTCCCAGATCAGTCATATGCACATCCCTGGCACCTTCCCCCCTCCCAGTGAGTTGAATTTTCTACTACCCCTGCATCTAACAGATGAAAATAGCACTGAATGGCAGTATCTTACCTCTTAAATGACATGCCGATCTCATTCTACAGCACTCAAATTCTTCACCAGTTGGACCCTACCTGTCCCTCCATTTTCATCTTTATTGCCTCCAGCACATCCTTCCATGAAATATGCTCCTTAGCCGCACTAAACTACACTCCTGGTCTCAGTCATTTCTACTTTACCTGGCTGCAAACAGTTCTCGTTCTTACTAAATGAAAAATGAAGGAGCTCTGCCTGTGACTGGGACGTGTGGCATGTTTTCCACTTAACTTACTTACTTAGTGTAAATGGAAAAAGGTAGGATAAAACTCTCCATTCTGAGCTTCTTTTGATATTTTCTGACCGTTTTTGCATTTTAAAAATGTGTGAATATGTTTCCATACAATTATTTGTCTTCCACACAATTTTAACAAAATATTTCAACTTTATCATTAAATACTTTATTGAGATATAACATATGCAGAGTGAAGTACACACATCATGAATGCAGAGCTCGATAAATTAAGACAGACTTTACATACCATATTATGGCCGTTATGCCAGTCAAGAAACAGAACATTACCGGCATATCAGAACCTCCTATAGCACTCCTCCCAGCTCGCCCCTCATACTTGTCCCTAAAGGAAACCTTTATTCTGACTTCTAGCATCACAGATTAGTTCTGCTGCTTTTTTTTTTTTTGCCACTTCTATTGGTCCTTCATTTATTTATCTTTGTTCTTTGGTCTGTGTGGGCCTCCCATCGCAGTGGCCTCTGTGGCCCCAGAGCTCCAGCTCGATAGCTGGACACACTGGTCCAGCTGCTCCGCGGCACGTGGGATCTTCCCAGGTCAGGGATCGAACCAGCACCCCTTGCACTGCAAGGTGGTGTCCTTACCCACTGGACCACCAGGGAAGCCCAGTTTTGCTGATTTTTGAGTTTTGTATAATATTAATGGAATTATAAATATGTACCCATTTTAAGCTCTCTTTTTTGCAATAAAACCCCTCCATATCTTATTAATTATCCTTATTATATATAACAGTATATGTTCATTTGGATTATGATATTATTTAACATTGAATGAATGTACCACAACTTATCCTGTCAATTGCTGATGGACGTTATCTTTTTTTTTTCAGTGTGTGGTTCTTAACAAAAATGCTGCTATGGACCTTCTAATAAATGTCCTGGTTCACAGCTTCATTTACATTGGAAATAAATCTATGAGTTAAATTACTGTGTAATAAGTGTGTGTGATTTCAGTTCACAAAGATATTTCCAGAGTGTTTTTGAAATATTTTGTTACACCAATTTACACTTCCACTAGTATTGTATGAGAATTCCTACTGCTTCATATTCTTGTCTGTGAGCATTCTAGTGAATGTGCTAGGGTGTATCATTTGGGTTTTTTTCTTCTTCACTCATATTGAGCTTTTATAAAAGCTGCTTTTCAGAGAAGAGTTGTCATTTTGTTTCCCAGATCAATAGACATTAAAGACAGAAAGTTAAGAAAATAGGAGATGCTAGATGTTGGTTAGAAGACAGCAACAAGAAGTGATAATTGGTAGATACTCAAAGGGTAAGAGACAGAAACACTATTCAAAATTGAAATTAGAACATAAATACTAGAGTTGTGTTTGGGTACTCAGTGCAAGGACAAGAAGTCCTCAGTGTATTAACTGTCCTCAAATTATTCACTGAATATTATAATTTTTAAAGACCTATCTTTATCAAGAAAAGTAAACCTCTGTTTTTAAAAAGAAATAAATATATACTACAGAATTAACACAGAAAATGCATAACATTAAAAAGTGTTCAACCCTCTGAATGGGAGAAACTAATAGCAAATGAAACAATAGACAAAGAATTAATTTCCAAAATATACAAGCATGTCATACAGCTCAACACTGGAAGAACAAACAACCCAATCAAAAAATGGGTCCCCAAAGACATCACTCCAAAGAAGACATACACATGGCCAAAAATCACATGAAAATATGCTCAATGTTGCTCATTATTAGAGAAATGCAAATAAAAACTACAATGATATATCACCTCGCACCAGTCACAGTGGCCATCATCAAAAAATTTACAGACAATAAATGCTGGAGAGGGTGCGGAGAAAAGGGAATCCCCTTGCACTGCTGGTGGGAATGCAAGTTGATACAGCCAATAATAGGAGACAGTATGGAGATTCTTTAAAAAACTAGGAATAGAAGCCAGAAATATGACCCAGAAATCTCATTATTAGGCATATACCCTGGGGAAATAAAAATTGAAAGAGACACACGTACGCCACTGTTCATTACAGCACTATTTACAATAGTTATAACATGCAAACAACTTAGATATTCATCAACAGATGAATGGATAAAGAAGCTGTAGTACATATATACAATGGAATACTTCTCAGCTGTAAAAGGAAATGCATTTGAGTCAGTGTTAATGAGGCGGATGAACCTAGAACCCATTATACAGAGTGAAGCTAGTCAGAAAGAGAAAGATATTTATAGTATACTAACACACATATATATGGAATCTATAAAGATGGGACTGATAATTGTATATGCAGAGCAACAATGGAGAAACAGACATAGAGAAGGGACCTATAGACATTGAAGGGAGGGAGGAGCAGGCAAGAGGCATGGAAAGAGTAACATGGAAACATACGCTAACATATGTAAAAGAGACAACCAACGTGAATATGCTGTAAAACTCAGGGAACTTACACAGGAGCTATGTGACAGCCTAGAGGTGTGGCATGGGGAGGGAGATGGGAGGGAGGTTCAGGTGGGAGGGGCCATGTGCATACTTATGGCTGATTTGGGTTTATGGATAGCAGTAAACAACAAAATCTGTAAAAGTAAAATAAAAATAAATTTTAAAAGAGTTAGTACTCAAAAAATAATATAATTACATAGAAAACTCACATATGTAAAAATCTCATTCATAACAAATTGGTGTTTGCCAGAGGGGAAGGGAAACAGGAGATTGAGTAAAATAGGTGAAAGGGATTAAGAACTACAAATTTCCAGTTATAAAATAAATAAGTTACAGGGATGTATTGTACAACATAGGGAAATATAGTCAGTAATATTGTAATAAATTTCTGTAGTGACATATGATAACTAAAATCATTGTGTTGCTCTATTTGATAAGTATACGAATGTTAAATCACTATTTTGTACACTTGAAAGTAATATAATATTGTATGTCAACTATACTTCAATTAAGAATTAAAAGGAGAGCTTCCCTGGTGGTCCAGTGGGTAAAGAGTCTGCCTTGCAGTGCAAAGAGGCGCCGGTTCTATCCCTGGCCCGGGAAGATCCCACATGCCACGGAGCAGCTGGATCGGTGTGTCCAATTAGGAGCCCAGAGTCAGTGCTCTGCCATGGGAGAGGCCACTGCAATGGGAGGCCCACACAGGCCAAAGAATAAAGATGGATGAAAAATAAATGATGACATAGAGGCAAAAAAAGAAAAAACCTTTAAAAAAATAATTAAAAGGAAAAAAATCTCATTCTTGGATAGTGTTCGATGGATGCAACATTGTGTTACTTATACTCTAATTTTTAATAATATGCAGTCTTTTTTGCCTAAAATTGTAATGCTCAATTTATTTTTAATAATAATATTTTATTGAGTCAATTAACAAGACCTGATTATTGTTATTAAAGTTAGAAGCCACACAAATTTTTTTAAAAAAGTATTCATATTTCCACTAACTAGCAATATTTATTGCTAGTATTTTAGCCTATGTCATTCCTACTTTTTTTTTTTTTTGGCCACTTCTATTGATCTTTCACTTGTTTCCATCTTTGTTCTTTGGTCTGTGTGGGCCTCCCATCACAGTGGCCTCTCTCGTCACAGAGCACCAGCTCTGGGCGCATGTGCTCCAGAGCTCTGGCTCAGTAGTTGGACACATTGGTCCAGCCGCTATGCAGCACATGGAATCTTCCCAGGCCAGGGATCGAACCGGTGACCCTTGCACTGCAAGGCGGTGTCCTTACCCACTGGACCACCAGGGAAACCCTATATCCTCCCTCTTGAGCCTTGCTCCTCTCCCCCATCCCACCTCTCTAGATCATCACAGAGCACCAGGCTAGATTTCCTTTATTATATAGAAACTTAACAGTATGTATTTTACACAGGATAGTGTATATATGTCAATATTACTTTCTCAATTCATCTCACCTTCCCCTCCCCGTGCAGTGCCCAAAGTCCGTAAGTTCATCAGTACGATTTTTCTAGATTCCACATATATGCATTAATGTATGATACTTCTTTTTGTCTTTCTGACTTATTTCACTCTGTATAAGAGCCTCTAGGTTCACCCATGTCACTACAACTGACTCAAATTTGCTATTTCTTATGGCAGAGTAATGTTCCATTGTATATATGTACCACATCTTCTTTAACCATTCATCCGTTGATGGACATCTAGGTTTCTTTCATATCTTGGCTACTGTAAATACTTCTTCAATGAACACTGGGATATATGTGTCTTTTAGAATTATGGTTGTCTCAGGGTACATCCCCAGTAGTGGTATTGCTGGGTCATATGGTAGATTTATTCCCAGTTTTAATATCAGTCTACATTCCCATGAACGGTGCAAGAGAGTTTCTTTTCCTCCATACCTTCTCCAGCATTTATTGTTTGTAGGTTTTTTCATTATGGCCATTCTGACTGGTGTGGGGTGATATCTCATTATAGTTTTGATTTTCATTTCTCTAATAATGAGGTGGCACTAGTGGTAAAGAATCTACCTGACAATGCAGGAAGCATAAAAGACACAGGTTCAATCCTGGGTCAGGAAGATCCCCTGGAGGAGGAAATGGCACCCCGCTCTAGTATTCTTGCTGGGAGAATTGCATGTACAGAGAAGCCTAGAGAGCTACAGTCCTAGGGGTTGCAAAGCCTCTGACACGACAGATCATCTGAGCACAATAATAAGCAATAACACACATCTTTTCCTGTGTTTATTGGCTATCTGTATGTCTTCTTTAGATAAATGTCTGTTTAGGTCTTCTGTCCATTTTTCGATTGAGTTATTTGTTTTTTCTGATATTGAGCTGTATGAGCTGCTTTTATATTTTGGAGATTAGTCCTTTATCACTTGTTTCATTTGCAATCATTTTCTCCCATTCTGATGGTTTTTTCACCTTGTTTATAGTTCTCTTTGCTATGCATAAACTGGGTTTTCATTGCTGCCACAGGTTCTTCTCTAGCTGCAGGACATGGGGCTACTCTCTAGCTGAGGTGAGCACGCTTCTTGTTGCAGTGATTTTTCTTGTGGAACTCAGGCTCTAGGGCACACAGTCTTCAGTAGTTGCGGCACACGGGCTCAACAGCTGCAGCTCTGAGGCTCTAGAGCACAGGCTCCATAGTTGTGGCTCACAGGCTTAATTGCTCCGCAGCATGTGGGATCTTCCTGGATCAGTGATTTGACCCCTTGTCTCCTGCATTGGCAGGTGAACTCTTTACCACTGAGCTACCAGGGTAGCCCTACCAGTTTTATCATACCTGGAAAAATCCCACTTAACGACCCCCATATTTGTCTCTCTAGAGGCTTCCAAATTTTGAGAAGGGACAGGAGTACCTGTGAATAACATAACTGAAACCCAGGTTCAAAATACTTCCCTAAAACTGAGACCTATAAAGAACATAAGAGAATGGCCCCTTCATCCACCTTCTCACTAGGTTGACAAACCTTGAGTAAACATTATGGTGGTGTACAGTGGGAAGAGTGGCAAAAGACAGACTATGGAAAGCAAGACGAAAAAAGATCCAAAGCCAAGAGGAGAGATAAAAACAAGGTATCACTAGAGGATTCTGAAATCTCTGGTGCCCATAGCAACAGCAAAATTCGACTCTAATAACCATAGCAACAAATTCAAACTCTGGTACCCATAGCAACCATAACAACTAATCAAATTTCAAACCTAGTCCAATTCCATACTATATCAACACAAATGTCCACACTAAAGACCGAGCAGAAGGAAAAGCATAATAATCTTTAAGTATAAAAAGTTTATCTCAGTATCTACCATACTATACATGTACCTCTTTCAAAAAAACATTGTGGGGCTTCCTCTCGTGGTCCAGTGGGTAAGGACACCGCCTTGCAGTGCAAGGGGCACCGGTTCGATCCCTGGCCTGGGAAGATCCCACGTGCCGCGGAGTGGCTGGACCCATGTGTCCAATTACTGAGCCAGTGCTCTGGAGCGTATGCGCCCAGAGCCGGCGCTCTGCAGCGACAGACGCCACCATGATGGGAGGCGCACAGGAGCCAAAGAAAAAAAGACGGATGAAGATAGAGAAATGAAAGACCAATAGAAGTGGCCTGCCTGCTTCTCTCCCTCCCCAACACGACCCCCGCCCAAAATAAATAAATAAATAAATCTTAAAAAAAAAAAAAAAACATTGTGACATAACAAAAAGCACAAAATAGCACAGATTAAAGAGACAGAGAAATCATTTGAAACAAACTCAGATATTGCATGACTGTTAGGATGACCAGAAAAGAAATTTAAAACAACTATCATTAACATGTTTGGACAGTTTCTCAAAAAGGGGGAACGTTTGCTCCCAGGGAACATCTGGCAACATCTAGAAGTATTTATCGTTGTCCAGGTATGTGCTACTGGCATCTAGTGGGAAGAAACCAAAGATGATGATAAACATCCTGTTATACAATGCACAGAGCAGCATCTTACAACAGAATTATCTGACTGAAAAACCGTATTGCTCTGAGACTGGGAAATCTTGTCAACCTTGTGTTTAAAACTTCAATGGAAGTAACTCTCCAGCAGCCCAGTGATTAGGACTATACACTTTCACTGGTAAAGGCCTGGGTTCAATCCCTGGTCCAGGAACTAATATCCCACAACTCAAGTGGTGTGGCCAAAACAGACTAAGAAACAAAAATTATTTAAAGGATAAAGAAGAAAATTTAAAAATACGTCAATATTTTAAGTATAAAGGCAGAAACTGTAAAAAAATAAAATGGAAATGCTAGAAATAAAAGACATAAAATCAGAAACTGGATTGTCTTTGGTGGGCTCACCAGAAGACTCATTAAGGATGAGAAAAGAATCACAATCTTGAAGATGTGTCAATGAAAATTACCCAGACTGAAATACTAAGAGGAAAAAGAGAAGGAAAATAGTGCAGAATATTCAAGAACTGTTGAACAATAATAAATGGTGTTCTATACATGTCATTGGAATTCTATAAGCACAATAGAGAAAAAAAAAACATAAGAAATATTTGAGAAAATAATGATGAGAATATTCCAAAATTACTCACAAAAACTACAGACTCAAGAATTTCAGAGAACATCAAACAGGATAAATACAAAACAAAATTTAAAAAATATACACACCTAAGCATATCATAGTCACACTCCAAAAAACTAACAGCAAGGAGAAACTCCTGTGGTCAGTTCATGGTCATGGGAGGGGAACACATTGCCTACAGTGGAAAAGGAATAAGAATCATAGGAGACTTGTCTTCAGAAACCATGAAAGCAATAAGACTATATCTTTTAAGTGCTGAAAGGTAAAAAAGCGATTAACCTAGTATCCTTTCACTATACAGAAAATATCCTTCAAAATCAACACTGTGCCCTAATTGACTTTTACAGAACACAGTGCAAACAACAACAGATACATATTCTTCTTAAGCACATGTAAAACATTCATGAGTATAGATTGTATCCTGGGCCATAAAACAAACCTTAAAACCTTTAAAAGAATAGAAATCACATGAAGCATGTTTCCTGGTAATAACATGATTAAACTAGGAACAATAACAGAAAGACAACTAGGAAACTTCTCCATATTTGGAAATTAAACAAACACATGAGCAATAAAGAAAGTCTCCAGAGAAATTAAATTATATTTTCAACTAAATGAAAATGAAAAATATAATATATCAAATTTAGTGATATGCAACTAAAGCCCTGCTGTTGTTTAATTGCTAAGTCATATCCAACTCTTGCAACCCCATGGACTGTAGTTCACCAGGTTCCTTTGTCTGTGTGGGATTTTTGAGGCAAGAATTCTGGTGTGGGTTGCCATTACCTTCTCCAGAGGATCTTTCCCAACCAGGGATCAAACCTGCGGTTCCTGCTACGGCTCCTGCTCTATAGGCAAACTTTGTACCATTGAAACATCGGGGAAACCCTAAGTAACTGTTTTAACATTAAAATTCTATGAGCATCAAATCATACTTGTAGAAATATTTTGTATTGTAGTATGATTTCCTACCACACTGTCTCACAAGAATTATTAGAATTATAATTGGTACTGTGTTATCTTGAGGAAATATTAATTGTAAGGAATTCGCATGGGACTATTATATAGAGAGCTGGATGTGTGAGCCTGGAACCTCAGAATTCTTCCAGGAATACCAAACAAATGCTTTTCCCAGGCACTGTTCTCTGTGAATATTAGTGATTTATACCCTGAAGTTTGGTTATTTGGGGTTGGGGAATAAGAAGAATTTTGAATCAGTAAGGGTTGATGAATCCTTCAGTGGAAAAAAAAGGAAAGGACCCACCATCAACAAATATTAATGTCTAGTTAATCATTTGGGTGCTGAATTATCTAGTGTTGGGAAGTAGTGTTGGCTTACGGCTCGCTTTTTACATGCATCCAGAGTAAAACATGAATCGCTGCATGGATAGTGGATGGACACAGAGATGCATGTGTGATTAAGAAAGGACAGAAAACTGCTAATGTAAAACATTCATGAGTATAGATTGTATCCTGGGCCATAAAACAAACCTTAAAACCTTTAAAAGAATAGAAATCACATGAAGCATGTTTCCTGGTAATAACATGATTAAACTAGGAACAATAACAGAAAGACAACTAGGAAACTTCTCCATATTTGGAAATTAAACAAACACATGAGCAATAAAGAAAGTCTCCAGAGAAATTAAATTATATTTTCAACTAAATGAAAATGAAAAATATAATATATCAAATTTAGTGATATGCAACTAAAGCCCTGCTGTTGTTTAATTGCTAAGTCATATCCAACTCTTGCAACCCCATGGACTGTAGTTCACCAGGTTCCTTTGTCTGTGTGGGATTTTTGAGGCAAGAATTCTGGTGTGGGTTGCCATTACCTTCTCCAGAGGATCTTTCCCAACCAGGGATCAAACCTGCGGTTCCTGCTACGGCTCCTGCTCTATAGGCAAACTGTTTACCATTGAAACACCAGGGAAGCCCTACTTAACTTTTTTAACATTAAAATTCTATGAGCATCAAATCATACTTGTAGAAATATTTTGTATTGTAGTATGATTTCCTACCACACTGTCTCACAAGAATTATTAGAATTATAATTGGTACTGTGTTATCTTGAGGAAATATTAATTGTAAGGAATTCGCATGGGACTATTATATAGAGAGCTGGATGTGTGAGCCTGGAACCTCAGAATTCTTCCAGGAATACCAAACAAATGCTTTTCCCAGGCACTGTTCTCTGTGAATATTAGTGATTTATACCCTGAAGTTTGGTTATTTGGGGTTGGGGAATAAGAAGAATTTTGAATCAGTAAGGGTTGATGAATCCTTCAGTGGAAAAAAAAGGAAAGGACCCACCATCAACAAATATTAATGTCTAGTTAATCATTTGGGTGCTGAATTATCTAGTGTTGGGAAGTAGTGTTGGCTTACGGCTCGCTTTTTACATGCATCCAGAGTAAAACATGAATCGCTGCATGGATAGTGGATGGACACAGAGATGCATGTGTGATTAAGAAAGGACAGAAAACTGCTAATGTTACAGTCTCAGGTGGTGGCCATACAGATTTTCACTGGACAACCTGGTAGACATTTCTGGAGGCGTGATGGATCTCCTAAGAAAATCTGAGCAAAAATGGACTCACACTAAGCATAAATTTGTACCCAACTTCATCCACCCTTAGTACAGCTTGAACATCGCTTCATTTTATATGCTACTACTGTCTTTTCAACGGAGGTCTATACGTACATTCTATAGGTATCCTATTATTTCGACTTTGTGGGGCGTCTGAATAATTTTGTTGGTCATCACTGTGGTAAACAGGATGAGAGTGAAAATTTTGTTCTTGTGAAAAATCATTGCCTTTAGAACCGTTTCCTTAACATTTATCTTCAGGGCCAGAACGTATGCCAAGGTTTCAGGTGGGAGCACATAGCTTCCAGAGCAACCCCAGAGGAGTTCATATCAATGTGCACTCTGCTAACAGGATGTGAGAGGGTCAGTTCTTAAGCCAGTAGTCAATGCAAGGGAATACAACTCTGGTTTCACTTGCTTAAGTACCTCTCTGTTGGAACTTTTGATTTACCAAAGCTCTACAGATTACTTGAGTTATACAGTATCTTATGAAATGTAACGTTGGTGGGAAAAATGTCAGGAAATGCAAGTCAACATGAGCAGATGAGAAGTAGTAACAATATCTTCCATTGCTATTAGTAACACATAATTCCCGGCTGGAATTAAGCTTCTCTGTGCTCGCAGTGGAGGAGAGAATGAACATCGGAGGAACACACATAATGTCTGCTCAGTCATCAGACTGGAAAAGCAGAACATTTAGTCCCTGTTGAGGCAGTTGTAACGACAGCAGCCGGGAAGTTACATAAAGTGACGTTCACAAATATACTCAAGGCAATTATAATACGAACTAATAAGGCCCACGTGCAAATGTATTCCAAAGAAATGCATTCTCTAAGGACAGAGAATTATAAGTGATAATTGGTTATTTAATAGAGACAAAGCAAAAGTAGAATTAGACATGTTTGAAACCCAAAGAGTGATGAATGGAAGGTTTATTTCACAAGACAGGCGAAACACACAGATATAATATAGATTATGAGTGGCCTGGGCTCTGAGCTATGGTTCTCAGGACACTTGAGTGAAGAGAGGCTGGGGCAGTCTTGGCGCCAAGTAGGTAAAAGTGAGGTAGAATAGGGAATGAGCTTTAAATCTCAATTCAGTTTATAGAGCTCAAGCCCTGGATGTGTACGGTCATCGACTTATGGGATCCTCATTACACTGTGCTGAACAGGACTGGGCCCAATTTGAGAGGAATATTAGACATCCAACAGGCAATGGTGTTTTTTTTGTTTTTTAAACAGGCAATGTTGAGTAGACAATTCAATATACGAGCCTGCATTTTAGGGATAAGACTGGACCTGAAATATTAATGTGTGATTCTCCTATTTGCAGGTGGGATCAAAGTGATGGAACTGTATATGATTCTGTCGGAAGTGAACATAGGTAGGGAAGAGAAGAAATTGGACAGTCAAAGCCTAGAGCATTGAAGGCAGAGAGGTCAAGGAGTCACAGAGTGACTCAACCAGGTCTTTGGACAGTAGCAGGCCCTGAGGCAGAATGGCAACCAGGGGACAGAAATGTCCTATGAAGCAAACAAAGAAGGCATTGCAGGGAGGAAGAAGCCATCAGCAGTTGCAGATGCTACTCATCAGTCGAATGATATCAGTACTGAGACATGATCACTACATTTAGCAATGTACATGTCTTTGGGGACCTTGAGAAGAGCTAAGTCACTGGATTGGTGGGAACAAAAGATCGACGGAGGTGGTTCAAGAGAAAATGAGACTAGAAAACGTGGCGGTATCAACAGTAAACAATGAGATATTTTAGGAGCGTTGCTATAAAGGGCAAATAGATGATGATGCTAGAGACGGAGGGCATCGTGCAGTTAAGCTCGGGTTGCTGTTTCTTTCCTGTTTTGTTTTTTACAGCTTTGCGGAATGTTTGGTCCTTGTGGGAATCACCCAGCCAAGGCAGGCAAATTGGCAATATGGGTGAGTGCAGTGGGAGCATTGCTGAGGCCATGCGTTGACTCAGCGAAAAGGGGGTAGAAAGCACCGCCCAAACGCAGAGCTGAGTTTTGCTATGTGTGTGGACAGTTCACACACAGTCATTCACAGTGACAGGAGGGAAGGCAGAGTGTGCAGTTTCTGATGCAGGTAGGTGGACAATTCTGGGACAGCCTTCCTCCCATGGTTCTCAGTGTTATCAACCCAGACTGTGGCTGTTTGTGGAGGAGACTGAAGTTTGAAGGAGGAGGACACGACGTGGACTGCAATGTCTACGATGGAGTGAGTGCACTGGGGAAGTGTATGAGTTTGCATCAAAGAACCCTACCACGTTTCTGACACTGTTCGAGGCACAGGAAATGCAGTCGTGGCCATGCACATGTGGAACTCGTGTTCACTCACGTGTGTTGCTTGGCAGCAAGGTGGGGAGAGGGTAGATCTGGTGCCTGGTACCCTGCCCAGGGGCTAGGGGGCAAGACACCTATTCTGGCCCACACACAGGCCTTGGCCCCCCACAGGGAGGCCAGGGATGAAGGATGAGCTGGAAGTGCGTTGGGCCACCGAGAGGCCTAGGGGCCTACTCTTCTCCGCCTGATGCTTCATGAATTTTCCTCCCCGACGTCAAGCCCTCCAACAGACACTGCACTGAGGTTTGGTGTCAAGTGGCTTCCTCACCCTTCTCCTCTGTCGAGCTTCTGGTTGCTATGGCAACGTGATCAGAAGCTCTGCCTCCTGGTGAAAATGAGTGGGAACTTGTGAAGCTAGAGGGGGATATTGAGAGTCAGGAGGGATTTCTTGCAGGTGACAACGACCTGCAAGGCCTCTTAGGGCCTCTGGTGACTAACAGCCTAATGCCCCCCTCACTGCCTCTCCTCCGCCCGACAGAGAGTAACACCATCATCACCAAAAGGCCGAGGAACCAGCCTATCAACAGGGAGCATCACACCAGCTGGCATAGCTTTCTCATTTGTGTCGTTTCCCAAAACAATTCACTGAGTTAGAAGTCTTGACCTGTCCCTCTTGCAAGGTGTTCTCACCGTGCTCTATCTTGCCAAGGCAGGCAAATTGGCAATATGGGTGAGTGCAGTGGGAGCATTGCTGAGGCCATGCGTTGACTCAGCGAAAAGGGGGTAGAAAGCACCGCCCAAACGCAGAGCTGAGTTTTGCTATGTGTGTGGACAGTTCACACACAGTCATTCACAGTGACAGGAGGGAAGGCAGAGTGTGCAGTTTCTGATGCAGGTAGGTGGACAATTCTGGGACAGCCTTCCTCCCATGGTTCTCAGTGTTATCAACCCAGACTGTGGCTGTTTGTGGAGGAGACTGAAGTTTGAAGGAGGAGGACACGACGTGGACTGCAATGTCTACGATGGAGTGAGTGCACTGGGGAAGTGTATGAGTTTGCATCAAAGAACCCTACCACGTTTCTGACACTGTTCGAGGCACAGGAAATGCAGTCGTGGCCATGCACATGTGGAACTCGTGTTCACTCACGTGTGTTGCTTGGCAGCAAGGTGGGGAGAGGGTAGATCTGGTGCCTGGTACCCTGCCCAGGGGCTAGGGGGCAAGACACCTATTCTGGCCCACACACAGGCCTTGGCCCCCCACAGGGAGGCCAGGGATGAAGGATGAGCTGGAAGTGCGTTGGGCCACCGAGAGGCCTAGGGGCCTACTCTTCTCCGCCTGATGCTTCATGTATTTTCCTCCCCGACGTCAAGCCCTCTCCAACAGACACTGCACTGAGGTTTGGTGTCAAGTGGCTTCCTCACCCTTCTCCTCTGTCGAGCTTCTGGTTGCTATGGCAACGTGATCAGAAGCTCTGCCTCCTGGTGAAAATGAGTGGGAACTTGTGAAGCTAGAGGGGATATTGAGAGTCAGGAGGGATTTCTAGCAGGTGACAACGACCTGCAAGGCCTCTTCGGGCCTCTGGTGACTAACAGCCTAATGCCCCCCTCACTGCCTCTCCTCCGCCCGACAGAGAGTAACACCATCATCACCAAAAGGCCGAGGAACCAGCCTATCAACAGGGAGCATCACACCAGCTGGCATAGCTTTCTCATTTGTGTCGTTTCCCAAAACAATTCACTGAGTTAGAAGTCTTGACCTGTCCCTCTTGCAAGGTGTTCTCACCGTGCTCTATCTTGCAGTGCTCTGTCTAGGGGGATTGCTGCGCAGCAAGCCCTACAAGTATCTATTTATCATCCAGGTAATGGATGTTAAGGACGGAGGCTTGAAGCTCATCTGAAGAGCTCATCTGCCCCTCCTCTCCAGCCAAGAGCCTCTTTCCTTTCATTCCAGCAGTCTTGCTCTGCCTTCAATTTCAGGGCCTACAATCAATCAGCTTTGAGTCTCAGGGTCCAGATCCTCTATGGCCTAACAGTCCTGGTGGCTTGGTTGCGATGGCCATCCTGCCGAGAGCTTCCCTCCCTAGATAAAATTGGAAGGGAGCTGGACAGGGAAGCGACCAGTCACATGAGGGAGGAAAGAAGAATTGTAATGTGAATGTCCTGATAATGCTGAGAGTCCTTTGTGATTAAAGGCCCACACATGGAGGCTAGAGCAGCAGGGGCTTTGTTTGGGAAAAGGGGGCCTCAGAGAGCAAGAGGCCTTTTCCTCAGAGAGACTTCCAGGAGTATTTGGAGGATGAGGAAAGCACAACATGAGGACTCAGGGTGGACTCAGGAAGTGACCCTGCCGGTTACTCTGTATTTTATGTAAAATCCAGGGCCAGATCCCAGTGTTTGGGGCGTGTCTGCAGGAGGTATCTAAAATTACTTTGCTGCATCGGGGAGCGGCTGCTTGCCCCACCTTCTGGCCTGCTGGTTGAGGGCACAAGCCAGGCAGTCCACACCCAGGCCCATGGTTCCCGGCGACTTGAGGTGGGGTACAGTTTGCAGCCCTGAGCTCCTCAGCTGCCCGCTTCTCTCCAGCCCAGCACGTCCTGCCTTGCTTTCCTTCCAGTCAGCTTCTTCCTTCCGTCCAGTATTCTGGACTCTGGAGTCAGCTTAGGGTCTAATGACTCAGTCCTGGCTTCGCTGGCCCTAGCTTCTGGTGGCCCTGGTGATGCAGCCTGAAGCTCTGCTAAGTGACAGTAAGAGGGAACCCGATGTGGGAGGGGTCAATGTCGGCAGAGGGCCCAGACTTGAGAGGAGAACACTCTAATGGAACCCGATGTAGGCGAGAAAACAATGGTAGTCTTTTTTCCCCACCGTGCTCTATCTTGCAGTGCTCTGTCTAGGGGGATTGCTGCGCAGCAAGCCCTACAAGTATCTATTTATCATCCAGGTAATGGATGTTAAGGACGGAGGCTTGAAGCTCATCTGAAGAGCTCATCTGCCCCTCCTCTCCAGCCAAGAGCCTCTTTCCTTTCATTCCAGCAGTCTTGCTCTGCCTTCAATTTCAGGGCCTACAATCAATCAGCTTTGAGTCTCAGGGTCCAGATCCTCTATGGCCTAACAGTCCTGGTGGCTTGGTTGCGATGGCCATCCTGCCGAGAGCTTCCCTCCCTAGATAAAATTGGAAGGGAGCTGGACAGGGAAGCGACCAGTCACATGAGGGAGGAAAGAAGAATTGTAATGTGAATGTCCTGATAATGCTGAGAGTCCTTTGTGATTAAAGGCCCACACATGGAGGCTAGAGCAGCAGGGGCTTTGTTTGGGAAAAGGGGGCCTCAGAGAGCAAGAGGCCTTTTCCTCAGAGAGACTTCCAGGAGTATTTGGAGGATGAGGAAAGCACAACATGAGGACTCAGGGTGGACTCAGGAAGTGACCCTGCCGGTTACTCTGTATTTTATGTAAAAATCCAGGGCCAGATCCCAGTGTTTGGGGCGTGTCTGCAGGGAGGTATCTAAAATTACTTTGCTGCATCGGGGAGCGGCTGCTTGCCCCACCTTCTGGCCTGCTGGTTGAGGGCACAAGCCAGGCAGTCCACACCCAGGCCCATGGTTCCCGGCGACTTGAGGTGGGGTACAGTTTGCAGCCCTGAGCTCCTCAGCTGCCCGCGTCTCCAGCCCAGCACGTCCTGCCTTGCTTTCCTTCCAGTCAGCTTCTTCCTTCCGTCCAGTATTCTGGACTCTGGAGTCAGCTTAGGGGTCTAATGACTCAGTCCTGGCTTCGCTGGCCCTAGCTTCTGGTGGCCCTGGTGATGCAGCCTGAAGCTCTGCTAAGTGACAGTAAGAGGGAACCCGATGTGGGAGGGGTCAATGTCGGCAGAGGGCCCAGACTTGAGAGGAGAACACTCTAATGATACTAATTGAGAGCCCTTGGTCATTAAAAGCCCATAAACCCAGGCCCCACAGGGCCCAAGGCAGAGGGAGCCGAAGACTTATCAGGGAAAGGAAAGCACGCCAAGGGAAAAGGCTCTTGATACTAGGACACTTCCAAGGAGTAGTCCGGAGGTTGAGAAAATGTGCCGGGTGCTCAGCATCTTGGAGTATGGATTTTGGAAAGACACAGGCAGGTTCCGGGCGCAAGTCTTTCTTTGCAGAAGCCCAGAGGCCCTCAGTTGTCAGTCACAGCCGCTGAGATGGGAAACTGCGGCTCAGAAGTGGGAAGGGCCTGGAACTGCACCACATGCTAGGCTAGTGGCAGAGCTGGCGCCCAGGGCTCTTGGGGTGCATGCCAGAGCTCTCTCTATGACCTCTGTCAGCTTCCCCTCGGAGACCAAGACGGTCAAGTCCTTCATTTTACACAGAGATGAACCAGAGAGGGGAAGCACTCTGCCCAGAGCCACACCGTCCCTTTGGGGATGAGATCACAGCTCCCCTGGCTTTTCATGGAGACCACGTACATAGCGAGTACTTTGGGAATTAGGGCAGGGACAGTGGGAGCAGGGAAGAGAGCCCCTGACTTTACGGGGAATTCCACAGGACTTGTCAGCCCCGATGGGGAAGAGTCTCTCCTAACTGGTGAGAGGGGATTGGTGCCCTTGAGAGAGAGAGCGAGAGAGCGAGAGCGAGAGAGCGAGAGCGAGCGAGCATGCCACAAAAGGGACCAAAGGCAGAAAGGAGGGAGACAAATACCTCCTTTTCTCTTATCTGAGATTTTCACCCGAAATAGTCCCTTTCCTCAAGCAGTAGCTTGACCAAGGGGAGCATGATACTAATTTGTATGTGTCTAGGAGACCCCATCAGTAAACAGACGGGAACCTAGGACATCCAGAGTGAGGCAAGGATGTCCCTCAAAGCAGAATCTGGGCTAGTGGCAAAACTGTGAGTGGCTCTCTGGATGCCTGACCCCCATGTCAAGGCTCTGTCGAGCAGGAGGGCCGCGCAGCAATAAGAGCACTTCCTAGGTATCTGGAACGTCTCTGGACGTAACCAGTGGGGAGAGTAAGCTCACACCTGAGCATCAGGGGACATGAAGTGAGAGAGGTATCCCCCATGCACTTTCCTGAAGGGTTCTGAGGCCCTCTCCCTCTGACTGTGGGAAAAGGCTCCATGGCTGTAATGAGAAAGGTTTAAAGTACAGGAGGACACAATGGTGACTGTGGTCAGAATTCCCATGCAAACAGTGAAAACCAAAAGTGATGGGAAATGAGAAGGCCTATTAATGGACTTAAATAATGTGTGCAAAGGACTGGAATGTCTTACAAGCATTTCCTTAGCAACTATATCAATAATGCAAAGGATCTGAGGACACCTCACAAGCTGGGTTCAGAATTAGGGCATTTCATGTCTATGAGGGAAATGGTGACAACACTAAAGAGAAGATACGACTGGAGTACTCTGCCATGTTCAGGTGAATATAGGGATCTGGGGAGGAGGATAAAGGTGGAACGAGGTTATAAGTGCATAACTAAGGGAGTGCTGGAGCTGTTGTTAAAGGAGAGAGGAAAGAAGGTAGGGAGGAAGATGAGGGAAAGATAGAAAAGAAAAGAAGGAAGAGGAGGGGGGACACAAGAGGAAGGAGGGGAAGGAAACAGAAAGAAAAGAAGGAGATGGTGGTAATAAGAAGAAAATGAGAAGGAGAAAAAGGAAGAGTGGACAGAACTTTGTTACTGTGACATTTGCTTGCAAAAACTAGACACACATCACTAGCCACCCCTATAGCAGCTAGAGGTGGTTTGCAGTTGTGTATTTGTGTGTGTGCATGCACACACATACAGACACACATACCTATCTAGTTCAAGTTATCTGATCAGGTAGATACAAAAACTAGGGGCTGAGTGAGAAGTGACTGACTCCCTGGATGTTACTTCCCTCCTCAAGCAAAGCCCTCTTCCTTCCCTGTCTTGACACATCTCTCCTGCTCCAGTTACAGCCTCTTTCTAGAAATCCCTCCACATCCCAGATCTGTCCACCTCCTAGTAGTCATGCCTTCTCCCTTTGCACACAGAGCAGAGGCATAATCAGAAATGCAGTTCTGGACAACTCATGACTAGGCATGACCAGACAGATCTGCAAGGAGCAGGCAGCCAGGAGAGGATACCAGGGTTCACAGGGAAGGTCCACTGGACCACAGACAGAACTGCTGAATGCCTCACTCTTTTCAATCATAAAACAATTACCCAGGTTGGTCCTTAC
This sequence comes from Tragulus kanchil, assembly GCA_022376925.1. NCBI lineage: Eukaryota > Metazoa > Chordata > Mammalia > Artiodactyla > Tragulidae > Tragulus > Tragulus kanchil. The sequence continues at coordinate 65,903,997 of JAIOJX010000001.1, read as the reverse complement.
CTTGAGAAGGTCATAATATCAGAGCTGCCATGACCATGGTGACGGGAGGCCCTCTTTGCCTAGAAGTTGGAGTGAGGAAAAGATAGATGTGATCAGTGTAGGACAGTGACGATATGTGGCCTCATGAGGGACGGTCCCACTCTCCCTTTCAAATCATTCCAAGGCACTCACTCTTTCTGCATCCAGGGACCTGCAAGCCTTAGAGCTCCAGGGTTCAGCTCCATTCCTCAGGAAGGACATGAGAGGAAAATGTAACTGTCACATTCCATATTTGCACTGTTGCTTTACCATGACAGAATTCATTTGACTGAACTCAAGTGGGATGGGAAGGAAAAGAGAAACTACTTCTGGGGATGTTATTATCAATATTTGCAAAGTGATATAAATACTGTAAACATTACATATATCTTGTATGTGTGTTTTTGGAGGGATGTTGGTGTAACTTTTATTGAGGGGTCTCAACTGAATGAAGCATTAACTCTGAGAAAATGTTCATTTATGGTATGCCAAGTGCCCCCTTTCCTGTCACTTTAAAACACTTCCATAGATTTCATAAGTTTCCTGAGTTTAAAAAATTATCCAGAACTGGTTACAATAGCAGATAAAATCAATGAAAAAGTAAGATGAACCATCCCATAGATAACAATCATGCAATCTGGAAAAGACTATAAGAAAATAGTTAAGGGTACTTGAAAGCACCCCAAAGCAGGTAGAGGTCAAGGAGAGTGTACTCCTGAAAAATGGCAATGGAGAAGGTTAAGAAGTAAGAAGCTATTGTTTTCTTATTGTGTAGTATTACCCGCTCAGTCATGTCTGACTCTTTGTGGCCCCATGGACTGTATCCCAACAGGCTCCTGTGACCATGGAATTCTCCAGGCAAGAATACTGGAGTGGGTGGCCACGTCCTCCTCCAGGGGTTCTTCCCGACCCAGACGTCGAACCTGGGTCTCCTGCACTGCAAGCAGATTCTTTATCATTTGAGCCACCAAGAAAGCCCCTCTTATTGTAGAGTGCTCCCCAACATCCACAGCTACTGTGGAGGGAAATGACAGACAACCTTACACCAAAGCGGAAGATGACAGAAAATAGAGTTTTGGTCTAAAAGAACACCTGGAAATTAAAGTTGGTGTGGAGGAGACCTGGAAGTCAGAGAACCTAAGAAGGCAGAAGACTTAAAATATGAATAAAGACTCTACCTAAATCCCTGCATGACCAAGAAATGTGGGGATCAGTCTACTGCAGATGGACAAACATTTCTGGACCTAGCCTCCAGGATGCGAAGGCATCTGTTGTAAGCAAAATATGCTGTCATATCCATGGGGCTCTTTATTTCCTAGGGCCCCCTAGTCCCATAGTTCATTTATTCCCCTCTGCACATCTACTTAGGGATGCATGTGGTAACAGACTTCAGTACACAGACACACTATGGCCTCCCCTAAATGTTAAATAGTGACAACTAACCTGTCCCCTGAAATCCTTGTCTTTGGGACACACCTTCCAGGTATCCAGAGATGAGAGGCCATAGCTCAAAATGACCACGGATTAGAAACAGTGGTTTGAGGGCGATGAGGAGATTCTTGCTTTCAACCAACATGACCCCACTCTCTGCCAGTGCCCCAGTCTTCTCCGCAGCTGCATTCCCAGTGTCTGATTCTTCACCACACTCTTGATATAAATATCATTCTCTTTTGGTGCCTCCAAGTTTTGGTTGTTCAACAGGCATCAAGAGAACCAGAGAAAATGGTCACCATCTCTTGGGATACAGCCTTAGCCTGAGAAGCTCAACCCATCTAACTGAAACCTGTACTCACCCTTTCCCAAGAAGAGTATTTTCATTTGGTGCAATTGCCACTGTTGAAGATAAAGGAATTGTGGTGCGGCAGAATTATGTGTAAATCTCCCTCACAGGCTGCCACCCTTCCCAAAGTGCAGCCTATATGTGGTTGACTTTGATACATTATCCTATCCTTCCTCCAGTTCCTTATGATGAAGTGAAGACACAGCCAAGTAAAGAAAAAGAAGGATCTGTGGGAGTGAGTCCCCCTCAGCACAGAACATTCAATGGTTTTGTGTGAGTTGGCCCTGCCCTCAAATTTATACAGATGTTGAACCATATATAAGAGAAGTGAGGGGTCAAAGGGATTTCCACATTCTACTCTCTTCAAAGTATGTTCTTCACTCTTTCCTCCTAATCCTTCCCAAACATTCGTAACTATCGCCACAATCCTGTAATGGAGAAACATGCATTGAGAGCTTAAGCCTGGTGAAGTAGGCGCCAAGGGGCCAAAATTCTACTCCTGGTATATTTCTCATCAGTTGCCTGATCGAATAAAGACTCTACCTAAATCCCTGCATGACCAAGAAATGTGGATCAGTCTACTGCAGATGGACAAACATTTCTGGACCTAGCCTCCAGGATGCGAAGGCATCTGTTGTAAGCAAAATATGCTGTCATATCCATGGGGCTCTTTATTTCCTAGGGCCCCCTAGTCCCATAGTTCATTTATTCCCCTCTGCACATCTACTTAGGGATGCATGTGGTAACAGACTTCAGTACACAGACACACTATGGCCTCCCCTAAATGTTAAATAGTGACAACTAACCTGTCCCCTGAAATCCTTGTCTTTGGGACACACCTTCCAGGTATCCAGAGATGAGAGGCCATAGCTCAAAATGACCACGGATTAGAAACAGTGGTTTGAGGGCGATGAGGAGATTCTTGCTTTCAACCAACATGACCCCACTCTCTGCCAGTGCCCCAGTCTTCTCCGCAGCTGCATTCCCAGTGTCTGATTCTTCACCACACTCTTGATATAAATATCATTCTCTTTTGGTGCCTCCAAGTTTTGGTTGTTCAACAGGCATCAAGAGAACCAGAGAAAATGGTCACCATCTCTTGGGATACAGCCTTAGCCTGAGAAGCTCAACCCATCTAACTGAAACCTGTACTCACCCTTTCCCAAGAAGAGTATTTTCATTTGGTGCAATTGCCACTGTTGAAGATAAAGGAATTGTGGTGCGGCAGAATTATGTGTAAATCTCCCTCACAGGCTGCCACCCTTCCCAAAGTGCAGCCTATATGTGGTTGACTTTGATACATTATCCTATCCTTCCTCCAGTTCCTTATGATGAAGTGAAGACACAGCCAAGTAAAGAAAAAGAAGGATCTGTGGGGAGTGAGTCCCCCTCAGCACAGAACATTCAATGGTTTTGTGTGAGTTGGCCCTGCCCTCAAATTTATACAGATGTTGAACCATATATAAGAGAAGTGAGGGGTCAAAGGGATTTCCACATTCTACTCTCTTCAAAGTATGTTCTTCACTCTTTCCTCCTAATCCTTCCCAAACATTCGTAACTATCGCCACAATCCTGTAATGGAGAAACATGCATTGAGAGCTTAAGCCTGGTGAAGTAGGCGCCAAGGGGCCAAAATTCTACTCCTGGTATATTTCTCATCAGTTGCCTGATCTTGGGAGAGTCATCTCACATTTCTGGAACTAATTTTTATTACAGGGTAAAAAAAGGAGGGGCGTTTGAAGTCCATAAACTCAAGGCTCCCTTACAATTCTGTGTTAGTTGCTCAGTCATATCCAACTCTTTGCAACCCCATGAACTGGAGCCCACCAGGCACTTCTGTCCATGGAATTCTCCAGGCAAGAATACTGGAGTTGGTAGCCATTCCCTTCTCCAGGGGATCTTCCTGACCCAGGGACCAAACCTGGGTACCCTGCATTGCAGGCAGATTCTTTACTATTTGGCCCATCAGGCCAATTCTAGGCTACCACAAATCTCTTCCAGCCAAGGAATATTTACTAGCAACTAAGTGACATAGACCTTCTGCTATGCACAGTGAAAAATCCAGAAATGATGGTGATACTGCCTTCCTGCTTCAAGACCTCAAAGTTCACAGAATTCATTTATCTGAACCTATTTCAGATTATTCCTTTTTTTATGGAAGCCTGGTTGCTTCTGATGTATTGACATGTTCAAGACCCTAGGCAAATGATTCTGTTCATACTGCAAATAAACATTTTGGTATTTGCATTAGTTACCTATTGCTTCATAACAGAATGCCGTAAAATGTAGTGGCTCAAAGCAATACACTATTACATATGTGTGAGAACATATATGTATTTTCAGTTTCTGTGGGTCATCAACTCAGGAGCAGCAATAGTTGCTCAGTGGTTCTAATTTATGGTACTCATGAAATTGCATTTAGGATGCTGGCCAGGGCTGCAGTCATCTGAAGGCTTGACTGGAGCTGGTCAATGTACCTCTAAGATGATTCACCCATACAGCATACAGCATACAGAAGGAGGTCTCAGTTCCTTGCCATGTGGCCTCTCCATAGGCTACTTGAGTGTCCTCTCAATACAACATATGGTTTTGCCAAAAGCAAGTCAGCCAAGTGAGAGACTGACAAAGATAGAAACCTCAGTGCCTTTTATGACCTACTCTTGGAAGTGATACACTGGAACATCTCCTTCTTTATATTCATTGAAGGCAAGTCACTGAGACTAGTGCACACTCAGAGTGGGGGATTAGACTGTACCTTTTGAGGTGACTGTCAAAGAATCAGTGAACACATGTAAAATCATCCGGTCTACTGCATGTTTGGTTGGGTCTGGCTTGGGTTTGGGCTTGGGTTTATATGGACCACAGTATTTTCAAAGGGGCATAATAATGAAACATTTTATCTCATGTTAATTTCTTGGACTTTCAGATTCTGTCTTACTTTTGCTCCTCTCTTTAATGGCAGCAGGGGTATAAGACTGGGCTTATTTGACTTCATTGTACCAGAGGGAGGGGGTCAGACTGGTTTCCTCCTGTTCCCTGGATCAGGAACAGGCCACTTTTCCCAGTTAGGATTGAAATAGCCCCATTTCCTTTCACCCTGTGGTTCTACTGCCACATATGTTGTTGATGATCCCAAGGACAGTATTTCCAGGGCTCTGTCTGAAACTGATGAATCCTCCTCTTGACCCATCCCCACCATGGCTTCATTGCAATAAGCATCTTCTGACTCGATCACTGGCTCTGAGTCCTTGGATTGTAATATCTTGACTATAACCCAGGGGCGAACATTGAGTCCACCAAAGGTTCTCTCCTCTTCCTTCTCCTCTCTGCCTCATGTGAATATTTACAGATGCTTCCCTCTCTTTAGGAATAAATCATTACACTTGCCAAATTATACATCCAGGTATATAGTTTCTATTGAAAATTTGACTGGTCTCCCTGACAGCCCTTCTTCTCAGCCTTCAGCTCTATCATCTTGAGTGTATTACATGAAAGAAATGCCATGATCAAGATACAGAAAGATCCAGTCCTCATCTAAAACACTTGTGCTCTTTGCAGCCTGTCCCTCCTTCTGTCCCCTGTCCCAAACAAACACCAATCTGTTTTTTATCACTGTAAGTTTGCTGGCAATCTCTAGAATTTTAGATACAATCAGACAGAATAATTCTCATGTTCTGCTTCATTCAGTCAGTATAATAATTTTGAATACTAACTATGCTATTGAATGCATTGGTATTTTATTCCATTTTATTGCTGAGGACTCTTACCTTTTGTTTTTCTTATTGTCTATTGATGACCCTTTGGACTGTTGCCCATTTCAGGTCATATGAATCAAGCCAATATGAACATTTATGTATGTGTCTTTGAGGTGACTGTCAAAGAATCAGTGCATGTAAAATCATCCGGTCTACTGCATGTTTGGTTGGGTCTGGCTTGGGTTTGGGCTTGGGTTTATATGGACCACAGTATTTTCAAAGGGGCATAATAATGAAACATTTTATCTCATGTTAATTTCTTGGACTTTCAGATTCTGTCTTACTTTTGCTCCTCTCTTTAATGGCAGCAGGGGTATAAGACTGGGCTTATTTGACTTCATTGTACCAGAGGGAGGGGGTCAGACTGGTTTCCTCCTGTTCCCTGGATCAGGAACAGGCCACTTTTCCCAGTTAGGATTGAAATAGCCCCATTTCCTTTCACCCTGTGGTTCTACTGCCACATATGTTGTTGATGATCCCAAGGACAGTATTTCCAGGGCTCTGTCTGAAACTGATGAATCCTCCTCTTGACCCATCCCCACCATGGCTTCATTGCAATAAGCATCTTCTGACTCGATCACTGGCTCTGAGTCCTTGGATTGTAATATCTTGACTATAACCCAGGGGCGAACATTGAGTCCACCAAAGGTTCTCTCCTCTTCCTTCTCCTCTCTGCCTCATGTGAATATTTACAGATGCTTCCCTCTCTTTAGGAATAAATCATTACACTTGCCAAATTATACATCCAGGTATATAGTTTCTATTGAAAATTTGACTGGTCTCCCTGACAGCCCTTCTTCTCAGCCTTCAGCTCTATCATCTTGAGTGTATTACATGAAAGAAATGCCATGATCAAGATACAGAAAGATCCAGTCCTCATCTAAAACACTTGTGCTCTTTGCAGCCTGTCCCTCCTTCTGTCCCCTGTCCCAAACAAACACCAATCTGTTTTTTATCACTGTAAGTTTGCTGGCAATCTCTAGAATTTTAGATACAATCAGACAGAATAATTCTCATGTTCTGCTTCATTCAGTCAGTATAATAATTTTGAATACTAACTATGCTATTGAATGCATTGGTATTTTATTCCATTTTATTGCTGAGGACTCTTACCTTTTGTTTTTCTTATTGTCTATTGATGACCCTTTGGACTGTTGCCCATTTCAGGTCATATGAATCAAGCCAATATGAACATTTATGTATGTGTCTTTGCATGGACGTATGTTTTCATTTCTCTTGGGGGTTAAATAGCTAAGTTATATGGTAGTAAGTGGGCTTCTCAGGTGACTCAGTGGATAATGCAGGAGATGCTGGAGACGCGGGTTTGATTCCTAGGTTGGGAAGATCCCCTGGAGAAGGAAATGGCAACCCACTCCAGTATCCGTGCCTGGAGAATCCCATGGACAAGAAGAACCTGGCAGGCTACAGTCCATAGGATTGCAAAGAATCGGACACAACTTGAAGTGACTGAGCATACATGCATGCGCATGGTGATAAGTATATGTTTCACTATTTAGAAATCTTTCAAACACTATTAAAATTGTTTCTATGATTTTAGAATCCAACCAGCAGTCTGTGATCATTTTAATGTTTCCATATCCTCCTCAAGGATTGGTATAGTAAAACTTTGTTACTTTTAGCCTTTTGAATATATTGATGGTGTCACTGAGGGGACAAAATTTTCTATTTTAAACAAGTCAATTCACTGAGTTTTCTCCAATATTCAGCACTTTTTTGATCCTGTCTAGACACCTCAACCTAAGCAGAGGGCACAGAGATACATATGAGAGAGAATATGTGAGAATATCTCTGTGTCCTTTGCTTAGGAAGCACTATGTTTCCAGCTTTTACATTTAGTTTTCATTCATCTTGAATTATTTTGCATATGGAGTGACATTGGTTTGACTGTTTCTTTTTTATTTTCTTCAGTTGGTTGTAACACTATTTGCAGAAGGAAATTTAACTTTCCTTATTGAATTCCTCTAATATCTTGGTCTAGAATGAACTGACCATACTGTGTGATTCTATTTCTGCACTCTCTTTTCTGTCCCATTGAGCACTGGTGTGTCCTTATGCCAATATCACACTGTCTGTATCACTGTACTTTGATTAACTGAGGAAGGAAGGGCAGCAAGGAGAGAATCAATGCATCACTGGTTCTTACCTCTGGTCCTTAGAAGGAAGGGCAACAACCTAGGAATGAAGGGAAGCAAGGAGAGAACAAATGCATCACTGGTCCTCATCCTTGGCCCTTATCTCTTCTTAGAGAAACACAAACAATAGAACTTGAATATAAGTAATCAAGTGTAGTAGAATTAGGGACATATTTGAAATCCATTTCTTCACGTTTCCGTGTATCCCATCAAACCATTTACAACCTACACACTCTCCAGACTATCAGATGACTGGTTTACACTCCAAAGTCGGATCTGATTGTGGAAGCAGAGAGTGTGGAATTCTGGAGTTTGTTTTCTGTTTGGTTGTTCCATAGTCAACCACTATCTGTGTACACCAAAATTCGCATTTCATATAACTATCAAGCTTTATGGAATATTTTTTTCATTTGTTCATTTTTTCATTTGTTTCCAGCATGTAAACGTGAAAAAAGTAACTCTTAGTGCCTAGTGTGTACAAAAACAGGTGCTAGGCCAGTTTTTGCCCATGGGTTATAGTTTGGTAACCCCAGAGCAAAGTTGTCTATGCATAGTCCCAATAGTTCATTGTCTAGATGTACACAGTTTTGTGGAAATTCTGTCAGTCTTTTAACATTGCTCTTTTTCTTTTTTGGCAATTCTACATCTTTACAAGTTTATATAATATTTATATAAATTTTGTAATCAGTTTGTTAGATCCTTTAAGAGGCCTGTTGAGAGATGGCCCCATCGACCTTAGCAAGAAGTGCCACCCAACCCCCACGCTTGGCCTGCTGGCCAGCAGCCTGAGCTTTTACAGCTTAGAGGCCTATCTGGTGCACAAATTCCCCTGCCCTGTGGCTGGAAGCCTTCTACAGGCCACCCCTACCCTCTGCCCAGGCCAGTCCATTGCCCTCTGGACTGAGGCAATCTCATTGAGCATTTCCACCTTATGCATGGCCTGCTGGGCAAGCACCGATGCCAGGGGCCAAAGCCCAGAGGACTTCAATCACTGCACTCCCACAATGGCCTTAATGTCCAGGACCTGCAGGAGGAATTGTAGGAAATAATGACAGACTTTATTTTCTGGGGCTTCAAATCACTATGGATGGTAACTACAGCCATGAAATTAAAAGACACTTTCTCCTTGATGAAAAACTATGACAAATCTAGACAGTATATTCAAAAGAAGAGATATCACTTTGCTGACAGAAGTCTGTACAGTCAAAACTATGGTTTTTTTTCCTGTAGTCATATGGATGTGAAAGTTGGATCTTACAGAAGGCTGAGCATTGAAGAATTGATGCCTTTAATCTGCGGTCTTGGAGAAGACTCCTGAAAATCCCTTGGATTGCAAGGAGATTGAACCAGGCAATCCTAAAGGAAATCAACCCTGAATAATCACTGGAAGGACTGATGGTGAAGCTGAATATCTAATACTTTGGCCACCTGATGCGAAGAGATGACTCATTGGAAAAGATCCTGATGCTGGGAAAAATAGAAGGCAGAAGGAGAAGGGGCTGACAGAAGATGAGATGGTTTGATGGCATCACTGAGTCGATGGACATGAGTTTGAGCAAGCTACTGGAGATGGTGAATGTTAGGAAAGCCTGGAGTGCCGCAGTTCATGGGATGGCAAAGAGACAAACACAACGCACAGACACAGAAGTGAACTTTACACATAGATGAGAAAAATTAAAACTTTATCTTGCATTTAAATTCCAGTTAACTCTACCCACATAATATCAGGATGGGCACACTAAATGACAGAAACATTAAATGCCTAACAGAAGCAGAAAATATTAAGAAGAGGTGGAAAGAATACACAGGAACTGTACAAAAAAGTCTTTATGGTCTGGATGACCACGATGGTGTGATCAATCATCTAGAGCCAGACATCCTGGAGTGTGAAGTCGAGTGGGCCATAAGAAGCATTACTACAAACAAAGCTAGTGGAGGTGATGGAATTCCAGTTGAGCTATTTCAAATCTTAAAAGATGATGCTATTAAAGTGCTGCATGCAATATGTCAATAAATTTGGAAAACAGTAATGGCTACAGGAATGGAAAAGGTAAGTTTTCATTCTAATCCCAAAGATGGGCAATGCCAAAGAGTGTTCACACTACCGTACAATTGTGGTGATTTCACATGCTAGCAAGGTTATGCTCAAAATCCTCCAAGTCAGGTTTCAACAGTATGTGAATGAAGAAATTCCAGATGCAGAAGCTGGATTTTAAAAAGGCAGAGGAACCAGAGATCAAATTACCAACATTCACTGGATCATAGGGGAAAAAAAACAAGAGAGAATTCCAGAAAAACATCTACTTTTGCTTCATTGACTATGCTAAATCCTTTGACTGTGTAGATAACAACAAACTATGGAAAATTCTTAAAGAAATACCGTACTTGCCTTCTGAGAAACTTGTATGCAGATCAAGAAGCTACAGTTAGAACTGGACATGGAAGAACAGACTGGTTGCAAATTGGGAAAGGAGTATATCAAGGGCATATATTTTCATCCTTCTTATTTAATTTATATGCAGAGTACATCATGTGAAGTGCTGGGCTGGATGAAGCTCAAGCTGAAATTAAGACTGCAGGGAGAAACATCAACAATCTCAGATATGCAGATGATCTCACTCTATTCGCAGAAAGTGAAGGGAAACTAAAGAGCCTCTTGATGAAAAAGGGTGAAAGAGGAGAGCGGAAAAGCTGGCTTGAAACTCAACATTCAAAAAACTAAGATCATGGCATTTGGTCTCATCACCTCATGGCAAATAAATGGGGGAAAATGCAAAGTGACAGATTTAATTTTAGGGGCTCCAAAATCACTGTGGACAGAAATCGCAGCCTTGAAATTAGAAGACACTTGTTCCTTCAAAGAAAAGCTATGACAAACAGCTATGATAAATAGTCTGCATATTCAAAAGCAGACATACCATTTTCTTTTTATTTTTAATTCTTTATTTTAAAGATTTTACAGAGTTTTGTTGTTCATCAACATGGACATACCACTTTCTTGACAAAGGTCAGAATAGTCAAAGCTATGGTTTTTCCCATAGTCGTGTACAGATATGAGAGTTGGACCATAATGTAGGTTGAGTGCCAAAGAATTGATGCTTTTGAACTATGGTGGTGAAGACTCTTGAGAGTCCCTTGGACAGCAAGGAGATCAGTCCAGTCAATCTCAAAGGAAATCAACCCTGAATATTCATTGGAAGAACTGATGCTGAAGCTGAAGCTCCAATACTTTGGCCACCTAATGCAAAGAACTAGACTGACTGGACAAACTCTGATGCTGGGAAAGAGCAATCAAAAGGAGAAGATGGCAGCAGAGGATGAGATGGTTAGATAGCATCACCGACTCAATGGACATGAATTTGAACAAACTCTGGGATACAGGGGATGACAGAGGAGCCTGGTGTCCTTCAGTCCATGAGGTTGCAAAGAGTCAGACATGACTTAGCAACTGACCAAAACAACACAATATCATTTTCCCATAGTCTCCTAGCTTCACTCAGTTATTTATTTTCACAATTAGGATTTGCAGATCAAGAAGCTACAGTTAGAACTGGACATGGAAGAACAGACTGGTTGCAAATTGGGAAAGGAGTATATCAAGGGCATATATTTTCATCCTTCTTATTTAATTTATATGCAGAGTACATCATGTGAAGTGCTGGGCTGGATGAAGCTCAAGCTGAAATTAAGACTGCAGGGAGAAACATCAACAATCTCAGATATGCAGATGATCTCACTCTATTCGCAGAAAGTGAAGGGAAACTAAAGAGCCTCTTGATGAAAAAGGGTGAAAGAGGAGAGCGGAAAAGCTGGCTTGAAACTCAACATTCAAAAAACTAAGATCATGGCATTTGGTCTCATCACCTCATGGCAAATAAATGGGGGAAAATGCAAAGTGACAGATTTAATTTTAGGGGCTCCAAAATCACTGTGGACAGAAATCGCAGCCTTGAAATTAGAAGACACTTGTTCCTTCAAAGAAAAGCTATGACAAACAGCTATGATAAATAGTCTGCATATTCAAAAGCAGACATACCATTTTCTTTTTATTTTTAATTCTTTATTTTAAAGATTTTACAGAGTTTTGTTGTTCATCAACATGGACATACCACTTTCTTGACAAAGGTCAGAATAGTCAAAGCTATGGTTTTTCCCATAGTCGTGTACAGATATGAGAGTTGGACCATAATGTAGGTTGAGTGCCAAAGAATTGATGCTTTTGAACTATGGTGGTGAAGACTCTTGAGAGTCCCTTGGACAGCAAGGAGATCAGTCCAGTCAATCTCAAAGGAAATCAACCCTGAATATTCATTGGAAGAACTGATGCTGAAGCTGAAGCTCCAATACTTTGGCCACCTAATGCAAAGAACTAGACTGACTGGACAAACTCTGATGCTGGGAAAGAGCAATCAAAAGGAGAAGATGGCAGCAGAGGATGAGATGGTTAGATAGCATCACCGACTCAATGGACATGAATTTGAACAAACTCTGGGATACAGGGGATGACAGAGGAGCCTGGTGTCCTTCAGTCCATGAGGTTGCAAAGAGTCAGACATGACTTAGCAACTGACCAAAAACAACACAATATCATTTTCCCATAGTCTCCTAGCTTCACTCAGTTATTTATCCTTAGTTGTTTCACTTAATTAGGGCCCACCATTTTGTCAGAATATGGATTCTGGCAAGGTAAAAGAGATCATGAGAGAGCATGGTCTTAATTTGCAGGAACTTAGAAATGTAGGCTATTCAGTCAGAACTGGAAAGGCTTTACCATTGTAAATATGTGGGAATTAATTCCTAGAATGGGGAAGACCCAGCACCAGATCATAAGGTTTGCTACTGGTACAGCTGTTAGTCTCTCCCAGGATTCAAGTTGATTGTATCAGGGCGCTGTCTAGTAAAATTGCCAGTCAGCAGTTGAGAGCACTTTCTGTCAGCCAGATATTTCTGTAGGCATTGGGCATGCATGCCTTTGTCCTCAGTCACTTCAGTCGTGTCTGACTCTTTGCCACTCCATGGACTGCAGCCTGCCATACAGTTCTCTGTCCATATGGTTCTCCAGGCAAGAATACTGGAGTGGGTTGCCATTTCCCTCCTCAAGGGGATCTACCCAACTCAGGGATGGAACTCATATCTGTCTGCATCTCCTGCGCTGAAGGCAGATTCTTTTACCCACTGAGACACCTGGGAAGCCTAGAAATAAACCATTGGGAAATATGCTCACACTTATGTGTGAGAGGGGTAGTTGGGAGAAAGGTGACCACCCACCCGCCAGCACACACACACTACTTTCTTTCTCCTCCCTCTAGCCTGGTTGTTCAGGGTGTATTCCACGTTGTCCACACACACATTGATGGATCCCAGGGACTGGAGGTGGGGAATGGTTTGCAGGCCCCAGCTGCTCGGCTGCTTCACATCTCTCCAATAGTCCTACTGTGTTTTCTTTCCTGTCAGCCTTTGTCCTCCATTCAATATTCTGGGCTCTGTAATCAACTCAGGTGTCTAAATGACACCGTTATTGTTTAATTGGCCCTTGCTGCTGGTTGCTATGGTGATGCAGCCAGATGCTCTGCTCTCTAAATTAAAATAAGAGGGAATCTGAGGTAGGAGGGGACAACATGGAGAGAGCAAAGAGGCTGAAATAATTTCTCTTGATTAAAAGTGTTTTAAATTTCCATTCCCTGGTTTGTCTCTGAGAAAATAGAGATTTAATTGGGACAAAAATCTTTTTTAAAAAAATGTACTGGAATATACTTGCTTTACAACATTGTGTTAGTTTCTGCTATACAGCAAAGTGAATCAGCTATACATATAGCCACTCTTTTTCAGATTCCCTTCCCATTTAGGTCCCCACAGAGCACTGAGTAGAGCTCCCTGTCCTATACAGTAGATTCTCATTAGTTATACATTTTATATATAGTAGCGTGCATATGTCAGGAGAAAAAAAGCCTTTTTATAGAGATATTTACAAGGTAAGGACAAGGCTTTACATACTCAAGACCAATTTCAGGGAGTGACTTTGGAAAAAATAGGGATAGAAAGAAAGATCCTTATTGATAAGGGTCTTAGTTTCAGGCATGTCAATCCAAGCTTCAGTGGCACCTTCCAATGTACTTTTTACATACTTTACTTTTCTCTGTTTTCTAGATAAACTTTATTTATAGACCAAGTTTTTAAAAAGTGAAATATGGTTGATTTACAATATATTAGTTTCAGGTGTACAGCAAAGTGGTTCAGTATTTTATTGATTATGTTCCATTTAAAGTTACTACAAAGAACAGCTATATTTTCATACATTGTATAATATATCTTTGTTGCTTATCTATTTTATACATAGTAATTCGTGTCTCTTAATCCTATACCCCTATCTCGCCCCTCCCCACTTCCCTCTCCTCACCAGTAACCACTTGTTTTTTCTCTATGTCTGTGAGCCTGTTCAAGTAGTATCATACAGTATTTGTCTTTCTCTAACTTATTTAACTAAGCATAATATTCTCTATACACATCCACATTGTGGTAAATGGCAGGATTTCTTTTTTATGGCTCAGTAATATTCCATGTACATATATACACCATCTCGTTACACTTTCATCTGTTGACGGACACTTAGGTTGATATCTTGACTATTGTAAATAATCCTGCTATAAACACAGGGGTGCATGTATCTTTTCAAATTACTATTTTGAATTGCCTCTGAATACATAACCAAGAGCAGAATTATTGAATCATATGGCAGTTCTAGTCTTAATTTTTTGAGGAACATCCATACTGCTTTCCATAGTGACTGTGTTAATTTACATTCTCACCAAGAGTATAAAAAGTGTTCCCTTTTCTCCATGTTTTAGCCAACATAAGTTATTTGGGATCTTTTTTACATACTGACAGGTGTAAGGCAACATCTTATTTCAGCTTTGATTTGCATTTCTCTGGTGATTAGTAATGTTGAGCATCTTTTTCACGTGCCTGATGATCATCTCAGTGTCTTGTTTGGAAAAAGACCTGTTCGGGTTCTCTGTTCTTTTTTTTTAAAAAAAAAAAAAAAAAAAGGCAAAAAAAAACCCACATTTATTTGGCTGTGCTGTGTCTTTTTTGGTTGGGGGGCGTGGGTTGGGGAGGGAGAGGGGCAGGTGGGCCACTTCTATTGGTCTTTCATTTGTCCATTTTCATCCATCTTTGTTCTTTGGCCCGTGTGGGCCTCCCATCGTGGTGGCCTCTGTTGTCGCAGAGCGCCGGCTCTGGGCGCATGCGCTCCAGAGCTCCGACTCGGTAATTGGACACATGGGTCCAGCCGCTCCGTGACATGTGGGATCTTCCCAGGCCAGGGATCGAACCGGCGCCCCTTGCAGTGCAAGGCAGTGTCCTTATCCACTGGACCACCAGGGGAAGCCCTCTCTGTTCATGTTTTAATCAGGTTGTTTGGGGGTTTTATGTTGAGTCATACAAATTCTTTATATATTTTCATATTAACCCCTTGTCAGGTATATTGCTTGTAAAGGTATCATCCCATTCAGAAGTGGACTTTTAGTTTCTCCCCACCAGTAACCACTTGTTTTTTCTCTATGTCTGTGAGCCTGTTCAAGTAGTATCATACAGTATTTGTCTTTCTCTAACTTATTTAACTAAGCATAATATTCTCTATACACATCCACATTGTGGTAAATGGCAGGATTTCTTTTTTATGGCTCAGTAATATTCCATGTACATATATACACCATCTCGTTACACTTTCATCTGTTGACGGACACTTAGGTTGATATCTTGACTATTGTAAATAATCCTGCTATAAACACAGGGGTGCATGTATCTTTTCAAATTACTATTTTGAATTGCCTCTGAATACATAACCAAGAGCAGAATTATTGAATCATATGGCAGTTCTAGTCTTAATTTTTTGAGGAACATCCATACTGCTTTCCATAGTGACTGTGTTAATTTACATTCTCACCAAGAGTATAAAAAGTGTTCCCTTTTCTCCATGTTTTAGCCAACATAAGTTATTTGGGATCTTTTTTACATACTGACAGGTGTAAGGCAACATCTTATTTCAGCTTTGATTTGCATTTCTCTGGTGATTAGTAATGTTGAGCATCTTTTTCACGTGCCTGATGATCATCTCAGTGTCTTGTTTGGAAAAAGACCTGTTCGGGTTCTCTGTTCTTTTTTTTTAAAAAAAAAAAAAAAAAAAGGCAAAAAAAAACCCACATTTATTTGGCTGTGCTGTGTCTTTTTTGGTTGGGGGGCGTGGGTTGGGGAGGGAGAGGGGCAGGTGGGCCACTTCTATTGGTCTTTCATTTGTCCATTTTCATCCATCTTTGTTCTTTGGCCCGTGTGGGCCTCCCATCGTGGTGGCCTCTGTTGTCGCAGAGCGCCGGCTCTGGGCGCATGCGCTCCAGAGCTCCGACTCGGTAATTGGACACATGGGTCCAGCCGCTCCGTGACATGTGGGATCTTCCCAGGCCAGGGATCGAACCGGCGCCCCTTGCAGTGCAAGGCAGTGTCCTTATCCACTGGACCACCAGGGGAAGCCCTCTCTGTTCATGTTTTAATCAGGTTGTTTGGGGGTTTTATGTTGAGTCATACAAATTCTTTATATATTTTCATATTAACCCCTTGTCAGGTATATTGCTTGTAAAGGTATCATCCCATTCAGAAGTGGACTTTTAGTTTCTCCTTTCTTTTGATAGTTTCTTCACTGTGCAAAAAAGCTTTTTAGTTTGATTAATCCCATTCATTTACTTTTGGTTTTATTTCCTTTGCCTAAGGAGACATATGAAAAAATATATATTAGTGAGATAGATGACAAAGAGCAGACTGCTCTTTTTTTTCTCCTTTATTCTTGTCTCTTTTTTTTCTTCTAGATTTATAGTTTCATAGTTTCCAGTTTCGTCTTTAATCCATTTTGAGTTTATTTTTGTGGATGTTAGAGAATGTTCTAATTCTATTCTTTTACATGTAGCTGTCCAGTTTTCCCAGCACCACTTATTGAAGAGACTGTCTTTCCTCTACTGTATATTCTTGTCTCCTCTGTCATAGATTAATCGTATGTATAAGGATGGATTCTTTTCTGGGCTCTCTATTCCATTACATTCCATTCATCTATGTGTCTTTTTTTAAATTCTCACATGGTATTATGATATATTTTACTTTTTTATCTTTCATTATCAGAGTCCTTTGTTTTTTATGACACAAGTAAAGGCTTCTCAGGTGGCTGGTTCTATGGTTAAGGAATCCGCTTGTCAATGCAGGAGATGCAGGAGATCCAGGTTCAATCCTTGGGATGGAAATATCCCTTGGAGGAGGAAGTGGAGCCCACTACAGTATTCTTGCCTGGAAAAGTTCCATGGATGGACAGATGAGCCTGGCGGGCTGCAGTCCATGGAATCACAAAGAATTGGACAGGACTGAACACTCACGCTAAGGCAATCACTGTGATATAATTAACACTGAACATTATGTAAATTTAAGGTATACAATATGTTGATTGAATACATTTATATATTACAATATAATTACTACCCTAGTGTTAGCTAACACCTCTGTAACATCACATAATTTTGTTCCTTTTTGTGGTGAGGACATTCAAGATTACTACGCTCCTTCTATCCACTGGACCACCAGGGGAAGCCCTCTCTGTTCATGTTTTAATCAGGTTGTTTGGGGGTTTTATGTTGAGTCATACAAATTCTTTATATATTTTCATATTAACCCCTTGTCAGGTATATTGCTTGTAAAGGTATCATCCCATTCAGAAGTGGACTTTTAGTTTCTCCTTTCTTTTGATAGTTTCTTCACTGTGCAAAAAAGCTTTTTAGTTTGATTAATCCCATTCATTTACTTTTGGTTTTATTTCCTTTGCCTAAGGAGACATATGAAAAAATATATATTAGTGAGATAGATGACAAAGAGCAGACTGCTCTTTTTTTTCTCCTTTATTCTTGTCTCTTTTTTTTCTTCTAGATTTATAGTTTCATAGTTTCCAGTTTCGTCTTTAATCCATTTTGAGTTTATTTTTGTGGATGTTAGAGAATGTTCTAATTCTATTCTTTTACATGTAGCTGTCCAGTTTTCCCAGCACCACTTATTGAAGAGACTGTCTTTCCTCTACTGTATATTCTTGTCTCCTCTGTCATAGATTAATCGTATGTATAAGGATGGATTCTTTTCTGGGCTCTCTATTCCATTACATTCCATTCATCTATGTGTCTTTTTTTAAATTCTCACATGGTATTATGATATATTTTACTTTTTTATCTTTCATTATCAGAGTCCTTTGTTTTTTATGACACAAGTAAAGGCTTCTCAGGTGGCTGGTTCTATGGTTAAGGAATCCGCTTGTCAATGCAGGAGATGCAGGAGATCCAGGTTCAATCCTTGGGATGGAAATATCCCTTGGAGGAGGAAGTGGGAGCCCACTACAGTATTCTTGCCTGGAAAAGTTCCATGGATGGACAGATGAGCCTGGCGGGCTGCAGTCCATGGAATCACAAAGAATTGGACAGGACTGAACACTCACGCTAAGGCAATCACTGTGATATAATTAACACTGAACATTATGTAAATTTAAGGTATACAATATGTTGATTGAATACATTTATATATTACAATATAATTACTACCCTAGTGTTAGCTAACACCTCTGTAACATCACATAATTTTTGTTCCTTTTTTGTGGTGAGGACATTCAAGATATAGTCTCTTAGCAACTTTGAAGTATGTAACAGAGTATTGTTGACTACAATCACAGTGGTGTGCACTACAAACACATACTTGTAGTTAGAAGATGAATTAGTCCTGGAGAACAAATACAATGTTTTTATTCCACACAACTAGTAAGCAACAAGTTGAGATCTGAACATTGTTCTCTGAACTTTCCAACTTTTCATCTCACTATTCTCCATGACCAAGACTCTACGGCCACAATGATCTATATTTTTCTTCAACCCTCCAAACTATCTTCATGTGTTAGGGCTTTTGTGTTTGCCCAACCACTGGCAGGTCTCTGGACTCCCAGATCTATCACTGACTCCCTTTATTTTGCCATATGACCTTTCCTAAAATGCTGTCTCTTGAGAGTTATGCTATCTTAAGCACCCCCTCACCCAGGTTTTCCATCCCTCTTACTCTTAGTTATATTTTTTCTTCATAACACTTACTACTACTGAAAAATTTGTCACCTATTTTAATGTTTTCTCCCTGTGTTTCTCATTTGAAGCATAAACTCCATGAAAATTGGACTGTTTCTCATATTATTTACCACCATATCCCTTACCTTGAATACATTATGACTTTCTAATTTTTTTGCAAATTGTAAGCATTATAGAACATTCATAGTTATTACAAAATATTGGCTATATTCCCTGTGTTGTTCAATCCATCATCATAGCCTGTCTTAAAAGCAACAGTTTGTACTTCCCACTCTCTCCCACCTCCATATTGTCCCTCCCCACCTCCTTACTAGTAACCACTAGTTTGTTGTCTATACCTGTGATTCTGCTTCTTTTTTGTTATATATTTCAGTTTGTTGTAGATTTGTTGATGGTTCAATATACTTCAGTATTTTGTGTCTTGGTATGACTTATTTCACTTAGTATAATGCCTTCCAAATTAAATCCATGTGGCAGCAAATGATAAAATTTCACTCTTTTTATGGCTGATTAGTATTCAATTGTATATATAATCACATCTTCTTTAGCTATTCAACTATTCAACTATTGGTAGACACATAGGTTGCTGCAATATCTTGGCAACTGTAAGTAATACTGCAACACTGGGGTACATGTATCTTCTTGAATTAGTGTTCTCATTTTTTTCAGATACTTACCCAGGCATTGGATTGCTGGATCACATGGTAAGAATAACCTTAGTGTTTTGAGAAACTCCATACTGTTTTACACAGTGGCTGTAGCAATTTACATTTCCACCAACACTCTAACAGAGTTCCCTTTTCTCCACATCCTTGCCATCATCTGTTACTTGTGTTCTTCTTTTACCATCTGAACCACAAGGGAAGCCATTGTGTTCTTTTTTATGATAGCCATTTGGACAGGTATGAGGTCTCACTGTGGTTTAGATTGCATTTCCCCGATGACTAGTGATGTTGAAAATATTTTCATGTGTCTGTTGGCCATCTGCATTTCCTCTTTAGAAAAATATCTATTCAGTTCTTTCTCCCATTTTAAATTAGATTACTTGTTTGATGTTGAATTGTATGAGACATTTATATATGTTGGATATTGATCCCTTATTGGTCATATCGTTTGCAAATATTTTCTTTCATTGAGTAGGCTCTCTTTCTGTTTTGTTGATGGTTTCCTCAGCTGTGCAAAACCTTGTAAGTTTAATTAGGCCCTATTTATTTATTTTTCCTTTTATTTCCTTTATGTTAGGACATGGATCAAAAAATGCTGCTGAGATTTATGTCAAAGAGTGTTCTGCCTATTTTTCTTCTAGGAGCTTCATAATATCCAATCTTACATTTAGGTTTTAATTCATTTTGAGTTTATTTTTGTATATGGTGCTAGAGAATGTTCTAATTTCATTCTTTTACATGTACCTTTCTACTTTTCCCAGCACCACTTACTGAAGAAGCTGTCTTTCCTCCATAGTATATTCTTGCTTCCTTTGATGTAGATTCAGTTCAGTCACTAAGCTGTGACTGACTCTGCGATCCCATGGACAGAAGCATGCCAGGCTTCCCTGTCCTTCATCATCTCCCAGAGCTTGCTTAAATTCATGTCCATTGATTCAGTGATGCTCAGATGATGTTGTAGATTAACTGAAAACAGTGTATGAGTCTATTTCTGGGTTTTCCATCCTGCTGCATTGATCTGTGTGCCTGTTTTTGTGCCATACTCTATTGTTGGACCATAAAGAAGGCTGAGTGCTGAAGAATTAAAGCTTTCAAATAGTGGTGCTGAAGGACTCCTGAGAGACCCTTGGACACCAAGAAGATCAACACAGTCAATTCTAAGGAAATCAACCCTGAATATGCATTGGAGGGACTGGTGTTGAAGCTGAAGCATAAGCTCCAATACTTTGCAGACCTGATGTGAATAGCTGACTCAGTGGAAAAGACCTTGATGCTGGGAAAGGCTGAGGGCAGGAGGAGAAGTGGGTGATAGATGATGATATGGTTTGATGGCATCATCAACTAAATTGACATGAGTTTGCGCAAATTCCAGGAGACAGTGGACAGGGAAGCTGGCATGTCGCAGTCCAAGGGGTCGCAAAGAGTTGGATTTGACTTAGAAACTAAACAATAACAACAACAACAACAACAACAACAAAAACCATACTGTTTTGATTATTGTAGCTTTATAGTATAGTCTGAAGTCAGGGACTATGGTTCCTCCAACTGTGGTCTTCTTTCTCAAGACTGTTTTGGGTATTTTAGGTCTGCTGTGTTTCCATACAAATTTTAGAATTATTTTTCTAGTTCTGAGGGAAATGGCCTTGATATTGTGATAGAGATTGTACTGAATCTGTAGATGGCCTTGGGTAGTAAGTTCATTTTAACAATTTTTTTTTTAAATCCAAGAACATGGTATATCTTTCCATATGCTTGTGTCATGTGGCACCTTCAGTTTCTTTCATCAGTGTCTCATAGTTTTTGGAGTACAAGTCTTTAACCTCACTAGTTAAATTTGTTCCTGGGTATGTTATTGTTTTTGATGAAACTATAAATGAGATTGTATTCTTAATTCCTCTTTATGATAGCAGCTTTATTTTAAACTACTCAAATAAAATTCCTGGAAGTATGGGTAGTTGGATAAGAAATCAGAAAAAGGAACTGGTCATTATAACCTTGTTGATGGTGGTGGTTTAGGCCTTAAGCCATGTCCAAGTCTTATGACTCCATGGACTGTAGCCAGCCAGGTTCCTCTATCTGTGTGATCTCCCAGACAGGAATACTCCCATGGGCTACTATTTCCTCCTCCAGAAGATCTTCTGGACACAGGGATTGAACCTGGGGTCTCCTGCATTTCAGGCAGTCTCCTGTCATGGCAGGCAAATCCTTTACTGACTGAGCCACCAGGGAAGCCTGAGTATCATCTAAACATCATTAAACCTTTCAGATAAAAAAATCTGGATTTAGATTAGAAGAGACTACTCCAGTAGATTTGGGGAAAAGAGGGAAAAGGGACTATTTGAATAGGGAGAACCTCTGCCCTTGAAATATGTAAGTATTTCAAAGATTAGGCATAAAAGGGCTTTTCTTTTATAGGAAAGAGACCAAACCTATAAAGAACTGGGTTTGGGGAAATGTGATAAAAGAGTAGCCAGATTCAACAGTTGATCGTGAAATGTTTTTGCCTGAGGTCAATTGATGCCATTATCAAGCCATAATGGATGCTCAGGCTGAGGGTAGGTCAAAGTTAAAAGGCCTGAAAGAAGGAGAGATGCTTAACTATAGTTTGGTCAAATCAAGGTAGCAGATATATTGTCAAGATTGGTCAGTGGTCAGTTAATTATTTATGAGGCAAAGAATAACTATTTGGAGGATCTGTGTTTCACTTTGTTATACAGGTAAACAGGTGTGTATCATGTGTCTTATCTAAGTTATATGCAAAAGAGTGGTTCTTTGTAGTAAGTTATTTCTTGGAGCATGAAAGAGTGTAGTATTTCTCCATTTTCTCTGTTCTCTAAAAGCACAGGGCTCAGGTAAAATTCAACATAGTCAGTCCCCACTTTTGTTCAAGAACAATGATGTTTGTCACTAAGCAAATCAGAGGTGGCTATAAACTTCCTGAGTGGTAAGGAGCAGAGTCTCCAAGTATTTCACCAGGCTACCTTGGTGATACAGACAGCAGATTGTCCACGGTTAAATCCATCTAATGTATGATATGCTGTAGCAATGAGTCCTTCAGGTATATTTCAAGTTGAAGGTAAGAAGATGGATTGAAAGAATTAGACTTGATATAAAAAGACTGATTAAGGAATCTATTTTAATACTTTGGATGGAAATAATAGCTTACTTTACTTAACACTTACTTTGTACCAGGCACAATTCTAAGCACATACCACCACTACTGCAACCTATTCCTCTAATCATATTTAAGTGTAACTTCTGGGGATGGGGATATTTGTAAGCAAGATCAAGAGTGTGGGTGCAAACTGGTACAACCACTATGGAGAACAGTGTAGAGATTCCTTAAAAAACTGGGAATAGAACTGCCATAGGACCTAGCAATTCCACTGCTGGACAAACACCCCTAGGAAATCAGAACTGAAAAAGACGCATATACCCCAATGATCACTGCAGCACTATTTACAATAGCTAGGAAGCAACCTAGATGTCCACCAGCAGATGAATGGATAAAGAAGTTGTAGTACATATACCCACAATGGAATATTATTCAGCTATAGAAAGAAACACATTTGGGTCAGTTCTAATGAGGTATATGAACCTGGAGACTATTATACAGAATGAAGTAAGTCATAAAAAGAAATACAAATACTTTATATTAATCATATATATGAAATTTAGAAAGATGGTACCAATGATCCTATATGCAGGGCAACAAAGAAAATCAGATGTAAAGAACAAACTTTTGGACTCAATGGCAAAGGGTGAGGATGGGATTATTTGAGAGAATGGCATTGAAATAATGTGCACTGCCATAGATAAAACAGATAGCCAGTGCAAGTTCTTGCATGAAGCAGGGCACCCAAAGCTGATGCTCTGGGACAACCCAGAGGGATAGAGTGGGGAAGGAGGTGGGAAGGGGTTCAGGATGGGGAGGACACATGTATACCTGTGGCCAATTGTTACTGATGTATGGCAAAAACCATCACAATATTATAGAATAATTATCCTCCAATCAAAATAATTTTAAAAAAAACAGCGTGTAGGAGCACCCAAACCGGCTACCTTGGTGATACAGACAGCAGATTGTCCACGGTTAAATCCATCTAATGTATGATATGCTGTAGCAATGAGTCCTTCAGGTATATTTCAAGTTGAAGGTAAGAAGATGGATTGAAAGAATTAGACTTGATATAAAAAGACTGATTAAGGAATCTATTTTAATACTTTGGATGGAAATAATAGCTTACTTTACTTAACACTTACTTTGTACCAGGCACAATTCTAAGCACATACCACCACTACTGCAACCTATTCCTCTAATCATATTTAAGTGTAACTTCTGGGGATGGGGATATTTGTAAGCAAGATCAAGAGTGTGGGTGCAAACTGGTACAACCACTATGGAGAACAGTGTAGAGATTCCTTAAAAAACTGGGAATAGAACTGCCATAGGACCTAGCAATTCCACTGCTGGACAAACACCCCTAGGAAATCAGAACTGAAAAAGACGCATATACCCCAATGATCACTGCAGCACTATTTACAATAGCTAGGAAGCAACCTAGATGTCCACCAGCAGATGAATGGATAAAGAAGTTGTAGTACATATACCCACAATGGAATATTATTCAGCTATAGAAAGAAACACATTTGGGTCAGTTCTAATGAGGTATATGAACCTGGAGACTATTATACAGAATGAAGTAAGTCATAAAAAGAAATACAAATACTTTATATTAATCATATATATGAAATTTAGAAAGATGGTACCAATGATCCTATATGCAGGGCAACAAAGAAAATCAGATGTAAAGAACAAACTTTTGGACTCAATGGCAAAGGGTGAGGATGGGATTATTTGAGAGAATGGCATTGAAATAATGTGCACTGCCATAGATAAAACAGATAGCCAGTGCAAGTTCTTGCATGAAGCAGGGCACCCAAAGCTGATGCTCTGGGACAACCCAGAGGGATAGAGTGGGGAAGGAGGTGGGAAGGGGTTCAGGATGGGGAGGACACATGTATACCTGTGGCCAATTGTTACTGATGTATGGCAAAAACCATCACAATATTATAGAATAATTATCCTCCAATCAAAATAATTTTAAAAAAAAAACAGCGTGTAGTTTATCATTAGAGCAGCTGCCTGGACCACTGCAAACTTTTCCAAAATCTCTAAGACTGTTCTGTGAACCATGAAGTTAATTTTACTGAAAGTTATCCCTAGTGCTACTGCTGCTCTCAAGATTGAATCCTTCTTGAACTTTTTTGAACAGTCCATAATCCTTTTAAAAATATTTTCTTAGATATATTTATTTATTTTTAACAGATTTAGTGAGGTATAACTTACATATCATCAAATTCACCCACCTTAGAACAATAAATTTGTAACTGCTGTCAAGTTTTACAGCATTTCCAGTCCCCAGAAGGATTCCCAGTGCTCATTTTCAGCCACTCCATGTTTCCATTCACAGCCCCAGATAAACTACTTTGTGTTTTTACTATGTCTCTGTAGATTAGCCTTTTATGAACATCCATAATGTAATAACGGCTTCCCTGGTGGCTCAGTGGTGAAGAATCCTCCTGCCAATGCAGGGGTTTGATCCCTGGTTGGAAAGATCACCTGTAGGAAGAAATGGCAACCTACTCCAGTATTCTTGCGTGAAAAATCCCATGGACAGAGGAGCCTGGCAGGCTACAGTTCATGGCGTTGCAAAAGAGCCAGTCGCAACTGAGTGATTAAACAAGAACAATGACATAATGTAACGATATTATGTGTGGTCTTTTGTGTCTGGCTTTGCAGTTGTCTTTTTGATTTGGGGCTACATTTTTCCCATTATTCACCCTTAGCATTTTCCAATTAACTACTATACATCATAAACCCCATAAAATACTCTTCAAATGAAACATAAAAGGGAAAGGAACTTCATTCAACTTCGTCTCTGTGTATTTCTTCCCACATACAATATATGAATATTCAAATATATTCATAAGTGTCCATTAATCTCTCCCTTTTATTGAATGAGTAGTAAAATACAAATATCTATATACATTTTATAACTTGAAATTCATTTTCTAATACTTTATATTTTTTAAAATTTGCTATAAATAAATTGGACACATGTCATTTTGAGATATATATATATATATATATATATATATATATATATATGTATGTATATCTTTGGAATAAATCCATATGAATGAAAATGATCATTAAAGAATTTGTGCATTTGTAATTTTTGAAAAAAACTGACAAATTGTCTTCCAGAGGCTGTACCAAGGTTTAATAGCAGCATGGGATGTGAACAATAATTTAAAAAGGAGGAAATCACATTCCTAATAAACTTGAAAAACCCTACTAATAATTTTCAAATTAAAATTAGTACAGTATTAGGGTACCATTTTTTCACCTTAAAAAAGAGTAAATAGAACAAAATCAGCAGTATGCATTACTCAAGGAAAGAGCCATTTGCCTAAATGTAAATTGCAACAGTATTTTATAAAATGCTCATAATAATTTACTCAGTAATCCACTTCTTGTGCTCTTTAATAAAAATCAGAAATGCATATTTCAAACCCCAAAATCTATTATAGCCTAGTTTTTCCTATGTAGGAGGAAATTTTAAATGTTCAATGGTAGTGGAATATTAAAATGATTAAACAGTTGATTTAATATATAGCCACTAAAATAACATTTTAAGAAAAGTTCTAGTGGCATATAAAATACAAAATGAAACAATACTCATATAAAACTGTGCATTAACAAAACCTGTACAGTTTTTGTACACCAGGCATCCCTGGTGGCTTAGATGGGAAAGAACCAGCCTGCAATGCAGGAGACCCAGGCTCGATCCCAGGGTCAAGGAGATTCTCTGGAAAAGAAAATGACAACACCCTACAGTATTCTTGCCTGGAGAATTGCATGGACAGAGGAGCCTGGTGAGCTCCATGGGGTCACAAGAGTCAGACACAGTTAGTGACCAAACTAAAGAACAACAACAAAAACTATACATTAGTATAGTTTCTCAGTGAAAATGTATAGCATTTGCATAGTAAAATAGTTGGGAAAATACACCAAAATTTAACAATGGTTATCTCTAGTTTGAGAAATTTTATATGATTTTTCTTGTTAATTTTTTTTCTATATTTACCAAGTTTTCAACAGTTCTCAAGAACTTTTTAGGATTTCCCTGACAGTCCAGTGGTTAAGACTAGGAGTTTCCAATGCAGGAGGCACAAGTTCAATCCCTGTCAGGGAACTAAGATCCCACATGCCTCAAAGCTCAGTCAAAAAAAAAAAAATTGCTTTTTAAATTATAAACAATGCTTTTAAAAAACACTTGTGCGTGTTAGTCACTTAGTCGTGTCCAATACTTTGTGACCCCATGATCTGGGGCTCGCTAGGCTCCTCTGTCTGCAATTTTCCAGGCAAGAATACTGAACTGGGTTACCATTTCCTTCTCCAGGGCATCTCCCAGGGACTGAACCCTGGGTCAAGTAGTATGAAAAACACTAACACAAAAATGATGAATGGTATGGGGTATGATCACTATATACTTACATGGAAAAAGCAGAATATAAAGCAAAACGAGTTGCTTCCCTGGTAGCTCAGTGGTAAAGAATCCTCCTGCCAAATCAGGGAGACTGATCCCTGGTCCAGGAAGAGCCCACATGCTCCAGGACAACTAAGCACATGCACCACAACTACTGAGCCAGTGTTCTAGAGACCAGGAGCCACAACGACTGAAACACATACACTATAGAGACCATGCACTGCCACAGGAGAAGCCACTACAATGAGAAACCCTCACATTGCAACTAGAGAGTAGTCTTCACTCACTGCAACTAGAGAAAAAGCACGTGCAACAACGAAGACCCAGCATAACCAAAAAGAAAAATAAACAAAAATGAAATAAATAAAATATTTTAATTAAAATTGTCTGTAAAAAGCAAAATGATGTTAAATATGAAAATACAAATAGCTGGGCTTCCCTGGTAGCTCAGACAGTAAAGAATCCACCTGCAATACGGGAGGCCTCAGTTCAATTCCTGGATTGGGAAGATCCTCTGGAGAAGGGAACAGAGACCTACTCCAGTATTCTTGACTGAAGAATTCCACGGCTCATCCATGGGTTCCAAAGAGATGGACATGACTGAGCGACTGTCATAGATGGGGGAAAGCTAGTAAAAATAAATCTAAACATTAAAATTGTTTCTGGTCGCATGAAAATATAGGCATTAAGTTTTCAACAGTTCTCAAGAACTTTTAGGATTTCCCTGACAGCAGTGGTTAAGACTAGGAGTTTCCAATGCAGGAGGCACAAGTTCAATCCCTGTCAGGGAACTAAGATCCCACATGCCTCAAAGCTCAGTCAAAAAAAAAAAAATTGCTTTTTAAATTATAAACAATGCTTTTAAAAAACACTTGTGCGTGTTAGTCACTTAGTCGTGTCCAATACTTTGTGACCCCATGATCTGGGGCTCGCTAGGCTCCTCTGTCTGCAATTTTCCAGGCAAGAATACTGAACTGGGTTACCATTTCCTTCTCCAGGGCATCTCCCAGGGACTGAACCCTGGGTCAAGTAGTATGAAAAACACTAACACAAAAATGATGAATGGTATGGGGTATGATCACTATATACTTACATGGAAAAAGCAGAATATAAAGCAAAACGAGTTGCTTCCCTGGTAGCTCAGTGGTAAAGAATCCTCCTGCCAAATCAGGGAGACTGATCCCTGGTCCAGGAAGAGCCCACATGCTCCAGGACAACTAAGCACATGCACCACAACTACTGAGCCAGTGTTCTAGAGACCAGGAGCCACAACGACTGAAACACATACACTATAGAGACCATGCACTGCCACAGGAGAAGCCACTACAATGAGAAACCCTCACATTGCAACTAGAGAGTAGTCTTCACTCACTGCAACTAGAGAAAAAGCACGTGCAACAATGAACACCCAGCATAACCAAAAAGAAAAATAAACAAAAATGAAATAAATAAAATATTTTAATTAAAATTGTCTGTAAAAAGCAAAATGATGTTAAATATGAAAATACAAATAGCTGGGCTTCCCTGGTAGCTCAGACAGTAAAGAATCCACCTGCAATACGGGAGGCCTCAGTTCAATTCCTGGATTGGGAAGATCCTCTGGAGAAGGGAACAGAGACCTACTCCAGTATTCTTGACTGAAGAATTCCACGGCTCATCCATGGGTTCCAAAGAGATGGACATGACTGAGCGACTGTCATAGATGGGGGAAAGCTAGTAAAAATAAATCTAAACATTAAAATTGTTTCTGGTCGCATGAAAATATAGGCATTCAGTTGCATACGTCATTATTTTTTGCATAGACAAATGGCTGGGAGAATGCACCAACCACTGAGAAAAAAACAGCTATAAAATAAAATTTCAATGTAAATATAGAGCAAAGGATATGAATATCATTCATAAAGGAAAAATTAGAAATGCTGTGAAACACAGCAATATGTTGAGCTTCTGTACTTATCAAAGAAATGCATATTAAAGCAATTCTGAGGTGAAAATGTTCACCTATCACACTGACAAACAATTATTTTAAAAATCATTATCAGTGGAAGCAACAATGCAGAAAAACATCTTCTTTGCTCCAAGTTGGAGTAAGGGGAAGAGGGTGGGGGCAGGGAGGAAGTGCAAAAGTTCCATTTTTTAGAGTTCTGCTGCCATCTTCAGGAAGCTAACAAAATTAATAAACCTGTTTTTCAGGTGACTTCACTCATAGATATGAAAGTCTTTGTAAAGATGTTTAACCTGATAACTGAATGTGCTGCAATTCAGGTATACGTAGGGAAGAACTGGATTCTTGTTAAGTCAAGAAGATGGAGAGAGCTCACTGTACAAAAGCTGAACAGGTAGAGAGGTGGAGTTGAGCAGTGAAAAATGGCAGATACTGTTCATAAAAGCTCCAAGGCAACTACAGAAGCACAGACACCTGGGGCAATAGGTTACAGGCAGAGAAATACAATAGACTAAATTGTGAGAGTCACCTCATGGATCACAGGCTTGTCCTGGTAAAGGGTTTTGCGTAATTCAATGAAGCAATGAAACCTGTCTAGCAGGACCACCCAAGACAACCAATCACAGTGAAGAGTTCTAACAAAATGTGGTCCACTGGAGGAGGAAATGGCAATCCACTCTAGTATTCTTGCCTAGAGAACACCATGAATGGTATGAAAAGGCAAAAAGATATGATAATGAAAAATGAAACCCCCAGGTCAGAAGGTGTCCAATATGCTACTGGGAAAGAGCGGAGGGCAATTACTAATAGCTCCAGAGAGAATGAAGTGGCTGGGCCAATGTATAAACGATGCTCAGTTGTGGACATGTCTGGTGGTGAAAGTAAAGTCCTATGCTCCAAAGAACAATCCTGCATAGGAACCTTAGGTCCATGAATCAGGGTAAATTGAATATAGTCAAATAGGAGATGGCAAGAGTGAATATCAACATTTTAAGAAGCAGTAAACTAAAATGAATAGGAATGGGTGAATTTAATTTAGATGACCTTTATATCTACCACCATGGGCAAGAATCTCTTAGAAAAAATGGAGTAGTCCTCATAGTCCAGAAAAGACTCTGAAATGCAGGACTTGCACACAATCTCAAAATTGACAGAACGAACTCAGTTCCTTTCCAAGGAAAACCACTCAACATCACACTAAGACAAGTTTATGCCCCAACCACTAATGCCAAACAAACTGAAGTTGAACTGTTCTATGAAGACCTAAAAGACCTTCTAGAACTAACACCAAAAAAAGATGTCCTTTTCTTCATAGCGGACTGGAATGCCAAAGTAGTAAGTCAAGAAATACCTGGAGTAACAGGCAAATTTGGACTTGGAGTACAAAACGAAGCAGGGCAAATGTTAACAGAATTTTGCCAAGAGACCATGCTGGTCATATCAAACTCCCTTTTCCAAAATCCCAAGAGGTGGCTCTATACATAGACATCACCAGATGGTCAATACCAAAATCAAATTATTTTCTTTGCAGACAAAGATGGAGAAGCTCTATACAGTCGATGAAAACAAGACCTGGAGCTGATGTGGCTCAGATCATGAGCTCCTTGTTGCAAAACTCAGGCTTAAACTGAAGAAAGTGAGGTAAACCAATAGATCATTCAGGTATGACCTAAATAAAATTCCTTATGATTATACAGTAGAGGTGACGAATAGATTCAGGGGACCAGATCTGGTAGACATACTGCCTGAGGAACTATGGATGGAGATTCATGACATTTTATGGGAGGCAGTGACCAAAACCATCCAAAAAGAAATGCAAGAAAGCAAAGTGATTGTCTCAGGAGGCTTTACAAATAGCTGAGGAAGAAGAGAAGCAAAAAGCAAGGGAGAAAGAGAAAGATATACTTAACTGAATGCAGAGTTCTAGAGAATAGCAAGAATAAGAAGGCCTTCATAAATGAACAATGCAAAGAAATAGAGGAAAATAACAGAATGGGAAAGACTAGAGATCTCTCCAAGAAACTGGATATATCAAAGGAACATTTCACGCAAGAATGGGCACAATAAAGAACAGATATGGTTAGGACATAACAGAAGCAAAAGAGATTAAGAAGAGGTGGCAAGAATACACAGAAGAACCATACAAGAAAGGTCTAGTGACCCAGATAACCACTAGAGTGTGCTCACTCACCTAGAGCCAGATATCCTGAAGTGTGAAGTCAAGTGGACCTTAGGAAGCATATTACGAACAAAGCTAGTGGACGTGACGGAATTCCTGAGCTCTTTAAAATACTAAAAAGATGATTCTGTGCAAGTGCTGAACTTAACATATCAGCAAATTTGGAAAATTCTACAGTGGCCACAGGAGTGGAAAAGGTCAGTTTTCATTCCTGTACCAAAGAAGGGCAATGCCAAAGAATGTTCAAACTACCACACAATTGCACTCATTTCACATGCTAGCAAGGTAATGCTCAAAATCCTGCAAGCTAAACTTCAGCAATACATGAACCAAGAATTTTCAGATGTACAAGGTGGATTTAGAAAAGGCAGAGAAACCAGAGATCAAATTGTCAACATTTGTTGAATCATGGAGAAAGAAAAGGAGTTCCAGAAAAACATCTACTTCTGCTTCATTGACTGCGCTAAAGCCTTTATGTGGATCACAAAAAACTGTGGAAAATTCTTAGAGATGGGAATACCAGACCACCTTACCTGCCTCCTGGAAAATCTGTACAGAGGTCAAGAAGCAACAATTAAACTTCAAACAACAGACTGGTTCCAAATGAGGAAAGGAGTATGACAAGGCTGTATATTGTCACCCTGCTTACTTAATTTATATGTAGAGTGCATGATGTAAAATCCTGGGCAGTATGAATCACAAGCTGGATTCACGACGTGGGGAGCCCTCCTAAGAAACTCTTGATGAAAGTGAAAGAGGAGAGTGGGAATAGCTGAGGAAGAAGAGAAGCAAAAAGCAAGGGAGAAAGAGAAAGATATACTTAACTGAATGCAGAGTTCTAGAGAATAGCAAGAATAAGAAGGCCTTCATAAATGAACAATGCAAAGAAATAGAGGAAAATAACAGAATGGGAAAGACTAGAGATCTCTCCAAGAAACTGGATATATCAAAGGAACATTTCACGCAAGAATGGGCACAATAAAGAACAGATATGGTTAGGACATAACAGAAGCAAAAGAGATTAAGAAGAGGTGGCAAGAATACACAGAAGAACCATACAAGAAAGGTCTAGTGACCCAGATAACCACTAGAGTGTGCTCACTCACCTAGAGCCAGATATCCTGAAGTGTGAAGTCAAGTGGACCTTAGGAAGCATATTACGAACAAAGCTAGTGGACGTGACGGAATTCCTGAGCTCTTTAAAATACTAAAAAGATGATTCTGTGCAAGTGCTGAACTTAACATATCAGCAAATTTGGAAAATTCTACAGTGGCCACAGGAGTGGAAAAGGTCAGTTTTCATTCCTGTACCAAAGAAGGGCAATGCCAAAGAATGTTCAAACTACCACACAATTGCACTCATTTCACATGCTAGCAAGGTAATGCTCAAAATCCTGCAAGCTAAACTTCAGCAATACATGAACCAAGAATTTTCAGATGTACAAGGTGGATTTAGAAAAGGCAGAGAAACCAGAGATCAAATTGTCAACATTTGTTGAATCATGGAGAAAGAAAAGGAGTTCCAGAAAAACATCTACTTCTGCTTCATTGACTGCGCTAAAGCCTTTATGTGGATCACAAAAAACTGTGGAAAATTCTTAGAGATGGGAATACCAGACCACCTTACCTGCCTCCTGGAAAATCTGTACAGAGGTCAAGAAGCAACAATTAAACTTCAAACAACAGACTGGTTCCAAATGAGGAAAGGAGTATGACAAGGCTGTATATTGTCACCCTGCTTACTTAATTTATATGTAGAGTGCATGATGTAAAATCCTGGGCAGTATGAATCACAAGCTGGATTCACGACTGATGGGAGAAACATCAAAAATTTCAGCTATGCAAATGATACCACACTAATGGCAGAAATCAAAGAGGAGCTAAAGAAACTCTTGATGAAAGTGAAAGAGGAGAGTGAAAGAGCTCCAAAACTATGATGGACAGGGACTGCAGCCATGAAATTCAAAGCATTTGCTCTTTGAAAGGGAAACTCTGACAAACCTAGACAGCCTACTAAAAAGTAGAGACATCATTTTGCTGATAAAGGTCCATATAGTCAAAGTTATGGTTTTCCCAGTAGTCATGTATGGATATGAGAGTTGGACCATAAAGAAGGCTGAGCACCAAAGAACTGATCCCTTTGAACGGTGATGTTTAGAGGAGACTCTTGAGGATCCCTTGGACAGCAAGGAGATCAAACCAGTTAATCTTAAAGGAAATAAACCCTGAATATTCATTGGAAGGACTGATACTGAAGCTGAAGCTCCAATACTTTGGTCACTTGACACAAAGAGATGACTCACTGGAGAAGATCCTGATGGTGGGAAAGATTGATGGCAAAAGGAGAACAGGGTGGCAGAAGATGAGGTGGCTAGACAGCATCACTGACTAAATGGACATGCATTTGAGCAAACTCTGGGATATAGTGGAGGACAGAGGAGCCTGGCATGCTTCAGTCCAAGGTTGCAAAGAGTTAGACATGCCTTAGCAACTGAACTTAGAAACTTAGAAACTTTCAGACTTTGTTGTTACAAAGCCTGAAAGAGAAGTTGAAATGAATCTCTGGGAAATTAGGACACTCAAAAGCAGCCATATGTATGTAGGAATTTAGACATATGCAAGGCACATGCTCAGCAAAGAACTAGAAAGCTTTAAGTTTTCGCTTGGGCTGAATGCTTGGTTCTGAGGAAACCCAACTAGGTCTTGAAGGAGTGCTCAAGCAAGGAACCAATCTACAAAGACTTGGTGAGCTCCTGAAATTAAAAAAAATGTCTATCAAGTACATTAGAAATAAAGCCCTTGGCAGGGAGACTTTCAAGATGGCAGCAGAATAAGACGCGGAGTTCACCTTCCCCACACCCAACAAATACATCAAAACGGCATATCCATGTGGAACAACTCCTCAGAACACCTTCTAAACACTGGCAGAAGACTCCAGACTTTCAATAAGGCAAACCAATCTCTTAAGAATGATGTAGGACAAAAGAGAAATTAAGACAAAGGATTTGGGGACAGGGACCTGCATCCCTGGGAGGGACGCATGAAGGAGGAAGTTTCCGCACACTCAGAAGCCCTGTCACAGGCAGAGTCAGGAATGGAGAAGTTTCAGAACCTCAGAGCAGAAGGCAGAAACGGGTGCTTGAAAGGCAAAGCAGAGAGAATTCACCACAAGATCATTGCTGAACAGCACTCCGCAGCCAAGCAGCAGCTTACATGCCTGCCATGAAGAGTGGATGCTGGGTGATCAGGCTCAGGATTCGAGGGAGAGAGAATTGGGGTGGGCTGCTCTAGAGATACTCTGAGCAGGGCTAGTATGACAGCCAAGGGAGTCCAGGGAAAAGCCTGAGCCTGCCAGAGAGGCAAGAGCTCATGACTGTGGGGACACCCTAACTCCTTGTGCTCACAGAACGCAGAACCCTGCCTTCCCGAGTGCTGCAGTTGAGACGAGCTGGTTGCAATCTACGACTCCAGAGGTAGAAAAGCTAGCACAAGTGCCAAAGGCAGAACTAGACCCAACTGCAGTTTGGGATACCAGAGGGGGAACACGACCACTTGACCACTGACAGGGCCTGCATAGGGGTCAGAGGTGGAAGACAGGAAGCCACTATGGTCTTGACCTCAGGAGTTGCCGCAACTGCCAAGCTGTGAGCGGGCAAAGGTCACTGCCCACACCTTCCTGGGAGCCTGAGCAGCTAGGCTCTGCTGAGAAACCAACAGCCCAAGACTGTGGTGACTTTCTACAGGTCTCTGCCCGGCAGGCATTCCCCACACACCCCAACTGTGTCTACCATACCTCTCCGTCTCCCCAGCTCAACCTAGCCCTAAGAAGCTGCTACTTTCTCTCCTTCACATCTGGGCAGGGAAGAGACACCAGAGGGAAGCCTACAGAGGTAGGGTCAAAACCAAAGCAGAGCAGTAGGGGCTGTGTACGCAAAGGAGACAAGGGAAATCTGTAGCCTCAGGTAATGGATTGAATCCCTACAATTAGTTTGAGATTGCAAACTTTAGGGGCAAGTGTGGACTTTGGGACCAAGTACAAGCTGGAGTAAGGCCAGGTTTGAGTCTGAACTGACCTGACACTATCCACAACAGGTCCAGAGACCTTTCTGGAAATACTGGAGGAATTTCTAAGTAGGCAGATTAACTGGAGCATGTAGTTTGGAGAGGTAAATGAAGGGATCACAAATTTCAGCCCCATTTACTGAAGCCAGCCAGGCTCCTCTGTCCATGGACTTCTCCATGCAAGAATAT
Organism: Tragulus kanchil; assembly: GCA_022376925.1. Lineage (NCBI taxonomy): Eukaryota > Metazoa > Chordata > Mammalia > Artiodactyla > Tragulidae > Tragulus > Tragulus kanchil. Next base: position 65,868,551 of record JAIOJX010000001.1, on the reverse strand, counting down.
TGGAGTGGTAGCTAAAATTGCTGGAGCTAGGGTGTCACAGAATAGAGGAAAGCATCTCACATTGTCGAATATGAGTTTGTCATGGGAAAGCAGTTGGGTGAGTGCTGCTAGTTGCAGGTGGTGAAGCCATGTCGATCCTCCCTAAAACTATGGATCACATGGTCTCGGGGGCTGTCAGACTATATGGGGAAGACCAAATTGAAGCACCTGGAAACTGGTCATTAAAGCCTGGGAGGGAAAAGAGGGCTATGGCCAGAAACCATGTGAGTTAGTCTACTATGAATACATAAAATTTGGACAATAAAAGTGTTGGCTGTGGCAGGAGTGGCTCACGGTACCTACGGGGGCAAAGGGTGGACTCCTGTCATCTTATGAGGCTGTTTCCTGTGAAACCAGGATATTAGAGATGACACCTCAAGTGATCATCTCCACAGGGTGTGTTCTGTGGTCAGAAGGGAGTGCAATCATGACTGCAGGATGCCTTTCCAGATTTGAGCTTGTCCCAGAAACCTCAGAGGAACACAGCCTCCAGATACTAAGGCAAAAATGAAAGAATTACAAGCAGAAATAGACACATGCCTTAAAAGAGGGGAACATTTTAACACGTCCCTCAGCATTTGACAGCTCATATAGTCGACAGCTTAGTAAGAATTTAGAAGTGTTGAGCAACATGCAAACAAACATGACTTCATGGATAAACCCTGAACCCTGAACGCAACAACTCTATACTACACATTGTAGTCAAGCATAACTGCAACATGTATAATAAGTACATTATAATATCAGACAAAGTACATCTCAAAGAAAAATAGTAGAGCCCAACTCATGCAGACAGGCTAGAAGCCACAACTGATAGAGGAAGTAAGGTATCCTACGACAATGAGTTCAGTGAGACATTAAACATGAGTTGAGTTTCAGAGAATAGCAAGGAGAGATAAGAAAGCTTTCCTCAGTGAACAATGCAAAGACATAGAGGGAAACAATAGAATGGGAAAGACAAGTGCTCCCTTCAAGAAAATTAGAGATACCCAGGGAGCATTTCATGCAAAGATAGGCACAATAAAGGACAGAAATGGTATGGACCCAACAGAAGCAAGGAGATTAAGAAGAGGTGGGAAGAACACACAGAACTATACAAAAAAGATCTTGATGACCTGGACGACCAGGACGCTGTGATCACTCACCTAAACTCAGACATCTTAAGAGTGAGAAGTCAGGTGGGCTCTAGGAAGCATTACTAGGAACAAACCTGTAGGAGGTGATGGAATTACAACTCACCTATTTTAACTCCAAAAAGATGATGCTGTTAAAGCATGGTGTTCATTATGTATGCCAACAAATCAAAATCCTCCAAGCTAGGCTTCAACAATACGTGAACCCAGAACTTCTAGAGGTACCAGCTGGATTTAGAAAGGGCAGAGGAAGCAGAGATAAAATTGCCAACATCAGGTGAATTCAAGAAAAAGCAAGGGAATTCCAGAAAAACCTCTACTTCTGCTTCATTGACTACATTAAAACCTTTGACTATGTGGATCACAACAAACTGTGGAAAATTCTGAAAGAGATGGGAATACCAGATGACCATACTATCTTGATGCAAAACTTGTACGCAGGATAAGAAGTGACATTTAGTTCTGGACATGGAACAAGACAATGGTTCCAAATTGGGAAAGGGCATGTCAAGGCTGTATATGGTTTGCTTATTTAACTTATATCAAGGCTGCCAGTCTGGATTGAAGCACAAGCTGTAATTAAGATTGCCAGGAGAAATATCAAAAACCACAGGGATGCAAACAAACATGACTTCATGGATAAACCCTGAACCCTGAACGCAACAACTCTATACTACACATTGTAGTCAAGCATAACTGCAACATGTATAATAAGTACATTATAATATCAGACAAAGTACATCTCAAAGAAAAATAGTAGAGCCCAACTCATGCAGACAGGCTAGAAGCCACAACTGATAGAGGAAGTAAGGTATCCTACGACAATGAGTTCAGTGAGACATTAAACATGAGTTGAGTTTCAGAGAATAGCAAGGAGAGATAAGAAAGCTTTCCTCAGTGAACAATGCAAAGACATAGAGGGAAACAATAGAATGGGAAAGACAAGTGCTCCCTTCAAGAAAATTAGAGATACCCAGGGAGCATTTCATGCAAAGATAGGCACAATAAAGGACAGAAATGGTATGGACCCAACAGAAGCAAGGAGATTAAGAAGAGGTGGGAAGAACACACAGAACTATACAAAAAAGATCTTGATGACCTGGACGACCAGGACGCTGTGATCACTCACCTAAACTCAGACATCTTAAGAGTGAGAAGTCAGGTGGGCTCTAGGAAGCATTACTAGGAACAAACCTGTAGGAGGTGATGGAATTACAACTCACCTATTTTAACTCCAAAAAGATGATGCTGTTAAAGCATGGTGTTCATTATGTATGCCAACAAATCAAAATCCTCCAAGCTAGGCTTCAACAATACGTGAACCCAGAACTTCTAGAGGTACCAGCTGGATTTAGAAAGGGCAGAGGAAGCAGAGATAAAATTGCCAACATCAGGTGAATTCAAGAAAAAGCAAGGGAATTCCAGAAAAACCTCTACTTCTGCTTCATTGACTACATTAAAACCTTTGACTATGTGGATCACAACAAACTGTGGAAAATTCTGAAAGAGATGGGAATACCAGATGACCATACTATCTTGATGCAAAACTTGTACGCAGGATAAGAAGTGACATTTAG